>OX439139.1:74832573-75432794 GCA_949318255.1 Pollenia labialis
ATGATGAAACTCCAGTTTCAAATTTGAGTCGATTAGAAAAATCCATGGAAACATTAGTGCAAACAGTAAATAATTTTACGAACACAATGGGTAATATGATGTAGGAAATTCTAAGAATGCAATCAATGTTATTGCAAGCTGTTCTTAACAAGCCATGAACTGTTTTAAAATTTGTTTTTGGAACGCAAACAGCATCCGCCAACATACAAATGAATTAGAATATTTTCTTAAAAGTAAACAAATTGATGTCATGATGGTTTCTGAAACTCATTTGACCTCAAGAAATACGTTTAAAATTAATGGTTATATACTATATGATACCAAGGACCCTCGAGATAGAGCTTGTGGAGGTTCTGCCATTTTAATAAAATCCAGAGTCAAACACTACCTCATAGGTGATCATCGTGAAGATTATCTTCAAGCAACAAACATTTGCGTTGAAGAATTTAACAGAAACGTAGTAATCTCATCGTTATACTCCCCACCTAGATATTCAATATCAGAAAGCCAATATTATAATTATTTTAAATCATTAGGACCTTGTTTCCTGGCCGCTGGCGATTATAACGCTAAACATACATTCTGGGGGTCCCGACTTATAACACCAAAGGGTCGTGTTCTATTTAATACTATTTCTAAAATGGATTTGAATGTGATAGCGAGCGGACAACCAACATATTGGCCTACTGATCAGCAAAAAATACCAGATGTCATCGATTTTGGCGTGGTTAAAAACATCCCTTTAGAAACGATTTATGTTGAAGCTTCCTTATGCCCAATTTTCAGGAAAGTATTTAAATCAATATTAAGTTAATTTTCATAACAAACTTAAATCGTATTTAAAACAGATTGGTTTTTTGAGTTTTATTTGAAAAGTCTTATTTAATTAAGATAAAAGTATGGTAGCACTACTAAATACAAAAAAAAAATATAAAAAAGTGTAATTATCTACAAGGTGGTCTGAAAAAACAGCTGACTGTTAATGCTTTGCCTGTTGTTGTGGTATTGTTGTGATATTGAGGCCACTTTGCTAAACTATTGCAATGGAAACTTAAGTTGAAATTAAGTGTACCACATTGGTGACTTAAGTTTCACTTAAGTTTTTAGTGAAGAAGAGAATTTTGTATTTAAAACGATTTTAAAAATAAATGTGTTTTAATATCAATCCTGAAAATTGGCCATTAGAATTATCTTCCGACCACACACCAACAATTGTTACTTTAATGAACCCCCATAAAATTGTATCTCCAACTGGTTACTTAGCGACGCCAGCTACACAAATCAATTGGCTAAAATATAAAAAATATCTCAGCACCCATTGCACAGAAAATAGATCGCTCTATAGTTAATTTTGACAGTTTTCTGAAACTAGCTGTGCAACATTCTAGTACTGCCCCCAAAAAATATTAAAATATTTTCCACAGATGTCGAGCGCCTTTTGTCTGAAAAAAGGAGAGCTCGAAGAGAGTGGCAATTGCACAGATCCCCTCAACTTAAGAAATTACTAAAAGAGTGTACAAAAAGGCTAAGAAAGCTATTGCAGACTCAGAAAACAGCTTTTCTTGAAAAATATCTTAAGGAACTTGATGCAACTCCACAATCAGACTACTCATTATGGCATGCAGCTAGAAATCTCAAAAGGCCAGTTGTCTCTAAGCCACCATTAAGAAACTTGAATGGAAGTTGGGCAAGAAATGATAATGAAAAGGGAAATCTGTTTGTTAATCATTTGAAAAACGTTTTTACCCCAAATTTATCTCACGATATAGCATTAGAGTTACCACCTGTTGCTGCTAGGGCAGCTGTTCCCCTAAGATTTGAGTTAAGAGAGATCGAAAAGGTTATTTGTGATTTAAAACCCAAGAAAGCCCCTGGTTTTGATAAGATCAGCAACAAAATGCTTTTTGAGCTACCTCGCATAGCAAAGAAAATTATTCTTTATATTTTTAATGCTTTTTTACGTCTTGAATACTACCCTCAAGAATGGAAGGTCTCCTTAGTTACAATGATACCAAAGCCAGGAAAAGATCACACAAAAGTTGAGTCATATAGGCCTATTAGCTTATTATCTAATATATCAAAGCTGTTTGAGAAGCTCTTAGCGTCAAAACTAACTCCAATTTTAAATAACAATGGGTGTATACCTAACCACCAATTCGGCTTTAGAAGAGAACACAGCACAATTGAACAAACCCATCGAATAGCTAACGCCATAAGAAAAGCCTTTGAAGAAAAATAATATTGTTCCGCTCTCTTCATCGATGTTTCTCAGGCTTTTGATAAAGTCTCAACTAGAAATATGGCTGAGACAATGGAGGATAATGGTAAATGAGCAAAAATGCGTACATATAACATTCACCTTGCGCCGGGAATCTTGCCCACCTGTTAAAATCAATAATCAAATAATTCCTCAACATTCGCATGTAAAATATCTTGGTATACATCTGGATCGGCGATTAACGTGGAAATGCCATGTAGAGGCAAAATTAACTCAAATAAAACTTAAAACCATTCAAATTCATTGGCTTATTGGAAGAAACTCTGTCCTTAGACTCGATTGCAAGCTTCTACTTTACAACTCTATCTTAAAGCCTATCTGGTGCTACGGTATTCAACTATGGGGCACTGCCTCGGCCTCTAATATCGAAAAAATTCAAAGGCGTCAAAATAAACTTCTTCGAATAATTACAGCCGCTCCCTGGTACGTTAAAAATTCAAACATTCACAAGGATCTCAATGTGCCATTAGTAAAAACTATGATTACAAAATATGCGGTAAAATATTTGAAAAGGCTTGCACAACACCCAAATCCACTAAACTCGGAATATTTTAAATCATGGCGGCCACATTCGCTTAAGAAGAAGAGATACTGCAGCACTCACCAAATCAGAAGAGCGATAAACACCCACATATGTGAACATAAACCGTTATGACGAAATTTTGTCTGGCACTGGCTGGACATATGTATATAATGTATTAGGTTAAGATTTGATTAGTTATTGTTAGTTCATATTAAATATATGAAGATTCAATAAATAAATAATGAAAAAAAAAATTAACAACAACAGCACCAACATTAATGTCACCAATGACAACAGCACCTACACGATCAACTCAAACAACAACAACATTAGCAGAAACAACAACAATACTACCAGCAACACCACCGGAAATATTACCAATCAACAACTAATTGTAGGCACTTATTTAGCAAACAATCACAACAACGTCCATTCGAGAAACCTACCATATGATCTAAAAATACTAAATATAAAAAGCATATCGATCCCTTACTTTCTCAACCTTGTATCTTAAAAAATACAACTTTTCAGGAGAGATAAAAAACGTTTCATATGTTAATTCTTTGGTGTTTGGGTAAAAGTTCAAATGCAATTATTAAAGAATTGATTACATCTATGTATATTAGTAGTAATTGTATACTAATCTTCTTTAGTTTAAGCATGAAACGCAAATATTGAGATACGAGTTTGCTGTATTAACAGTAATATTAATTCTTGATACTTGATGCATCAGTTACTCGTTTGTTGCACTCATAGCTATACAAACAAATAACCCCGTTAAACCAAAATATTCCGATGAAAACCATATTAAATATATCACAGAAAAAATTAAAAATGCATTTTAATCACCCAATTCACAAAATCAAGTAAACAATTTGTTAATTTGTTCCTATTTCCAAAACGATTATATTGATTACTAAAAATTGTAGAAAATGAAAATTGTAATTTTTCTTTTTTTCAATAAATGATATATTAAATTTTAATTAAAAATATGATCAAAAAACTATGCGATTTCAAGCAATGTATTAATTGATTCAATTACAAAAATAATTGATTGAAATGAAACAAATAATGAATGAATAAAGTAATTGAATTGTGCAAACCAGTAATAAAATTATTTGTTAGATTCAATTAAAATTTTTATTAAATTAATTATTATAAATAATTAAAATTTAAATTAAAAATTTGTTATTAAAATTAAAAATTAACAATAAAATTTAAAACCGCCCTTAATTCTATCCGGTAATATAAATTGATATTGTGGTGAAATTTGGTTGAATTAAGTTTCGTAAGACTCGAAGTTATACATAAGAACTTTTTTCATGACCGCTTCAGAATTTATCACAGGTTCTATATAAATCCTCCTCCAGAAATGCCAGCCAATTATATTTTTATATTGGAATGTAGCAACTTTTCCACTCTGCCCAATTTTGTGATGTTTGTTTCATAATTTACCTAAGATCCCATTAAAAACTTCCTCCCGAAATGCCTAAAACCGAAAGGAATTATTATAATTTATTTCAGAAATGTGTCACAAATTTACATATACTATGTACATGTGAACATAAATACTTACATATCGCACTGCTTCCTCTAAACAAAGTCAACTCAAAATTTTGCAATTTTCACTTTTTGCAAAAAATCGATGTACAATGGTCACTGTAAAAATCTTTGATCAGTTTCTTTAGTATTTTACTTAAAAATAATACCATTGTATCAGCCTTAATAGTATAAAACTACATATAAAAAGAAAACAGGTTTTTGTCTCTACTGAAAATATATAAATTTTGAGTTAACCCCCTTTAGTTATATTTAACGTACGCGGCAGCATGGCATTATATAAGTTTATCATCTTGTTTTTGTTGACATTTTTAGATTTGCGTGCTTCTAATCTGGCTATTGAGAGTCGGAGTATTGGAGGTTGTTGTGATATCTTGTATAATTCCTGACATATTTCGTATATAACATTTGTTTTACCATAGTTCGTGTTCAAAAGGTTTATTGTGATATCAAACCATACAATTTGGAAAAACTATTAAATTTTGCAGAATAACCTTTCTGATATATGTAAAAGGATAAATTGTTTAATAATTCTGTATGTCACTTAATATAAAATTCAATCAACTTATCTAAGAACTAACTTCTTAACCTCAAAAGAACTGATGACTATTGCACGGTATCAACAAAAAATATTAAAACTGGCAAAAGAAGAACTCGAACCACAATTAACTTTAATGAGACTGTTAAGGCCAGATAAAACTTTTGCTTCGCATTGCGTTAGAGATTCGCTTTGACATGCATGATGAAATATTCATACTTCTACGAAACATGTTACATAAAGTACTCTTAACGGATAGCGAAGCGAAAAGTTAGGCAACTCTCATCTTTTTGCGCGCTTTGACAGTCTGCTAGTATAATACTCTTTAAAAATTGTGAATTGGTGCACACACAGTTTTGTTGTATAGTAGTTTGCTCCAGTTGAAAGAGGAATTGTTTGCACTGCTTGCAAGTCCACCATTAACATTTGAATATCACCTCTTAAACAACGTTCCAGACTAAATTTACGAAAAGACAACTGCACATATTAAGGCAAGAGTTTGACGCAGTAATCAAAATAGGAGTACATGAGATACGCGAATATAATTTATCAATATATACAGAATTGAGACAGAGTATTGAAATAATAAGTTTTTGCAGTAATAAAACACAAAAATAGCAATCGTTTGATATGAAAAAGTCAAAACCGTATTTCTTTAAGTTACGAGGTTGAGGAAGTAAGGCATCGATATATCGATTAACAATTCTAACGGAACAAAAAGACTACAGTTCTCTTGAGAGAATCGATCATTCGTACAACACCAGACTACGCTAAGAGGGAAGATTTAAGATAAAACCCACAAAAAATAGCTATAGAGATCGAATGTTAGATGTCATCTTACCCACAATCCTTAATGAATTGATAAATATCACATATGAGGCTGAAAGAAAGAGAATTTATAAAAGTTATTTGTTAAACTCGCAATGAAATATATATATTAAAACACATTTTTTACTAACATCAATTACTTAAGTATATATATTAAAACACTTTGTTAATAACATCAATTACCTGCAGACAAGCCATGTGGCTTATCAGGTTTTTAGTATTAAGATTGAAGTATATTTTTTGAAATAAATATCTAAAGTTAATGAAAAAAATGCTTGGCTGGCGATACTGCTTTCCTATGTTTTCGCTCCAATTGCTCGAGCCGTAAAAACGTTTCCTTATTTCCTCCACTGGGCCATTTGATAAAAACTCAAGAGAATGACAAAAATATCATTTTAGGTACTCTTTCAATATTAGCGAGAAAACATGTATGGACACCCTGCAAATAATATTGGACCACCTGATCCAAGTTTTAAAACTACTCCTTTGTAATCCAAAGCTGGGTTATATGGTCCTGCCCTAGGACATCGTAATGTTAAATATACCATGTTTTTCCATACGTGTTTTACACGTGCGTTTGGAAAAGTCCTTTTATTTGCTGGGCAAGCATGAGTAGAGATCAAAACCATACACATACATACCAATACACATAACAACCCGGCGAAAGTCATGACGATTCATCAAGAAACATACTAACAGTGTCAAATCATCAATGACATATGCTGAATTTGCTTTGCCGTTATAAATTAATTTTTTAAGCAATTGTCCAAAATATCGTAGACGACCTGAACTGATTTTGTTCGTTAGGTTTCCGCGTATTAGTAAGTCCTTACAATTTCAGCTTCCCCGAAACTATCTAACAGATCTTAATGAAACACACAAGCTATATATAATTGGGGGATTCACAAGGTGTCATAAAGTCATAAGTCTTAAAATAATAACATGAAAAAATACGACTGTTGTGAACAACCCCTCATAATTTAGTGTGCTATTTTGAATTTAAATCAGTATGATTTAAAACAAATATAAAAAATAAATATTTACCAAAAATAAAAATAGTTTTTAATTCTAACAAATCCATGAATTAATAAATTAAATTAGATCTTTCCTGACTATTTTCCATTTTTCAGACGCAAATAAATTTTGTTTATATGCCAAACTTCAGATTTCTAAGCCGATCTAATTTGACGCCGCAAGTGTTTTGTTGCAAAAATTGCTAGCCGCAGGTTAAATTCGGACATTAGCCGGATAAAACTATACCATCAACGGCGACGGCTACCAAAACTAATGCGGTTCGGCTCAGCCGCTCAGCGCAGGTCTTTTCTGATTAATTACGACAGCACAATAAACATACCAGGCAAAGTTCTTTTAATTTAAGACACTTTTTGTTTACAAAGCAACAAAATTTTTTTTAAACCATTGTAAAATGTTAGAACAATATGATAATATAACAGATAGCACACCTTGTGAATACCCCAATTGTTTTAAAAAAAATAGGACCACGAGGGAAGCTCGAAGGTATTTTCTTTTACAACTTATTAAAAAGATATGTTTGAATTTTAAATCGTTGCCTAAGCAAGCGCTAAATGTATTACGTGGCGGTTACACTTTTTCCTCTTAGCACAACATATAAATCAATACTTACATGCATACATAAAAACAATATCTTCCATCTGTAGTGCAATTCACTAACTTTTAACACTTTAAAATGTGTTAACTTTAACCACACATTTTGATGTTTGCACTAACCACTATGTGATTCACTAACTTATTTATAACCACGGTATACAGTTTTATATTTCTCTCTAGTAAAATTGATATATCGTGGCAACTCTGCCAAGAGAAACATCAAAATAGGATATAATAACAAAGAAGAATAAAAAAAAAACAAAACAAAAACCTATTAATTTAGAGATTTTAAATGATATTGTGCAAAGTGCGTAAATAATTACTAATTTTTATTATTATATTAATTGTTTTATTTTATTAATTTAATTTTAATTAAATTAATTTTTTAATTTTATTTGATAAGAATATTATAAATAAATAGGATAAATAAATAAGAAGCTCTAGGAAAATTTCTGTGTGATAAGAAGTGGATAAAATGTAGGCTAAATACCTTAAAGCCATATCATTTATCGACTATACAGGTACAAAGAAAAATAAACACTTTTCTAAGCGGATTTAACCACACCAAAAATGTTGGTGTTAATAAACCACAGTTTGTTTTGTTTAAAATAACAGCTGACTGAAACAGCTGGCTTTTAACACCAGCAGATGTCGTTTAAAGTGTTAGTGAATAGCAAAATGGTTAATTTTGTGGTTAACATTTTTAAACGAAACAATTGTGGTTTAAAAAGCATAGTGAATCGCACTACTGGTGTCGTCAACCTATGCTATGTGTGTGTGTGACAGCGACAAGTGCAGATGTGCAAAAAAATTGTGCGGATGCGTAAAGGTTTTTTAAATGCAAAAATAAAAATATCGTAGAGCCACTTGTCTCTGTCACACGCACATAGCATAGATAAGTGACACGAGACCAAATATATGGGGTTTTATGTATGCATGTAAGTATTTATTTGTATTTTGTGCTAATAAGAAAGAGTGAAACAACCACTCAATACATATGTATTTCTAGCGTTTGCTTAAGAAACATGAACACAACATGTTAATTATATCTGACTTGTCAACTTTTCAGGTCACATGATATTTTGTATGTGTGTTACAATTGCTGTTTAACAATTTTTTTAATATTCGATCATAAAAGTACATGTACTTGCCCCTCGTGGTCATAGTTTGAAAAAAATACATAGCTACTGTGTCCAAATAAATAAAGATCTTTATATATTTTAAATTTTATTAAAATCTATTAAATAGTTTCGGGGAGGGAGAAATTTCGCCTATCTCCCTTTTAGTCATATTTTTTAAAAAATACATAGCTTTTATGTCTATATAAATATGGATCTATCTACATATATTTTAAATTTTTTTAAGATCTGTTGGATAGATTTGGAGAGACATAAATTGTCCCCTATCTCCCCTCGTTATCCTATTTTTTTTAAATATATAGCTTAAGTATCTATATAAATATTAATCTCTATCTATGTTTAAAATTTCATTAAAAACTTTCAGATAGCTTCGGAGAGCAGAAATTGCCCCTTCCCACCCCTTGTGGTGCTATTTTTTTTTTTAAATGTAAAGCTTATGTGTAGTTTTACATAGGTACTGCTGATTTTACTGACAAATTTATTTTATGTATCATAAATATTATGTACATAGTCCCATACCTGCTTAGTGATCAAAGCACATTTTTGTTAAAAAATTTTTTTTTCATTTTTACACAGAAGTGCCAAAAATACTGAATGTATTTTTTAAACATGGATATTTTATACGTATGGCAGATAACCGAAACACATATTGAATATCATCTGCTTAATATTCATGTATTTTTGTCTACTGAATGTGGTTGCTCGAAGAAATTGCCGAGCATACATACATATGTAAGTATAAGTAATAACCATACTTTCCCTACAAATAATAGGACTAGTCCAAACACGCGTGTAAAATGTAGCCCACAAGGGACTAGGACTACTCCAAAAGTAACTCAAACGTATGGAAAAAACATGGTCTATTGAACATTACGATGTCCTAGGGCATGACCATATAACCCAGCTTTGGGTTACAAAGGAGTAGTCTTAAACTACTCCAATGTATACACAAGAAGATTAGTTTTAACTTCGTTAAAAAACGAAGACATGTCGTTAAAAAACGAAGACATGTCGTCTCACTACAAACACTTTTTAACAATGACATGGTCCATGCTTGCATTACATCGGACCAGTCCATGGAGTAGTCCATTTAATCAAATTGGATCAGGTGGTCCAATATTATTTGCAGGGATAGTGACAAAGGACAGCAGAATATTTGCAGGGGTGTTATATTTCGTTGAGGAAAATATGAAAATATATTTTTTTCGTTTTAAAATTGAAATAAATTATTTTACTCTTCTTATAATTAACAATACAAGGGTATTCCTCGCCTTGTTGCTGTATGGGCGTAGTGCCGCTTGATACGGGAGATACGGAGAAGCACTTATGGGGTTGTCACTATGGCATAAACTTCGGGTTGTACTAAAATTTCACTCTGTGATAGAAACCATGCGGTGAAATTTTCTACTAGGTATTTTGCTTTGTTTACTAGAATTTCACTCTGTGTTAGAAACCACGCGGTGAAATTGTTTACTGGGTACTGATTAGATTTACTAGAATTTGACTCTGTGTTAGAAACCGTGCGGTGCAATTGCTACTGGGTATTTTGTTTGATTACTAGAATTTCACTCTGTGTTAGAAACCACGCGGTGAATGTATCTACTGGGTATTTTGTTTGTTTACTAGAATTTCACTCTGTGTTGGAAACCACGAGCTAAAATTCTCTACTGGGTATTTTGTTTGTTTACTAGAATTTCACTCTGTGTTAGAAACTACGTGGTGAAATTGTCGCGGTGAATTGTCAAGTTGTTCAAATGAAATGTTGAAGAAAAAAAAATAATAAACAAATGTATTCAGATTTTCAAGACAAAGTCTTGACAGAAAAAATACGAAAAATTGAATAAAAGGAGGCAACACGTAAATAAATTGAAAAATGATAATTACACCAGCCAAAGAATTCTGATAAATGATTGTGGTGATTCTAGAAACATGTAAATTCAACCCGGATTCGAGCCCCAGCTCAGCCAAGAAGGTTATCAATAAATTTTAATAAAATTTCATGTTGTATAAATGTCTTCCTTCAGTAAAAATACTTTAATGAAAATTAAATGTTGATGAACTCAAGCCTATCTTAAAATATCAAAAATTAACAGTTCAACTAAAAATCACAATTGTTCCCTGAATTTTAATAAAGTCTATTTAATTTCACTAACAAAAGAATTTTTGGTATGTGGGTCAATTTAAAAAAAAACGCAATTTTTGTGTCCCCGTACTTTACACTACTATTTTAGGTAAAAAAAAAACAAAAATGTCTGAGTTATCAGCGAGGAATATGTAACAAACGTAATTCTCAAATTTGTATGTTTGTTTTTTAGTTTATTCAGAATGGTGTTTTGTTTCTCCCGCTGACTCCTTCCATACAAAAGCATGCGTCCCCCGTTCGAAATTTATAAATAAAATAAAACCAAGAAAAAAGTAAATATGCAACATTTAATAACAGTTTTCGAATTATTGCGTTTCTTTCTTGTGTTTTGATTTGTTATAGTCGTCAAAACTGAATTAGTGCGAATTTGGCGTTGCAAACAAAGATTGTCCCCACAATTTGCATTGAGCGTCACTTTTTTATAATTCAAGTAATATTACTAGTTTTCAATTTTCATTTAAATAAAGTAAGGAAAGTACAAACTTAA
This sequence comes from Pollenia labialis, assembly GCA_949318255.1. Classification (NCBI taxonomy): domain Eukaryota; kingdom Metazoa; phylum Arthropoda; class Insecta; order Diptera; family Polleniidae; genus Pollenia; species Pollenia labialis. The sequence continues at coordinate 74,843,699 of OX439139.1, forward strand.
ATTATTACAAAAGTGAAAAAGCGAAAAAAAATCAATTAAAAAAATTGTGCATTTGCGTAGTTTTTGCGAACACCATGGTAAGGGCGCGATAAAATTTCATTAGCGTCACGCTAATATTTTTAAAATTGAATATATTAAATGTAAAAAATTGAAGTTGACAATCATTGTTTACATTGTTTCAACTAATTTTTTTATAATTTGTGAATTTGAGAAAAAAATTGCCTACGAAAAAAACCAAAATAGGCAAACATTTCATGAGCATCACTTTTGATATATATTGCTTCATAGCTTAAAATGCTCAATTTTGATTTTATTTTTTTATTTACAAGAGTAAAACAACAAAATTAACGGCGCGGCTGTTGAAAGAGCATGAAGATATCGAGAGAAAATAGAGCTCGATAAAGCGGGTAATGGCGAAGAAAGAAAGAAAGGTATAATCGATATTCACCATATAATTACAAAATCCAGAGGTGAATTGATTTACAAATCTCGCTCGTGCTTTTGCAATTTAAACCTGTGGGGGACCGGAAACTTATGCAACTGCCACAAACTTAATTCGAAGTGCTGAAACTGAATGAGAATGAGAAAAACAAAGCCGCTGGTCATTTCATAAAGAATTCGAATGAAAATTTATAAATTAAATTAAGTTAAGTTATTGTTTTGCGTCAAATATTTACATATGTGTATAAGTTTCTTCAAGAATTACTTCATTTTTTCCATTTTTGTTAAAGACATCAAAGAATATGTACATGTTTAGTTTTGTATGAAAATTTTAGTTTTTTGAAGAATTTTTGTTTTTTTTATTGAATTTTTGTAAAAGAATAAACTTTTTTTCGTTAAACTTTAAATTAGGCATTATTTCTTGTTTACGTGCAACAAAATCTCTTGATCGTCACAAAATATCTTGAGCGTCACACTCAGACTTTTCCCTTAAAATGCTTATGATTGCAGTTTTTTTTAAATACATTGTTATAAGCCTATTACTTTGCCAGTGACCTCTAAGTTCAAGTCTTTCTTTTAACAAAAATTTACATATTTTCATCTTAAAATTTTAAAATAACTAGTCACTTTTAAAAAAAATTAAAAATCAAAGTGAATCGTGATTTTTTGTTAATAATCGAAAAGGTGATTTTCACAAAAGTCAATCTTGAGAAACAAAGGAACATCGTAGTAAGCTTGAATTTCAAATATTTTTGCATTTTTAGCGATTTCTTATACATATTTGGTGTGTGACGCTCAAGATCGAAGTCATAGAAAACCTAAAAAAATCAAAAAATATTGATATTGAGAGCCTAAAAGTACCACCGGATTCTTCATCAATTTCTACATAAATTTGCCACTCTTACAGGCGAATTGAAAAAACTTTAAAAATAAGCAAAAAAAAACTCGATGTGTACGTTTTTTTTGAAATTGACCCATGTACAAAAAGAAAAAACAGTAAAACAAAATACATATACATGCAAACATACATAAATCAAAAAAACCTTTTCTTTTTTTCTTCCAACAAGCGATTAAAGACATAAACGCACTTCAAACTGCAAAACAAACAGCAAAACACAACGTCCCACAGTGGTTCAGCTTCATACGAATTAAATATAGGGAAACATCGTAGAGCATTGAATTTTGGTATAAACTAATATTGAGTTGTGATAAAAAAATTCCGGAAATATGAAAAAACTTCGAGCACCACCACGCCTACTTCCCATATAACACAAAAGTTAAACATAATTGTAGAGGCACAATTTTTTGCTAATTGCAATTTTATGATACAATTAACCAATAGTGAAAAAAATAGGAAAATCTGCTAACAATCACGCCTACCTCTCATACAAGATGACCATATAAAAAGCTAAATCACTTAAAAAAGCGACACACGTTTAAGTTTTTAACACCAAGAACTTCATCTTATGGGGAGAAAGTATCACATCTAATTTCCTTAGCACTCCATCTTAATATTTGATACTGATGTTTTGATAAACCAGCATCAATAATGAGGCTTAATGCTTTTTCTGAACTAACATTTTTGAAAAATTTTCATTCTTATTAATTTTTTTTCTTTACTTTCCTCCCACCAATAAACTTAGACTTTCAGAAAGAGAACTTTTATAGTGTGATCTCGGACATAGTCACGAAAACACTGCTACTAATAATCACAGCTGATAAAATATTGAACTTTCAACAACAACAAAAACAGCATAAAAAATAATGGGAAGAAGTTATTGCAAGCGCTACTAAGCAGGGTTTAAAAAACTGCAGTCGAAACCAAAAAAATTACCAACAAAAAGAAAAATTGTGTACAACTTTTTAATTTTACGGTTTACATTAAATTAATCAAAAGTAAAAGCAACAATTTTTTTGTTGGCCAATGACAAATGAGGAAGTGGAAGAAGTGACAGTTTTTCTACTTTGGCTGCAGTTTTCAAAACGCTGCTACTAAGTGCAATAATTTTTGGACAATTTATAGTACTAAAAAAAATTTTTTTTAATTCAAAATTTTATCATTTAAAACATCCATGTGTATAAAAAAAAATCATTATAGTGTCATTACAAGAAGTGATAGAAAGAAGCATATAAAATACGGTCATTTCAAACAGATTCACTTAGGTCAACTTTAAATGTCGCTGGACAAAAAGTAATAAAGTTAGAAGCCTTATATTTTTAGTACATGATAATTGGATTGTTTATTACAAAATGTGAAAAAATCAGGAAGATTAGAAGACAAAAAAAAATAATAATTGTGTGTGCGTCCCTTCTTAGTTAACTTTGGGATTTATTAACAGTTTCCGTCTGTCAAAACAAACACTTCCGAACAAGTCGACTGCCGATATTCTTTGTTTTGTGCAACTTTTCGTTTTATGCTTTTGCCTTGACTGCGACGGTTTTCATTTAATGAAGCACCAGTAAAAGCAACAGTTTATTTTTGTCCAATGAAAAATCAAAAAGTGGAAAAAAGCAATTTTTTCTATTTTGACTAGTTTTTTAAAACCTGGAAAAATATGCTTAGTCTTCAAGCAAAAAAACTTAACGAACATCCATACAAATTTAAAAAAAAACTTAACATATGCTAAATCCAGGGATGGAAAAATCGCTGTCCCTAGTTTAGACGTAAACATCACGCCGGCCTTGCTGTACAGCAATCCAAAAATCACACGGAAATAAAAGAAGGGAGGAAAAATCCAAAATGTTTATTCCAAAAACTCGGAATGAATACCATTTGATATTGGGAGATCGAACAATTATTATTCGCCCGGCCTTAACCGCTTATTTTTGTGTTAACCAAGCCGGTTATTTTAAAATGTCCATTTTTATAATATCGAATAAACCGGTTATTTTGGTATAATAAAACAGTTATTTTAATAATGGGTAATTTATATACGTTTTCCTTAATTTTGTTATAAATAAACCCGTAATAAAGGAAATGGGTAAACTTAAACTTTTTATGAAAAATGTCGAAACAAAATGTATTAAAATTCAAAAAACTTTATAGACAATGTAAATAAAAACAACTTATGTAGTAATTCAAAATACTACAAAAAAATGTTCAGTTTAAAAGGTAAATAGCAATTTGTGTGGCAGTATTTTAAGTAATTAATATTTTTTATACAGATGTCATCTCGGGAGATATTTCGAACGCGATTTAAAAGGCAAAGGTGCTTAATGTGCTCTAAATTAAAAATTTGCAAACGTTTTTCGATGTCACGACTTATTACTCCCCTTTAATTAGTGCACAAGCTTGAGCCAAAATAAGAGATGGTAAACAATACATAACTAAAATATTCTGCCAAGAATGAATCATTTGGTACAATAGTAGGCCGTTAAGGCACTACAAAATCTCAAGTAGTTTAAGGATGTGGGCAAAATACAACAGTTTTATTTATTATTACAAGGGCAACAAAAAAAAACCTTTTAAGCTCTTAAAAAAGCGTTTAAAAACATGAAAATAAGCTGTTACAATTAAAAAAAAGCGTTGTTACAGTAAATTATAAGTTGATGAAATAAATTTTCGAAAAGAAAACTCTTTCGTTTTGGAGTCAGCAAGTTCTTGTACGTAGAAAAAGTTCTTCCTACGTCTACAGATGTTAAGAGAGCATATTGAGTATAAATTGAGTATGTATTTGCTCTGAAGTATATTTTATCCGATTGGACTCACAATTCCGCTTGCCTCCTAATATATTCCCAATATCTTTAAGTACCGAAAATCCTAATTTTTTTTTTGTATTAACTTTCTCTCCTATATCCCCTGAAACACCGGACATTTATCTTACGGTGTCCATAACTATATTCACTTGGGAAACCAATGAAAGATTTGTGGTTTCCAATTTTGATACAACCTCGTGTAAAACCCCAAAATTTTCAGAAATTAACAATATTTTGTTCCGCAAATCACTTTCATTCCAATTAATACAGTGAAATTCTTAATAGCTAAAACTATATTAAACAAGTAAGAAAGTATAGTCGGTCAAGCCCGACCATATGATGCCCTACACCACAGTATTTATGTGTCCATATATATATGGATTTATCTATGTTTATAAACTTCATTAAAACCGTTTTGAAAGTTTTTGAGAGGCAGAAATTACCCCCTACCCCTTGTGGTCCCATTTTAAAAAAGCTGCATAGCTTATGTGTCCATATAAATATATTTCTATCTACATATGATTTAAATCGTGGTCCTACGATCGGCCCATTTTCAATAGGCTTGGTCCTTGTGCCAATAAGAACCTATGTCCCAAATTTTATCAAATTATCTCCAAAATTGATATCTTTACTTTGCGCACAAGGGTACATGGACAGCCAGCCAGCCGGACGGACATTGTTACATCGACTCAGAAAGTAATTCTGAGTCGATCGGTATACTTAAGGACCAATATTTTAAGGCGTTAGATACATCAGCACAAATGCATAATACCCTGTCTTCTCTTGTGGTGTGGGTATAATAACATACAGACAGGGCTGGGGGGTATTTAAAATACATGTATTTGAAATACGTATTTAAAATACAAATACGTATTTTGTATTTGTATTTTAAATACATGACGTGCAAGTATTTTGTATTTTAAATACGTGCCCAGCAAGTATTTTGTATTTTAAATACATACAATAAATAGAAGTAGTTTGTATTTTGTATTTTAAATACATAAAAATGGGAGTATTTTGTATTTTAAAAACATAGGTGCCTATTATGAACTAAATTCAATTTTCGACAGCAGTCGATATAGCTGATCGAACGAATTTTCATTTGGTATTATGACGCGCATTCGATAAAAATTTACTATTGTCATTTTGTTAATTCACAGTAGTACATTTTCGATCAGCTGTCACTCAAAATAAAAAAGTTTTTGTTTACAAATTTAAATAATAAAATTAAAGTTAAATGTGCCCACGGCGGAATTATGGGTTTTTTAAATAATTAAGCTTCAGTGGGGTTTCATCCCACTTTTTTAAATGCTGAACTTTGCTGCAAATCATTTGGTCAAAAAAGAATTTTGTTCCATAAGGACTTGCATAAAATTAACAAAACTGATAATTTGGTATACGAACACAAAAAAATTACAAATAGTTACATTTACAACAAGTTTTTTACATTTATTTGCACCGTCGAAAGCAAATTTGTTTTCGTTGAAAAATTCGATGCTCAACGAAATTTTCGACGGTGCTGCCAACTCATAATATCAAATTAACATTCGATAGTCGATGTTCGATAGCCAGCGAAAATCGTTTATCGAATGTAACTCATAATAGGGGCCATAGTTTACAAAATATATTTTTCAGTTTATTGAAGATTGTTTGCATTATGATCTACCAAAAACAAGAATCGCTAAAGAACGCATCAGAAGTAGAAGCACCAGTAAAGAAGACGATGATTTTGTTGTTTTCGTAGATAGGGATAATGGTGAATCTAGGACATCAAATTTGGAGTTGGAATTTGTCAGTTTCCTCAGTGACAAGAGCAAAGACATTATTACTCTTGACAGCTATCCAAATATAAAAAGAGTATAATAGAATTTAATACAAGTTTGTGCTCATCAGGACCTGTAGAAAGATTTTTTTCTTCAGCAGGTTTTATTTTTTCTTTAACAGGAAACTGTTTTATGCTACATTCAAAAATCTGATATTTATGAAAGGAAACAATTTTTTTGTTTATTAGTTTTATCTAATTTATTTTTTGGTTTGAATAAAAATAGTTTATTTCGTATTTTAAATGCATACAGGTACATGACGTGAAAGTGTTTTGTATTTTGTATTCGAAATACGTACAATAAATGGAAGTATTTTGTATTTTAAATACATACAGATGTGTAAATATTTTGTATTTTGTATTTTAAATACATAACCTGCAAGTATTTTGTATTTTGTATTTTAAATACATGACCAGCAAGTATTTTGTATTTTAAATACCGCAAACCATGTATTTTGCCCAACACTGCATACAGAGATAATATAGGTTATTGGGATGATATTGTGCAAGGGAAGCACAAAATATTAAAATAATTTTTTTAACCAGAGTTGTTACAACACAAAAATGGTTGATTTTTTTAGTATTTATAAAAAAAAGTTGCACATCAAAAAAAAATAACGATTTTTGCAAAAATTTTCGTATGAAAAAATTTATAATTATTTTAAAAAGGCAAAATAAGTTAAAAAAAGCCGATATTGCAAAAAAAAACTAAAAAAAAATCCCTAACAAATATAGCTCATTTTCTTTGTTTTTGTATGACCGAAATTTGCGTTCAATCAAAATCATTCTATCTTGTAAACCAAAAAATAAGCATTTGCTTTTTTTTTGTTGGCCTAAGTGTTCCACTAAGAACTAATAGACAAAATTTAAGAAATTAAACAATTGGGGTATTCACAAGGTGTGCTATCATGTTATTTTGTCATAATGTTATAACATTTTACAATGGTTTAAAAAAATTGTTGTTGCTTTGCAAACAAAAAGTGTCTTAAATTAAAAGAACTTTGGTTGGTATGTTTATTGTGCTGACGTAATTGCTTAGAAGAGACCTGCGCTGAGTGGCTGAGCCGAACCGCATTAGTTTTTGTAGCCGTCGCCGTTGATGGTATAGTTTTATCCGGCTAATATCCAAATTTAACCTGCGGCTAGCAATTTTTGCAACCAAATACTTGCGGCGTCAAATTAGATCTGATGTTTGGTAAATAAACAAAATCTATTTGCGTCTGAAAAATGAAAAATAATCAGGAAAGATCTAATTTAATTTATTAATTCATGAATTATAGTTATAAGATATTTTTATTTGTGGTAAATATATATAAATTCAAAATAGCACACTAAATTATGAGGGGTTTTTCACAACAGTCGTATGTTTTCATGTCATTATTTTGATTTTTGTGTTTATATTTTTTGAATTAAAACCGGTTATTTTTAAATTCTTAACCAAAAACGGTTATTTTAAAATAGCAACTTATCGGAATATTCGAAAACCTAGATGGTGAGGGGGCCTACTCTCTATTGCGATGCTAAAGAAAATTGTAGCAAATCTAGCGATTGGTACTCTTTAATACGTTTGCGCATATGTCTTTCGCGTCTTTTCTTTTTTTTCTTTTCGTAAATCATCACTTGGTCTTATTTAAACTAGATTGTATACAAACTTTGACAAGTCGACCACCGAAAAAAACACCATATGTTGACTTGATCTCACTTTCTAGTGAATTCGCCTTGAAACTGATCTTAAGTAAATAAACACACACACAAGCAATAACCCACGCAAAAACCAAAGCGGTAAATAAAATATCACTCTTTTCATGTTTATATGGTTTTTATTACAAATTTTAAGTGTTAAGGTGCGGTCACATATGGCAAACATTTGTCAAATTTTGTTTGCCGGCATTTTTTTAAAATTTGATAAAAAAAAATAAAAATTTTATTTGCTGGTCACACTACGCACATTTATTTGCCCATTTTTGGTTGTTCAAACCGATATTAAACACCTTCAAATAAAAAATGGGCAAACATGTTTCCCTTGTGTTCACATATAAAAATATTTGCCTAAAAATAAATATTTGAACAAATTGTCAAAAATAAAAATTAAATAAATAAAATTAATTTTCATTAAAACTAAAAATTAACATTTTGAGGCAAAATATTGAAACTTTTATGTTTTTATGGTACAGAAGAGCGAGAACAGCATTTTTAAACGTAAAAGAGGATTATGATAACAAATAAACGGATAAAGGCAATTTGGCGAAGTAATTTCCAGTCTTGTACAACTAAATTAATATAAATTATGAAACTAAAGCATTATTTGTTACGGTTTTAGACGCAAGCAATAAAGTGTTTTAGAGAGTGGATCCATTGTAAATTATAGACCGATCTTCACGAAATTTAGTTATATGATTTCTAGGCATATAAATTGAGGTTGTGCAAAATTTAACGATAAAAGGTGCATTCAGCCACCAAGTTACGTTAGTTTTTGTAAATAAATATTGATTTTTTCAAGAGGTTGTTTCACATTTCGCTCCATAACTCTTTTCCTACTACAAACTGCTTGGACGAACTTACGACCAACATTTTTATTTTTCGTCAGCATCCTTTTCTCAATCGATATAACAATGTCCATCCGTCCGGCTAGCTATCGATGTTAACCTTATTCGCAAAGTACATGTCGCAATTTTTGAGATAATCGGGTGTGTTCTAGAATTCGAATTAACTCGAAAGTGGATTACTTCAGCATTTTTTTACATGTTTTTATTCGTTGGTAAGAAGTTAGTGAAAGTAAAACGAATCGACTTTAATTCCATTATGTAAGAACATTTTTAGCAAAAAAACCTAATTATGGTTTTTAGTTTGAAATGTTCTTTATGAAATTATAAAATGAAAACAATACGTATTTTCACACAAATATCGCAAATTTTTGCAAATTTCCACTGATTTAGCAATAATTACAGAATTTTTACCATTCCTTATAGTTTTGGGGACTTTTAATAAATTTTATGGCTTGTTTGAAATATTAAAAATTTTCGCGAATTTTCGCTATTTTTGTAATTTTTTTTTTGTTTTTTTCCGACATTTTGATTTTTAACCGATTTCAAATAAATTTTTGGGTATGCAATTTTTCGTGAATGTTTGCGATAGATGCAATTGTTTTCTCTGATTTTTTACAGCTTTAACGATTTTTAATAAATACATATTAAACTTTGCTATCATGCCGCTATTAGCAAATTTTTGCGAATTTCCGCTAATTTAGCTACTTTTATCGAATTTTTGCCATTCCTTATAGTTTTAGGGACTCTTAATTAATTTTATGGCTTGTTTGAAATATGAAAAATGATCGCTATTTTTGCAATTTTTGCGTATCTATGTTGCTCATAAAAACTTATTTCTGGAGAAAAGGTTTGTGCCCACAGACAATCTATTATCACCTTACCAAATGTTATTGTAATCGACCCATATTTTACCATAGCTCTTATACAAATACCCCTTCTGTAAATTGCTTTTAATGTCATTATAATATTATAAATGAGGTTTTGGCAATAATTTCTATAATAGCTTGTATGTCGTGTCAAAATGTTGTCTTGGTAGGGCGAGAATTGTTTCAAGGTGACTTGCTACAATCACTCCCAGATGAAAAAATCTCATAAAGATGTCGATGTCGGTAAATTATTTGCCACTAATAATAATCTTTAATTCATTATATAATTTTATTTTGGGGGGTCCATGATTTTCCACTGACCCCAAACTGGTACACTCTCGAAAATGTATCTATTAATATAGATACGCCATTCTTGCAGTGCATTATTCGTAACATTAGCTTATATATTATATGTACCCATATTTAATAAATTACCTATTTACTTAAGAAAAATGTATTTTGTAACATCTTGAAACCTACTTACCGCGCAACTCTTTGCTAAAAAGAGAACACAAGAAAATATTTTACATAAATAAGTTTTTTCGTCATTAAAAAATTATTTAATTTTGTTAATTTTTTTAATTTTATTCAATAGTTTTTATTTTAAAGCTTTTTTATTTGCCGCTGTTTGGTCTTACAAAATTTTTGTAAGAACAAATATTTATTTGCCTAAAATCGAGGAAAATATTTGACGTTAAATGGTCACATAAGGAGCATTTTTGTTTGCTAGCAAATAATTTTGTTTGCCCAAAATCAGCTGTTTGCCCCTCAAAAATATTTTGTAGTCAGATAAGGGCAAACAAATATTTGATATTTTTTGACAAATGTTTGCCATATGTGACCGTACCTTTAGTCGTAGGTAAAGAAGATTTTATTTGAAAAAAAAAAATTACGAATTAGCGAGGGGACCAAAATGTTTGGAAACTTTACGAATTAACGAGATTTTTTCAAGTGACCGACAGTTTATTACGAACTATCGGGAATTATGATTTATCGGGGTACGAATTATCGGGATTTTACTGTAGTATTGGCAAATCAAATTATTTTATTGTTCTCTTTCTTACACAGTTTGTTAAGAATTTTTTTAGCGTACGGCTTAAATGTGCACGTACTTTTTAAAATGTACCATGTAGCTTCGCAAAATAAGAAAATTTATTCTACGGTAAACAATAAAACTAATTTGTTTTTAATGTAACCTAGATTATTTGGATTTTAAATATGAATATTTACTTTTTTAGTGTGATGAATTTCCGGTCAGTGAAAAGGTTGCGCTCCAACTCGCTGGTCTCCAAGCTCAAGTTGCTTTAGGCGATCCGTCAAACCAGCCAAAACCGGAATATTATAGCGATATCAATAGTTTTATTCCAGAGCGAATTTCGAAAACAAGGGAGCAAGAGTTTTGGATTCCCATACTAGCGCAAGCACACCGCCAGTATGGAGCATCAAGAAATGATTTGACTGCCAAAGTTCTGTACCTAAGTTGCGTTATGCAATATCCTCTTTATGGAACAACTATGTTTAAAGCTATATATAAAGGATTCTGGAGCCATGGAAGTAGTATAATATTTGGTGTGAATTATGAGGGAATTATGTTCATACAACCTGAAGATAAATATATATTATATCAGTTTAAGTACAGTGACATTGAATCGATTATGCTGGATCCAAGTGATAGTTTTATAACTCTAACATTAAATAGACAATATGTTCATGTAAATAAGCCAAATATTAAAGACTCAAATATTCCACTAGAAGTACAAAGATGCTTTGTATTTGAAACTTCCCAAAAAAACGAGATAGGATCACTTATAGTATCATATTTTCCGCCACTTTCAAATTGGATTATGAATTCATTTGAAATATCAAAGAAAAGTAAAGGTACTACAAATGAGGACCGTACTCGCTTATATCAAAATGTTGTTGTTTGTAGAAGACAACTAATTGACATGGAAATTTTAAGGAGACCTCAAGAAACAGGAGGAGGTTTCTTTAGAAACACATTACGAAGGCTATCAAAACATCGTCTTGAAAAATTACGTGTTGAGCAAGGTAATGCCGTTCAGGACCATGGTGAAACATACAAAGGCTTTCCTCATTCGTATTGGGCATTTTGTAGACAGCAAATTATGCAAAGCCTAAGTAAACTATCCGATCAAGAAGAAGCGAATATGATACAAGTATTTCAAGCAATTTTAACATATTCTGGACTTGGAGTATCAGGTTTGTACCAAATACTTTATTAATCTATAAAAACATATTTATTGTATTTTCCATGTCAAAAGTTTTAAGATAGGGAGATATAAAGAAAAACATTTTACAGAAATGTATTTAAAAAGTCGAACTAGGAAAATATGTGTTTCAAGATGTTTTACTGCCACTCATACACAATAAATATATTATTGATTGTGCCACCTGCACCTAACCCCTTAATTTTTATTTTGGTGTAGTTTACCATAATAGTGGATCCTATAAAGCTTGAAGACATTTGTCTTTAGATATTCGGAATTTAATAATTTTGTTCTATGGGAGGAACCGCTATTCCTTCCTCTACCCCGCCGATTGTTATTTAAAAATTTATAGTTCACTATAATAGTGGCTTTAACTACGTTTGAAGACTCTAGCTAAGATAGTTCTTCAGTTACGCGATATTTAATATATACATCCTATGGGGGTATTGCTTCTGCTGCGCTTTCCCCCTTAATTTTTATTTTCAAATGTGGAGTTTACTATAAGAGTGACTCCTACCAAGTTTGAACATTCTCACTTTAACAGTTCTTAAGACATGCGATATTTAACATTAGTGTCCTATGGGGGTACCATTTACCGCGCTGCTATTTTATTTAAATTTTGGGGCTCAGAAGATTCTACTACCAAAAGTTCAACAAAATGCGTGCAGCGGCTCTTAAGATATGCGATACTTAATATTGACATCCTATGGGAGGTACCAATTCCCCTGCCCCTATCGAAAAAATAAGTAACCTATTTTATTTTTAGGGCTCACGTGATGTTACTGTAAAGATTTCAAGAAAATCGGTTCAGTAGTTTAGGAGTCTATAAGCCAACAAACAAACATACAAACATTTTTCATTTTTATATATATAGATATAGATTAACAAGAAGAAAACAATGCGTTTCTAAATCGTTTAAATCCGAGTTATTATGGGGCAAGGTAAGTTGTCACAGGGGCAGAATGAAGACTAAATTTTGTTGGGGTAATCAGTAAACGTGGATTGAGTGTGATTACCATAGGAACAGTGGCGTATGCCATGGGAGGGGAAAATGCACTCAGGTGACGAAACCATCTCGTCACTTAAGCTATGGTCACGTTTCATAAACCTTGGATACCTTACACATAGCCACTACTTTTATTAAAAAGTTGGTTGATATTATTTTAATTACTTTTTTTAGAGCAAATATCGTGGCTCATAATTAGGGTTTTTTCCCGGGATTTTAATTATTTTATATCCCGGGGATTTTTGTTGCGGGATACCGGGAAATAAAAGATCCTCGATGAGATAAATAACAAGAAGTGAGTACGTTTGTAAATCTACCAAAAGCAGAATGTGCCGTGCAACAGTTTATAACTAATAAATTTAGTGAAGTGAAGAGTTAATAAAGAACATAAATTCGAAATAAGATGCAGACAGTAAATTTTAATTGTCCATGGAATAGTCTTAAAAATAGGAGATATCCAACAATATCGCCCCTTTATTGTGGCAAAGTCATATCTACAAAGAAAAATCGAGCTTGCCAAAATGCGAGTAAAGTTTTTCGGTTCAGTTTGAGATAAAATACCGATTTTTTGTTACACGAAAGTATGAAGGAACACTTTGCTTAATTAACTTAAAATTAAAAAAGATTTTTGAGACATGACAATATGTTTATAATGTGATAAACATAAATTTGTTTCATTTTGTGACGGCTGGGAAACCGAAATAAAAAAAAACTATGGAAACTCGTTTAAGATACTACAATATACAATTTTAAAAACACATTGTCCTAAAGATTACAGGTGGATCTTGTAAGAAAAAGTCCGTTTGATGCAATTTTGCATCAACCTTGACATATATTTGACTGATATAGTCGTTGTTTATAAAAAAGAAAAATTACTTCGGATTGTGAATTAGAAATATGCAACAACTTTAAACTTTTGCACTTTAAACTATTTGTCCAATCACGCTAAAAAAGTAAAAAATTTTTTCGGAAAAATTGTAATAAGTAAATAAAATAAGAAATATACTCTGTACCGACTTTCTAAACGCATTGAGTGTGTCTTAATGTTATTTCCTTAGCTGTTAAAAAATGTTAATATTCAACATTTTTATTTTTTCGAATTTATTCTATGAGCTAAATTTCAGTGATGTGTATAAAGTCATTTCTAAAAATTAAAGGAATAGGACTATTACAAAAAAGCTTTATAAAATACATCACTGAAATTTAGCTCATAGAATAAATTCGAAAAAATAAAAATGTTGAATATAACAAAGTAACCTATGAAAGGAAATAATTCCCAGTTTCTAAATGTTAATATGTTTATAAAACATATTTATTTAAAATATGTTATCTATTTTATGAATTTCCTTTTTGATCTCATAATTTGAGTACCACAATTTTTGTTTGTTTTTATTATCGTTTTATGAATTAAATAAGCGGTTTTCACCCTTTGTATTAAGTGTATAACTCTGCTTTTCTTAATACGATTTTATACTACAAAGCATGAGTGTCTTTTTCGTTAGTATTGTAAATAAATGAAGTTGATGAGTGAGGAAAAGAGACAGATATAGTTTCTTCAACTATTTTATTCTGGGTCATTTAACTAACGTGTTAACTACAGCTTTTTGTTGGATTTTTCAACTACAGCGTAACTTTTTGTCTAATATATTTTGTTGTTGCAGTGTTGTAATTCTTAGTTCTTAAACTAAATTAATTAGATTCACAAGGACTACAAGGGACTTTACTCTCAAGGGTGAAAACCGCTATTGTTATTTTTATGTTATCTTTTATGTTATCTAGAGCATAATGATACGAAATTTACATATAAAAGCGTAAGGTAATATTAATTCAAGTTCCTCTTTCAACCTTTAATTAATTTTAGTAGTATTTAGGCATGTCTTTTACTTACTTTGTAAACAAGTTTCCTTACGCTTTTTTAAAAAAAAGTTTTTTTCATTATAATATATGGAGCGGGATCCCGGGATTTAAAAAAATTTCCCGTTCACTAATGTTTTCGGATATCAGTAGAACTGCCAAAGGTATTCATTAGTCGGCGAATGTGGAACGGATATTTTTATATCAAAATATGATAAAAAACAATGCAAAGAAGTCACCTTTATGTAAATAATGTATCGAATTTAATTCAGACAAAAGATTTACTACAGTCTAATGTATCTTGTTGCTATAGCTTAAGTCAACAAAAAACTTATATAGACATTTTTCATAAAACTTATTTCCTGCATAAATCGAACTTTGATCTCCTTGAAAATAATCATTTTATGTTCCTTACAATCAGATTTGTTCAAATACTAGCACAATTATCAAATCGCAAGTGTTGCAAATCGCAAAACATGTTCTGAATCTTTCGCGTTTTGCTTGCGATTTTGAACTTTGTTAATATTATTCTCAGCATTACTAAAGGCCACGATTCACTATCCTACACAATCGAATTCTATCCGACACAAATAAATGTTTTCAAAATCCTACTTTGTGAGCACACACGATTTTTTGACAAATCGTACGGCTAAATAGGATAGTGTATCGCCGGCTTAACATGTATTTTTAGAATATTATTTTAATCAGCTGTTTATTGAAATCGCCAAGGCCAAAGGACATAATAGATAAAACCGCAGAACCTATTTTAAATTTCCTTTTCTAATAAAAATATTAACAACGTATTACTAACATCAATTCAAATAAAAAGAAAACATAGTAAATAAAATTTATTCACTTCATCACTTCAGTATATAGTTGCGATTTGAACTCGCTAAGATTCTCACAATTTCGTTTTACAGAACACCTCTCTTGCGAGTTAAAGACACAATTGTTATGCAATATGCGAGTGCCGTAACATGCCCGTATATCTCTTTTTTGCAAGTTTTTAATTACTATATAAATAATTTCGTATGCAATTTAGACGGACTTTTTAGCTTGATGTTCTAAAGTATGGGGTATAAGGGCGTTTAGTGGGATACCAAATCCAAAGGAATTTACATTTTAAGACAATATGTTTTAAAATTTTTACTCAGTTAAACGTTTTTTTCACTGTTCCACAATCAACTCTAAAAAACAAACTAAACGCATTCTTCTAAATTCTAATTTATTAACTTGATTTTTTTTTTGATAATTGCCAAAAGTACATTTTAAATATAAATGTTAAGTACAATTGAAATTTAATGTATGTGCGTATATTTTTTGTTATTCAATAATAAAACTAGTTAAAAATATTTTTTTTGTTTTAAGTACAATTAGTTCCAAAAAAGTAAAATTTTTTACTGAATTTAGTACATCTTCGAAAATGTCATTTATCATCCCTGCTTCAGTTGCTTATTCACTTGATTTCTTATGCTTAACCGAATTGGTTGAAAAGGCATAACAATATTACTACCCTACAAGAAATGAATGAGCGAGTAGTCACATTTTTCTTTTTGGTGTTAAGAAAATGATAGAAAGAAATTACCGAAATCAAGTTTTCGGTCACATTCGGTCATTTCTTTCTATCATTTTCTTAACACCAAAATGAAAAATGTGACTACTCGCTCATTCATTTCTTGTAGGGTAGTGTCTATACCCTACAGGAAATAAATGAACGAGTAGTAATTTTCTTAACACCAACGTGAAAAATATGACTATTCGCTCATTCATTTCTTGTTATATGTTATAACATTATGAGGGGATTCACAAGGTATCAAAAAGTCATATGTCTTAAAATAGTAACGTGAAAAAATAAGACTGTTGTGAACAACCCCTCATAAATTAGTGTGCTATTTTGAATTTATTTAAATTGATTTAAAACAAATATAAAAAAATAAATATTTTTCTACAATCAAAATATTTTTTAATTCTAATTTATGAATTAATAAATTACATTAACGGCCCAACCAGAACATGCATGTATTAGCTTAAGCAACTGTCAAAAATTAACGAAAAGTCTGTCAAATGCATAAGCAATTAAAAAAAGACTTTTAGGTGGCCATAACTGCCCGTTTATACCAGAGATAATTATTGCGACATATATTGCAGTAATTGTCAAAATTATGTTATCTTTAATGTAGACAGCAATTTTTTGTACATATTTATTGCCGGCAATTTATGCTGCAATAATTGTTAGTCCATTTTCGTTGCCAATTATTGCTTACATAAAACGTCAAATTTGGTTGTCAAATACACAAAAAGAACCAAAAAAGTAAAAATAGAAGCAAATTGTGTGAGAAAGAAATAAAATTATTGAAATGGGAGCCAATTATAATTGTTAATTGTAATAAAAGAATTTAATTAAAGAATTTAATAAACACTAAAATAAAATTACAAAAATTATTTTTATTATTATAATTTTTTTCTTATTCGATCTTTATTATTCAAATTTAAATTAATTTGTTTAATTTTGAGTTGGTTGGTTGGTTGGTTGGTTAACGTGGTAGCACGCATAAGTCCAAGTAGCAAGTAGAGCCGACAGTGGCTCCGTTTTGACACCACACAACTCGTCAAGAAATTGGAACCCCTCGATCAAACTTGACCCAGGGGCAATGCCGAGGTGGCTAGAGCCAGCCCGTTGCGTTTAGATATTTCAGCAGGCTGTTGAGTCCCACCCGCGATATCTCCGAGAGTCCCTGTAGAAGGTAATTCCCAAATAGTCTATGTCGCATTGAGTTAAACGCAGCTGCGGCAGCATTCATTGAAAGGGAGGCCGAGTCTCATAGCGTGCTTGCCGATCGTCCAGTGACCAGTAAGCACGTATGTAAGTCTTGACACGTCCTTCCGACCGAATTTGAGAAGTCGCTCAGAGCGACCCATGTCATATGTGGGCCACGTTTCCTTGGTAGCCCTGCAGCCATCTAGTTTCCTCCATTTATCGTCAGCCATATCCAGATAGTGCCTGAAGATTTCGCTCCTGATAGTTCCCAGGGGTGTTGCGACTGGCACAGCCTGTGAAATATCAAGAGCGGCTCCAGTTTTGGCCAGCCCATCCGCCTGTTCATTGCCGTAATGGTCCCTATGCGCAGGGATCCAAATTAAGGTAATGTCAGATAGGCTGCCCAGTCTGGACAGTTCTTCCCTGCACTGGTTGACGAGGATGGATGTTGTTTTGTGTGACTTCAGTGACATCAGAGCTGCCTGGCTATCGACGAAGATACCAATCTTGCCGCTGATGTTCCTACCGTATAGCGTTCTGCATGCCTCTCTGATCGCCAGTATTTCAGCCTGAAATACGCTGGCCTAATCCGGCAGACGAAAGGAGAGGTTCACATGTAGTTCCTCCGAGAAGACCCCGGAGCCGACACCACAAGTCATCTTTGATCCATCCGTGTAAACCCTCGTGCGGTATTCCTCGGCCAGGATCCCCTGCTCCATTCCCGTCTTGACGGGAATATGACCTTGAATTTCCTATCAAAGTCCATGCGGGGTATCATATAGTCCGTTGGTCGTTTCAGAGATGTGGGTTGCTTCTGTAAGATCCTTGCATGACCGTACGTCCTCGCCTTCCAACATCCCGATGAAGAGAGCCTGACCGCGCTATTGACGGATATGGCCATAAGGTGTATTTTAATAGGAACAAGGTGCAGTATAGTGTTCAGAGCCTCTGAAGGACTAGTGCGTAGAGCGCCTGTTGCTCCAATGCAGGCTGATCTTTGTACTCTGCCCAGCTGAACCACGATGTATTTCCTGCCCGTCGCGGTCCACCATACCAGAGATCCATATGTAAGAATGGGCCGTACTATTGCCGTGTATAGCCATTTGACCAGTCTAGGATTAAGGCCCCACCTGGTGCCAAACATTCTACGGCAGGCGTAATAAGCCACCGTAGCCCTCCTAACCCTGTGTTGAGTATTCAATCTCCATGATAGTTTCGAGTCCAGGATAATTCCCAGATATTTCGCGTGATTCGACAGGGGAAGTTCGCAACCCCCCAGCCGTGGCAGTCTAAAAGCCGGAATTTTTGTCCTTCTGGTGAATAGTACCAGTTCCGTTTTGTTTGGGTTCACTCCCAGTCCGCACTCAGCGGCCCAGTTGCTGAGCGCCCCCAACGCACTGGTCATAATGTCACTCATCACATCCAGAAACGCACCGGATACTAGTAACACCACATCATCCGCATAGGCCACCGTCTTGATGCCCCTGTTATCCAGGCCAGTAAGAATCGAGTTAACAACGATGAGCCAGAGCAGAGGAGAGATAACCCCACCTTGGGGTGTACCCCTGCTCACATTCTTTGACCTCACACTGTTGCCAAGACATGATGTAACGATCCTTGACCTCAACATGCTCACCAACCATCTAATGATGTACTCCTGGACATCAAGATCAGTTAGAGCCTGTTCGATCGCATTGATCGTGACGTTGTTAAAAGCGCCCTCAATATCCAGGAAGGCGGTCATGGTAAATTGTTTATATTCCAGTGATCGTTCTATGGCCCCTACTTCTTCGTGTAGCGCCGTCTCCGTAGACCGACCCTTAAGGTAGGCATGTTGACTGCGTGAGAGTTGTAATGTACCCTCCAGTCGATGTCTTATATGTGAGTCCAGAAGTCTATCCAGAGTTTTGAGCAGAAAAGATGATAGACTGATTGGACGAAAGTCCCCTGCAGTCTCATGACTACTCTTTCCGATTTTGGGTATAAAAACCACCTTTACCCTCCTCCAATTAGCCGGCACATAATTGAGGGATAGGCAGAGTCTATACATTAACCTAAACCAGGGAGTGACATACTCCCGTGCGGTCTGCAGCATCCTAGGAAAAATGCCATCAGGTCCTGGGGATTTATATGGGGCAAAACTTCCGATCGCCCATTGGATTCTTTCCTCCGAAATGATATATTCGTCAATCTCAAAGAACGAATCATCATATACTGGTTCCCCATCAGTAGCGTCCAAGCAACCGGGGAAATGAGTGTTAAGTAGAATATCAAGTGATTCCTCCGATGATTCCGACCAGGTATCATCCGTTCTCTAAACATACGTTGGGTTCGAGTGGCCCTTGGCCAAAACTCTGCTTAGTCTGGCAGATTCTTTGGTATTATCTATTGATTCGCAGAAGTTCCTCCATGATCTTCTCTTTGCGACTGCTATTGCCTTTTTATATGCCCTCTGTTTTTCGCGGTATTCCTGCCACGAATTACTGGCATATCCCGTGTTGAAAGCCCTACGGGCTTCTTTTCTTAGAGCCGAGAGTTCCACCAGGGAGGGAAGCTCCTCCTGGCCCTCGTGATGGGGCAGGAGATTTCAAATGCCCTAGTCAGGGCGTCACTGAAGGTCTCCTCCACCCCCTCGAGTGCAGAGATTGAATCCCGAATCTTCGGCACTCTACTGAGTCTACGTTCAAGAATTCCGTTAAACTTAGCCCAGTCCGTTCGTCTCGGCTTTCTAAAGCTAAGTTTCCCGGTGTTATCTACGTGTCCAATGTCGAAGAGTATCCAGTTGTGGTCCGAGAAGGACCTACTGCTCGATACCCCCCACCTATCAACTGATAAATTAGACCTATCGTTCATAAGATTTAAATCCAGAACCTCCTCCCAACCATTGAAATTACCTGAACTAGGAAATCTAAATGTTGGCCTTGAGCCAGAGTTACAAATAGTAATTTTGTTAGTATTTATGAAATCTAATAGACACTCACCTCTATTGTTGATCTCACTGCTGCCCCAGATGGTGTGCCTGGCGTTGGCATCACATCCAAGGATGAAGTCCTCTTTGGTGCCTAAAGAGGCTAGGAGCGCCCGTACCTCGTCCGGAGGGGCGTCTCTGTCATGTGCCATATATCACAAAGCTTCTTTTATCCGCCATCTCGACCCTTGCAACTGAAAGGTCTGCTGAGCTTAGCTGTGAACAGAAGAAAATATTAATGTGGTTTTTCGCAACAAGACATGCTCTTGGCCTACCCTTGTCTTTCGCGTACAGTATATTATATGTTTTGGCCGGGAACCCCTTCACCCTTCCGTTTACCGTCCAGGGTTCCTGAACCAGCGCTATGTCGAGGTCCTTCTCGGCTAGGAGGACCCCGAGGTAATCGGTAGCACATCTCGAGTGCTGCAGATTAATCTGCACGACTCTCATTGCCATCAGGTGGCTTCTCCTCCGACTCGGAGAACTGCATATCGGTGAGCAGGTTGTGGGCGACCTCGACCTCATCCTTTTCACCATTCGCCGAGCTTGTTGGGCGGAACACCTTTACCTTAGCGTCCCGCACACCAAAGAAAAGCTTCAGGCCTGCCTTCTCGAGCTCCGTTGGGCCCTCCTCCGTGATGGTAAGCGTAAGGCAAGTTCTGTTATCCCCGTGATCTTCGGCCCGGATAACAGTCCACTCCTCCATCGGGATACTGGGGTTCTGTCTCTTCAGACATCCCAGTATTTTCTGTCCGTCAGAGCCTACCTTCGGTAACCAAATCTTTGCCCGTGGTCTCATTGGAATTTCCTTGGCGGGGATTAGCTTAAGACTTAAGCCATCCCATGCATCGCTTATCTTAGCGACACACTTGCCTAAGAAGTCCTTTGAGAAGACGTCCAGACATTTGATCAACCTGTAGCCCCGGTGAATCTCACCGGAGTCAAAACGAGGCGCAGGACTGTCCACATTGGTGAGGACGTGCTCTATGACGAGCTCAGCCAATTTGGACTCGATCGCGCCTCATTCTGTTACCACAGGGGTAAGATGACCACTCTTGCAGTTTGCCAAGGCCATCAGTAGGTGATCCTTTACAACCTCATTAAAGGGTCTCCTAGTGGTTGCAGAGCTCGATGGTCCCGGAGTGATCGAGTTATCTCGGATCTTCCTCCGTTTTGGCGGCTTTTCACTCTCTGCTTGAGAGCGATTTCGCTTGGACCCTTCTCGAGCGACATTAGATGTGCTGGGCATGTTGTCCTTAAACTTAAGGTACTCTTCTACCACAGCCTGATATTTAACACGATCTTCCTCATCGCGTTCGTGTGGGGTACCGTTCGCAGCGTTCTTAGCGATCTTGCCGAGAATAAATTGCGCCTTATTGTACTTTTGCCTGAGGATATCACCCGGACTTCTCCTCTTTTTGATGTTTGTTTTCTCACCCGGTTGTCCATCAGACTTGACGGT
The DNA here is from genome assembly GCA_949318255.1 of Pollenia labialis. NCBI lineage: Eukaryota > Metazoa > Arthropoda > Insecta > Diptera > Polleniidae > Pollenia > Pollenia labialis. The sequence continues at coordinate 74,865,346 of OX439139.1, forward strand.
CATTTGGGTGAGTTTTGTTTGGTTTTTCGGGGGCAGTGGCGTGCTCTGGCTGTCACCCACACTGCCGGAGAGTCCGATCAAGGTCTCTTGACTAGAGGCCAGAAGATCGTCTTCAGATGAGAGAATTCTCTCATCTTGTTTTTTTTAATTTTTTTCTTTATTTTGCTCAATTCTTTTCATTTTGTTCCCACGAGTAGGCACGTAAGGGGATGGACCATCCATGCAGGGACGGCGTACATGGACTAGACAACAACTTACAACCGGCCCGTGTCCTAGCACCGGAGGGGAGCTGTTAGCGACCAGTCCTCTTTAACCACTAACTAGTCATTCAGGTTCTCGGCACTGCTACCAACCACCTTAACCTTACAAGTGGGGGGAGAAGGGATGGGGATCAGAGGGATATGAAGGGAAAGAGGATAGGAGAGAGGATGGATAACCATTAGTTGCGAAGGCCTTTGGGTTTACTAGTTTATGACCAGATGCAGTGTTGACCAGTCACACACTGTTTCAGGGCACAAACTATTAACCATAGCCTACGCTTAAGCCACCACATCACGACAAGATTGTTATCCAGGTGGGGTTAATTTTGAGTTCTTTTTTATATAAAAATTTTACTTTAACAAAAAAAAAAAAAATTAATATTTTTATATAATAAAACTTAAACAAATTAATATTTGTACTATTAAATAATAAAGTCGAATAAGAAAGAATTTATATGAATTAAAATAAGTTTTCCAACATCGCGCTAGTTTTTACACTGCACCTTCTTCCTTGAATTTTTTCAAATTATGAGTTAACATAAATACGTTCTCCCATGCCTTTAACATAAGCTGAGCAATAAGAAATATTGCTCTGTTATTCTGCCGACGTTATTGCCAACTTGCTGAGATAATTATCTTTAGTGTAGACCTAGGGTAATGTACTTAATATCTATTTAACCATTGTTGCATATTTGTGCAATACTTTGTTTTTTTGCGAGTACTTCATACTAAAAAGTACCAAAAACTCCAACCGTGTATTTGTTTATTTTATGCTATTTAATTTGTAAAGAATTTAAAAATAGATAAATTGTGAGTGTCTTAAAAAAAATGGAGAATAAATTAAAATATGTTAATTCGTCTTTTTTGTCCATTTTAATTTATTTTATTTTTTATTGTTACACATACACAGCTGTTTTCGTACGGAGTGTGCGTTCAGTTTGGCACTTTGCTTAGTGCCGGTTCACACAAGTCAAGTCAAGTCGAGTCTTGAGTTTTTAGGAGAGAAGGGAAAAGAGAATGCCATTTCTTTTCCCCTCTCTCCTAAAAACTCAAGACTTGACGAGTCAAACTTGACTTGTGTGAACCGGCACTTAAGCAAATATAAGAATACTAAAATAATTATTTATGAAAAGTTAGAGAGATAAGTTATCATGAGACATTTTAATACGAAAAAATAAAGAACAGTTTTTCGACAGTAATAGAATTATAGTAAAGGTTGTTTTACACTATCACACAAGTCTTACGTATTTTGACGAAAATGCATCTCTGATCTAATTATTGTTTAAACATTTTTAAATAACAATAACAACTTATAATGACAGATATGATAGTGTAAAATAGCCTCAAATACTACCAATATAACACAAAAGAACACTTTGTGAATTGCCTAATTCTTTTAAAACACAAAGAAAAAGAAAATTCCTTAAAAGTAACAAGCAAAACATAAAATACAAGAAATTTATTCGTGCAATTAAACGTGAAATTTTATTTTATATTTAATTTTTTTTACGAAATGTATAACCCATTTATGAGTGTAACGTAGTTAAGCGGGATTCAATTAAGAGAAACATATGTACACAAATTAAATAGATCAAGGCATTATTTAAGAGTGAAATTTTGGCTTTCATGTGGTCAAACTATTCCTGTGTGGCATAATATCACAAAACTGATGTTAATTTAGTGTATTAATAGTTAACATTATTTTTTAAATCTTTTAAGGTGATACAGTGCAAAGAGCTGAAGACGAGCATGTTACTATTGTGCAATCAATAATGGATAAATGCATGCGAAAAGAATCATTAATTAGCGAGCTTTATTTACAACTTATAAAACAAACAACAGATCATCCAGACCCAAACTCAAGAGTAAATCTTCGGCATTGGGCATTGTTGTCTTTGCTGTGTAGTGTTGTTTTACCTCCAGTTAAAACTATTCGAAAGTACCTAATAAGCCATTTAAAACGATGTGCAAGTGATTATATTACTGAGGAGGGAAAGTACGCTCGCTTCGCAGAAAAGGTAATTCATCAAAAATCCTAATAAGCTAATCCTAATAATGTATGTACATTATAAAAATAGGATGTAAATTTGTTTGTTCCGCTATCATGTTAAAGCTGCTTAACCGATCTTAATGAAATTTGGTACGAAGGTAGAATGGTTTAGTGAAACTTCTATATTTATACCTGATTTGTTGACTAAGAAGGGATTAAATTGTCAAAAAAAAGGTCAAAACTGGAACTGAACCCTTCATTCTAAATCACAAAAATTACTATTTTCTTATTTTAAAATATAACTGTTGATGTTATGAATTTATTTCTACAATTAAAAAAGATTCTGAAAGAAACCTCTCTAAGAGCCTTTTCACACTTGTCAACATTTATCAGTTGGAATTTAAAATCCATATACTTAATATGCTTCTGGGTTGCCTTAAAGATTCATATCACACCCGTAAAGTTGGTGGTTTTGTTTACCTGCTAGTGTTTTTGTATTAATTGGATGGTAAATAGTGTAATGAATCTTCTTTTTTTTCATTATTTTTTTATTGAATCTTCATATAGTTAATATGAACTCTTTACTACTTTATTTTATGTCCTGCCAGTGCCAGACAAAAATTTTTTCATCACGGGTTCTGTTCCCTAATATAGGTGTTTATCGCTTATCTTATTGTACAAGTGCTGCAGTGTCTCTTCTTCTTAAGCGAGTGTGGCCGCTATCATTTAAAATATTTTGAGCTAGTGGGTTCGGATGCAATTCGAGCCTTAATCGCAATCTTAACTAATGGAACATTGAGATGCTTGTGAATATTTGAATTTTTAACATACCAAGGAGCAGCTGTGATTATTCGAAGAAGTTTATTTTGGTGCCAATGAATTTGTATGGCTTTTAGTTTCATTTGAGTTAATTTTACCTCTATATGGCTTTTCCACGTCAAACGGCGATCTAAATGTATACCGGTATATTTTACATGCGAATGTTGAGGTATTATTTGATTATTGATTTTAATAGGGGGGCATGATTCCCGACGCAAGGTGAATGTTATATGTACGCATTTTTGCTCATTGACTTTTATCCTTCATTGTTTTAACCATATTTCTAGTTGAAATATATGATCCTGTAAGTAACGAGATGCTTCATAACGGTTTTCGTGGACGCTAAGAAAAGCTGTATCGTCTGCAAATGTTGAAGTTTGTGTGTAGTTGCTCGTTGGCATGTCCGAAGTATAAATTAAGTTTAATAGAGGCCCCAGAATGCTGCCCTGTGGGACTCCAGCGCCAATTGGCTGAGGTGAACTAAAGAAATTTCCTTCTTTTATAATAAATTGACGACCGACTAAGTAGCTTTCTAGCAGCTTGTGTGTGTTTGCTGGAAAATTTTGCTTCAATTTATGTAATAAGCCTTCATGCCAGACTTTATCAATAGCTTGAGAAACATCGATGAAGAGAGCGGAACAATATTTTCTTTCTTCAAAGGCTTTTCTTATGGCGTTTACTATACGATGGGTTTGTTCAATTGTGCTGTGTTCTCTTCTAAAGCCGAATTGGTGGTTAGGAATACATCTATTTTCACTTAAAATTTGAGTTAATTTTGACACAAACAGCCTCTCAAACAGCTTTAATATATTAGAAAGTAAGCTTATAGGCTATATGACCGAACTTTTGTGTGATCCTTTCCTAGTTTAGGTATCATGGTGACTAAGGAAACCTTCCATTTTTGAGGATAGTATTGAAGACGTAAGATAGCATTGAAAATTAAAAGAATAATTTTCTTTGCTGTGCAGGGGCCTTTTTAGGGTTAAATTCACAAACACAAGCCTTTTCGATTTCTCTTATCTCAAATCTTAGGGGAACAGCCGCTCTAGCAAGAACAGGTGGTAACACGACCGCAGTATCGTGAGATATATTTGGGGTAAATACGTTTTTTAAGTGATTAACAAACAGATTTCCCTTTTCGTTATCATTTCTTGCCCAACTTCCGTTCAAGTTTCTTAATGGTGGCTTAGAGGCGACTGGCCTTTTTAGATTTTTAGCTGCACGCCATAATGAGTAGTCTGATTGCGGAGTTGCATCAAGTTCCTTAAGATATTTTTGCAGAGAAGCCGTTTTCTGAGCTCTTATTTTTTCAGACAGGAGACGCTCAACATCTGTGGAATAAATTTTAATATTTTTAGTTTTTTTTGGGGTCATACTGGAATGTTGCACAGCTAGCTTCAGAAAACTGTCAAAATTAAGAAAAGCGCGATCTACGTATTTCGGTGTACTAAGCGGAATATTTTCTGTGCAATGGGTGCTGAGATATTTTTTATATTTTAGCCAATTGATTTGCGTAGCTGGCGTCGCTAAGTAACCAGTTGGAGATAATATTCTATTAGGGTTCATTAAAGTCACAATTGTTGGTGTGTGGTCGGAAGATAATTCTAAGGAAGCTTCAACATTAATCGTTTCTAAGGGGATGCTTTTAACCACGCCAAAATCTATGACATCTGGTATTTTTTGCTGATCAGTAGGCCAATATGTTGGTTGCCCGCTCGATATCACATTTAAATCCATTTTAGAAATAGTATTAAATAGAACACGACCCTTTGGTGTTATAAGTCGTGACCCCCAGAAGGTATGTTTAGCGTTTGAATCGCCAGCGGCCAGGAAACAAGGTCCTAATGATTTAAAATAATTATAATATTGGCCTTCTGATATTGAATATCTAGGTGGGGAGTATCACGATGAGATTACTACGTTTCTATTTAATTCTTCAACGCAAATGTTCGTTGCTTGGAGATAATCTTCACGATGATCACACATTAGGTAGTGTTGGTTCGGGTTTTTATCAAAATGGCAGAACCTCCGCAAGCTCTATCTCGAGGGTCCTTGGTATCATATAGTATATAACCATTACTTTCAAACGTATTTCTTGAGGTCAAATGAGTTTCAGAAACCATCATGACATCAATTTGTTTACTTTTAAGAAAATATTCTAATTCATTTTAATGTTGGCGGATGCCGTTGGCGATCCAAAAACAAATTTTTAAACAGTTCATGGCTTGTTAAGAACAGCTTGCAATAACATTGATTGCATTCTTAGATTTTCCTGCATCATATTACCCATTGTGTTCGTAAAATTTTTTACTGTTTGCACTAATGTTTCCATGGTTTTTTCTAAACGACTTAAATTAGAAACTGGAGTTTCATCATAACTTGGCGAGGCACCTTGCATTGGCACATGGTTTGATTTTAGGACGTTAGCGTAAGAGGTTCTGTTATTACCAGGCAGGGGGGCTTGAATTGCATTTGTGTTAACTTGATTTGCAACCGGCATTTGAGGGGTATTTGTTTTCGGTCACACCGTCTGCTTGACGATATTATATACAGGGCATCCTCTATAATTGGCAGTGTGATTACCGCCACAGTTGCTACATATTTTTACGTTGGGGTCGGTTTTAGACTTATGGCAAGAAACTGTACCGTGTAGTTCACCACATACTACGCAAACCGGTGGTAAATAGCAGTATGCCTTAGTTTGGCCAAATTCTTGGCAGTTGAGACATTGAACGGGACCATTTCTTTTGTGAGGCTCCTCTATAGTTATTCTTCTGTAAAGAATATATTTTAAATTATAAATAGGATGCGTTTCATTTTTTTTTAAGCTTAACGTCGCCAGGTTCTAACTCCACTCGAAATAATGGTTGGGGATTTTTTCCCTATTTTTAATATTTGTAACGTTTTTTATTTTAAAGCCTTTCTCTTCCAAAAAGGTTTTAAATTCTTCAGGGTCCACGCACGAGTCTATGCCTTTTATCACTTCCTGAAGACCTTTGCTGCTCTTTAGTTGATATGTATAAAAGCTTTTTTTAAGGGCTTCGAATTTGTTTGCTAGTTTACGAAAATCATTCTAATGATTATCCTGTATTTTTGTCTCGTTTATATTATCACGCTTGATTGCCGCTACGTAAAACGAATTTTCACCTATTACCGAGATCACGCTCTTTATTAACTCACTTGAGTTTTGCTCCCTAAGAAATATCGGGGGTGGCTTAGACGATTTAATGACGTTTGGTGCTTCAGAGGATTCATCCTCCAGAATTGCAAAACGATTTTAAGAGTTTATTTTATCAAAAGTTGGTACTTTTGAGGCCGAAGCAACTGCTGCAGAGGTAGGGCTGCGACCCCGTTTAAGCACTGTTATGTACCTGTCCATACCAACTTGGACTTGAGGCTTTTGGCAACTTTTTACAGGGGGGTTTTCCATTGAATTTGTGTTTAAGTTCATGGTATCATTTCCCACTAAGTTTGTTTTTCATTTTCATGACTTACTTTAATTTTCGTTTCATTTATACTACCTCGCTTTATTGCGGCTACATAAAAAGAATTTTCACCAATCAACGAAATTAAACTCTTTATTAGATCATTTGAGTTATGCTCCCTAAGATATATCGGGGGAGGCTTGGACGATTTTATTACTTTTGGTGCTTCAGAGGATTCATCCTCCAGAATTGCAAAGCGATTTTGAGAGTTTATTTTATCAAAAGATGGCACTTTTGAGGCCGAAGCAACAGCTGAAGATGTAGGGCTGCGACCCTGTTTAAGGACTGTTATATACCTGTCCATACCAACTTAGACTTTGACGTCGCGGCAATACTTGCTGGCCTGGCAACACTTGTCACCAGGTCTAGTTTTAGTTTTTTTAATGAGTCACTATCCACCGTTTGTGTAAGTACCGAGGGTGAGAGGGAACGTGTACGAATACTTGGCTTAGCCGTTAGGTAGTTAATATTGTTTTGTTTTGTTTTATTTATTTCAGCATTATTTTCATTTGCATTAACTGTTACATAGCAATTTCTTTCGTTGAGTTTTATTGTTGTCTCATTGTTTTTGCTCATACAAAATATTGTTTTTGTTTTTCAATGTTTTCTATTCTTTTAATATTTTTGTTATTTTTTTTGTTCTTCAGAAAATTAAAATGTTTTTTCAAGATTATGTATGTACATTTATTTACTTATATTTTTTATTTTTCTTTGTTTAATTTTTCGTTTTTAATAATTGATCACTTTTATGCTAAATAATTTATTTAAAAATGATTTATTTTCCGTTCATTCGCTGAATGTTTATTTTAAATAAAAAATGAAATTTAATTAATTCAAATTGTATGCGGGTTTTATAATACACGTCTGTATCACAACACAGCACAAATTTAATGAATCTTCGACTTAAGACGAACAAGAGGAGAAGGACCAGCAAATACCCCAAGATGATTTGATTTTATTGCTGCAAATGATTTGTCAAACTTTGTCTACAGCTATGCGTTTTTAGCCGGCCAACGCCAAGTTCTTTCATTCGGAAATTTGCACAGCTTCTTTGTGTGATACTTTAAGATTATTGGGCGCCAATTTATGTAATGAACACATTTGTCTTTTTTTTTTTTCTTTCTTTTTCGTGTGCGGTTAGGAGTATGCCTAAGTTGTAATACATCCCGCTCGACAACTGAGGAGGTTTTCCGAGATAAATGGACGAATGGAGCCTATGAAGCCACTAGCGTTCAGGCGGTTGGGAGGAGTTCTTGTCCTAAATATCTCGCTTACCAATAGGAAAAAATAAACTTTTTTTTTTTGTTTGTTTATTTATCACAATGTAGTTGGCTTTCTAATACAACAAGATATGAAATCTTATGAATTATAGTATTAGAATCAGATAGGTTATACTAGACAGATAATATATTTATCAATAGTAGGGTACACAATTGAACTAAATAATAATAAAAAAAAATTATAATAAAAATATTAATAATATAATAGTAATAAACTATAATAAGTAATAATAAATAGGTATACAATTGAAATAAAACATTCATAAAGATTAATTAAATAATAAATAATAATAATAATAATTTAATAATTTAACAGCAATACAATCATCATATTTGAATAACGATAAGCTTTAGGAAAAATAATCACTAAGTAATTTTCTAAATTGTATTGCGTTGCAAGTGGTTTGCAAATGATGTGGAAGTTGATTCCAGAGACGTATACTAAATAAAAAAAATTGGCATTCTAATGCGTGACTTCGATGACGAAATTGTATAATAGATTTCCCTCTAAGCGATCTTGCGAACTGCAAGCGATCGTAAAGGTACTTCGGTTTCATAGTTATTATAATCCTGTGTAGGAAGATAATGCTCCTAAATTTAAGAAAATTATTAAATGGTAAATGAAGTAAACGGCAGGAATACGAACTTATTCTATCAAACTTTTCAGACCAAAAACGTAGCGGACAATGCTATTGTACGTAGTGGTAAGTTTTCTCATATCCCGGGAGTTGCAGCCGGCATATACTTCAGAGGCATACAGTAGCGTCGGTAGTAAACAAGTCTTCGCGATTAAAGTTCTTATTCTAAGTGGTGTAAAATATTGTGTGATCTACAATCCCCTTAACATACCATATATCCTGCCACAAGCCCGATTTATGTGATCCGACCAAGTCAAAGTCTTATTCATTGTTATCCCTAGATTTTTAACCGTGGCAACAACAGCAATTCTAGCATCTCCAATATAAATATTCAGATCATCATCCATTACTACATTTTTTCTACTTATCACTAAACATTTAGATTTTTCCGGATTAAGTTTTAAGCCATAAGCCGAAGCCCAATTGAAAATTTTGTCCAAATCAAAAGGAGGTATAGCTGGACGTCGTCAGCATACATTTGAATTTTCGAATAATGTAGATTTTGTAGTAGGTCATTTGAGTAGCGAATATAAAAGCGGTCCGAGGACTGAGCCCTGTGGAACACCATGTTTAACTTTCAACGGGTGAGAAATACACCCATTTAGGGAGACAGATTGTGTTCTCTCAGATAGATTTAATTAGTTTTACTGAGAAAGAAGAAACCCTAAAAAACCTCGAGAGTTTAAAACAAAGAATAGAATGATTGACCGTATCAAAGGCCTTGGAATGGTCTAGTAGAACCAAAAATGTGACTTGATCACCATCCAAGTTTCCTCTAATTTCTTCTACTACATCGGATAACGCCGTTATACAGCTACGCCGAGGTCGAAAGCCAGATTGACGATCAGTCAATAGATTGTTATCGTTCACGTATTTATATATCTGTTTATGAATCATGTGCTCAAAAACCTTCGAAAAGTATGGTAGGATGGCAATGGGACGAAAATCACCTCTCCCCTTTGGCACTAGACGATCCTGGCGTATTTCCATTCTTTGGGAAAAGAGTTAGTTATGACAATATCATTGAAAATGTGCTTAAAATATTTAACTAGCCATGGCAGAATAATTTTGATGAATTTTGGATCTATATTGTCAAATCCCATGGAGTTTGATTTAGTCGCATGGAAACCTTCAATTACCTCCAAGTCATTAAAACATTGGAAATCAAACTCTAGTAGATAAGCTACTAGATGGTATATGATCATAGAAATCAGGGGTTGCACTAGGGGACGAGACATTCACAAAGGTATGGTTCAATAAGTTAATATCAACGTCCGCCGTGCGAACAACTGATTTTCCAATACCAATATCCCTTAAGTGCTTCCAAGTGTTCCTACTGCCCATAGCTGTTTCGAATTTATTAGAATAATAAGCATTCTTAACAGACCTTATGTTCGAGACCACAGCCCTTCTGGCCATGCGGTATTTTTGAAGGAGTTCAGGGGTTCTATAACGTTTCCACGTGTGATACAAACTATCTCTGCTTTCAATTAATATCCTCACATCATCAGTAAACCATGGTCTTTGTCCTTTTCCCAATTTCCTAGTCCTTTTGGGTACATTACCATCATATAAACGTAAAATTTCCCTATTCAAAAATAACAATTTCTCATCGACAGTAGGAAAGTTGTAAATATCATTCCAAGTTACATTTATAAAGTCGTTATACAAGCACAAGTAATCAATATTGTTAAAGTCGCGAAAACTATAACTCTGGGACTGTTGAGCAATTGAAATATCATAAGAGATAAAAATAGCGTCATGTCTCGAAAACGCTGATGCTGCCAGCTGCTCATAATGTAATATTTTATCAATATTAGAGACAAAATACAGGTCAAGTAGTGTAGTTGATGATGATGTGAAATGTGTGGGTCGATGTGTATTCACAGGAGATAAGTTAATGGACGACATAATTGTGGTTAGTTCACCTGTCATAAGCAAATTACTATTAAAATCCCCAGCTATAATAACCTCAGAGTACGTCACAGATAATAGCTCCAGTTTCTCAGTTAACGTGTCCAATTTCATGTTCCTGACCGGTCTATAGGCACATGCAAGTAAGATTTTACAACCCCTAGAGTTTACATCAACAAATATAAATTCAACATCATTGGGTTCATTATGTGAGCAAATCAGTCGACTAGAAATGTTATCCCTAATATAGATCGCAACACCACCGCCATTCCGCCGTCTATCAGATCGAAATATTCTATATCCATCTAATCTATACAGACTGCTATCAATGTCAGGATTAAACCACGTCTCCGAAATACATATAGCATCAATACCAGAATTAATAAAAAGAAAACGAAACTCATCCATTTTAGGTAATAAGCTTTGAGCATTCATATGAACAATATTAAAACCTTTATGTAATTTAGATAAAATACGAACCATATTGTAATTACTATCTCTGGAACCAAATTTATCAAAAGAAAATGAGTCCGTCATATTTATAACTCAGTACAACGCAATAAAATTTGTGAACTAGTAAGAAATATGAATTTAATGATATAAAAAAGTTAAATGATTTAGTATGTAATTCGGGATAAAAAGTATATAAGTAAATAATAAATAAGGGTATATAATTAATGCTTGCATTATTAGAGTTATTTAAGTAGTTATACACGAAAAAGCTCCCTGAGTTCTTCAACAGATTCTACCAGTATTGCATCTTCAGTATCGAATTTTTTTACATAAACCAGGCCACGTAGGGTAAATGTTGACTTTAGACGCTTGTTCTTCCGCATAATTAAGGCTTCTTTAAAAATACCGTGGTTGTAAGGAGTTAAATTTTCATTTATATATATAGGTTGTTCACTTTCAAACCCAGCGTGATTTAAGCGCAATGTACATTGATTTTCACGTCGGTATTTTGCAACAGATTTTAGCAAATAGTTTTTTTCAAATGGCGATTGTAATTTAACTACAATTACTTCATCGTTAGGGTTGTACGGCTTATTATTTTTATAAATTTTTTTAAGTCTGTATATGCTATCAATCTGCGGCACGGGTATATTAACACTTTTGCAAATGTTTTGAAAGATTGAATGTAGATTTTCGTTATCATAGTAGGGTATACCAGCAATTCGCACACTACCAGCGACAACAGAATTTTCTTGCTTTAATACCTTCTTTTTTAATTCGCTGATTTGTTTTTTCATATCATCAAATTCGGCACTTTTTATTTCTTGTTTGTTTTCTCTTTCATTAATCATATTGAGCTCCGACTTAACATTATCAATAACGCTGAGAATTCTCTCTTCACTTTGTTTTATTAAGTTCTCAATAAATTTAAAATGCTTATCTTCACTTTCTCTTATGTAACTTTTTATGACCTCAGAAGTATTATTCTCACTATCTCTTATTGAGTTTGTAATAATTTCAGAAGTTATGTGTTCACTTTCTCTTATTAGTTCTTTAAGAAACATTTTATCAGTAGAAGATAAACGCGGCATTTTAACGTATTGGTCCAACTCTTGGTGGGACTCTCTAGCTCTTTTCGCAGAGGATTCGCTTCTAGTTTCCATCTTTGTAGTTGGTATAGTATGTATGTTTTGTTGTTTTTTTTTCTTTATGTTTTGTTTATGTTTTGTTTAAAAATGTTTTACTTTTAGTTGTTGATCAATAAGTTGAATTTTATTTTTATTTATTTGTGTTGTTGATTAGTATAGGAAAAACTGTTCTTTTGTAATTTAACTTTTTTAACCAAAGAAAGAAACGCTTTGTGTTATGTTGGTTTTTATTATTTTTATTTTATTATTTTTATGATTATTTTAACAGTTGTGGAGCTTATTTAAAACACGTACGTTCGCATGGAGAACTCTTCTACAGTTTAAGGAGCCTAAAAAGAGAAAAAAAAATAATTGTTTTTTATTTTCTTTTGTTAAAAAAATAAACCTTTAGGGCTAATACACAAAAATCTTAAAATTAATTTTTTTTTACCAGTAAAATAAAGTTTTAACAAACCAATAACCAAATCAACCTACTGTAAATGTTTCCCAACATGACAATAAATGTTGCTAATAATAGCTGCTTCCATCAATTTGGCTATTGATGTAATAGAAATACTCGATATACATACATAAATAGATATATTATTTTTAATCACTCACCAAGTTCATAACTGTAGGTATGTCGATGTATTAAGCTTTTGTAGAGGCATGATGCAGCTGATACTGCTGAAGAATAAGAATGTTTGCATGAAGGTATGATTATGAGGTAATAAATGATAATAGGTCTATTTCATGCATATCGTTAACAAATTATGTAATGTACCCTAAATTAAAATTAGGGAAACAAATTTAATAATATAACTTATCTATTTAACCAAAACATAAACTTTAACGTGCAATATAAAATTTTTAGTTAGTTAAACGGGTTTTATTTCTTGTCTGTTGCGAAAGCTCTTTTTGGCGTCTAAAAACATTTAACATGTAACAAAATATGCCTCAAAAAAGCAGAATATGCGCTAAAAACTTAAAAAATGCTGCAAAAAGGCTATTTTACCAAATTATGCAAAAAAATGCTCTGAACGGTAAAATATGCACGATTTTGATTTTATTCACATTTACTGAGAAAAATGAATATCGATTTCCATACAAAAAAAAAAAAAAAACGTTAATGACACACACATATTTAAAATGTTATTTTTGTTTGAAAATCGATATACAGTTTTCTTAGTAAATTGTGAAAAAAATGAACATGAGAAATAAATTCCCAGATTCTATTTGTCGCCAGATAGGTTTTTATATTGCGCTTCTATAGGGTCGCTTACCAGTTTGAGCGTAAAAAATATAGATAGGTAAGAACTATGTTATTATATATTTGAGTGTTTTTTATTAGAAAATAAGAAGAAAAAAGTTGAAAATAAACAATAACAAGGCATAAAAGGTAATGAAAAGATTAATCACGACGGTGATAGGCGCCGAAACAATTTTTTGCAGCAGTTATGCAGAGATGCAAGTGACACTTTTCACAAAAAATTGTGTTCTGGATGTTTTGCATAACTTGCAAAATCTCTTTTCACTGTTTTGCAGCATTGTTGGGTTATGGTTGAATCCGTCATAACGAATGTCATCAATGGGATCTTTTGCTTTCTGACCAATCCTCAAATTACATGGTGGTGTTAATGCTGGTGGTGTTGTGGGAGGAGGTGGTCGCGATGTTGGTCGGCCAACAAATCGTTTATCTATAAATTTGACAAGACCACTGGCAATTTTTTCGCGAAATTCTGGTAACTGCAGCAACTTTTCATTCTGAACCGAATCAGTCGAATCATTTTTTTTCAGCGTGAATTCGTCTATATAAAATATATGAATTCGTTGCGGCCATGTCAACGAAATGGTAGAAAAGCCGAACCATCATATTTCGTGTTTTCGCCCTTATATGGTAGCGGCCCATAAGTCCGTCCATTAAATCAACACCACCCATGTGGCTGTTGTATTCACGTATTATTTGTGGACATTCCACTTCGATGAAACGCTTTTGCTTCCGATCAAACCGTGATGCTTTCGCTGCCTGATGCTCCGGATTGAAGCGCAAGAACGGCAGGACTCCAACATATGTTGAGGCTAATCGGACAGACTTATTGTCTTTCCAGAATACTGTAGAAATATCCACACCATATGCAATGCCAACAAATTCAGTCGAATAGCCTCTTTCTTCTCGTCTTATGACAGCATCAGTTGGGAGTTTACATTTTGGAATCCTGTTTACGCGAATGGTCAAATCGATTGACAAATTAATAGCATTCACAAATAAGTCCGTATTATCGCAACTTGTGGATTGAAATCAGGGTCTTTTATGCTATCGTCGCTGTCATACTCATCTTCATCTGCCTCCTCAAAGGGCACGTAAACTGGTAAGCGCCCCTATAGGGATGCATTACTTTTACTTACCTGTACGTTGTAAATATCAAGAAAATCACTAAACTATGATTTATATGGACTCAAAATGATTACAACACTATGAAAAAAAATTCACAATCACTTTGGTATATTAGAATTATAGATTATATTGAACTAAAAACTCGGTTCTCGAAAAAATAATTTCACGTGCTATTAAATTGAAATTCTACATAAAAATGCTTATAAATATCAAACCAAACGTCAGATCGGATTGGTTGTTGAACTAAAAGCTTCGGTATAGTATTGCCATCATCTTTTTGTTTGGGTAAACTTTCATTGATTGCCACCTGTCGTATTAAAGTGAATTTTGTGATGCATCCCTGTAGGGATGCTTACCAGTTAGAGGGTTAAATTTTTTGTTCCCTCAAATTTACCACGGTTCACTTATTTTTATTTTAAATAAAACACTTTTTTTAGGTTTTAATTCAAGTTTTTTGTTTTCTTTTATTTACAAAAGGGTTTTGTTTAGTTAGTGTTAAGTTCACAATATTTTGGTTTTTATATTTAATTAAATTTTAGCTCACAACTTTTGTTTATTTTCCCTTGTTTGTTTTGTGCGCGACGACGTTCGAAACTAGAGTGAGTTTTAATGATGCTTAAAAAGATCTACTTAGTACAAGAAAAAAAATGTAATGACAAAATGTGAAATAAATAAATTACAATTTAAGGACCGTTAATATTTTACAGGGTGCTGTGTTTGGAACGAGTCATCATTAAACATTCCGGCCCCCCTGCCTTGGTGCAGTTTATCATAGGTCCGAAAAATAGATTTCAATGAAGCAAGGTGTTGTAATGATTTTGACAGATATGGCATCTAGGATCTCACTTCGATTCAAGTTTGCGGGTCGTGTGGTGTTGAGTATGTTGATAGCAATCAAATCTGTTGATAAGAAACTTGGAAATGTTTGGTGGGATGCCATACCTGTAAGTAGGAATTCAGTGTAAAATTAGTTTGGAAAATTTTTTTAAAAAATGTTAAATATATTTTAAAACAAAACCACAAGTTTTGTAATGGGTCTGGTAACGATCCCATTTTTTTGTCTTAATGTCGACAACTCGACAGTTTTGATCAGTTCCAATATGAGTCTTAGTGATTCTACCCATTTGCCATTCGTTGAGTGGCAAGTTGTTGTTTTTGATGACCACCATGTCGTTGACTTTCACATTGTCCGTTTGAGACTTCCATTTATATCTGCGATGAAGTTCAGCCAGATACTTGGATTTCCATCTTTGGCAAAATGAGTGGTAGATGACCTTTATGCGTTTCCAGCGGTTGATGAGGGTCAGGTTTTCGCTGCTCACATCAGGTTCGGCTGGGGTCAGTAATGGAGTTCCAATAAGGAAGTGGCCTGGGGTCAATAGGTTAAGGTCATTTGGGTCATCGCTAGCAGGACTTAAGGGTCTAAAGTTTAAACACGATTCTATGCGAGTGAGAATTATTGACAGCTCTTCAAAGGTGAATTTCATATCTGGTATCATTTTCTTTAGGTGGGTTTTGAAGGATTTTACAAATTCCAGTCGATCCTTTTTGACGAGTTCTGCTGCTCCTACAAAGTCCGTTCCATTGTCCGAATATATGATTGCTGGACATCCACGTCTTCCAATAAAGCGGGAAAAGCGAGCTAAAAATGCTTTGGTCGATGATTCACTTACTGGTTCTAAGTGAACAGATTTAGTGGCAAAGCATACAAATATGCAGACATACCTTTTTGTGATGAGACAGGCTCGACCAGTGAAGTTTCGTATATTAAAGGGTCCAGCGTAATCAACACCTGTAACGGTAAAGGGTCTTGATATTGTTGTGCTCTCAGGTGGCAGGGATGCCATTATCTGACTTTGAGTGTGTCTTTTGTAAAGAACACATGTTTTGCAGTTATTTATGACAGTTTTAACTAAGGGCTTAAGACGAAAAATCCAAAATTCTGTTCTTATTACTCGGGTCATGAGCTGATTTCCTCAATGCAAAGTAATTTTGTGCACAAATTCTGTTATCATTTTGGCCAATTTTGATTCGTTTGGCAATAGAATTGGACAGCGTTCATTGTACGTTAATGCTGGGAACTGCGTCCATTGGCCCTTATAATCCCATCGCGATCGAGAAATGGCGTAAGGGTTAAGAGTTTACTTCGAGGGGAAATTAGACGTTTGTGAAGTAAAGCGGTATATTCGTCAGGAAACAAAGTTTTTTGTGTCCAAATTATGATGCGATTTCTTGCAGATTGTTTTTCTTCTGGTGTTGGTTCTATAGATGATCTTTGACTTCTTGGTATGGGTCTTCCGAAGCGTAAAATGTAGGCTATGACTCGATAGGCACGGGGTAGAGATGAACATCGGCTTAGTGGGTCGTCTGTGTTTGTGACTGTTAGAATTTTAATTGTATTGGCTTCTATATTTGTATCCTGAGGAGGGCGTGGGGATTGCCATTGCTGTTTTGGCAACTTTAACCACGAAGGTCCACTCCACCATAGACTTTGTGATTCTAACTGACTTGGTGAACAACCTCTACTTGCTAGGTCAGCGGGGTTCATTTTTGAGTCAACATGATGCCAGTTTTGAGTCCCGACTTTTTGTATTATTTTTGACACACGATTCCCAACAAAAGTGTTCCAGGTACATGGCGGTTTCTTAAGCCACGATAATAAAATTGTCGAGTGTGTTACTACGTTATGAAATTACAAGTTTTTAATAGACTTGATGCCATGTTAGCTAGCAATACAGCTCCACAAAGTTCTAAGCGTGGTAACGATAAGCTTTTGAGGGGGACTACTCGAGTCTTGGATACCAAAAGAGTTGTGTGTACGGATGTTTCTTCATTTTGTATTCGAATGTATAATGTGGCAGCATAAGCTTTTTCTGAAGCGTCGCTAAAGCCGTGTATTTCGATGTGACTTAAGGGTGTGTATTTAATCCAACGGGTTATTTTTATAGTTTTAATATTGAGAAAATTATTTACGAATTTTTTCCCTTTATGTTGAGAAATTGGTTTTAAAATGTCATCCCAATATGTCTTATCTAACCATATTTGCTGCATGATTACTTTAGCGTCTATTATGATTGGAGCTATCCATCCACATGGGTCAAAAAATTTGGCAATTGTAGACTAAACTTCCCTCTTTGTATACGCTTCTTTAACTTGTATATCTGGGGCTGTGAATGTAAAGGAGTCTGAAGAAATGTTTCATTTTATCCCTAGAGTCTTGGTTCCGTCATTTTCTGACAGATTTAACCAGTCGAGTGGTAGTAGAGTCTCACTAGGTAAATCCTGAATGACTTTAGGCTCATTAGAGTTCCATTTCATTAGATCAAAGCCGGCTGATTTTAGGATAGAAGTTAATTCTTTTCTAGCTCTGATGGCTTCTTCTATAGTATGACCTCCTGCTAAGACGTCATCCACATACATATTTTGTTTAAGAATCTTGGCCGCTAATGGATGAGTCATTTGCACATCTTCAGCTAACTGAAGAAGCGTTCTGATGGCTAAATATGGGGCACAATTAACTCCAAATGTGACTGTGAGAATCTCGTAATCTTCTATAGGGTCATTTTGGGATTTTCTGAATAAGATTCTTTGAAACTTTGTTTGAGTTGGGTCGGCGTTAAATATAAAGCGGAAAAATCTACATTTTGCTATCAAAAGAACAAGATCTTGTTCAAGAATCGGTGCTGGATATAAAATGTCATTAAGACTATTCTTATTTGACGTTGGGCTAGAGGCATTAAAAACCACTCTAAGCTTAGTGGTCAATCGGTCTGGTTTTATTATTGCATGATGCGGCAGATAATAGTTTGGAGTTTTTTTTATATCCGAGGGTTCGATTTTTCTCATGTGTCCTAACTCCAGGTATTCTAAAATAACGTTGTTATATAATTGCTTTATTTCGGGTTTTTGGCTGAGCGTGCGTTCCAGTCTTAGATACTGAGCAATGGCAATGTTGCGAGAAGATCCTATTTCTTCGGTTTTTTGAAGGGCCTAAAATTGTGTTCCACAATAGTGTCCTCGTCTGACCTCAAAATCTGTTTTGGGGTTTCCTCCACCTCCCAAAAGCGTGTGAGGATTCGGTCAAGGGACAATGTATTCAATAAAGAAATTGTTGTTCTGGGTTGAGTAATTTTTGGTGTTGGTCCCCCCATAATCCAGTCAAATACAGTTTTTTGTGCCAAAAGGGATCCAACAGACCGCATCGGTGTGTCCATGCAATGAATCGATGGGCCTATGTCGAGGCCTTTTAGCAAGTCGATGGGTCTACTTTGATTAAAGTGAGGGTCTGCAAGTTGCAATTTTGCAGCCTCACTGAGCTTTAGCATGTCTAACGTTTGAGGTGGTAAATTAGAGGGAAGGGTGTTGAGAACTGGGGCCCAAACTTCTTACTTAAACGATGTGTCCACCCGTGAGCAAAGGTTAAGCAAACATGCTTTTGTTGAGGTTTCAGAAACTGTTTGACTCAAACCAGAAACGTGAACTATGTTTCTTTTAGTGGGTAATTTTAATCGGTAAAAGGTTGATTGTGATCCAGGGTCGATGATGGCTCTAGCCTGGTATCTTTGACCTCTAGTTTCTATTTCGACAATGGCAGTGAAAATAAACGTTTCGTGGTCTGTTTGATTTGTCGAAGTTTGTAGTTTTTCGCGCAGGGTCAGGGAAGTAAGGTTGGGAATACCTGATGTTGAAGTGGACTGTATGTATTGGGCTTGAGCTGCGGAACTTGTGCTTGGTTGCTCGTCAGCGTTTTTTTGTGGCAAGTTTGTAGGCTGGGTCACTGTTGCCTTGTGCAATAAAGTGTTGTGTTTTTGCTAACACAGCCTACAACTGTATTTACTAGGGCACTCACTGACACTATGACTGATCGACAGACAGTTGTAACATGAATTTGTGACTCTTACGATATGAATTCGATCACTTATATTTTTTTCTAGAAATGTGGGGCATGATCGTAGGGTGTGTGACTCGCTACAATGTTGGCATGTTATGGCGTTATTATTAAAACTTCTAATTGGTTTATTTTTGTTCTGATTGTGACTCCCAGATTTCGCAATATTCGTTTGGAATGAATTAGTGTTCCTTTTATTTTGGGTATTTTTTGCGAATTCAGAATTGGGTGGTATGGATTTGTCCTTTAATGATTTAATATGGCCTACTGATTCAAGGGTCTTAAATTTGTGGGTCAAAAACTTGTCAAATTCTTGCCATTTGTGTACTTTGGCACAATCTTCACGAGAATTTTCAAAGTCTTGAACAAGGGCCCTGAGAAGTTTTTGAGCTCAAAAATAAATTAAAAACGACTCCCATATCGAAGTGTAAATTCCTAGTGTGCCTAATGTATGCCTACAATTGTTTATTGTTCTTTGTAATTTTTTAATTGAGGCTAAACAAGTCACGGAAACTCGGCCATAATTTATAATCCCCAAAAAATGTGTCGGTGTCGCAAGGAGGGAGTCTTATTGAGGAAACATCTCTTTCTAACGGAATATTTGACTGACGTTTAACTTTTCCCATGGTTGTGTCCGAAAGCGCATGGATTTCAGCGTTGATTGACGAAAGACAATTTTTATAAACCATTATGGCAGTTTGGTATCGCTCCCGTAATTTTTTTTTGTCAATTGGGTTATCACCATCCTGATCTAAGTCCCTACATTCTTCATATAATATTTTTACTTGGGTCCATATGGAGTCTAATTCCACTCGAATAATTTCCAACGCGTTTACATTATCTTCAGCACGCGCTTCTGCTTGAATCTTCTCGAAGTCGACTAAATCGTTTGTGCAATTGACGTATTTTTTCAGGGACATATTTGTAAATTGAAAAAGAGTCAGAATAATAATAAAATGGGGTCAACAAAATTGCCTGCTAGCGATAAAATAAATTGTGTCTTGAAAATTTTGAGTCAAATATTGTATTTATTTTCCCCGTTAGAATTTACAAAAATTGACGCAATCGTAACTCGGTTTTTATTTATTTGGATAGTGACGTCACGGTTATTTTCTCTTAAAAATTGCAGCGGCAAAAAATTAAAGAGTAACACAACAAGCAAGAATATTTATTTCTTGTTTTATTGTATAATTTGACATACTTGTTGTTGTTGTTGGGTCTTATTTCTTTTGTGTCACTGCGTTTATTAAGCCTTCTGTTGTTGTTGTTGTGTCTGCCAATAATGCTGTTGTTATTGCTGCTACTGCGCCAAGGAATTTGGGTACTTTTAGATTTTGTTCACTTTTAACTTTGAAAATTTTAATTTTTAAACACAATTATGATTTAATTAATTTTTTAATAAAAATCTTAATGTTTCGTTTCGAAATGACCAAATGTTTGGCACACACGGTAGGTAGGTAACTGTTGTTTTATTTTTTTTTAATAAAAATTATCTGGTTCGTTTGGACCAAAATGTTTGAGGTTGAATTTTAAATTTTTTGTTCCATCAAATTTACCATGGTTCACTTATTTTTATCTATATATATAAAATAGGATGTGTGTATGTAACGTATGGACTCCAAAACGGCTGGGCCGATTTTGATGAAATTTTCAGGGAATCTTCAGAATATTCAGGCGGGTGACACAGTGAAGTCTGATTTTTGATTTTCGGTCCGGGGGCGGAGGGGCGTGGCAAAATCCATAACTTGAGAACGGCTTGACCGATTTGAACGATTTTTCTTTAAATTGATCGCCATGGTCCAACTTAGGTTTTTACGGAAAGAAAATTTTGCCCCGCCCACTTTTTTCGATTTACCTAAAATCAGAAAACGGCTCAATTGAGTTGACTAATTTTTCTTTCAAATGTTCGTATTAATCAACTTTAAGTTTTCATGGAAAGAAAAATTTACCATTTACCTACTTTTACGCCCACTTTTTCTATTAAGCTCATAACTGGAGAACGGCTTGACCGATTTGGACGATTTTTTCTCTTAAATGATCGCCATGGTCTAACTTAGGTTTTTACAGAAAGAAAATTTTGCCCCGCCCACTTTTACGCCCACTTTTTTCTATTTACCTAAAATCAAAAAACTGCTTCATCGATTTGACTAATTTTTCTTTTAACTGTTCGTAATAATCCATTTAACGTTTTCATCGAAAGAAAAAATTACCACGCCTACTTTTACGCCCACTTTTTCTATTAAGCGCATAATTTGAGAACGGCTTTACCGATTTGGACGATTTTTTCTTAAAAAATTATCGCCATGGTCCAACTTAGGTTTTTACGGAAAGAAAATTTTGACCCGCCCGCTTATTTCGATTTACCTAAAATCAGAAAACGGCTCTTTACACCAAATAAAAAAAAAACATTGTATATGCGCTAGCCTTAAGATGATGTAATCAATAAATATAATTTCCAATTTGCCTTAAATACATGTGTTTCTTTTTTCATTGAACCCATATCTACACCATATATAAGTTATTCTGTAAAAAAACCTTTATGATAGGTATTTCATGGATTTTTATTTAAAGGCCGAAAATTTCGTTTAAAGAACAATTTAAATCGTCTGGTAATACAACACTAATGTTTGCTTAGGGCCAGCAACGCGGACCGGGTCAGCTAGTTTTAAATAAAACACTTTTTTTTATTTTTAGGTTTTAATTCAAGTTTTTGTGTTTTGTTTTATTTACAAAAGGGTTTTGTTTTGTTAGTGTTAAGTTCACAATATTTTGGTTTATATATTTAATTAAATTTTTAGTTAACAACTTTTGTTTATTTTCACTTGTTTGTTTTGTGCGCGACGACGTTCGAAACTAGAGTGAGTTTTAATGATGTTTAAAAAGATCTACTTAGTACAAGAAAAATAATGTAATAACAAAATGTGAAATAAATAAATTACAATATAAGGACCGTTAATATTTTACAGGGTGCTGTGTTTGGAACGAGTCATCATTAAACACTAATAGTTGTATAAATTTTCTTTCCAATTTACTTAATTGCTAGCCAAAGGATAGCTAAAGTAAGCCTCGTAACAGAAATATACAAACAAAAAATTCTGATAGTGCATACAGAATATTCCTGGAAAATATTGAAGGAATAAGACTATTAAAGTATAAAAGCTTTTGAGGATTGTAATTTGACTTAGAATACACATTCGAATAATATGAAAATTTGTAGAACAAAAAAAATAGTTTTTTTTTCAAAATTTTCCTATTTTTTCTTCAAAAACTCAACGAGATCTCTTAAACTACGTGGCATATTTAAAAACAATGTAAGCACGGCTTAAAGATAATATTGTTGCCGAGTTTCGGATTTTTTTTTAAACTGAATATTGTCAACCGTTTTAATGTTATTCCAATATATGTAGTGGCAGTGCCTTCATTTTAGACATAACGGTAAATATCGAAAATTAGAGCTGATAGAGAACAATTAAGATTAGATTTGAAATCAGCTTCCTCAAATTAGTAAGAATTTGCAAACAAATTCCAGACCGCACAAAAAAGTCCAAATATTTTCCCTTGTGTTATTGATTTTTGTAGGGCGGCATGATTCCCGACGCAGGGTGAATGTTATATGTTCTCATTTTTGCTCAGTGACCCTTAGCCTCCATTGTTTTAACCATATTTCTAGTTAAAATTCATGATCCTGTAAGTGGCTAAGGAGAGCTTAAATAATTACCTTCTTTAATAATAAACTTTCGACCGATTAAGTAGCTTTCTTACAGCTTGTGTGTGTTTACTGGTATGTTTAGCTTCAATTTATGTAATGAGCCTTCATTGCGGACTTTATCGAAAGCTTGAGAAACATCGATTCAAAGAACTGAAAAAAATTTTCTTTCTTCAAAGGCTTTTCTTATGGCGTTTACCATTCGATAGGTTTGTTTAATTGCGCTGTGTTCTCTTCTAAACCCGAATTGGTGGTTAGAAAAACATCTATTTTCATTTCAAATTGGGGTTAATTTTGACACTAACAGCTTCTCAAACAGATTTGATATATTAGAAAGTAAGCTTTTGTGTTATTCTTTCCTGGTTTAGTTATCATGGTGACAAAGGAAACCTTCCACATTTGAGGATGGTATACAAGGCATAGAATGGCATTAAAAATTAATAGAATTATTTTGTTTGCTATGCTGGGTAGCTCCAAAAGCATTTTGTTAATAATCTTCTTGGGGTTTAAATCACAAATAGCCTTTTCGATTTCTTTTATCTCAAATCTTAGAGAAACAGCTGCTGTAACAGCAACAGGTGGTAACTCGACCGCAAAATCTTGAGATATACATATTTGGGCTTAAAACGATTTTCAAATGATTAACAATCAGATTTCCTTTTTTAATATCATTCCTTACCCAACTCCAACTCAAGTTTCTTAATGGTGGTTTAGAGATAACTGGCCTTTCTAGCTGCACGCCATAATGAGTAGTCGGACTGTGGAGTTTCATCAAGTTCCTTAAGATATTTTTCCAGAGAAGCCGTTTTCTGAGTCTACAGTATATTTCTTAGCCGTTTTGTACACTCTCTTATTAAGTTCTTAAGTTGAGGGGATCTGTGCAATTCCCACTCTCTCCAAGCTCTCCTTTTTTCAGCCAAGACACGCTCGACATATCAATGCCTTACTTTCTCAACCTTGTATCTTAAAAAATACAACTTTTCAGGAGAGAAAAAACGTTTCATCTTTCTATACTTCGGTGTTTGGGTAAAAGTTCAAATGCAATTATTAAAGAATTGATTACACCTACGTATATTAGTAGTAATAGCATACTAATCTTCTTTAGTTTAAGCATGAAACGCATATATTCAGATACGAGTTTGCTGCATTAACAGTAATATTAATTCTTGATACTTGATGAATTAGTTACGCGTTTGTTGCACTCATAGCTTTAAAACCAATAACCCCGTTATACCAAAATTATCCAATGAAACCCATATTTAATATATCACAGAAAAAATTAAAAATGGAATTTAATCACCCAATTCACAAAATCAAGTTACTAAAAATTGTAGAAATTGAAAATTGTAAATTTTTTTTTCAATAAATGATATTTTCAATTTTAATTAGAAATACGATCAAAAAATTATAAGATTTCAAGAAATGTGTTAATTGATTTAATTACAAAAATAATTAAGAAAAAAATCTATATATTATTCAATTACCTCATTACATTGAAATGAAACAAATAATTAATGTATAAAGTAATTGATGTGCAATCCAGTCATAAAATTATTTGATAGATTCAATTAAAATTTTTATTAAATAAATTATTATAAATAATTTAAATTTAAATTAAAAATTTGTTATTAAAATCAAAAATTAACAATAAAATTTATATACGCCCCTAATTCTATCCGGTAATATAAATTGATATTGTGGGGAAATTTGATCGAATTAAGTTTCGTTAGACACGAAGTTATACATAAAAACTTTTTCATAACCGCTTCAGAATTTATCTCAGGTTCCATATAAATCCTCCTCCAGAAATGCCAGCCAATTTTATTTTTATATTGGAATGAAGCAACTTTTCCACTCTGCCCAATTTTGTGATGTTTGTTTTATAACTTACCAAAGATCCAATATAAAACTTCCTCCCGAAAAGCCTAAAACCGAAAGGAATCATTATAATTTATTTCAGAAATGTATCACAAGGTTACATATACTACAGTATTCCACGGATAATTACCTCGACAAAAAAGCGAAACTTTTTGGGTAATTATGCGGGGTAAGCATTTAAACGAATACGCTTAACTACTTCGTTGAGGTAATTATAAGAATACGTTTAACTACCTCATTGAGGTAATTAAGGAAATACGTTTAAACAACTCAGTGAGGTAATTATTTACTAGGTATTTTTTTACTAGATAGCTTAACTTTGATGTATGAAAAAAGTGTAGACAAAGGAATTTTTACATGTATCAGCTAAATCTAAAGAGATAGCAATTAAAAGCAATGGGATTTGCTGTCTTACATTTTATCTGTAATGCTTTTTGGGATGTCCTGTCATATCCTACTGATAAAAGGGTACATTCAAACTACTTCCATGATCATATGGAAACAGTAAATATGCAATTACATGGTTTTTCTTGTGCGACCAATCAAGGCGGAAACAACATGTTTGTCCGTTTTAGAGCTTTTTATGAATATTGGTATCGGTTTGTTTGCGGATAATTTGCATATTTTAGCTATTGCTGCTTTTTTTTGTGCACACATATTTCAGGTTTTTAAGCATATTTTAATGCATGTTCAGCAAATAAAATATTTATAAAATTCTGGTTATCAGATATTTTGTCTGTTGCTTTAATTTCGCCATCTACATTCAATTTTCACTCCACATTTTTAAGCCAAAGCAAGTTTTTGCTAAGCAGATAAATGTTATTCCAAACTGTTATGTTTTATATATATGCAAAAATTAGGGGAAAAAAGCAATTATATAAATTTGTTCTGCTACATAGAAATCTAGACGCATCGTTTAGTAAACCGATCGAATCAGAAACACTGTTTAAAGTGATCTCTTCGTGTCCGTTCGGTAATCTGGCTGGTTGTCTGTCCATGTAAACCTTGTGCGGAAAGAAAAGTAGCTGTTTTTAGATAATTTGATAAAATTTTGTAACTACGTTTTAATTGTCATAATAACGAAACCTATGTTAATTGTAAGAATCTATATAGAATCTATAGAAAGAATCTCTATAATAACACTTCTTTCTTTATGTCCATAAACCATTTTGTTTTGGCCCAAAATATCTTACTGCAAATATAAGCATCTATTCAAATATCAATCCCTAAAATATTCAAGCTATTTCATATTTTCAAATGTTAATATAATTTAAAATTTAGCGACATTTCCTTTAATCCCTTTAAGACAACATATCTTATATATTTGGTGAATCTAGATAATATTCAGCATAAATAACTCTTATATGAATACATACATATTTACCTTATAAAATAACTTTATTCAGGTGAGCCCTGAAGAAAGTTTATTTTAATGCAAATATTAATTTGTGGAATATTTTTTGGCCATATTTTTTTAAATGTTTAGTGCATATTTTCAAATTATTAACATGTAATCTTGGTTGCATTACTTACTGTGTTGTTGCCTAATAGTACTGAGGCAATCAAACGAATGATATTAAGGTGTAATTTTGTTTTGGGAGTTTAATTTTTAAGGCAATTACCCGAATTGGGTAATAAAGCGTAAGGCAATTAAACGTGGATTTTTGTTTGAAAAAAGGAAGAAAAAAAACTGGGATTTAAAACTCAAGGTAAATAAGCGTGAAAAGCATTTAAGCGTGGGGTAATTAACCGGGTTATACTGTACTATGTATAAGTATATCCTTTGAAAAAACTTGGAAGAGGACATGCAATTTGTATTATTTTTCTCATAAAGCGCCTAAGGAACTGTTAGAAACAATTGTCATCTCGTATTCTTAATTTTGTAACAAACGAGTTTTGCAGCTCACCTACTCATATGTAATAGGATAAATAGTTTAATATTTATGTATGTCACTTAATATAAAATTTAATCAACTTACCCAAGAACTAACTTCTTAACCTCAAAAGAACTGATGACGATTGCACGGTATCCACACAAAATATGATAGCTGGCAAAAGAAGAACTCGAACCACAATTAACTTTAATGAGACTGTTAAAACCATGCCAGATAAAACTTTTGCTTCGCGTTGCGTTCGAGATTCGCTTTGACATCCAAGAAGAAATATTCATACTTATACGCATTGTTGCCAACTTTTTTTGAAGACTTCCCGTCAAATCGTACTTCAAAAACCGCTAGAAACCGCAACATTTTTTATTTAGCTTAAAATGTTTTGAAAATATCGCTAAAATCTAAATAATATGACAAATCTAGATGTAGGGTGCTTTTTTAAAGGTGTATGCATGCCTTTCAATTAAAATTATATTGTAAGGTTTTTAATTTCACTGACTCTTTTAGTCCCGCGGACGTACAAAATGTGGATAGTCATATAAAATTCAGGGCTTTGTATTGCTTAGAATCTATCCAGACATTAGAGTTAAGTGCACTTAATCTAGTTTTGGTAATGATGCTAAAAATTTAAGATCGTAGACCAAGATTTAAAAAAATCGTAAAAGAAAAGAAGGAAGTAAATGCAAGACAATCGATTTGAAATTTTAGACTATTTTATATTTGATATATACTTACATTTACTTTCTGAGGTACATTAATTTAAAAAGGTTGAATAAACATACTACTGCTTTATAACGTTTATAATTTTTAGAAGTTTTTGCTGGACATTATTTCAAACATTCATGCTTGAAAACTGTCTACAATCCTAACAAACGAATATGTAATTTTTGTTTCGCTCCGAAGACTTCGCTTAGATTTATACAATTTATTTTTCACTTTTTTAGGAAAACTAGAAATTAGGTTTGTATCCGTTAATTAAAATAAAAATAAAAAAGAAAAATGGCATATCTAGTTACAAGCTTGCTTCACACATAAAAAATACCAATGTAAAATTAACATGGAAAAATGTTGATTGAGAATCATAATAAATTTCTGCAAAAAGTATGCCCATTATTTAAATGTATCATTATTTCATATTAATTTTAAATGAAAAATATTAAAATCATCTTAAATCACGCTTATTTAACATTATTCACTGTTAAAATATATAAAAAAAATATTAAAATATAAATAAATATGGATTCGATATTGAATCCATTAAAAACCTGTTTTATATTAAAATCAAAAGTGTATACTGTTAAATTAACGTGCACTTATAGTTAAGTATGTTGATTTTTTTATTTTCATTCTTAAAATATGTTATAAAAAGAAGACAATTCCCGTATTCTTTTAATTAAAATTATTTAGTTAAATAGTACATTAAAGTAGAATGATGACGAAAACCAAATCGGGCGATTCTGTTGATGCTTCTTTCATAAAGAAGAATACAAAATAAGTGAAGCATGTTACAGGGGTAAGTATATTGAATTATTCTTAAATTAATGCATATGTTGTCTCTGAAGCTTCTTCACATTGTTATAACACACTCAAACCAATTTGATTCTACATGAAATTCACGTTGTTTCAACATGAAATAACTTTCATTCAACGTTATTCGGATTGTTATTTCAATATAAATGACATTTTGCTCTAACTTTACTGCAATGTTAAATTAACATGAATTTTAGCTATTTTAAAAGAAAAAAATGTTGTTCGCAAGTAATTGTAAAATCAGGTTGAATTAACATGAAAAACGTATAAAGCAAAATCAACACCGAAAAATTTAAAATCAACCTTGCTTTCTACGTTTTTAACTTGATTTTTTTCTGTGTGTTGTACTAAACAACAAACTTATATAACTCAGGCAAAGGCATAAAATAGCGCTTTCTTGATGTTTTTTAAAGCATTACAAACAGTATTTCTTGAATTCTCGAATTACAGTACGTTGTTTGGCATTAGGTTTGACAACTGTCCGAGGGATATTAAAAAATACTTTTAGTTTTTGGTTGCATATATGCACTATTATTATTAAACACTATTTTCTATTTGATTCATACTTACATGTACTTTCTGAGGTACATTAATTTAAAAAGGTTGAATAAACATACATATGTATATATGGATAACATGACCACTACTGCTTTATAACGTTTATAATTTTTAAAAGTTTTTGCTGGCCATTATTTCAAACATTCATGCTTGAAAACTGTTTACAATCCTAACAAACGAATAGATAATTTTTGTTTCGCTCCGAAAACTTCGCTTAGATTTGTACAAATTATTTTTCACTTTTTTAGGAAAACTTGAAAAAAGGTTTGTATCCCTTACCCAAAATAAAAACATATAAGAATAATGGCATATCTAGTTACAAGCTTGCTTATACTAAACAACAAACTTATATAAACCTAGGCAAAGGCGTAAAATTGTTGGGTTTTAAGGCATTACAAACAGTTTTTCTTGAATTCTCAAATTACTGTACGTTGTTTGGCATTATGTTTCACAACCGTGTGAAAGTTTTATCCGAGGGATATTTAAAAATAATTTTAATTTTTGGTTGCTTAAGTGCTTTAATATAAACATTGATTTTCTGTAGACAACACCCGTTTAACTTTAGCTTTGACTATAGATTATATTTTGATCGTTAAAAGCTGATAACACTGATCCGCCGTAAAAAGTGTTTTAAATAAATTCAAGTCCGTTCTCAGTTTTTTTTTCTATCACGTCTAGTTTTTTTTGGGCTAGACAAATATTTCGCTGGAAATAAGACGGTTATGTTAATCTATTTCAATGTAACTTCCTATTAAGAAAATTTATAAGATCTGCTTAAAACGTTGTACAATTTTTTATTGCGGAAAAATTGTGGATATTTTTTTATTACTTAATTAATTTAATTGAAAACAAATATTTTAAATCTTTTATTTTGAGATAAAAACTGCAATTTTCAAATGCCTAGAACAAAAATTTTATTTTCTAATGATATTAAAAAACCGCTAGATTTCCCGCTAACCGCGATGGACACCTAAAAACCGCTAGAATCGCGGTAAACCCGTCAAATTGGCAACAGTGCTTATATGAAACATGTTACATAAAGTACTCATAACGCATAACGAAGCGAAAAGTTAGGCAACTCTCATCATTTTGCGCGGTTTGACAGTCTGTTAGTATAATACTTTTTAAAAATTGTGAATTGGTGCACATACAGTTTTGTTTTATAGTAGTTTGCTCCAGTTGAAAGTAGAGGAATTGTTTGCACTGCTTGCAAGTCTACCATTAACATTTGATATGAAAAAGTCAAAACCGAATTCCTCGAAGTTACGAGCTTGAGGAAGTAAGGCATCGATATGTGGAATATATTTTAATATTTTTTGTTTTTTTTTTTGGGGCAATACTGGAATGTTGAACAGCTAGTTGTAGAAAGCGAACTCATTGATGGCATTCTGTTTGGTAGCTCTGTGCTAATGTTAAAAAAATTTTGTTTTTGTGTACCTTTTGCATTACTGTCACTACTACAAATTTAATGCATTGGATTGATGATTTACCCGGTTGATGTCTAACTGTTAAAAACGTCGAAAACAAGGTTGATTTAAAATTTTTCGGTGGTGATTTTGCTTCATACGTTTTTCATGTTAATTCAACCTGATTTTTTAATTACTTGCAAACAATATTTTTTTTCTTTTAAAATAACTATAATTCATGTTAATTTAACATTGCAGTAAAGTTAGAGCAAAATGTCATTTATATTGAAATAACAATCTGAATCACGTTAAATTAAAGTTATTTCAAGTTTAAACAACGTGAATTTCATGTAGAATCTAATTGGTTTGAGTGTGTTATAACAGTGTGAAGAAGCTTCAGAGACAACATATGTATGCATTTATTTAAGAATAATTCAAAACACTTACCCCTGTAACACATGTTTCACTTATTTTGTAGTCTCCTTTGTTAACAGATCAATCAGCAGAATGGCCCGATATGGTTTTCGTCATCATTCTACTTTAAAAACTTGATGTACTATTTAACTAAACATTTTTAATTAAAAGAATACGAGAATTGTCTTCTTTTTATAACATATTTTAAGAATGAAAATAAAAAAATCAACATACTTAACTATAAGTGCATGTTAATTTAACAGTATAAACTTTTGATTTTAATATAAAACAGGTTTTTAATGGATTCAATATCGAATCCATATTTATTTATATTTTAATATTTTTTTCATATTTTTTTAACAGTGAATAATATTTAATAAACGTAATTAAAGATTATTTTAATATTTTTCATTTAAAATTAATATGAAATATTGATACATTTAAATAAAGGGCATACTTTTGCAGATATTTACTATGATTCTCAATCAACATTTTTCCATGTTAATTTTACATTGATATTTTTTTCTGTGACCAAGTGAAGTTTAAGTGAGTTGATAATTGATGCGCGTTTCGTCCTTAAAAGCCCATTACCGTTGGTGGGGGGAAACTAATAATAACTAAAGCCTTTGGGGTCACCAAATGTAGAAATGTTATATATGTATATATTGCGGCTATAATATTTTTAAATTCAAATACATGAATCTGAATTGAGATATTATTAGCCTTGTCACTCTCCAAGCACTTTAACCTGTAGAACTCTGCTTGGTTCAAGAAATAAAACACTGAGAATGCCGTAATGCAATTGAACAACTTTCTTTATTTTTGTTCTTTCTTATATAATAAAATGTATTAACAATTTGTATAAAGTTAAATGCGGTTATTACACAATGTAGAAATTACCCAAATTAGTTGTTTATATGATTGCTGAACTTAACATTACTTTGTAAAAAAATAAAGTTATGCTTAAAAACACTGTGCTCGAAATTGCCACTTTTTTAGACAAGCTTGGCACTTTGCGTTTTAACATAATTCGGGTACACTGAATCTAAAAACGTCGTTTACGTCTTAAAGTGGTCCGGACGAAACGCCTATATGTTTCGGGGAGTGTGGACTGTATAACAGAGGGAAAAATGCGGTATAAAAGTACCAAAATTTACACCATTCGTTGTCAAAAGTGAGCCAACTTCGTTTGTGTTCAATTTGATAACAGATGGTGTCAATAATTTTTAACCACCACGTTGTGATTTTGTCACCTTTTGGTCTCATTCTGTCAACAAAATGTTAATATATTGTAACCATAATGGTGTCATTTCGACAATATGCTGTTATTATTTTTGACAAAACACCGTTGGTATATTGACCACATTCAGTTGTCATTTCTATAACATATCGTTCTGAATATACCCCGCAAATAATAGGACTAGTCCAAACACGGGTGTTAATTGTAGCCTACAAGGGACTAGGACTAGTCCAAAAGTAACCCAAACGTATGGCATAAACATGGTCTATTTAACATTACGATTTCCTAGGGCATTAGATTTAATATAATGTTTTTTTCAATTGTTTGGCCTTTTCATCGTCATTAATCATTTGCACTTGCATTGTTTGTACATCATTTATATTTTTTTCAAGGTTCTCCTTCATATCCAAGGAACATAATGCTTTCTTCACGGTTTATAATGTTTTTTATCACTTTTTAGTTTTATAATTTAATTTCTCACTCATTTTATTTCACTCAAAAAAATTTGCGCTTTATACTTGCGGCGAAAACAAAAGTTATTTGTATATAATCCATTAATAATGACAGTGCGATACATGTTTGACAACAATGCTACGTTTTTTATCTTTCGGCCCATTTTGACAACATTTTGTTGAAAATTTGACATCAAATGTTGTCAAAATATTGACAACAATTTGTAATCACTTTATTTTTTAACGTCTTTTTTCGCTCTGTGTAGGGGTGGATTTGGGCTACAGCTCCAGAATACCTGCCAAGGATCCAAACACCTTGGTGATATTCCCCGAGAGAACACCGATTGCGTGCCGGGTTTATGGAGTGTATAGGGTAGCTTCGGGATTTAGCGCAAAAGTATCCACCCAGTATCCAAACAACTTGGCGATATTATAAAAGCTAGAAGAGAAAAAAGGCACTATTATTTAAACAAAAAGAAATCACTTCTAACCGTATAAAAACACTTTCCTTATTTATTATATCCGTCGTTATAACACGTCCATTTATTTAATACAAAAAATATTTAAATTTTGAAACAATTAAGTTAATTACTAATCTTATAGATGTTTCACAACAGTTGAAATAATTAAAGTTACATGGCCGTCCAATATGGCCTTAAAACAACGATTCGACTTTGCACCAATTTGAAGTTACAACAATAAAAAAATACATACAAATTAAAGAAAAATTTAAAATATTATACATGATGATAGTGGCGCCTCACGTCGTCAATTCGTCTTAGGGCATATCATCATTCAAAATAGAAACCAGGGATGGGAAATCCGCTGCCTTCGATTCAGACGTGAACAGAATCCAATGGTGCTAACTGTTTTTTTTTTTAGGTTAGCTCTTGTTTTCGAGATATACCGTTATTTCGAAAATGGAGGAGGTTGCACAACATGTATTCGCGTAACTCAAAAACGGTTTAGTCTATTGAAATTACTAAAAAAAAACCCGAAATTCCGCAATAAATATAGAAAATGGGAAATATAGAAACATGGTTTAATAAATTATTTGACTTTTTCTTTGGAATATGCATAATAATATATTTGAGACAAAAATTAGCTATAACATTATGTCTGAACATATATTGTTACTTAAGACGTGTTTGACACAATCATAACCACAACCATTAATGATAGTTTCCGTTTGTGATTGTATCAACCATGTTTTTTCATTGCGTGTACGTTTCGGACGGAGCACGTCAACAAAAGAAGCTTCGCAAATCTTTAAGCTCATGAAAATAATTTAGGAATGCCAGCTCAGTGGCATTTTCTACATACATAGTATTTAGTAGCAAAGAGAATAATGAGGAAACAATGAAAACACTGAAGAGCAGATTCGATGCTGCGATAACAATCGATGGCAAAATCAACAGCTGAACCTAGTAACGCCAAGAAAGGATTGGAAAAAAGCAGAAAATAAAGGTGATACATAGGAGCGATGAAAGACTGGATATTTGAAAATTTGCATTACTTAAACACTTCATCAGCTACAATAAATTAAGTTATGATACCAAAGGATCTTATGTGATTAAGATTAAATTTTATTTAATTAATGATCCTTTTAATTTTATTATTAGATATTGTTATTAGTATAATCATATATTTATTTAATTACTAATACAGCAAAATAAAGAGAATTTAACTTTAACAGCATAAGTTTAATTTTTAACGTTTAGAAACACTTAAACGCAATTAGGAAAAAAATCAAAATAGTGCTTAAGCTAAAAATTGAAAAACTCTTGAGTTAGAAACTATTTTTTTTTTGTATGTACATACATACACTCGTGGCCCAAAACCCCAAAACTACCGTAAAGGAACAGACATAAGCTTTCTCTTGGGCATACAAAAACATTCCCGCTAAGATCAAAAATGACAAATAACAAAATAAAAAATGTTTTAAATTAAAAAAAAAATTAAAAAAACAAAAAAAAAAGTTTTCAAAAGATTGATTAAATAGCTATCTAACGCCAATAGGTAATCACTCCTATCGTGAATAATTTTTCCCTCGTAATTTTCCCCCTTTTCACATGTTTGCGATCATAAAAAATTCCATGAAAAAAAGGTTATTCAAAGGAGAATAATTTTGTGAAAAAATGTTCACGGGAAAAAATGTCCCTTATCGTCAAAAGTTTTTTCCCTCGTACTTTGTTCACGTTTCCCTTAGATGTTCTCACTTTATTTTTTCTAGGGAACAGAACATGCATGTAAGTAGTTCTTACTTTAAATCGAATATTAAAGGTAGAAGTACATAATACGCGTTAGTGCGCGCGCGCTCTGTAGACTTCTGTCAAAAAAAGTTAAACTAGTGTATTTTAATACAACAAGCTACATGCAAAATATTTTGACGCGTTAGCGCCAGAAAGTTGGTTAACTTTGAACTTTTTAACGCGTTGTGTATTTTTGACAAGTAATCAGCTGACAATAAAAAAAAATTTTTAACAAATTTGCGAATCGTGAAAGATAAATTTATTGAAGAGCTTCAAAAACATACAATTTTTATATAAAAATAATAAATTCAATAATATAAATACATAAGTCGTGATATACTTTCGAATCCGTTTTCAATGCACAAATAAGTAAACAAATAAAAAACAGCTGACAGGAACGGCTTTTGTAACGCGTGTTGTGTAACTTGCAATTTTTCAAGCGCGAAAGTTTTTAAACGCACGACAAACATCGACGAATGAACGCGTGTTATGTTCTTCTACCTTAAGGGCTAGATCCGTGTCAACCCGTCTCCACTATCCATCAACATGGTAAGAACAGCATCTCGCACATGAATTCTACTTGTGTAGACTGTTCATGTTCATGTTTCATCCATGTGCTACCATCGTTGCCTAAACATTCGTCTTAACATCCATGTGCGCCATGATGTTGGCCATACAATGTATTTTCTGTATACAACCGAACGCCACAACAACAAAAATTCGCCACATACAAGAAGATGAACAAATAAATACCGTTGTTCTGCCGGCGTTATGATCATGTCATGTTCAAATCGAAAGCCCATGAAGACGTGGGGTTAATAGGACACAAACCGATATATTGGTCAACAAAATGCAGGGTTCCGTTTTGGATCCGCTTCTTTTTATATTATACGTGAATGATCATCCAGATTGTATTGATACGCCCATTTGTAAATCGTTTTTATTTGCAGATAATATCATGCTTTTGTTTCGAACTAGTGCAGATAATAGTGATATTTTACAATCTAATATGGACTATGCCCTTCGTCGTTTCCTGCAATGGTCTACTCCTAATAATCTGTTGGTAAACTCTTCTAAAACTAAGGCGATTTTATTTGGAAGTTTTAATTTACCAGAGTTGACTGTTTCTATTGGTGATTCTATTATTGATTTTGTTGATAGATTGCAATGTTTAGGAGTTTCTATTGATAGGTGTCTTAACTTCGAATATCATATTGATCGTCTAAGTTTCAAAGTAATTAGTATCTTACGTAGGCTTTATTCAATTGGAGTTTTTTTACCAGTTCACATAAGGAACACTATTGCACATACGATTTTGATGCCTCATGTAATGTATGGGCTTGGGGTTTTATCTGGTACGGTGGCTTATTTTGCTTCTAGATTTAAACGTATTATGAACATGATAGTGCGTTATGTGTATAATGTTCGAAGTAGAGATAGTGCGTTAAGTGTATAATGTTCGAAGTAGAATGCATATATCAGATTATGTTCGATGCTTCTTGGGTTGTTCTTTCAAGAGTTTTATTTCGTATCGTAATCTATTGAATTTCTACAAGGTTATTAGAAGTGGTTTGCCTGTGCAACTTCGATCTGAATTTATATTTTTTCATTCCAGTAGAAATCCTCAAATTATTATTCCTAGGATTAGATTCTCTGTATTTGAACGGTCATTTGTTATAAGAATTGCGCGCTTTTGGAATGTCTTACCTCTTGAACTTCGTTTGTTTTCACATACGAACAATGTTTTTCGTTTAAAGCTTCTTAGACACTTTTATAGAATCATTTTTATAGAATACTTCTTACTTTTCTTATTTGTTATATTAAAATAAAACAATTGGTCTTACTACTTCTTATTGGACGACATTTCCATATGATCTTTTTTTATAACTTTTTTTTTTAAGATTAAGTTGTATTTGTATTCAGGAATATATCTTTGTAATATATGTTAATTGGCCTAGGAGGCTTTTATATATTACTGTGATTGAAATAAATAAATAAAAAATAAATAAATAAATAATCAACTTTTGATTTGTTCATTACGAATAATTTTGTATCAATTATTTTCAATATCTTTTAATGTTTGAAGCGGTTTCTTTAATAAAAAATAACATCAGAATTAATATTTTGATTTTTGAACTTTTTAAAAATGAAAAGTTTAAAGCTTTAATAAACAATTTCAAAATGCCTTATTTTTTTAGTATTTTCATGTTTCTTTTTAATTAATTTATAATACAATTGATAATGCATGTAAAAGTTAATATTGACCACTAATGAAAATACGTATTAGAATCATTGAACCTTCATTGGTTTTAATTCGCACTCATTCAAATGAATATTTCATATCAATGAAAATCCTAATTCATCCCTGAACTTTTAATTGCGAGCCGTTTAACTAATGCGAACCCACTCTCGCCAATGACACGCTAATGTTAAAATCTTGCTAGTTTCGCCTAAAAAGAACCAGTGTATCATCCTTGGAACCCATGCATTTATTACTTGTTTAGATGTCTCTTTTTTGTCGGGCTTTTATGTCTAATAATGAGCTGACGAATTGCCATATTCATACAAAATTAAATATATTCTGTAAAATTTTTTCTAAAAATACATTATAAATCCATTAATTTCTAAGGAATAAGAACGTCTAAGAGTCTATCTAAATAATGAAGTTTCACTGAAAGTAATAAAATTCTAATATGAAGCTATGAAACTCCTAAGTCATATGAAATCTTAAGGGTTCTTAATTTAATATTTTATATTTTGATTCGATGTAATATAGAAGTTATTTTGTAAAATTCTATTTAAATGTATTTTTCTAAATTAATTTTTAATGGAATAGTTAAACACTTATATGTATGTATGTATATACAAACTTTGTTTAAAAATTATCATATACATATATGGTAGGTGGAATTTTTAAACTAAAAGCTTCTTAAATTTCATTAGTTTTACCTTTTGGTACTAAATACTTGATTTTTTGTTCTTTAATATATGAAACTTTATAATAATAATTGTTTTCATCAATATTCTAAAAATTAACAACCGCTAATCTAAGATGCTTTTTAATATTTTGTATGCCCAGAAATGATGATGCAATTTTGTGTATTCTTGACACTGGGTGCAAAAGTGTGCAAAACCAATAAAATACAAGCTGATTCAAAACTTCATTGTTTTAAAAATTGACTGTTTTAATAAAATTGCGTATTTTGTACAATCAAACTTAAAGTAAATCATGCATTATTTTTAAAAATTTGAGAAAAAAAATTTTTAAATGTTATTTTTGTCAAAAAAAAATCAAAAATATGATAAAATCATCATTCTGGCAACGCCGTTTACATAATATATGTATAATATATGATTCAGTTCAAACACATAAATCTGAACTGATATATTATTTGCCTTAATTGTCCTCCAAGCACTTTAACTTGTAGAACGCTAATATGTAGATTCAATCAATAAAACACTTTGGATGCCTTATAGTAATTGAACGCCTTTCTTTATTTTGGTTCTTTCTTATATACTAAATTTTAATACATTAATTAAAGCTGAATGCCATTATTGCACAATGCGGAAATGACCCAACTAATCGTTTGCATAATTGCTGACTAACATTTCAATGTAAAAAATATAAAATTATGATTCAAGTAACAGAATAAAATAATGATATGTCAACAATTATTTATAAACAAAAGGTAAAAATAAAATTATGTTATGTCAGCGATAAACTGAACTTATGTAGTTCATTAACATTAAGTAACATAGTTAAAATAAAATTAAATGTATGTTGATGTGAATGTCAACATTCTCCCCCGCGTTGACCACTGGTCTATGATAACCTATGTGGGTTAGGTGTCTATGATGTCGGGGTGATGGAACTGGATGCGGTGTTGGTTGGAGTTGTGGCCTATTCCTTCTTGATGGGTTGAGCTTCTTTTAATTAGTGTTATTGTTTACCGCGATGAGCAAGGAAATTATAAGTGCGGAATAGCTTACTATATGATGATGTTGGCTATTAGACTTGATTAGCTGTGGTAGACGTGTAATTGTTGACTCATTAAGTTGTTTTTACAGGTTATTGAGTTGATTAAGGTGAGTGTCAAACTGGCTATATGTAGTGTTAAGAATCTGTTTGATTTCCTGTGGTCTGCTTATATCGAGTGCCCCGGTAGGCTAGCTAGTAGTAAGCTAGTCTATCAACCCCGGGGTCGCGTGTTCGATTCCCGCAGACAAGCGTAAAGCTTCGCGGGGACGTATGAAGTGTTCAAACTGTTTGACACACTAAAGTGACCTTGAATCGTGATGAAATTGTTTTTGATTATACAAGTTTGATCTATTTGCATTATGCCAGTGCCTCTTATAAGGTGTTGTAAAGTTTCTATGCCGCAGACCGCTGATATTTCTACTTCTATGGTGGAAGCAAAAATCCAGTTGTTAGGATTTTTTAATTGTGTCCATGTTGTGTTGGATGAAATTCGGATAAGTTTGCAGTTGGCTGTGTTCCGGTTGTTAAAAATGTTTATTTCACAGGAATTGGCAAGTGTGTCCCCCTTGAGCTTGGCTTGCTTGTTTTGGCATATGTATTCATCGGGTTTAGACATTATGCAGTTGGTAACGTCTTCAGTTGAAAAAGGAATATATTCATCTCTGTGTGAATTAATTGCTAGAAAAAATTCAATTGAATAAATAGATATTAGAAGATTTTTTTTATTGTTGGAACCGGAATTACATTGAAGAGTTCTAGGAATTGCTGGTCGACAAGTGGCAACATAATTTCAAAGATAACTTCGCTCTTTGTTATCGCTCCACTGGCCTTCATTAGCTTATAAAATTGTATCATTAGCTTATAAAATTGTATCGTCTTCTACAGGAACTGCACGTTGCCTTGGGGGATGTGCCCTTATTACGGTTAATTCATTCCTAAGTTGATGAGGAGCTAATAGCAGCGGACTGATTTTTCCATGATGAGCATCGGTTAACACGTCTATTTCTTCCCTTTCTATTCTATGCAGGTTTATTGTCAATTGGTTGGCGAGAAGCGACATTTGTTGTGTTTGACTGATTTGTTCGGATTCCTTTGCTATTTCGTTTGTTGCTTCGTTAAGATTTTTGACAATTTCTCTTAATTGGTTCTGCGCATTAAGCTCATATTGCTTAATGATGTCAACAGTAGAATCAATGATGGACGTTTGGTTTTTTAGTAGCTGGAAAAGATAGTCTGTTTCGATCCTGGACCTTTTAATGGTATCTGACATTTGCGTAGTCTGAGTCCAAAACACCAAACAGTGATCTTGCTACATTTCCTACAATGTTAAATGCGCCTCTTTTTGTTCTACTAGTAACGAAAATAGGAAATCCTCCATAATTTGAATAAAGTTGTTTACCAAAGTGTTGCATGTTGGCAGGTGTTTAATGGATGAGCATAACTGCTGCAAAGTAAATATTCCAGACTGAAAACCCCTTAGCTCAGACGAAAAGGGTGTTAAGTCGTATTATACCATGAGCTTCCATTCGGCCGTAACGAGTTTTACAGTTCCAATTCCTTCAAAATATAGTCCTGGGTCAGAGCGAAAGTTGGTGATATTGATGTTACCGCTTATGACCGCTGAGATGAGAAGGATCGCTAAGATTGTTGTAAGAAGGATTGGGTTACTGTTAGTCCTGTCAAGTGTGAAGTAGAGTGAGATGCTTAATTTTCTTTTAATTCGTCCTAGTTAATTACTAATCTTATAGATGTTTCACAACAGTTGAAATAATTAAAGTTACATGGCCGTCCAATATGGCCTTAAAACAACGATTCGACTTAGCACCAATTTGAAGTTACAACAATAAAAAAATACATACAAATTAAAGAAAAATTTAAAATATTATACATGATGATAGTGGCGCCTCACGTCGTCAATTCGTCTTAGGGCATATCATCATTCAAAATAGAAACCAGGGATGGGAAATCCGCTGCCTTCGATTCAGACGTGAACAGAATCCAATGGTGCTAACTGTTTTTTTTTTTTAGGTTAGCTCTTGTTTTCGAGATATACCGTTATTTCGAAAATGGAGGAGGTTGCACAACATGTATTCGCGTAACTCAAAAACGGTTTAGTCTATTGAAATTACTAAAAAAAAACCCGAAATTCCGCAATAAATATAGAAAATGGGAAATATAGAAACATGGTTTAATAAATTATTTGACTTTTTCTTTGGAATATGCATAATAATATATTTGAGACAAAAATTAGCTATAACATTATGTCTGAACATATATTGTTACTTAAGACGTGTTTGACACAATCATAACCACAACCATTAATGATAGTTTCCGTTTGTGATTGTATCAACCATGTTTTTTCATTGCGTGTACGTTTCGGACGGAGCACGTCAACAAAAGAAGCTTCGCAAATCTTTAAGCTCATGAAAATAATATAGGAATGCCAGCTCAGTGGCA
Source organism: Pollenia labialis (assembly GCA_949318255.1). Taxonomy (NCBI): domain Eukaryota; kingdom Metazoa; phylum Arthropoda; class Insecta; order Diptera; family Polleniidae; genus Pollenia; species Pollenia labialis. Next base: position 74,906,356 of record OX439139.1, read on the forward strand.
TTTTCTACATACATAGTATTTAGTAGCAAAGAGAATAATGAGGAAACAATGAAAACACTGAAGAGCAGATTCGATGCTGCGATAACAATCGATGGCAAAATCAACAGCTGAACCTAGTAACGCCAAGAAAGGATTGGAAAAAAGCAGAAAATAAAGGTGATACATAGGAGCGATGAAAGACTGGATATTTGAAAATTTGCATTACTTAAACACTTCATCAGCTACAATAAATTAAGTTATGATACCAAAGGATCTTATGTGATTAAGATTAAATTTTATTTAATTAATGATCCTTTTAATTTTATTATTAGATATTGTTATTAGTATAATCATATATTTATTTAATTACTAATACAGCAAAATAAAGAGAATTTAACTTTAACAGCATAAGTTTAATTTTTAAGGTTTAGAAACACTTAAACGCAATTAGGAAAAAATTCAAAATAGTGCTTAAGCTAAAAATTGAAAAACTCTTGAGTTAGAAACTATTTTTTTTTTGTATGTACATACATACACTCGTGGCCCAAAAACCCAAAACTACCGTAAAGGAACAGACATAAGCTTTCTCTTGGGCATACAAAAACATTCCCGCTAAGATCAAAAATGACAAATAACAAAATAAAAAATGTTTTAAATTAAAAAAAAAATTAAAAAAACAAAAAAAAAAGTTTTCAAAAGATTGATTAAATAGCTATCTAACGCCAATAGGTAATCACTCCTATCGTGAATAATTTTTCCCTCGTAATTTTCCCCCTTTTCACATGTTTGCGATCATAAAAAATTCCATGAAAAAAAGGTTATTCAAAGGAGAATAATTTTGTGAAAAAATGTTTACGGGAAAAAATGTCCCTTATCGTCAAAAGTTTTTTCCCTCGTACTTTGTTCACGTTTCCCTTAGATGTTCTCACTTTATTTTTTCTAGGGAACAGAACATGCATGTAAGTAGTTCTTACTTTAAATCGAATATTAAAGGTAGAAGTACATAATACGCGTTAGTGCGCGAGTTACGACACCCACCACACCAACAACAACAACCACCACTACATTACCACCACCAAAACCACAAAGGGCAAAATGCTGAGCAGCAACATATTATTTAATAACACACACTTTAGTTCATACCCATATCAATCATTACATTGTATTAATAAATATAGCCTTACCAATTCCAAGAATTCTTAAAACCACTTTAACTCCACTTAAATGTCCAATAGCAATTGCAACATAAACATACTAAGCAATTAATTTTAGGTCAACTAATTTTTGTTTATTCAAATTCTTGATAACTCTAGATCAATTAAATTTTGTTTACTCAAATTCTTAAGAATTGTAGAATGTACTTTTACTTTTATTTCTTTTGTTGTATTTCATTCTTTCTTTGTTAAGATAAGTTACTTAAAGATCAATATGTAAAAATAAAATTGAGTTTGTTTTGAATGTTGAAAAGAACAAGATGTGTTTTCTTTTTTTAAACCCGGGAGTCCACCCACTTATAACTGGCGCAGTCGAAAGTTCAGTGAACGGTTTCGGTGTTTGTTTTAAAAAAAAAAGTGTCCTTTTGTTTTCGCAAATTAAAAACATGTATACCTGCAAAATACTGGAAAAAGTGAAAAGACGACATCTAGACAAAACAACCGTGGGTTTTGACCCTTAATTCACTGGAACCCCCACTCCCAACAATAGGAATAAACAACACGATCATCATACCATGTGGTTCATCTGAACATTCCTGATCGGGTGCATGTAAGTGTTTTTGTGATGTTGTATACATAGAAATGTTGTGAAATAGAAATTTTCGTATAATATTTAAGAGAAAAATTAAAAAGGATTTAACCTTAAGTGTAATGAAAAAAGAAATAACAAACTAAACATTTATAATACACGAGATTTTAATGGTATCGAGGGCATATCGGTACACAATTAAAACCCGGTATTCAAAACGAAAGTAAATAAAGTCTTTATATAAATATATATACACTTGTATCGAAGGCATATCGATACAAATTTAACAAAAAGAAAATATATAAGACAAACAGAATAAAGTGATTCCAATTAGAAAAGGAAAAAGTATCGAAGGCATATCGGTACAAATTTAACAAAAGAAAATATTTAAGAGTGACAGATTAAAAGTGATTTTAATTAGTGAGGGAAAAGTATCGAAGGTATATCGATACGGATCTATAAATTAAATGTTCGATCACTAACAAAATACTTTAAATACCAAATTAAGATAAAATTGACAAATATTCTTTTATGCCGAATAATAAAGAACCAAAACAGAAACTCCGTTTCTTGCCTTATAATCTAAGAAAATTTGCTAGCTTGACATCTATCCCTGAAAACAATAGTTCTACCTCCGCTGAGAGGTCAAATATCAGTCTCGCCGGAAGTAACTCGACAATTTCCGACTTTAGTTCTTGTTCAATTTCTGACACAATGTCAACGGAACAACCTGCACAAAACCAGGCGAATAATCAAATCGATATTTTCAATTCGTTGAGAATTCCCGATGCGATTAAGGATTTGCCGAAGTTCGACGGCAATTCTAAACTTCTTTATGAATTTCTCAATAACGTCGAGGAAATCCTTCTTTACATACGGGGTACAGACAATACTCCTTACGGCCAGATTTTATTAAGGGCCATACGGAACAAGATTGAAGGACAAGCCAATGAGGTCCTTAACATGTATGGAACCCCGCTTATTTGGGATGAAATAAAGAACAATCTCGTTCTACATTACTCCGACAAACGGACCGAAACGTCTCTAATAAGAGACCTGCATACAGTTAGACAATTTAACAAGACTATTGAATCTTTCTACGGGGAAATTATTGAACTCCAATCCTCCCTTTGCAACAACATACTCATTCACGAAGGAGATACTGGCGTCATAAACGCAAAAAAAGAACCTTTACTCTGAGATGTGCCTAAATTCTTTTCTTGTTGGCCTTAATGAACCACTAGGATCAAGAGTAAGAGCAATGCAACCAACTTCGCTTTCCACGGCACTATCCTGTTGCATAAAGGAACAGAACATTTCCTATCAAAGAGTTCCAACATCAAATAGGGGGCATTACTCACAATACAGACCATATGATAACCGTTTTTACAGGGATCAGAAATACCAACCTCCAAGCAGACAACTACAACCACAACCGACTAACTGGAACCATAATTGGCAACGAAATCACGATCACAGGGATCAAAGATACCAACATTCAAATAGACAACAACAGCCCCAACAGACTAACCAAAATTTTAGGAAAAATTCTAGGCACCAGAACCCTCTACAAATAAAAGCAAGCCCAAGCCAGCAAACCCGATTTGCTGGAAACACAAACCTTAATTTCCATGAGACGATTCCTTCCAACAATTACCAACAATTGGATAGGTATATTGATAACGACCCAAACAACGAACAACACATAATAGAAAAATACATAACAAACACAGCCAACAGAATACAGCACGAAGAGGACATTATTATTAGAACACAATACCTAAATCAGGTTAACTTTAATATCGACTTATTAACAAATCACTTATCAAATATAGCCGAAGCAGTGGTTCTATCGAAACTTAATATAATTTCAAGATTCCTGCTAAGCCCAGAGGAACTTGACATTATTGAACTTAAACTAAGAACCCAGGGCATAAAAATCGAATCAATCGAGAACATTTATGAAATGTTAGGCATGCAGGCCTACTATAATAAATCAAATATAATATTTAACATACTTATACCTAATATTTCAAATGAAAAATATTTTTTATACCATATAATTCTTTTACCTATATATGAAACGAAAATTCTAAAAACTGAACCATATATAACATTTAATGAAAATTCCACACAACATCACAAAACACTTTGCCCCAAGATCGAAGGGACATATTACTGCAACAAACCAATTAAACAAGAAGATACCAGAAACTCAATTTGTATTGGAAACCTAATGAACAACAAAGCAGCTAGCTGTCCTCTCAATGACGTGGGAAAAATAGAATCAATCTTACAAGCTGAACCAAATTATATTCTTTTTATTAATTCACCAGAAACACTAATAAACTCTACTTGCAGCACCAAAACTTTCAAAGTAGAAGGCACTGCTCTAATACATTTTCAACACTGCGATGTCTCAATAAACGGCATAACATATCACGATGATGCTGATACCTTCTGGGACCAAATTCACATTCCCCCGTTACCAAACAGCAATGTTTCCGCAAACTCCACAACTGAAGTTCTAAACTAAAAGACTTAAACATTCAAACGGACTCCAGGGTCAATAAACTCGAAGTAACAACAACAACAATACATTCAATCACAACTTCTTCAACCATAGTATGTACCATAATCGTCATCACTATACTCATCATAGTCATCAAAAGAAGAAACAGCTACAAACATCTCCTACCCGACCTACAGTATGTCGCTCCGGCCCCAACAACATCGTTTTGGCCGTCGCTCTATCTTAAGGGGGGAGGAGTTACGACACCCACCACACCAACAACAACAACCACCACTACATTACCACCACCAAAACCACAAAGGGCAAAATGCTGAGCAGCAACATATTATTTAATAACACACACTTTAGTTCATACCCATATGAATCATTACATTGTATTAATAAATATAGCCTTACCAATTCCAAGAATTCTTAAAACCACTTTAACTCCACTTAAATGTCCAATAGCAATTGCAACATAAACATACTAAGCAATTAATTTTAGGTCAACTAATTTTTGTTTATTCAAATTCTTGATAACTCTAGGTCAATTAAATTTTGTTTACTCAAATTCTTAAGAATTGTAGAATGTACTTTTACTTTTATTTCTTTTGTTGTATTTCATTCTTTCTTTGTTAAGTTAAGTTACTTAAAGATCAATATGTAAAAATAAAATTGAGTTTGTTTTGAATGTTGAAAAGAACAAGATGTGTTTTCTTTTTTTAAACCCGGGAGTCCACCCACTTATAACTCGCGCGCGCTCTGTAGACTTCTGTCAAAAAAAGTTAAACTAGTGTATTTTAATACAACAAGCTACATGCAAAATATTTTGACGCGTTAGCGCCAGAAAGTTGGTTAACTTTGAACTTTTTAACGCGTTGTGTATTTTTGACAAGTAATCAGCTGACAATAAAAAAAAATTTTTAACAAATTTGCGAATCGTGAAAGATAAATTTATTGAAGAACTTCAAAAACATACAATTTTTATATAAAAATAATAAATTCAATAATATAAATACATAAGTCGTGATATACTTTCGAATCCGTTTTCAATGCACAAATAAGTAAACAAATAAAAAACAGCTGACAGGAACGGCTTTTGTAACGCGTGTTGTGTAACTTGCAATTTTTCAAGCGCGAAAGTTTTTAAACGCACGACAAACATCGACGAATGAACGCGTGTTATGTTCTTCTACCTTAAGGGCTAGATCCGTGTCAACCCGTCTCCACTATCCATCAACATGGTAAGAACAGCATCTCGCACATGAATTCTACTTGTGTAGACTGTTCATGTTCATGTTTCATCCATGTGCTACCATCGTTGCCTAAACATTCGTCTTAACATCCATGTGCGCCATGATGTTGGCCATACAATGTATTTTCTGTATACAACCGAACGCCACAACAACAAAAATTCGCCACATACAAGAAGATGAACAAATAAATACCGTTGTTCTGCCGGCGTTATGATCATGTCATGTTCAAATCGAAAGCCCATGAAGACGTGGGGTTAATAGGACACAAACCGATATATTGGTCAACAAAATGCAGGGTTCCGTTTTGGATCCGCTTCTTTTTATATTATACGTGAATGATCATCCAGATTGTATTGATACGCCCATTTGTAAATCGTTTTTATTTGCAGATAATATCATGCTTTTGTTTCGAACTAGTGCAGATAATAGTGATATTTTACAATCTAATATGGACTATGCCCTTCGTCGTTTCCTGCAATGGTCTACTCCTAATAATCTGTTGGTAAACTCTTCTAAAACTAAGGCGATTTTATTTGGAAGTTTTAATTTACCAGAGTTGACTGTTTCTATTGGTGATTCTATTATTGATTTTGTTGATAGATTGCAATGTTTAGGAGTTTCTATTGATAGGTGTCTTAACTTCGAATATCATATTGATCGTCTAAGTTTCAAAGTAATTAGTATCTTACGTAGGCTTTATTCAATTGGAGTTTTTTTACCAGTTCACATAAGGAACACTATTGCACATACGATTTTGATGCCTCATGTAATGTATGGGCTTGGGGTTTTATCTGGTACGGTGGCTTATTTTGCTTCTAGATTTAAACGTATTATGAACATGATAGTGCGTTATGTGTATAATGTTCGAAGTAGAGATAGTGCGTTAAGTGTATAATGTTCGAAGTAGAATGCATATATCAGATTATGTTCGATGCTTCTTGGGTTGTTCTTTCAAGAGTTTTATTTCGTATCGTAATCTATTGAATTTCTACAAGGTTATTAGAAGTGGTTTGCCTGTGCAACTTCGATCTGAATTTATATTTTTTCATTCCAGTAGAAATCCTCAAATTATTATTCCTAGGATTAGATTCTCTGTATTTGAACGGTCATTTGTTATAAGAATTGCGCGCTTTTGGAATGTCTTACCTCTTGAACTTCGTTTGTTTTCACATACGAACAATGTTTTTCGTTTAAAGCTTCTTAGACACTTTTATAGAATCATTTTTATAGAATACTTCTTACGTTTCTTATTTGTTATATTAAAATAAAACAATTGGTCTTACTACTTCTTATTGGACGACATTTCCATATGATCTTTTTTTATAACTTTTTTTTTTAAGATTAAGTTGTATTTGTATTCAGGAATATATCTTTGTAATATATGTTAATTGGCCTAGGAGGCTTTTATATATTACTGTGATTGAAATAAATAAATAAAAAATAAATAAATAAATAATCAACTTTTGATTTGTTCATTACGAATAATTTTGTATCAATTATTTTCAATATCTTTTAATGTTTGAAGCGGTTTCTTTAATAAAAAATAACATCAGAATTAATATTTTGATTTTTGAACTTTTTAAAAATGAAAAGTTTAAAGCTTTAATAAACAATTTCAAAATGCCTTATTTTTTTAGTATTTTCATGTTTCTTTTTAATTAATTTATAATACAATTGATAATGCATGTAAAAGTTAATATTGACCACTAATGAAAATACGTATTAGAATCATTGAACCTTCATTGGTTTTAATTCGCACTCATTCAAATGAATATTTCATATCAATGAAAATCCTAATTCATCCCTGAACTTTTAATTGCGAGCCGTTTAACTAATGCGAACCCACTCTCGCCAATGACACGCTAATGTTAAAATCTTGCTAGTTTCGCCTAAAAAGAACCAGTGTATCATCCTTGGAACCCATGCATTTATTACTTGTTTAGATGTCTCTTTTTTGTCGGGCTTTTATGTCTAATAATGAGCTGACGAATTGCCATATTCATACAAAATTAAATATATTCTGTAAAATTTTTTCTAAAAATACATTATAAATCCATTAATTTCTAAGGAATAAGAACGTCTAAGAGTCTATCTAAATAATGAAGTTTCACTGAAAGTAATAAAATTCTAATATGAAGCTATGAAACTCCTAAGTCATATGAAATCTTAAGGGTTCTTAATTTAATATTTTATATTTTGATTCGATGTAATATAGAAGTTATTTTGTAAAATTCTATTTAAATGTATTTTTCTAAATTAATTTTTAATGGAATAGTTAAACACTTATATGTATGTATGTATATACAAACTTTGTTTAAAAATTATCATATACATATATGGTAGGTGGAATTTTTAAACTAAAAGCTTCTTAAATTTCATTAGTTTTACCTTTTGGTACTAAATACTTGATTTTTTGTTCTTTAATATATGAAACTTTATAATAATAATTGTTTTCATCAATATTCTAAAAATTAACAACCGCTAATCTAAGATGCTTTTTAATATTTTGTATGCCCAGAAATGATGATGCAATTTTGTGTATTCTTGACACTGGGTGCAAAAGTGTGCAAAACCAATAAAATACAAGCTGATTCAAAACTTCATTGTTTTAAAAATTGACTGTTTTAATAAAATTGTGTATTTTGTACAATCAAACTTAAAGTAAATCATGCATTATTTTTAAAAATTTGAGAAAAAAAATTTTTAAATGTTATTTTTGTCAAAAAAAAATCAAAAATATGATAAAATCATCATTCTGGCAACGCCGTTTACATAATATATGTATAAATGTGATAGGAATTGCGGCTATAATATGATTCAGTTCAAACACATAAATCTCAACTGATATATTATTTGCCTTAATTGTCCTCCAAGCACTTTAACTTGTAGAACGCTAATATGTAGATTCAATCAATAAAACACTTTGGATGCCTTATAGTAATTGAACGCCTTTCTTTATTTTGGTTCTTTCTTATATACTAAATTTTAATACATTAATTAAAGCTGAATGCCATTATTGCACAATGCGGAAATGACCCAACTAATCGTTTGCATAATTGCTGACTAACATTTCAATGTAAAAAATATAAAATTATGATTCAAGTAACAGAATAAAATAATGATATGTCAACAATTATTTATAAACAAAAGGTAAAAATAAAATTATGTTATGTCAGCGATAAACTGAACTTATGTAGTTCATTAACATTAAGTAACATAGTTAAAATAAAATTAAATGTATGTTGATGTGAATGTCAACATTCTCCCCCGCGTTGACCACTGGTCTATGATAACCTATGTGGGTTAGGTGTCTATGATGATGAGTTGTGGCCTATTCCTTCTTGATGGGTTGAGCTTCTTTTAATTAGTGTTATTGTTTACCGCGATGAGCAAGGAAATTATAAGTGCGGAATAGCTTACTATATGATGATGTTGGCTATTAGACTTGATTAGCTGTGGTAGACGTGTAATTGTTGACTCATTAAGTTGTTTTTACAGGTTATTGAGTTGATTAAGGTGAGTGTCAAACTGGCTATCTGTAGTGTTAAGAATCTGTTTGATTTCCTGTGGTCTGCTTATATCGAGTGCCCCGGTAGGCTAGCTAGTAGTAAGCTAGTCTATCAACCCCGGCGTCGCGGGTTCGATTCCCGCCAGAGACTCTGGTTTCTTTCCTGCAGACAAGCGTAAAGCTTCGCGGGGACGTGTGAAGTGTTCAAACTGATTGACACACTAAAGTGACCTTGAATCGTGATGAAATTGTTTTTGATTATACAAGTTTGATCTATTTGCATTATGCCAGTGCCTCTTATAAGGTGTTGTAAAGTTTCTATGCCGCAGACTGCTGATATTTCTACTTCTATGGTGGAAGCAAAAATCCAGTTGTTAGGATTTTTTAATTGTATCCATGTTGTGTTGGATGAAATTCGGATAAGTTTGCAGTTGGCTGTGTTCCGGTTGTTAAAAATGTTTATTTCACAGGAATTGGCAAGTGTGTCCCCCTTGAGCTTGGCTTGCTTGTTTTGGCATATGTATTCATCGGGTTTAGACATTATGCAGTTGGTAACGTCTTCAGTTGAAAAAGGAATATATTCATCTCTGTGTGAATTAATTGCTAGAAAAGATTCCCTTGAATAAATAGATATTAGAAGATTTTTTTTATTGTTGGAACCGGAATTACATTGAAGAGTTCTAGGAATTGCTGGTCGACAAGTGGCAACATAATTTCAAAGATAACTTCGCTCTTTGTTATCGCTCCACTGGCCTTCATTAGCTTATAAAATTGTATCATTAGCTATAAAATTGTATCGTCTTCTACAGGAACTGCACGTTGCCTTGGGGGATGTGCCCTTATTACGGTTAATTCATTCCTAAGTTGATGAGGAGCTAATAGCAGCGGACTGATTTTTCCATGATGAGCATCGGTTAACACGTCTATTTCTTCCCTTTCTATTCTATGCAGGTTTATTGTCAATTGGTTGGCGAGAAGCGACATTTGTTGTGTTTGACTGATTTGTTCGGATTCCTTTGCTATTTCGTTTGTTGCTTCGTTAAGATTTTTGACAATTTCTCTTAATTGGTTCTGCGCATTAAGCTCATATTGCTTAATGATGTCAACAGTAGAATCAATGATGGACGTTTGGTTTTTTAGTAGCTGGAAAAGATAGTCTGTTTCGATCCTGGACCTTTTAATGGTATCTGACATTTGCGTAGTCTGAGTCCAAAACACCAAACAGTGATCTTGCTACATTTCCTACAATGTTAAATGCGCCTCTTTTTGTTCTACAAGTAGCGAAAAGTGCCTTCTTCTCTAGGAAATCCTCCTTAATTTGAATAAAGTTGTTTACCAAAGTGTTGCATGTTGGCAGGTTTGTTGGCATGTGACATGCCAACAAACAACTACACACAAACTTCAACATTTGCAGACGATACAGCTTTTCTAAGCGTACACGAAAACAGTTATGAAGCATCTCGTTATTTACAGGATCATATATTTCAACTAGAAATATGGCTAAGACAATGGAGGATAATGGTAAATGAGCAAAAATGCGTACATATAACATTCACCTTGCGCCGGGAATCTTGCCCCCCTATTACAATCAATAATCAAATAATTCCTCAACATTCGCATGTAAAATATCTCGGTTTACATCTGGATCGGCGATTAACGTGGAAATGCCATATAGAGGCAAAATTAACTCAAATGAAACTTAAAGCCATTCAAATTCATTGGCTTGTTGGAAGAAACTCTGTCCTTAGTCTCGATTGCAAGCTTCTACTTTACAACTCTATCTTAAAGCCTATCTGGTGCTACGGTATTCAACTATGGGGCACTGCCTCGGCCTCTAATATCGAAAAAATTCAAAGGCGTCAAAATAAACTTCTTCGAATAATCACAGCCGCTCCCTGGTACGTTAAAAATTCAAACATTCATAAGGATCTCAATGTGCCATTAGTAAAAACTATGATTACAAAATATGCAGTAAAATATTTAAAAAGGCTTGAACAACACCCAAATCCACTAGCTCGAAATATTCTAAATCATGGCGGCCACACTCGCTTAAGAAGAAGAGACACTGCAGCACTTACCCAACTAGAAGAACGATAAGCACCTATATATGTGAACAGAACCCGTGAAGAAAAAAATTTTTTGTCTGGCACTGGCAGGACATAAATAAAGCATTAGAATAAGATTTGATTAATTATTGTTAGTTCATATTTAATATATGAAGATTCAATAAATAAACGATGAAAAAAAAAAAAAGATGTTGGCAGGTGTTTAATGGATGAGCATAACTGCTGCAAAGTGGATATTCCAGACTGAAAACCCCTTAGCTCAGACGAAAAGGGTGTTAAGTCGTATTATACCATGAGAAGGATTGGGTTACTGTTAGTCCTGTCAAGTGTGGAGTAGAGTGAGATGCTTAATTTTAATTCGTCCTCGGGTTTTTACGTCTGCTACTCGAACCTTGCCATCGTTTCCCTCATAAGTTTTAAGAATCCAGCCGAGTGGCCATTGCATGACCGGTAGATTATCCTCCTTTATAATGACTTATTTACCTTCCCTTGCATTTTCGGATGACGTTTTCCATTTTCTTTCTCTTGGAGATGGTGCAGGTATTCCAATGACCAGCGTTTCCAAAATTCATGTTTCAGTTGGGACACAAGATTCCACCTTTTTGACAGTGATGGGTTGGTAGGGTTGTGGTTCTCCGGTAAAAAAATGACCGGGAGTTAGGGCTGCATAATCGTTTGGATTACTTGATAGAGGCGTTAGTGGTCGCGAGTTTAGTACTGCCTCAATTTCGACAATGACAGTTTCTAGTTCTTCGTATGTAATTGAAGCTGTTGCCATGCTTCTAAGCAGTAACTGTTTAGAGGATTTCACTGCTGCTTCCCATAACCCACCGAAATGTGTGTGTTGGGGTATTAACTTGAATTCGATACCACTGTTGCTACAAGTCCTTTTGATTGTTTCCTGCGATTGCTCAGAAAAGATGACGTCATTCAATTCTTTAAGTTGGTTTCGTGCTCCTACAAAATTTGTAGCGTTGTCTGAGTATATGGTTTGGCAGCGTCCTCGGCGGGCAGTAAATCTTTTGGGAGCCCCAATAAATGCTTCTGTTGTAAGGTCGCTTACTACCTCTAAATGTATTGCTTTCGTTGAAAAGCAAAAAACGACTGCTAGGTATACCTTGTGGGGCCTCTTGCCCCTTAATTTGTAGTGCACCCAGAGTGGGCCACAGTAGTCTACACCTGATATCATGAATGGCCTTGTTGGAGTCACTCTAGTGGCGGGTAAGTCGCACATATCTTGCTGCTTTAGTATTGGTCTTGATTTTGTACATCGGACACAGTTTTGGACGATGCTTCTGGCTACCGCTTTACCCTTGATTATCCAAAACTTCTGTCTTGAGATGGCTACTAGCGTTTGTGGACCGCAGTGGTGGTTGTCGATGTGTAGCATCTTCATTATAAGCCTTGCGATCGGGTCATTGTATGGGAGGAGCATTAGGTGTTTTGCGTTGTATGAGAGGCAGGAGGCCTCCAGCCTTCCCCCTACCCTTATAATGCCATTTTCGTGCAGAAAGGGAGATAAACCACTTATTTGACTTGATTTTTTGATTTCATGCCCTTTCTTTAACTTGTTGTGTTCAATTTTAAATTCTGACGCCTGAATGCCTTTGGTGATTAGGTAAGTTGCTGAAGTGAGTTCGTGAAGGGTGAGTGTTTTGCTTATTGGTCAAGCGGCCTTGGATGTCTTAGCATTTTGGATGAAACGAAGTGTATATGCTACCACCCTTTGAAGAGTCTTGAATGAGTCGTGATTATTAATTTTGTAGATTATCTCTTCCAATCCAGGTGAAGTGGTAGATAGAGCCGTCACAGGATTTAGTTTGAATTCTTCGGAATGAGGAGGTGATAGAGATTTATTAAATTCTTTAGGCCACACCTGTTCACTGCCCTGTAGGAATATTGGTCCTACGAACCACAGGTTGCATTGAGACAGTTCTTCTGGACTTATACCTCGAGAAATTAGATCAGCTGGATTTTGTTTCGAGCCAACATGTCTCCACCGGCTGGTAGTTGTTTGCTCTTGAATTTTGAATTTTTACCCGATTGGCGACGAATGTACGAAGTGATGATGTTGACGATGTAATCCAGTGAAGAACTATTTCTGAATCCGACCATAGGTATGTTGGGGTGTTTTCAGCTCGTATTTCCTTTTTTACTCTCCTGGTAAGTTCGGTCCCAAGGAGGGCAGCGCATAGTTCTTATCTTGGTAAGGTTACCTTCTTTAAGGGTGCAATTCGTGATTTGGAACATAACAGTCTGACTATGATTCGATTATCCTTCAATTTGGAACGTATGTAGACTGCAGCCCCATAAGCTCTTTCTGATGCATCTACAAAAGTGTGTATTTGCGTGTCTTTTGAGACTTGGCCATCAAAAATATGTCTCTTAGTAGATAAATTGTTTATATGTTTTAAGTTTTGCAGGAATGAACACCAATAGTTATAAAGATCTTCTGGGAGTACGTCATCCACTGATAGTTCTAGCTGCCATAGCTGTTGGATAAAAATTTTTTCGGCAACTACTACGGGACCAGCGGGTCAAATATCCGTGCCACATCTGATGTTAATGTTCTCTTTGTGATTCTTTGGGTTTATTGGATATCTGCCTTGACGCAGAATACGTCTGCCTTGGGATTCCATGTAAATCCCAAGATTTTTGTGCTTAGATCGTCGAAGTCTAGGTTTAGCTCCACGTCTTTAGGGTGTATTCCAGACAGTAGCTGAGGATGGTTTGCGCACCATTTCCTCAGTTTAAACCCAGCCTCTTGTAACAAAATACTTAATTGTTTTTTCATATCGACTGCTGTTATTAAACTGTCTGAGCCACTCGTCGACATAAAAATCGTATCTTAGACTTTTAGCTGCCAGAGGATATTTCTCCATTTTTTTGTCTGCGAGCTGTTGTAGGCATTTTGTTGCTAAGTATGGGGCTGCAGACGTTCCATAAGTTACCATATTAAGCTTGTATGTTTACATTGTATCAGTTGGATCCCTTCTCCAATAAATGCATATTACGATCAGCCGGATCAACCAAAATCTGCCGATACATTTTCTCGATATCAGTGCAAAACACAAATCTGGGCAATCGAAATCGTAACAACATGCCAAAGAAATCTCCTTGAGTTGGAGGGCTAATGCTGAGTATATCGTTGGGGGAGAGACCTTGTCGAGGATTTTGCTGACGCATTAAATACAACTCGCAGCTTCGTGGTCTTACTTTCTGGTTTCAGCACACAGTGATGGGGAATGTATCAATGGGGTTCATTCACTTCAGAAGTATCTATGCGAGTCATTTGGCCTAGCTTTTCATATTGGTCCATAAAATCAACATATTGAGCCTTGATGTCTTGGTTTCTTGCTAGTCGGTGTTCCAGGGATATAAATCTTGAAAATGCAAGCTTCTTTGTGCTGCCTAAACTACTTGGGTCTTCGCGAAATGGTAGTCGTACTACGAATCGACCTTCAGAGTTTCTTTTTGTGGTTTGAATAAAGTGTGTTTCGCATCACCTTTCTCCTTCCGTGAGCGTGTCATTTGACTCAAAACCATCTATTTTCCAAAAACGCTGGATGAGTTCGTTTGTGTCTGCGCTGCATTTAGTTTTTATTGCACATGTTGCTGATAGAATGGAGCCTTGTCCTAGCCTTCCGCTAACGACCCAACCGAGTCTTGTATTTATTAAACTTGGTAGCTCCGGTGATAACTTAATTTTACCGGAAGTTATCAGGTCATGATAGTATTCGGCGCCTAAGAGAACATCAATGTTGTTAGGTTTGTTAAACTCAGGATCAGCTAATTGTATATGTTCTGGAATTGGCCAGGATGTGCAATTGAATTCCTCGGAGGGTTGAATTGGAATAATTTTGTGAAATACAAACGCTTCTAGTCTTGTGTTGAAGTTGGTTGGGGTGGAAAAAAGTCCTACGTTAATGCGTTGGTTTGTTCTGCGTGATTGACTGCCGATACCTTCGATGCATAGAGATGTTTCTGTAAGCTTGATGGATAATTTATTTACTAGTCGGTTTGTCACAATGTTGATTTGTGAGCCTGAATCCAATATTGCCTTGAAAATACCAGATTGCCCGTTATTGGCAGTGATTTTTACGCGTGCTGTTGCTAGCAGGACGTAGCCTTCCCGGGCCCCAGCCAAATAAGCCGACGCTACTGTTGACGGTGCTGGTACATTGGTCGCTGGTGTGTTACTCACAGTGGAAACCTTTTTTGATGTTGATGGTACAGTGTTTGTGTTGTGTTGATATATTTCCAGGTCAACTAGCGTGTTGTGCCTTATCCGACATTTTCTACAGCAACTTGTTGTGCAATGTCTTGCTATGTGGCCAGGCTTGAAACAGTTGACACATAGTTGCTGCTGTTGAATTCATTTCAATCGCTCGGACGCTGGCTTTGATAAGAATTGTTTGCAATGATACAACTGATGATTTCCATATTCGCAAAATTTGCAGGAGTAGGTATCTTGATACGTGGTTGCTGTTGAAACCGTTTTTTTTGGCGTGTTTTGAATTCGACCGACTGCTTCTAGTGACTGGAATCTAGTTTCTAGGAAACCCAACATAATTGGTTTATGTTGGAGATAGATTTTGTATTAGTCTTGCGGCCTCACCTGTTACATTTGTTTTTAGAAACCACATTTTTTGTATGGTTGGCAATGCCTTTTTGTGTATCATTTCGTTAAACATGTCATAGAATGGTTGCCAGTTCAGATAATCACCATTGAATTTTGGTATTGTTACTTTGGGAAGATGATGCGGATGGGTATCTTGATAAATTCTTGCTTGGTTAATAGCTGCTGGCGAAAACTCGTTTTTAGGTCCTCAATTTGTATTATCTTATCCGTTATTTCTGTTTGTTTTGGCAGAAATTGGTATATATCGTGCTCGATATTCTCAGTACATATCTTGTAATGTTAAGTGTTCAAATGAAATATGTAATATTTTATGACTGGCAGAGTTTGCCACTAGTCACACTATTTACTTTTGCCAGTCTCTATGGTTAGAGGGCAAAAGGAGATTTACTATTATTTAAAACACAAGGCAGATGTTGCCGATTTGTAGTTCAAACAAAATCTGGTTTATTCTGGGCAGTGCGCCCCTTTATATACAAAATTTAACTAAGTCTAATTTCTTATTCTATTTCCCCTTTTTGGTTTCATAACCAATCATAATTTAGTTTGGGAAATTGAGGTTAAAATTTAGTCACTCAATTTTCCAAACTGCACATGTTGCACTTTTAACAAATCAATGTTCATTGATTTGTTTGTATTGACTGCATGTGTGGTTTCAAGTTGTTTTATTTATTATGACTGGTTATTTATTAGGGTGGCCCATCTTCATGTGGTAAAGTGTATTAGGGTACACTACACCCTCACCCTTTAGAGAAAAATTAGGGGATTAATTTTTCAAAAAAAAAAAAATTTTTGTGTAATTACCAATTATGTTTTAACATTAATCATAACCTATGTTTATATATGTATATTGGTTTTGTTTCTATGCTAAAATGTTTTATAGATATTTTTCTTAAAGTAGTGTTCTAAAGATATTGAAATACATGTAGTTTAATATTTTATAAATGAAATATATGTAATTAAATATTTTATAAATTATAATTAGTTTTCTTAAGATATATGGAGTTAAATGTAAATTTAAAATTATAAAGACATGTATGGTTTTAGACTGCTATTGTGGAATTCCTTCGTATGTCCGTTATAATCTATCAGAGTATTTACTCCATTTTTACCTACAATTCTATATGGTCCTTTATATGGGCTTTGATTCTTACTTCTATTTTCTACTCTAAGTAATACTAAGTCACCTATTTCTAAGTTTAGTCTATTTTGATAGTTATTATTTAATGTTCTTTTTGCTTTAACTTTATTAGTAATCTCTTTTGCTCTGTTTAGAGCGAATTGTAGTCTGACTCGCAATTCTTTTGCGTAGTTATCATAGTTATAAATGACTGTATTGTCATTCATAGCGGTATCTGATGGCAAGCATGGTAACTTTCCATAGACTAGTTCGTATGGTGTATAACCAGTGTCAATATGCGGAGATGTGTTGTAAGCAAAAGTAAAATATGGAATCCAAGTGTCCCATTCGTCATTATTTGCTGTTGTCAACAGAAACTCATTAAGAACCCTATGGTTTCTCTCTACGGAACCTAATGTTTGGTGATGATAAGGGGTTGAGAAAATTTGTTTTGTTTGTAATAGTTCGCATATGTTGCGCATGGTCCCATTCGTAAATTCTGTACCCCTGTCTGACATAAGTACTTTGAATTGTCCGTATCTCAAGATCATTTGTTCCACTAGTGTTTTAGCTGTAGTGACAGCGTCTTTTGTTTGCATTGGGTGTGCGATTACAAATTTAGTCAGCTCGCATTGCATCGTAAGTATGTAGCGGTAGGTGTTTGATATGCGAAGTGGACCTACAGTGTCGATTGAAATTACTTCAAAACTGTTGTTGGGTGTAGATGTTTGTATGAGTGGTTCTTTAATGTGTTTTGTCTGTTTGTTTTTATTGCATTTGTCACAGTATGATACAAATTGTTTTACCATTTTAGTCATATTTTTCCAAATATATTTCTGTTTTAATTTTATTATTGTTTTTCTAATTCCTAAGTCTCCTGAGCTCAAGGAACTGTGAAATTCGTCAATCAGTTTGTATTTTATTATGTCGTCTTTTATTCTTATTGGAGGCTTAAATATCAATATTTTTAGTTGAGGATTTTTGTTGGTGATTATCATTTGTGCATATGCTTTTTTAAATTCTTCCTTTGTATACAAATTAAATATTTTATCTTGACTTGAAAGTGCTAATTCTCTTATACCTTCTATATTCATTTTAGAAATCAGTTTCTTCAGTATCGAACCTAGATTCGCTGATTTATCACTGAATCATGCTAGCTTATAATTTTTATTGTAGTGGGTACGAGATTTGCTCATATTCGAAACTTGTTTCGTTGAATTATCATCCACACCTATGTGCACAATATTATTTTGCATGTACATACTTAAATATACTTAAATTTTCTTTATATTGTATTTCATTAAATTGCAATTTTTTCATGTTCTTAATATCATTGATAGATGTGCATTCCCATTTATGAAGTTGATCAGACCTCTGAGATTTGCAATCCTCCAATTTATTTTTCACGCGTGTATTATTTAATTTATTGATATCCTCATTATTCAATTCCTCTACTTTATTTGCCTCATTTTCTGTATTTTTCATGGCTCTAGTTGTTATTAGAACTCTTTTTTGTTTTTCGTCATGTTCTTGTGGTATCATTTGTCTAAGTATGTCAGAGTCAATTTCTATCCTCGAGAGTGCGTCAGCATTTGTATTCATCTTTCCTTTCTTGTAAACAATTGAAAAATGATAGTCCGATAAATCAAGTCGTATCCTGGTCATCTTTGATGAAGGATTTTTGTGAGAGAACAATGAAATAAGTGGTCGATGGTCCGTGACTACTATGAACTCTCTTCCATACAAATATGGTTTGAAAAAATTTATACCCCAATGGATTGCCAAGAGTTCTTTTTCTATTATTGGTTTGTTTATGTCATGTTTCTGCAAAGATTTGCTGGCGTAAGAAATTGGTAAGTCTTGTCCTATCTCACCTTGTGATAATACAGCACCTAGTGCAAAATTTGATGCGTCTGTCGTGAGTATGAAGGGTTTATTAAAATCTGGATACTGTAATATCGGTGGATTAATTAATTTTTCTTTGAGTTTTTCAAAAGCTTTTTGGCATTCTTCTTTCCATTCGAACTTAACAGATTTCTTTAGTAAAGCGTTTAAATTTTTTGCTATCTCCGCGAAATTCGGTATGAATTTTCTGTAATAGTTGCAAAATGCAACGAATCTTCTAACGTCGTCCGTGTTTTTTGGTACCGGGTAGTTCTCTATTATTTTATATTTCGCAGGGTCAGTTTTGACTCCGTCCTTTGTAATTAAGTGTCCTAGGTAAACAACTTCTGGTCGTAAGAAACAACATTTCTTTGGATTAAGTTTCAAATTATACTGTTGTAATCTGTCAAGTACTTTAATTAGATTTTGATTATGGTGGTTTAGACTGCAACCATACACAATTATGTCATCGACATACAGGAAAGCTTCTGAGTCTAAACCAGAAAGTGCTATTGTGAGCATTCTTTGGAAACTATTTGATGATATTTTTAAACCGAAGGGTAATCTCTTGAATTGGTAATGTCCATTTGTTGTTGAAAAAGCTGTCAGTGGTCTGGAGTCCCTATTAAGTTTTATTTGGTGGAAAGAGCTAGTCATATCCAATGTTGAAAACCATTTAGCTCTTCCTAACTTGTCTAAAATGTCCTCTAATCTCGTCAATGGGAATTTGTCATTTACAATTTTGTCATTGAGTTTTCTAAAGTCTACAACCAGTCTCCATTTCTTTTTGTCTTCAGTGCCCTTTTTTGGTACTAACAATAGAGGTGCATTGTATGGACTGATTGAAGGCTCTATAATGTCATCTTTAAGCATTTTCTGTACTTGTTCGTTTATCGTGTCAGTGTGTGAATGTGGTAGTCTGTAATTCTTAATGTACACTGGTGTATTGTCTGAGGTTATGATTTCCTGATTGTAAAAATTGTTGCTAGTTAATTTTTCGTTGTTCAAATGAAATACGTTTTGGTATTTTTTAAAAATATTAATTAGTGATGATACTGCATTTTTGTCATTGTTATTAATTTGTAGCTCATTCATTATTTTTTTAAAACGTTCGTCATTGTTTATGTTATTGTAACTTAATATGTCATAGTTTTTAAGTGGGTCAGTATGCAGTTTAATGCCCTTAAGAATTACTGTTGAATTTGTTGTATTTAAAATTTTTATGTGTGTCATCCCGCTTTTAGGTGCGATCGAATTACTTAAAAAAATTCCGTCTTCCAATTCATTGTTGAATATGACGCAATCTTCTTTAATGTTTAATTTAATTGGTTGTATTATTTCAGTTCGTGGTGGTATTGTAATTTTCAACTCATTGTACGTTTTTGTTTGCATGGGTAAGACTATTGATTCATCGTTCACAATTAGTGACAGTGTAAATGTTTCGTAATCAATTTTACAAAAATATTTTCGTAAAAAATCCCGTCCAATAATTCCGTTTGTCTCAATTGGAAAATCTGCGTTTAATAGTTGGAAAGTATGTTCAAAAGCTATGTCATCTATGTTTAACTTAAGGTCAATTGTTCCTAATGAATTAATTTCTTGACCCGTGATACCTGTCAGTTTACATTTCTCATCTGGATAGTAATTTTCGTTTTGTAAATGATTTGTCATACGACATAGTGAAATGTCCGCTCCCGTGTCGACTAAGAACGTTAAATTATTGTTTTTGTATTTTGTTGTTATGAAGTTTGTGTTGTTTTCAGATATTTTGTAGATTTTGGTATTTTTCAAAACTAGATTTGGCTTTCCGGAATATTCTCGTATTCCGGGCCTCTTGCGTTTCCCGTTTCGTGTATAGCACGTATATGTCTCCTGTCATTATTATTTCTATTTTGATGTCTATTGTTCTGAAAATTGTTATTGTTTCTATTGTTATGAAAATTGCTATTGTTCTGAAAATCGTTATTGTTTCTATTGTTATTGTTCCCTTGGTAGTTGTTTCTACCTCTTGATCGGTTGTAACCGTTCCGATAATTGTTTTGATTTCTATTGAAATGAAGTATGGAATTTTGTGTTCCAGTGACTTCTGTGCAGCTATTAACAAATTTGCTAACTGCATCATTTATGGAATTGAATTGTCCGGCTTGCATTATTAGTTTAACTCTGTCCAAAGTACAGTTCGCGGTCATTGCCTTGACGGCTGCTTGAGTTGAATATCTACTAGCGAGTTCGCATGAAAGTCCGTCTGAAATGTAAGTGTTCTATTTCAGAACAGTAAGCATTGGCTGTTTTGTTGTTTTGCTTTATGTTCATGATCTTTGCTGTCAACACCTCTACTGATTCACATTTGACAGAGGTTTTTAATTTTTCTATGATCTGAGTTACCGTGCTCTCATCATTTATTAAATTTCTCGCATTCCCTTTCAATTTAGTTTTTATTAGATTTATCAATATTGATTCATGTGTCTCTTTTATTGAATCTACTAATAATAAAGAATCTAAAAAGGATCTCAGGTTTTCTGATCTTCCATCGAAATCCGTGATGAGCTTGGAAGCTGTGCTTAAAAATTCTACTGTTGTCTGAGCCATTGTAAGTTTTATGTTCTTTGTTTATAAAAAAAAATAAATTAAAACATTTAATATAAGTCATACAAAATTAGCATAACTTTAAGTTGGATTATTTTTAATGAAGCATTAACAATTGTTGCATGGAGGGCAGGTAGAGAAAATAATTAATTTGTGTTAAAAAATATCACTGACATTAAAATTAATCTAGGGTTTACTAAAAGTAATGTATAGGAAAATGATATTTTAATATTGTACATTCAAATTTAACAGTAAAGATATATTTGTTTACTAATTTGAATTATTAATGTAATTTTGTGAGAAATCCACATCACTTTGTGAGAAATCCACATCCTTTTTTTTTACGCTTCTCGCTAGACGATCCAATTCTGCTGCAACATCTGTGCGTACAGATAGCTTATGTGGAGTCAGCATACTGTCGGAACTATTGGTTCTTGGTGTACTCATTGCACCAGGCGGTGTTGCCTACGCCTGTACTCTTCCATGTAACAGGTACTGTAACTACAATGATATAGATTGGCTGTGTCCTTCAAATAAGGTTTCCAGACAATTTTCCTTTGGTTGGCAAAATTATCGCCAAATACTTCTAGGATTTAAAAATGTGCTGGTCCGAGTGGCAGGATCGCCATGTAATGTTAAGTGTTCAAATGAAATATGTAATATTTTATGACTGGCAGAGTTTGCCACTAGTCACACTATTTACTTTTGCCAGTCTCTATGGTTAGAGGGCAAAAGGAGATTTACTATTATTTAAAACACAAGGCAGATGTTGCCGATTTGTAGTTCAAACAAAATCTGGTTTATTCTGGGCAGTGCGCCCCTTTATATACAAAATTTAACTAAGTCTAATTTCTTATTCTATTTCCCCTTTTTGGTTTCATAACCAATCATAATTTAGTTTGGGAAATTGAGTTTAAAATTTAGTCACTCAATTTTCCAAACTGCACATGTTGCACTTTTAACAAATCAATGTTCATTGATTTGTTTGTATTGACTGCATGTGTGGTTTCAAGTTGTTTTATTTATTATGACTGCTTATTTATTAGGGTGGCCCATCTTCATGTGGTAAAGTGTATTAGGGTACACTACAATCTTATCCTGCAACTGCTGTATAGTTTTCATATTGTACTCGACTTCCTTTAGTTTCACATCAATCTGCTACCTTGTTTACTGAACACCTATGGATAACATATCGTCCAATGTGCTGATAATTTTGGATATGGTGGCGTTCTGTATGTTTATCAATTTGTTCATTGTTCTCTCCGATGCCTGCTTCCCAGCGATGCCTGAGTTGCTTGCTTGCATCTTTGATTGCTCCCTTATAATTTGTATTTGTTTTTGGATGTAGTAATCAGCCTCTCTAAACCTTTGACTCGTCTCTTCGTATAGTTTTTGTAAGAAATATGGATGATCTTCCTTTGATGTCGAATCACTTCTTTTGCGATTGTCAATCTTTTCGAAATTCTTCCACAATTCTTCGAGCTCCTTAGATTTTCTTTCATAATATTCTACTTATTTCCTTTCTATAGGTGTCTTCCTTATATTACTAATCGCCCAATTTATTTCTTCTGCCTTCCCGTCTTGTACCTTAACAATATCGTTTAATGTCGTCATTTTGTTTTATAGCTCTGTGCTACTTTTTTTTTTTTTTTTTTTTTTTTTTTTCATTATTTATTTATTGAATCTTCATATATTTTTTATAGCTCTGTGCTATTGTTGTTTGTTTTGTAAAAAACAAATTTGTGTAGCTCTTGCACTACTGTTGGTATTGCTTTTGCTTCTTCACTCCATGATCTGAAGGGGTCACCAAATGTTTTTGGTGGCTGTTGGTTGGACTGGTGTCCTGACAAAATGGTTTTTAGTGCCTGTTGTATACTGATGTCCCGATGAATACGGTCGCCCGGTTGACCGTCAAATAAAGGATGCGTGGTCAGATGTGCCTTTTGTGTTCAAAGGTCCCTAAACGCTGTTAGGAGACTCAAAATATTCAACAAAACGGCTGGAACTAGGGGTCACCAATGTATTTGGTGTCGGATGATTGTTGCGTGTTCTGCCTTTAGAGTAAAAGTCCCTTACCGCTGGTGGGGGGAAACTTGTAATTCTAAAGACTCTGGGGTCAACAATGTATTAATGTGATATGAATTGCGGCTATAATATGATTCAGTTCAAACACATAAATCTGAACTGATATATTATTTGCCTTAATTGTCCTCCAAGCACTTTAACTTGTAGAACGCTAATAGATTCAATCACTAAATACTTTGGATGCCTTATAGTAATTGAACGTCTTTCTTTATTTTGGTTCTTTCTTATATACTAAATTTTAATACATTAATTAAAGCTGAATGCCATTATTGCACAATGCGGAAATGACCCAACTAATCGTTTGCATAATTGCTGACTAACATTTCAATGTACAAAATATAAAATTATGATTCAAGTAACAGAATAAAATAATGATATGTCAACAATTATTTATAAACAAAAGGTAAAAATAAAATTATGTTATGTCAGCGATAAACTGAACTTATGTAGTTCATTAACATTAAGTAACATAATTAAAATAAAATTAAATGTATGTTGATGTGAATGTCAACAATTTATTCAAACAAAAAAAAAACAACATTCGTCAAATTGAATTTTGTGTGTCTAAACACCGAACAAAGTTTAAAAGAGAATTCAAAAAACTTTGTCAAAATAAACTTTACCTGTCTAAAAGGGGATTTATAACGCTCAACATACCTTCTGGGGTTCACGACTTATAACACCAAAGGGTCGTGTTTTATTTAGTACAATTTCTAAGATGATTTTGAATGTGGTAGCGAGCTTACAACCAACATATTGGCCTACTGATCAGCAAAAAGTTACCGATGTCATCGATTTCGGCGTGCTTAACACCATCCCCATAGAAACGATCCATGCTAAAGTTTCCTTCGAATTATCTTCCGACCACACACCTACAGTTGTTACTATAATGAACCCCAATAGAATTGTATCTTCGACTGGTTATTTTGCGACATCAGCTGCACAAATTAATTGGTTAAAATATAAAAAATATCTCAGTACCCATTGCACAGAAAATATTCCGCTTAAGTACACCGGAGAACGTGGATCGCTCTATTGTTTATTTTGACAGTTTTCTGCAACTATCTGTTCAACATTCTAGTACTGCCCCCAAAAAAACAAAAAATATTAAAATATTTTAGACTTCTCTGGAAAAATGTCTTAAGGAACTGGATGCAACTCCACAATCAGACTACTCATTAGGGGGGGTGCTTTAAAACCATGGGAGATAAGGCCATGATGGCTTTATTGCTCAATTGAATGGAAGATAAAGCCATAATGGCCTTATTGCCAAATCAGTGAGAGGTAAGGTCATATTTAAAATTTTGCGAAATGTGAGATATAGCCATATTTTTTTTTTCGCAAATGAGAGATAAAGCAATATTTTTGCGAAGCCAGATTCCAATACTTAAGTGTTTATTGTTTCGGGGAAATACATTTTTTATTCTTGTGATGCACGCAGGAAAACTTTATTCAGCGAAGCCACCTGCCGCGTCCTACTGGAGGAGAAAAACCTGTAAGCACGGCCGCAGGCCGCCAAGCAGAAAAACTTTAGTATGCGAAGCCAAATTTCAATACTTAAATTTACTGTTTCCGGGAAAAGACATTTTTTATTCTTGTGACGCAAGCAGGAAAACTTTATTCAGCGAAGCCACCTGCCGGGTCCTACTGGAGGAGAAAACCTGTAAGCACGGCCGCAGGCCGCCACGCAGAACTACTTTAGTATGCGAAGCCAGATTTCAATACTTAACTTTAGTAAAAGGGCAAATCATTACCTAAATTAAGAAAACTATTAATCAATGTAAAATGCAAAATTTCTTCAAAACGGAAAAGAGATAAAACCATTTTCTAATATTACTAATGTGAGCTTATCTCCCATGGTATTAAAGCACCCCCCCCCCCCCCCCACTCATTATGAGTGCAGCTAGAAATCTCAAAAGGCCAGTTGTCTCTAAGCCACCATTAAGAAACTTGAATGGAAGTTGGGGAAGAAATGATATTGAAAAAGGAAATCTGTCTGTTTGAAAAACGTTTTAACCCCAAATATATCTCACGATATTGCGGTAGAGTTACCACCTGTTGCTGCTAGGGCAGCTGTTTCCCTAAGATTTGAGTTAAGAGAGATCGAAAAGGCTATTTGTGATTTAACCCCCAAAAAAGCCCCTGGTTTTGATAAGATCAGCAACAAAATGATTTTGGAACAATGATGTCCAGCCCATACCACAATTGTGGAAATTAATTCACACACATTCTTCACACTCATTCTTACGCTCTTTCATTTAGTCAACGAGAGTACACAATTCAGTCGTCGATTAGCAAGCGATGAGTACACATGCGGCGGATGCTTACATATTATGTTTATTTTACTTAAGAAAACTTCCCCAGTAAACATTGCGTACATAAATAGAGAAGTAAAAGAATTATGCAATTTAAAAGATATTTCATGCTTGAGAATGCTTTTGGCAATATACAGTGTTTTTATGTATTAAAACATTTTAAAATAAGAGGCAATATGTTTTGAAAAGACATTTTAATAACTTTTAAATGATTCATAACATAAGAGTTAAAAAATTAAAAATTACTTCCTGTTTTTGATAATAAAAAAATAATAAAAGTCAAATATAAGAATTAATTTACCATTAAAAAATAATAATTCTTGTTTTGTAAGCAAAAAAAGATGGAAAATAACAAACTTTAAATTTTATGGCACTGCTCGTAATTATTACGGTTCTGATTTAAACTACATATTTTAATAATTGCTTTTTTTTTACGCCTTAAATACTATCCTCAAACGTGGAAAATTTCCTTAGTTACCATGATACCTAAACCTGGAAAGGATCACACAAAAGTTGAGTCATATAGGCCTATTTGCTTACTTTTTAACATATCAAAGCTGTTTGAGAAACTGTTAGCGTCAAAGTTAACCTAAATTTTAAATGAAAATAGATTTATTCCTTACCACCAATTCGGCTTAAGAAGAGAACACAACACAATTCAACAAACCCATCGAATAGTTAACGCCATAAGAAAAGCCTTTGAAGAAAGAAAATTTTTTTCAGCTCTTTGATTCGATGTTTCTCAAGCTTTTGATAAAGTCTGGAATTAAGGCTCATTATATAAATTGAAGCTAAACATACCAGTAAACACACACAAGCTGTTAAAAAGCTACTTAATCGGTCGAAAGTTTATTATTCAAGAAGGTGATTTTTTAAGCTTTCCTCAGCCAATTGATGCTGGAGTCCCGCAGGGAATCATCCTGGGCCCACTTGTATACCTAATATACCGCGGATATGGAAACAAACAATAAATGAAGCATCTCGTTACTTACAGGATCATGAATTTTAACTAGAAATATGGTTAAAACAATGGAGGCTAGTGGTCACTGAGCAAAAATGAGAACATATAACATTCACCATGCGCCGGGAATCATGCCGCCCTATAAAAATCAATAACACAAGGGAAAAAATGTGGACTTTTTTGTGCGGTCTGGAATTTGTTTGCAAATTCTTACTAATTTGAGGAAGCTGATTTCAAATCTAATCTTAATTGTTCTCTATCAGCTCTAATTTTCGATATTTACCGTCATGTCTAAAATGAAGGCACTGCCACTACATATATTGGAATAACATTAAAACATTTGACCATATTCAGTTTAAAAAAAATCCGAAATTCGGCAACAATATTATCTTTAAGCAGTGCTTACATTTTTTTTAAATATGCCACGTAGTTTGAAAGATCTCGTTGAGTTTTTGAAGAAAAAATATGAAAATTTTGAAAAAAAAACTATTTGTTTTTGTTCTACAAATTTTCATATTATTCGAATGTGTATTCTAAGTCAAATTACAATCCTCAAAAGCTTTTATACTTTAATAGTCTTATTCCTTCAATATTTTCTGTATGCACTATCAGAATTTTTTGTTTGTATATTTCTGTTACGAGGCTTACTTTAGCTATCCTTTGGCTAGCAATGAAGTAAATTGGAAATAAAATTTATACAACTATTATATACCAGCAGAATGCAATGCATTTTCTGGCCCGCTACGGCCTTCGTCAGCATTCTTTGTAACTTATAACTGGATAGTGCCTATTGTAAATTTCCGACGCAAAGTGAATTTTATATGCACGCATTTTTTGCTCATTGGCCATTATTCTCCATTGTCTTAGTCATATTTCTAGTTGAAATATATGATCCTTTAAGTAACAAGATGCTTCATAACGGTTTTCGTGCACGATTTGGGTGTAGTTGTTTGTTGGCATGGACCATGGATGCTGTCTTTTGGGACTCTAGCGCCAATTTTCTGAGGTGAACTTAAGAAATTTCCTTCTTTAATAACTAATTGACGACCAACTAAGTAGCTTTCTAACAGCTTGTGTGTTTTTGCTGGTAAGTTTAGCTTTAATTTGTGTATAAGCCTCCGTTCCAGACTTTATATTAATTAAGCTTGAGAAACAACTATGAAAAGAGCGGAACAAAATTTTCTTTCTTCAAAGGCTTTTCTTATGGCGTTTACTATTAGATGGGTTTGTTCAATTGTGCTGTGTTCTCTTTTAAAGCCGAATTGGTGGTTAGGAATACATCTATTTTCATTTAAAATTAGGGTTAATTTTGACAATAACATCAAGCTAAAAGGCCTATATGACTCAACTTTTGTGTGATCACTTCCTGGTTTAGGTATTAGGGTGACTAAGGAAACATTCCACTTTTAAGGATTGTATTCAAGGAGTAAGATCGCATTGAAAATTAAGAGAATAATTTTATTTGTTATGCTGGGTAGTTCCAAAAGCATTTTGTTAGTGATCTTATCAAGACCAGGGGCTTAAATCACAAATAACCTTTTCGGTCTCTCTTATCTCAAATCTTAGGGGAACAGCTGCTCTAGCGGCAACAGGTCGTAACTCGACCACAATATCGTGAGATATATTTGGGGTTAAACGTTTTTCAAATGATGATCAAATAGATTTCCTTTTTCAATATCATTTCTTGTCCAACTTCAAGTTTCTTAATGGTGGCTTAGAGACAACTGGCCTTTTGAAATTTCTAGCTGCACGCCATTATGAGTAGTCTGATTGTGGAGTTGCATAAAGTTCTTTAAGATATTTTTCCAAAGAAGCCGTTTTCTGAGTCCGAAGTAACTTTCTTAGCCTTTTTGTACCCTCTTTTAGTAAGTTCTTAAGTTGAAGTAATCTGTGCAATTGCCACTCTCTTTGAGCTCTCCTTTTTACAGACAAGAGACTCTCGACATCTGTGGAATATATTACCGGAATTTTGAACAGCTAGTTTTAGATAACTGTCAAAATAAACAATAGAGCGGTCCACGTTTTCCGGTGTACTAAGCGGGATATTTTCTGTGCAATGGGTAATGAGAAATTTTTTATATTTTAACCAATTTATTTGTGTGGCTGACGTCGCTAAGTAACCAGTCGGAGATACAATTCTATTTGGGTTCATTATAGTAACAATTGTAGGTGTGTGGTCGAAAGATAATTCCAAGGAAGCATTTACATGGATCGTTTCTATGGGGATGTATTTAACCACACCAAAATCGATGACATCTGTAATTTTTTGCTGATCAGTAGGTTATTCGCTCGCCACCACATTTAAATCCATTTCAGAAATTGTATTAAATAAAACACGGCGCTTTGGTGTTATAAGTCGTGCCAAAAGAAGGTATGTTTAGCGTAATAATCGCCAGCGGCCAGGAAACAGGTTCCAAATGATTTAAAATATTTATAATATTGGCTTTCTGATATTGAAAATCTAGGTGGGGAGTATAACGATGAAATTACTAGGCTTCTATTTAATTCTTCAACGCAAATGTTCTTTGCTTGGAGATAATGGGTCTCATGCATAAAAACGAGTAAAAGCGCTGAGTTGAAGCAGGTGAGCAATTGCTCATAAAGTCGAGTTCTATCAAACAGCAACAGCTTTGGCTCAATTTCGTATGCATAAAAAAGAGTTCAAACCAATTGCAATTTCTTGAGCAAAGGGAGTTCAAACGTGTAATTGTTATTGAAGTGTAAACATGTCGTCAAGTGAACGTGAAGTAGAAATAGAACTAAATAATAATAATAAAGTAGAAAATGACGACATTTCTAAATTTTTAGTGGAAAAAATAAAACAAAATAAATATTTATTAGAAAAGAGTCAATTACCAAGTATAAAAAATAAAAAAAAAACAAACAATAGAAGAATGTGTAAATGAAATTAAGCAGAAATTTGGAATTGAATTAACAGGGAAAAATATAATAAAAAAAATAGCTAATATGAAATGTCGTATAAAAAATAAAATAGACATAAATAAAACAGGCAATAAAAAAATAAATTTAAAAAACTGGGAAACTGATTTGTCACAATTGCTTTGTGCTAATTCAAATCCCTCAACAAACCAACTTTCAGGTAAGTGTAACGTTATCGAATTCAAATTTTGTTGTTGATTTCGCTATTCGTTTATTTTTTTACAGTTCATCTCTCTCTTGGAACTAATGATGACAACTGTACGTTTGATACATTAGAAGAGATATCAGCAACAACATCCTCTGAAACAAAAAGAACAGCAACACCAGTAGCAAAACATCAAAGAAAGCGCCGTTGCACTGATAATGATGACCAACCTGTAATATTTTTTTTTATTTTATTTGACATTTTGCTATATGTTGTTTATTTTGAAGGTTAACAAAAAGTCAACAGCAGTTTTGAGTCGCTATGAAATTGATGAGACAAGAGATTTGAATTTTCAAAGTCTGCAAAGCCTTGTTTTGTTAAAACAAAACAAAGTCCTATCTGCAAAAATGCCAATTTTGCATGAAAAACTTGTGGAAAGAAACTTGCAATTACATGAATTTTGATTTTTATTAATATACCTATATTTAATGCCTAAAATTGAATATATTATTTGTATAATAAACTAATTTGATAACAAATTTGCGATCATCATCCTTTTTTTTTTTTTAAAGAGACCTCAAGCTTATTGAAATAATAATAATAAAAAAACTAATAATTAAGAATACAAACCTGTACAATTTTTTAATCCTCACTTGCTAAATTTTTTTACGCTGTTGATAACATTTTGTATTTCTTTGCGGTACAAAATATTCAGTCATGATTCCTTTTTAGTGGACGCGAGTCAACTATAAGGCATGCTCAAAAAAATTTGAGCAAGAGCTCACAAAAGAAAGCAAAAGCTTGTTTTTATGCATATGAAAATGAGCACATGCTCATCTAACTTAGTTCAAACTGAGCAAGACGAGTTCAAACGTAAGCAGTGAGTAAAAGCAAATTCATCAAATTTTTTTATGCATACGACAAGCACCTTTTACTCAAAAAAACTAGTCAGAGCTCAAGCTCACGTTTTATGCATGAGGCCCAATCTTCACGATGATCACACATTAGGTAGTGTTTGACTCGGGGTTTAATCAAAATGGCAGAACCTCCACAAGCTCTATCTCGAGGGTCCTTGGTATCATATAGTGTATAACCATTGATTTTAAACGTACTTCTTGAGGTCAAATGAGTTTCAGAAATTATCATGACATCAATTTGAACCAGCGTTTAAAAAGCTGCAGTTGAGATAGTAAAAGTCATAAGACTGTGCTTTAACTTCGACATCTTCATTTGTCATTGGACAAAAATAAACTGTTGCCTTTACTTCTGATTCATTAAATGAAAACAGTCGCAGTAAAGCTGAAGGTCCACACCATGCGTTCATGCGTAGATGCGTATGATACTTTTTATGCCTTTCTAAATTCAAGTTACATGCCATGCGTTTTTAACAATAATTAGAATTGTGGTTATTTTTGTTGAACTATTTATGGTTTTTAATTAAAATTTTTTTAATATTTTAATCAGGCTTAAGTTCATCAAATTTAATTTTCATTAAATTATTTTTATGAAGAAAGGAATTTTACAACATGAAAATCAATTAAAATTGTTATTGATAATCATTCATTCTTGACTGACCTGAGATTCGAACCCAGGCGGCTGGTTACCATGACATGTTTCGATCACAACCACTTGATCTCCTCAGATGGATTTGCCGTCTTACACTCGCAGCCATCGACGACTGCTGACGTCAAAAGTCAAACATCAATCCTTAAACCAAATGGTATTTAAACATTTGGTAGATCGAAATTAGAAGGAAAAAACAGAAGTAAGGAAAAACATGTAAAATCAATTAAAATGGATAATCATTCAAAAAAGCAAATTTCGATCTACCAAATGTTTAAATATAATTTGGTTTAAGGATTGATGTTTGACTATTGACGTCAGCAGTCGTCGATGGCTGCGAGTGTAAGACGGCAAATCCATCTGAGGAGATCAAGTGGTTGTGATCGAAACATGTCATGGTAACCAGCCGTCTGGGTTCGAATCTCAGGTCAGTCAAGAATGAATGATTATCAATAACAATTTTAATTGATTTTCATGTTGTAAAATTCCTTTCTTCATAAAAATAATTTAATGAAAATTAAATTTGATGAACTTAAGCCTGATTAAAACATGTATTAAAAAAAATAAAATGCGGAAAAAAACACAACGTCCCATCTTCGTTAACTTTGGTATTTATTAAAAGTTTCAGTCTGCCAAACGAAACACTTCCGAGCATGTCGAGTGCCGATGTTCTTTTTTGTTTTCAACTTTTCGTTTTTTGCTTTTGCCTTCACTACGACTGTTTTCATTTAATGAATCAGAAGTAAAGGCAACGGTTTATTTTCGTCCAATGAAAAATCAGAAAGTGGAAGAAAACGCAATTTTTTGATTTTGACTGCAGCTTTTTTAACCCTGCTTTAAACAAATCATGGCTTGTTTAGTACAGCTTGCAATTACACCGATTGCATTCTAAGAATTTCCTGCATCATATTACCCATTGTGTTTGTAAAATTATTTACTATAATACCATGGAAACATTAGTACTTATATTTTAAACTGGAGGTTCATCATTACTTGGCGAAGCACCTTTTATTGTCAGATGATTTGATTTTAGGACGTTAGCGTAAGATGTTCTGTTATTACTAGGCTGCGGAGCCTAAAGCTGAAGGTCCACACCATGCGTTTATGCGTCTGTATTTTTAATGCATCTGACAAAAAAGTAGAATCAGTGTAATTGTATATGACAAGTTACACAGAAAATCGCATAGAATGCATAGTTGTATCAACGCATGAAAGTAGGTTTACCTTCTACTTTTGTATCCGTCGCATGTGTGGTGAAAAAAAGTCAGCTGTTATTGATGCCCATGGATGACAAATCATATTTTATTTTCAATGTTATCGATAAATATGTTTGGGTGGTGGATAAATTTTTACTATTTTTTTGCATTTAAAAAGGTTTTTAATATGAGAAAAAGCTTTCGTTATAAAAATTGTATAAACTTGAAAGAATAAAATACATAAAAATTAATTTTAAGCACAATTTTACCACGAACAAAATTTGCCATTCTAGTTATCGATTAGTTTATGTTCTGAGTGTCATCTTTGTTGTGTTTATTATATATATATTTTTTTTTTTTTTTGAACAAATGCCATGAACTGGAAAATTATTAATACCGTGAAAAATCACGAATATTTTTATAATAAAAGCTTACTCCTCTATGAATTCTTTTAAATAAATTCTATAAAAATATCAATTACACTTTCCATTTTTGGCAAAATTGCTTTTCATTTATAAACATATTAGCACAACAGCTGATAAAAAAAACCAATTTGGCGCATAAAACGCATGGCATGTAACTTGAATTTAGAAACGCATAAAATGCATAAAAAGTATCATACGCATCTACGCATGAACGCATGGTGTGGACCTTCAGCTTAAGTGTCATTTGTGTTTACTTGATTTGTTACCTGCAATTGAGGGGATTAGTTTTCGGTCCAACCGACTGCTTGACTATAGTATATACAGGGCATCCTCTATAATTGGCAGTGCGATTACCGCCACAGTTGCTACATTTTTTAACGTTGGGGTCGGTTTAAGACTTATCGCAAAGAACTGTACCATGTTATTCACTACATACTACGCAAATAGGGGGTAAGTAGCTGTATGCCTTAGTATGACCAATTTATTGGCAGTTTAAACACTGAAAGAGTCCATGGCTCCTCTATCGTGATTTATCTGTACAGGATACATTTCAAACTGTAAGTGGGATGCATTTAGCTTATTTAGCTTAACGTCGCCGGGCTCTAACTCCACTCGAAATAATGGTTGCGGATTTGTTTCCCTATTTTTAATATTTACTACGTGTTTTATTTTGAAGTCTTCCTCTTCAAGGAATGTTTTTATATCTTCGGGGTCCACACATGAGTCAATTCCCATAAGCACTACCTGAAGACCTTTGCTGCTCTTCACTTGGTATGTATAAACACTTTTTTTAGTGCGATTTTGCGAAAATCGTTTTCATGGTTTACTTGAATTTTTGTCTCAAAAATGTTCACCTATCACCGAGATCAAGCTCTTTATTAGCTGATTTGAATTTTGCTCCCTAAGATATATCGGGAGAGGTTTGGACTATTTTATCACGTTTGGTGCTTCAGAGGATTCATCCTCCAGAATAGCAAAACGATTTTGTGAATGTATTCTATCAAAAGATGGTACTTTTGAGGAAGAAGCAACAGCTGAAGACGTAGGGCTGCGACCCCCCTGTAGCATCGTTATATGGGCTACTTCAAATTTTTTGAGCACCTGCTGAAACCGACATACTATGGCTCTTATTTCGTTAAGTTTTATGAATTGAAAAAAACGTTGTACAGGGTTTGGATGACTATACTTGAAGGATATGACGTGCAAAGTTTTACGTTAGAAAGTCCTCACCATAAGAATTGGTGGTCATCTAAAATTCGAAAAATTAAAAAAACGACTTGAAACTTGCAAGAGTTTTTTCATTCATTCCGTTTTCTTTGTAATAGTTTTAAGCTTTCAGATCCAAACCCATACCAAATATAGTCACTAGACTTGGAGGATATATCCACTAAAAAAAAATTTTTGATACCGCTGCTGGGTGAAAAGTTGCATGGTGTTTTAAAGTGAAACCAAAATTTTCCGAAATTTTTAAATTTTTGAAGATTTTACATAGAGTTTTTGCGCCGTTTAATAAAAATGAGTTTTAAGCGCAGAATTAAAAAAACTGCGTAATTTTATAAAGTTTGAGGTGAATCAAGTTGGTGTCAGCGCACCAATAACGTATCACGGACATCACAAACTTAAAAGAAATTAGCGTAAATTTTTTAAAAATGTATCTTTTTTGCGTCTGACAATCTGAATTGCCTTTTAAGTTGGCTAGTGTATTGCGTGATGTGAGTAACTTCGTAAAGGGCACCTCCGAGGCGAAAACGCACTTTAAAACTTTTAAACGCAAAAATTTTATGAACTTTTGAAAATTTTTGCAAAAAACAATTTATTTTTAAGCTTTTTTTATATCAAAACATGTCATGGGAACATGTTTAGGTATCTAAATAGATTCTACGCGACGGACTAAACTGATAAAGTGCAAAAAAAAATAGTTTTTTTCAACTCTGGCGCGTGCAGCGGCAGTTTTTTCCAAACACATTTCGCTTTGTGACAACTGAAGCGCTGTATCAATTCCACTCAAACGTACATCGAATAGAAGACTTTACTGAGCTTGATACTAAAATTGAAAACGCACCAAAAAATTTCAAGGATTTAAAATTTTATGGAGGAAACAAAATGTTTCTAACCTCAAAAAGCATCCTTGTATTAAATATAAAATTTGCGCCGTGTAATAAAAACGATTAACGCGAACGGATTTCACATGCTCAAATATCGGTTTATACACACGCAAATCAACATTGATGTCAGACAAAAAAAAAAAATTAAAAAAAAATGTCTAGGTGTCGTAAATTTTTGAAGTTGCTCATATACCTGTCCATACCAACTTGTACTTGAGGCTTTTAACAACTTTTTACTATTGGGTTTTCCATTGAGTCTGTGTTTGAGTTCATTCATCAGGATGAATTTATTGACAACCATTCTCTATCTGAACTATTAGCGCTCAAATATGTTCCAGTTACATCTTGCAATGTTGAAAGAGTGTTCTTCATATATTGAACTGTTTTATGCGATAACATGCAAATATATATTTTTTACAATTTGAAGAGACATGCTATTGTACTATACAATCAAAAATTAATAAAATTTCTTAAATATAAAATATTTTTTAAATAACAACACAAGATGGCTATTGTGCCATTTATTATACTTTTTCGTGCCATTTTGCCAGCCATTTTTTCACAATATTTCGTGCATTTTAAACTTGTCCTGTAGCCCGTTTCTGTATATTTCGCATCGTAAAATTTTCCGCATGAAACCAGTGAATCGGGACAAAAACAGTGCAAAATGAAACAAAAAATGGTTTTTCTCGTACAAGTGTTTCTGTATCTTTCCGTTGCGAGAATTATCTGTCATTTTAATAATTTTCCAGCAATTATTGGAAGGATGCGAGAAAAAGTGTTTCTATAACAATATTTTGCGAAAAGTTTCTTTCAAGAACTGTCAAAATAAGTCATATTTGAAATTGGTGGCGAGAAAAACAAAATGTAGATATTTTGAATTTAAAATATGTTTATATACTATTTTTTTTAAATAAATAAAAAAAATAGAAGGAATATAAATGCTAAATGCATAATTTATATGATGAAAATAAATAAAAAACAATTGTTATATATTGTTAGTTTAAATTTTTGTTAGCCTTTTCTTGTTTTGGTTTTAATCAGTGCTGCCAGATAAATTTGTGTCAAAATCGTCAATTTCCTGAGAAAAAAATAAAAAAGATCGTCTTTTTTGTTTTAAAAATCGTGCAATTTAAAATCAATTTTTAACAAATTTGTTTCGACTTTTATTAAAAAATAATCAAACAAAAACATAGTTAAAGTTCATGGGTATTTAATAATTATTATTTAATAATTGAGATATAAATCTTTAATTCCTATTCCTATAATCTTTTTCTTTTTTACCTGAAATAGACTTAGTAGAATACCTTGTAGTTAAAATTAAAAAAATCGGTTCATAAATAAACGGGTTAAAGACCCAGTAAAATCTTCGCCTACAAAATAATATGTTAAGTAATCAGAAACACATAAAAGCACTACATACAATTCTACTGAAAAACTAATGAATTTTACAAGGGTTGTGCCAAAAAGAACAAATTCAAAAGTAAGTCATTTATTTTATCTTAATACATCCAGAAAAAAGTAGTTATCGAAGTTCTTATGGAAGAAAGCTACTTAATAACGAGTGAAAGAAGTTATCCATTTTGAAAAAGTTTTTACTGGGAGACAAACAAATTTCTTTCTTGCCGGAATAATGGTTTTGGCACAAAAGTGTACATATAAGATAAGAATATCAAATATTAAATGTTCAAAATAAGCCAAGTCGGTCCATTACTTTCCCTCGAAATTTTGCTTTTGCCGATACATTTTTTAAGGAAGAAACAAACAATTTCGAGGACAATTTTCACAATAGGGATAAATATAAAAATTTAAGCAGCCTTGTTTCTAAAGATATCTTTTTTTCTAATAAACAAACATATAAAAATATTTACAATTATCTTATTTCGAAGACTAAGGGGCTTATTTCGAAGACTAAGGGGCTTATAGTGTAAAACGCCACGCCAACAATTTCATTAAAAGCAAAAATAAAATCAAATATATTTTATAAATTTGTTGTTGCTTTCTACAGACATTCATATTATTTTTTTTTCAATTTTCAACGCCACAAAATAGAAGTATTTGAAATTTAAAAATTCAAGATGAATTTCTATAGAAAGTAACAACAAAATT
Source organism: Pollenia labialis (assembly GCA_949318255.1). NCBI lineage: Eukaryota > Metazoa > Arthropoda > Insecta > Diptera > Polleniidae > Pollenia > Pollenia labialis. Next base: position 74,943,493 of record OX439139.1, read on the forward strand.
ATAAAATATTTTTGATTTTGTTTTTGCTTTCGTCACTTTTTTAGAAAAAATCATCAAAACGTCACTTTGTTAATATCGGAACAAAAAATCGTCAAGATGACGATAACTCGTCAAATCTGGCAGCCCTGTTTTTATTATATTTATTTCTTTTGTTGACGTTTCGCTTTTATTTGACACATAATTACTGGAAATATTCCAGTATAAACAGAATTTTTTGTGTCTGTTTTCGCATTCAAATACAGAAACACTTTTATCTCATAAATCGAGAAACGATGGAATTTTTTGTTTCACACTTCATGTAAGAAATTTTACGATGCGAGAAATACAGAAACGAGCTACTGGTTATAACATATACATTAACTTCATTTACAATTCATTATTCAATAATAAATTCAAGCCCTTATATTATTATTAAATTTATTAAATATTTAAATAAATTCAACATTTTTATTATTCGAATTTATTCTATGAGCTAAATTTCAGTTATGTATTTTATAAAGCTTTTTTGTAATAGTCCTAGTCCTTTAATTTTTAGGAATGACTTTATACACTACCAGACTATTATATTGTATCTGATGAAGGCTGTAGCGGGCCAGAAAATGCATTACATTCTGCTGGTTTCTAATAATTGTAAATTTTTCTGTACATAATAAAATAAAAGCAAAAAAAAAATTTGAATTTTTATTTCATGAAACTATGACAACCAAATTCAACTACATTAGAGTTATTCGTAATTGTAAATCATAGGCCGATATTCACAAAGTTTTATAGTACATATAATTATATGCAATGTTTTTTTGCATATAAAGAGATTCGGTGCCTTTCGCTACTTATTTATATTAGTTTATTAGTTTATTAGTTTTTGTATCAAAAATATCAAATTTTTAGGGATGTTGTTCCACGTTTGGGTCCTCATTTTCTATTGAACGGATTGTGCCGAATTTCTATCCCAAACTGCTTCAGAGAACTGAAAACAATTTGACATTAAAATTGTTGTTGTGTTTTATCTTACGAAACTAAAGGCGTTTTCCACAGACGGACTTGTCTAAATTGACTTACTAAGAATTACTCAAGGACCATTCACGGAAACAATTTTATTTTCTAAAGTAATTCATTTCGTTTCTTAAAATAAGAAAATCCAAAAATAAATTGTTGATTTTAACTTATTTTCTTCGTAGTTAATAAAATTTTCTTAAATAAAGAAACATTTTGTCATAATCAAAAAATTCACGTTTTTGGCTGACGTTTAAAAATTTCTCAAAACAAGAAATACCAAGGTAGCTTGTTTTTGTTAAAAATAAAAAAGATATATCTGAGTTTAAGCTGCATTTATTTAATATTCGAGTTTCAATCAAAAGTTTCTCATTTTCATATTAAGTTTTTTAAAACTTACTTATGCTACACTTTTTTATGTAAAAAATTCTAGCTTTTCTTCGTATTTTGTAAAATATTAAGAAAAGAAAACTTGATTTAAGTAACTAAAGAATTAAAATACATATTTTTTAGCTGTATTTAAGTAAATTTTATTTCGCTTTGAGTCATAACGCTTTGCTTAAACCAAGCCACACATATCGTCGTTCGCAAGTTATTGTGTTCTATATGACAAAAATGTTTTTTTGGTAAATCGCTGTTAAAGTTTAGTTGTTAGTTACAAGAAACTGAACCGAAAAAGTTGTCGCAACCTTCTTATTAAGGAAACTTCTAGAGTTTCGGTTTTTTTTTGGCAAAAAAAATTTGAGTCCTTGGAAAAGCTTCTAAGAGTAATAAGCGTTTAAAGAAAAACAGGTTTGTTCTACATGCATTTATTTATGAAACTCTTATTTTTTATAGCATATAGAACAAAATGTAAACAAATTATTGTGAGAAATGAAAAGCAATGTCTTTTCACGAAACAAAAACTTTATTATACCCTCCACCACAATTAGTTGTGAAGAGGGTATATTAAGTTTGTCATTCCGTGTGAAACTTTTTTATTATTCATCTCAGGCCCCATAAAGTATATATATTCTGGGCTATTGAGTGATTCTAAGTCGATTTAGCCATGTACGTCTGTCTGTTGAAAACACACTCACTTTCGAACAACTCAAAAGAAATGAACAAACTTGGTGCCAAATTGCTTTTAGTTATCCTAAGCAGTTTGGGATTGAAATTCAGCAAAATCGGTGCAGTAGGACCAGAGCAATGAATCAAAATGTGGAACCACCACCTAAAAAAAATGATAATTTTGTTACAAAAAATAACATAAATGGTGGAACAAGGCACGAAATGAGATAAGATTTTGCAAAAATTTGTTTTATTCGACTGGAAATCACGCTGTAAAATTTCGTGAAGATCCGTCCATAATTTAGCCTATGCCCCATATAAACACTACTCCCGGAAAACAGTATAGTACGCATAAAACCGATAAAAAAATGCTATCACAACAAAATTTCGTACGTCACAGTTTTTTAGGACCAGAAATGACACTGTGAAATTTCGTGAAGATCGGTCCATAAATTTAGGCCCCATATAAACCCTACTACTGGAAAACAGTTTAGTACGCCTAAAACCGTAAAAAATAATGCTTCAATAACAAAATTTGAATTGAAACTGTTACTCAAACTAGTTTAAATTGTTAAATAATTTAATATATGTAAATCTAAACCTCAAACCAACCAATTTTAATGCTGATGTCTGTTTTTATAAAGATAAATTAATAATAAATAGACATCATATAGATATCCCTCCTGAAATATTCGAACAGTCGGTGGAGGGTATTAAAGATTCGGCACAGCCGAATATAGCACTTTTTTTCATTTCATTTGCCAACTGCAATGTCAAGTCACAAAAAGGAAATAAAACAAAAACAGACAATGCAAAGAGTTCCAAAGTACTACAAACTTTATTTACACTTTCATATAGAACAAAATAACAAATTATTTTTTTTGTTTAGTATTTTTACTCCGTTTTTGTTCTATATGCACGGTTTTTTGCATATAGAACACAATAGGTTACGAAGCTTGTCACTGAAGTGTTGTATAGCACAAAGTCAATGTCTCATATTTCGAAAACTATAATTGATACGAGCAGACTGATGGCACAGATCGACAGATCTCTAAAAGTTTACCTAAAAATTAATCTTATCCCAATTTTTTACATTTTGCGGTATAAATAGAACACAATAACTTGCGAACGACAATATGTTAACCATTAGAAATTTTTAGCTTTTAAGAGAATCGTGCAAAATTTTCTTAGTTCAAACCATAATTTCTGGTAATTTAGTAAATAATTCTTTCCGTGTAATATACATGTGTATATATGTATATCATTTATGGGGCCTTAGATAAATATTAAAAAAGTCTTACACTTAAATTTCAAACAAACCTTACTTAGTTATACACAATAATTTTCTTTTCTTTTTTCAGTGCTTTTTTAAAACTCAGGGAACAAGAAGACGCCAATGGCCTCCCAGTCGGGAAGAAATTTTATGTACAGTAAATCGAAGACCTTGTTACTCAAGATTTCATTTTATGGATGGTCAATTTTATTCTATTGAGTTTCATCCTAGTTCCACCGCATTCGAAGTTATGGAATTGATTAAAAAAAAGATTGGGCTCCAAGACAATTCCATGGGATATGCCATTTACGAAGTTGTCGGGAATACCGAAAGAAGTTTACTCTACGAGGAAAAAATTGCAGATGTAATGGCGAAATGGGAAAAGTATAGAAACGCTACCCAGCAAGGAATGCAAAATACGGTATGTTATAAATAAATACGAAATTTTTATTATATGTACATATGTAATCAAATTTGTAACCTTTGGTTACAAATTTGTTGTTGTTGACTTTTTAACGGGGCTGAAAAACAAAAAAAACCAAATTTTCAAGAATTGAAATTTGGTAAGAAATAAAGGTACTCACGGTTCAAAAAAGTTTATTGTTAATAGAACTTGGTATGGTTAAACGTTATATGTAAGCCTTTATTTATGTAATAAAAATAGAGCTAGTGCACTGGTATGATTTTTCAAGATTAAACTGTAGTGGTGCTTAGAAACCTTTTGACTTAAGGCGAATTCCCTCTGTCAACCTCTCTTAGTGGCATTCACAATAGTAAAACCCCTACAGCAGGGGCTCGATGTCCAGATGAAGAAAATCGTCCTTTTGATCTAAAAACATTTCCTCAGAGGGAGCCTAAACATTCCGCCCCCCTTGCACGGGTGCAACGAGAATTGTTTCGCTGAGACGGTTCACGGTAGCCACCATTTGACGAAGGAGCTGGTGTGTCGTGGCTTGTCCAGCGGCTTGCTGCTCAAGATGCCGATGATTTGTGATTCGGACTTCTTCTCGAACGCCTTTGTCGAGCGGTGAGGACCTGGACTGCTCCCGCAGATGACTCAACGCTGAGCCTTGCATGGTGTGCATGGCGCTGCAATCGACGAACTGGGGCCGATGGCACAATTTGGTCCTGACGTCGTTTGGGACAAACAGTTGCTACAATAGCCATGGACTCGTACACTATATACCCTCTGTTGAACAGTAAAACTAGCAAAAACCTTGCAAACCCGCAAATGATGGCTTTGGAAACAGATGAGGCATGTTTCAGGGCGACGAATAGGCTCCAAGCTTATCTGAAAATGGAAGAAATACAAACTAAAAGAAGGCACAGAACTTTTTGAAGAATTCAGTAATAAGGGTAACTGTTGAATCATAATATAAGATTAAGGTAGCTACTTATCAATAATTGCAACCAACAGAGTTTTACGATAGGCCGAGTAACCAAACCGTACTTGGTCCTTACGTCATTCACTCTGACTTGTTTATCTAATCCGCGATAAACGGATTCTATGCGCCCTAACAGCCAATCACAAGGAGGAAGAAATTCGTCCTTGATAATCACGAAATCACCAACAAGTAATTCTTTTTTTGGATTGCGCCATTTGTATCTCTTATGCAACTCCCGTAGGTACTTCGTTTTCCATCTTTGGGCAAATCGATTGTGAAGGGCCTTCAACTTCTCCCATCGGTTAAGAAGATATATGTATATTAAAATCATTAGCTGGCATTTCCGGTGGAACCATTATCGGTGTCCCTCGTACAAAGTGTCCGGGAGTCAAGACATTTAAATCGTCAGGATCCTCAGTCATCGGATATAACGGTCGAGAATTTAAAACGCCTTGCTCTTTTTTCTCAAGCTTCCCACAGATCTCCCATGTGCGGCGCACTAGGTGGTATAAATTTCCATTCGAAGCCTTGGACAGCGTACCTTTCAGATACGTATTTGGCAGATTCTTTAGGAAAAATCGAATACTCTTCAAGTAATGTTCCACTTGCACCCACAAAATGTGTGCCGTTTTCAGACATCAAGCGCGTCGTCTAACGAACCTGTCAAATGTAGCCAGCCTCCCACAGGTCTCCCATGTGCGGCGCACTAGGTGGTATAAATTTCCATTCGAAGCCTTGGACAGCGAACTTTTCAGATACGTATTTGGCAGATTCTTTAGGAAAAATCGAATACTCTTCAAGTAATGCACCCACAAAATGTGTGCCGTTTTCAGACATCAAGCGCGTCGTCTCACGAACCTGTCAAATGTAGCCAGCCTCCCACAGGTCTCCCATGTGCGGCGCACTAGGTGGTATAAATTTCCATTCGAAGCCTTGGACAGCGTACAATTCAGATACGTATTTGGCAGATTCTTTAAGAAATATCGAATGCTCTTCAAGTAATGTTCAACTTGCACCACAAAATTTTTGCCGTTATCAGACATCAAGTGCTTTGGTAAACCGCGTCTTCCCACGAACCTGTCAAATGTAGCCAGAAAGGCCTCTGACGAAAGAGTAGAGCAGGGTTCAAGATGAATAGACCTTGTTGTAAAACATACAAAAGTACAAGCGTAGCCCTTTATGTATGGAGAATTCTCAGAGTGTCGGCTTTTATCTGAAACGGAACAGCGAAGTCTACTCCTGTAAAAGTAAACGGTAAAGAGAACGTAGCACTCTACGCGGGTAAAGCAAACATGATCTGTGACAAAATCCGCTGTTCATAGCTAACGCAAGTCAGGCATTTATTTATACATTTTTTACCAGCTCTCTTAACAGCTGGAATGTAAAATTGATATCTCACCATGTTTATCATTAGAGAGACATCCGCATGCATCCAATTCTTATGCATAAAATCGAGAATCATTTCGGACAAATTTGATTCATAAGGAACAACAATAGGACACCTTTCTTCGTAAGTCAAAGAAGAATTAACTAAGCGACCATTTACTCGAATAAGTCCATTGGCATCAAGAAAATTGGATTTAGCGTCAGCAGTGCACTTTTCCTTGAGATTGGTCTAAAATTAGACAAATTGGCATACTCATTAGCATAGTAAGCCCGTTAAGTCATTCTGAGTAATATAATTTTAGATTGATTCAGCTCAGTATAAGATTTGCGTTAGCGCCCTATTGATGTGTCGGAAGATATACTTCAAAGTATTGATGATGGTGATATATGTTTTGTTGTTCTTTTAGATCACTCTAAAACATTTGACACGATCGACCTATATTAAGGATCTAGTTAAACATCTATCATACTGCAGAATTCATTTGTATGCTGACGATGTGCAGATTTATATACAAATAGTAAAATAGATAAAATTACTACTTGCGTGGATAAATTGAATGCAGATCTGGCTAATGTACACACTTAGGCAACAGCTAATGGACTCTGCATTAATCCATCTAAATCGAAATGCCTAATTATAACCCGTAAGTCAGTAAACTTGATTACTGAACCAACAGTATCTATTAATAACTAACCAATTCAAGTTGTAAACTCAACCAAAAATTTGGGTTTCATTTTTAATAATACTCTTTCTTGGTCTGGTCATATTAATGAAAAACCTACTCCATGATACGTACACTTTGGACTACTCAATACCTTACCCCACTCAATATTCGTATTTTGCTTGCCAAAACCTATCTTATACCTACTTTGTTCTATGGATGTGAAGTGTTTGCCAACCTTGATTCTACTACTAAGAAAAAACTTACCGTGACTTATAACTCCATATTAAGATATGTTTTCAACTTAAGAAAATATAATCATACCTCAGCATTTGAGAAACGTCTTTTTGGGGTTAACATTATCGATCTTTTGGAGATAAGAACTTTGTTACTTTTTCATAAAATTCTTTTCACATGTGAACCAAAATACTTATTTAACAGATTAGTCCCTACTCCATCTAGAAGACATAATGATATGATACAAATCAGATATAGAACCTCTTTCTCTGAACATCATTTTTATATTTTTGCTATACGTCTTTGGAATGAGCTACCGCCAAATCTACAATTTATTAGTAACGCTTTGCAATTCAAAAAAGAAATTTTTAAACATTACAATTAATCATAATTGTTTTTGATTTGTCTTTTAATTATATAAAGTATGCTTGTATTGCTCTTGCCAATGTATTTTTTTTTCTTAATTTTTTATTATTTTTTTGATACTTATTATAACATTATTTTATATTATATAATATTTTTTTTTGTAATAATTATGCTAGTTAACATTGTAATAATTCTGTGCGATAATAATAAGATTCTAAATCTTGTAGCACAGAAACACAAATTAAATAAATAAATAAATAAGATAGTCCCCCCTATACTTTTCGCTTTCCCTACGCAATTTCCTCAAGGTTAATTGGAAAAACGAAGCATGTAGGCTATGACCCGAAGGGCCTTGTGATACCTCGTGAACCTATTAATAACACAGAAATCGTCCGAAGCTTCTCTTTTCGCTCGGAATAGCTGGGTATTCGATGGTGGATTAACATTGTCCCGCAATACTTTCTCCATATTCAAAGTAGTATTCAGAGCATAAGTACAACTGCTTTGAATTATTTTCCTTCGTTATGGAGGTGTTTGCAGCGTTGCACTTGAAACAGTCCAATTATTCTCAGACTTTAGAAGCCATATTGGCCCATGCCACCACAATGGATTATTTAACAGCTTCTGTGGCTTACATCCCCTTGTTCCAAGATCAGCAGGATTTTCACCAGTTGATACGTGTCTCCACGTGGCGTTACCGACATTCTCAAGCATTTTAGTATCACGATTTGCAACATATGTTCTCCACGTGGAGGGATGTTTTTAAGGCCAGGCAAGGACAATAGTGGAATCAGTCCACATATGAATGGAGGCGTCTGGGAAGGAACCATTGGATACTGATACTATATGCCTCACCAATTTTGAAAGAAGAAATGCGCCGCACAATTCCTGAAAGTTTACCCAACGAGGAATTTTAATATCCTAATCTTTACCAAATTCTCAACAAAGGTATGCCACTTGACAAGAATATGAGGTTTCACACCCTCATCCCAATCGACCCCATCTTGCCACATCTCTTGAAGCAAAATTTTCGCATAATAATTATAGGCGTAAGCCATCCTGCCGGGTCAAAAAATTGCGCCATACAGGATAAAATTCGTCTTTTCGTTACAATTTTGTTATTCTCCATTTTTTTAATTTTAAAAGTGAAAGTATCACTTTTCGCATTCCAAAGAATTCCAAGGGTCTTTTTTAGCTTAATTGTGTGTCCTCTGGACAACACATCATCAACGTAAGTCTTCCTCCGCAATATTTTGGATGGTAATGGATTCTCACCCTACGTGTCCCAAGCCAATTCAAGCACTGTTAGAATAGCTAGTTATGGTGCACAGTTACACCAAAGGGACCTCGCATTATTTCTGAATAAAACTATATGGTATGGTCTATCTGTTTCATCAATTATCATTATCTGGCGGGACGTTTTCTCGATATCGCCATTAAACACGTATCTATATTTTCGCCAGTTTAAAATTATAGTCATAAGATCCGACTGAATAGTCGGACCACTATATAATACATCGTTCAATGCACATGAACTTTTTGTTTTGCGTGATTCGTTAAATACGACGCGAACTTTTGTAGACGCACTATCAGGTTTAAATGCCGCATGGTGTGGTAGTTAATAGGAGAAGAATTACCATCCTTAATCCATCTCCGTAGAGCCGCATTTGTACATACATATGACCCAGATCAATATATTCCCCTAAAATTCCATTATAAGTATCAAGTAGACCCTGTTTCCTGCCCTAGTTAGTTTCCATTTGAATATATTGTTTCCGTGCTGCATAACGAAATGAAGATAAATATAATACCCTTGGAAATTCTCGTTTGAAAGGAAGTTTTACTACATATCGACCATCTGCCCGTCGAAAAGTGGTCTTTGAATACAGATCCTTGCACTACAGCTCATCTTCAGATAAAACTGAATTTCCTGAAATTTCCTCTGTTTATACATATCTCATTTGTTTCCTCCTGTCTTTCCCTTATATCAACTGTCACGAGTAACAAAGAGTTAATATTGAAAGGTTCATAAACAAACCAGACGTATACCGAGTTCTGGGCCACCATATTTCCTAAAATATGTTGCCTCGTTCCCTCCAGTAAAATAAAGGGCAATATGTCGCTTCCTATTAACATATCAATATGAGAAGAAACATAAAATGGATTAGAAATTGGCATTGACGGCATTAAACTTGTTAAGTTTGGTAAAATCCAGGGCTGTGGAGTCGGAGTTGAAGGGTCGGAGTTGAGGTTTTTGTGCCGGAGTCGGAGTCGTAGTACCCACTAAAACTCGCGACTCCGACTCGAAAGTTTTTCGGCATAAAAAATTTAAAAAAAAAATTTCCAAAATAAAAATTATCTTATTTAAAATTTTAATAAATGGTTTATGAATACTGTTCTTATGTGCTGTTTCCAAATAACAGGCGCACACTGGCTGAAAATCGTTTTTCATTGGCCAAATTCTGTAACATTTGAATCAAAGGAGATATTTTAGTTTTTTTAATCGACAGATAAGTTCCTTAACTTGTCTCCACTTTAAACTTCATTAAAATCGGTTGAGTAGTTATTGGGGAACTTAAGGGCAAAGTGGAACTTTAGATTTTAGCGTGAAATATGATTTTTTTTATTTATTTTAATTATTTAAAAATTTAATTTTTGTTATCAAAAAGTAATTTCAATTTTTGGGAATACAAAATTTAAATTTCAAAAGATTTTGTTATTCGTGCTAAATTCCCAGTTTTTATTATTGATAAAAACACTTGAAATTTATTGTTGATGGGATAAGCTATTCCTATGCGCATTTCACTGGTTGCTTAGGCCAGATCATCAGGAAACTTCATCCATAAAGATTTTAGAAAAACTAAAGATATTAAACCAAGTAAAAATGTTAAACGTATAAGACTTATAGCAACAGTTCTACTTGTAATAATATCAAAGCTTAAACAAAACAACATCAACAATAAACAGTGCGTTCATCTCGTCTTACATTCCCCGCTACAATTAGTTGAAATTCTCTCAACATTAATTGTAGTTGTAAGTAGGTTAAGAAAAACAAAATAAAAAACAACAACAACTTACAAAAGATGTTGTCAATTAAGTGTTTTTTAGGCCGTGCACCCGCCTGTTTATTATCAAAAAGTAATTTCAATTTTTGGGAATACAAAATTTAAATTTCAAAAGATTTTGTTATTCGTGCTAAATTCCCAGTTTTTATTATTGATAAAAACACTTGAAATTTATTGTTGATGGGATAAGCTATTCCTATGCGCATTTCACTGGTTGCTTAGGCCAGATCATCAGGAAACTTCATCCATAAAGATTTTAGAAAAACTAAAGATATTAAACCAAGTAAAAATGTTAAACGTATAAGACTTATAGCAACAGTTCTACTTGTAATAATATCAAAGCTTAAACAAAACAACATCAACAATAAACAGTGCGTTCATCTCGTCTTACATTCCCCGCTACAATTAGTTGAAATTCTCTCAACATTAATTGTAGTTGTAAGTAGGTTAAGAAAAACAAAATAAAAAACAACAACAACTTACAAAAGATGTTGTCAATTAAGTGTTTTTTAGGCCGTGCACCCGCCTGTTTATTATCAAAAAGTAATTTCAATTTTTGGGAATACAAAATTTAAATTTCAAAAGATTTTGTTATTCGTGCTAAATTCCCAGTTTTTATTATTGATAAAAACACTTGAAATTTATTGTTGATGGGATAAGCTATTCCTATGCGCATTTCACTGGTTGCTTAGGAGAACTGTTGCTATAAGTCTTATACGTTTAACATTTTTACTTGGTTTAATATCTTTAGTTTTTCTAAAATCTTTATGGATGAAGTTTCCTGATGATCTGGCCTAAGCAACCAGTGAAATGCGCATAGGAATAGCTTATCCCATCAACAATAAATTTCAAGTGTTTTTATCAATAATAAAAACTGGGAATTTAGCACGAATAACAAAATCTTTTGAAATTTAAATTTTGTATTCCCAAAAATTGAAATTACTTTTTGATAATAAACAGGCGGGTGCACGGCCTAAAAAACACTTAATTGACAACATCTTTTGTAAGTTGTTGTTGTTTTTTATTTTGTTTTTCTTAACCTACTTACAACTACAATTAATGTTGAGAGAATTTCAACTAATTGTAGCGGGGAATGTAAGACGAGATGAACGCACTGTTTATTGTTGATGTTGTTTTGTTTAAGCTTTGATATTATTACAAGTAGAACTGTTGCTATAAGTCTTATACGTTTAACATTTTTACTTGGTTTAATATCTTTAGTTTTTCTAAAATCTTTATGGATGAAGTTTCCTGATGATCTGGCCTAAGCAACCAGTGAAATGCGCATAGGAATAGCTTATCCCATCAACAATAAATTTCAAGTGTTTTTATCAATAATAAAAACTGGGAATTTAGCACGAATAACAAAATCTTTTGAAATTTAATTTAATTTTTGGATTTAAATAATAATCATTCCCATTTTTTGTAATAACGGGACACTCAAAAAAATTAAATGTTTACGCTATAAAAAAAAAATTTAACATTAAGAAAAATAGTAAAATCAACTGGATATTTTGCTATTATTACTGAAAAATTAACAATTTTTTGCTTCAAATTTTTTTACACTTAAAAAAACTTTAGAAATAATATCTAAAATCTTGCTATTACAACAGAAGAATCTATTTTTTTTTGCTGTAAAATTTGTTAATATTAGCAAAATAAATCCGCTGAATTCTAATTTTTTTTAAATTTTGATACGAAAATATAGGTAATTATTTTTTGAATTTATTATTAATTAAAACATTTCATACATATGTGGATAAAAAAAAACCTTCAATATAAAAAAACCAGCAATATATTTTAATAGCTTTTGTAACAATGTGAGGTTCTGTTTATTATAAAATCTAATTAATTATAACTATTGTTCATTTAATTGAAAGATTGATTGCAAATATTCCATATTCTGTTCTGTGTCATTTCTGTTCTTTAGTAGTTTTTTGACTTCTTCATCTTAATCCCGATGTTCCACTTTTCATTGATTTCGAATATTGGAGATGAACGGATCTGACGTTGCCAATAATATATTAAATAGATCCTCTCTATAAAATATGTAATCCTTATTCCTTGTTTCCTGAGCTTCCTCTGATAAATCTCCAAATGGCACCAACTGATATTTAATGACATCTTCTCCATGATAAAGAATTCTGTGAACTGCAGCAGACATATTTCTCCATGGGTACTTGCAAAATCCCAAATTTTCTAGAGTCAATTTCTTTGTTGCACGAAAGTACTTCTAGGATTATTTTAAATCTAAATGTTTCGGCTGATCTATAATCAACCCAAATTTACGATATTCATCTTGAACATGTTTCCTTTTTTAAATTCTTAACTCCTTGTTGGTTTCGTTGTTTGTTATTGATCCTGAAGATCCGAAATCCAAATCATAACTGATTTTTAGTATGTGTTCCATAAGTCGTATTCTTGTATGTATTGGTGATAATCCAAATTCACATGCATCAGTATTATCTAATGATTTTGTCGGGACTTGGTTTAATTGGCTTGATGTTGCATGGCATATGATGCACCTGGATGCAGCCTTCGTGTTAGTCAAAGCCTGGCCTACTTTTCCATCTATCATTGTTAGCACTAAATGGTAGCTAACTTCAATTTGCTGCCCATCAAAATCTAATTGTAATGGCTGTAGTATTGCAATTTGGGCCTTTATATCACTAACTTCTTTGTTAATGGCATCATGAGCTTCCTTTTTAATTCAAATTTAATAGGTCTGCAGTATTTCGTAGAAGATGGTGTCTCAATTTTCCAAATATCCTTTGTTTGCGTTGTACTAGTTGAAGGCTCTGAATCTTCCAAAATCGTTTTAAATTGCAATGGCACAAATGATACTATGAACATATTTGAGTCCGAAATATTTTCACATACTGCTTGTTTGTATTGTGTTTGTCCGCAAGAACCATCACATCCCCATTTACACACAAGAATTAACTTTGTGTTTCCATATTTCTTTAACTCATTTCCTTTTATTGATTGTAGCAAGCGTTCGGCTGTGTGATCAAGTAGAGATTGTAGTTGTACCTCTGCCGAAATTGATGTGATTGTAATATTGTCCTTTAATGGCAAACAGTCCATTTTAGCAGCTGTTATGAGATGATATGTTGGATACAGATTTGAGCCTTTTTAATCGCACGCAATCTGAGCTGAATATATTACTGTTTTGTTTATTTCAAATCCAGAAATAATGCTAATGCCTCCTCATTTGTGAATTGTTTTGCATCGCTCGGAGTTGGTATACTTTTAAGAATCTGTTTTGTTCTCAATGGACTAGCTTTAACAACTTTTTCAATGATATCCACTTTGGTCAAGTGTTTCTGTGATCGTAATTGATGTAGGAAAGTATCTTGAATATTTTCATATCCGATTTCTTCATATATACCCTTAAGCTTCCGCCTCTTAGATCTATCGTTCAGCGATTTTTGTGGTCTCCCACGTGTGTTTTGATGTTTCTGAAGCGATCTGGACAGAAAGTTCGTTCTCTAACCAGTTTGCAAAGCTCTTATAAAATCTATCTTTGCTGTAATCAACTTTCCTGTATCGCTGTTTTAAATTCTTTATAAAAACAGATAATTTATTTTCTAAGTCCAATTGTATTTCAGTGCAAAAGGAATTTAAGTTTCCTTTTTTTTCGAATGTAATTTTTAACATCTTCCTCGTTTTTGTTTCTAAAATACTCTCCGGCCAATTCTTTATAGCTGAAGCTTTCCATGTTTATGAAAAACGTTGTTATTGCTCAGATATATTATATCAACTGAGTTTGCATCCGAATGTCACTTGCTTTTAAACCTTTTCATACTTTTTTCATACTAAATACAGGTAGAATAAAAGGGATTAAAAAAAGTCCTTTTATTTGTATGCTTAAAATACCTGACACAAATTTAACAACGCATTGCATAGCTATAGGGTCATGGAATATTATTAGAGTCATAAAAACAGATAAAATAAAAAGACCAAAAAAATTTAAAAATCACTTCTATGGTGGGATTCACAATATACCTGTTTTGTGTAAACGCGTGTCTAAGCTCTTTATTCTTCTATAAAATACGCTAGTGTGAACGTAGTGCAACGGCTAAGGGCAGCTATACGTTTTTCTGATTGTGTAACAATTATAAAATTTTTTATATGTACTACCTGTATTCTGTTCGATCACGATAAATTTTTTGAAGGCAATAGCACATGATTTCTGTTAATTTTGCAAACATTTTTGCGGAATAAAAAAATTGTAATTGAGGTCCAAACGGGTACAAGAGCATAACAGGGTTAAATATCTTTAGTTTTTCTAAAATCTTTATGGATGAAGTTTCCTGATGATCTGGCCTAAGCAACCAGTGAAATGCGCATAGGAATAGCTTATCCCATCAACAATAAATTTCAAGTGTTTTTATCAATAATAAAAACTGGGAATTTGGCACGAATAACAAAATCTTTTGAAATTTAAATTTTGTATTCCCAAAAATTTAAATTACTTTTTGATAATAAACAGGCAGGTGCACGGCCTAAAAAACACTTAATTGACAACATCTTTTGTAAGTTGTTGTTGTTTTTTATTTTGTTTTTCTTAACCTACTTACAACTACAATTAATGTTGAGAGAATTTCAACTAATTGTAGCGGGGAATGTAAGATGAGATGAACGCACTGTTTATTGTTGATGTTGTTTTGTTTAAACTTTGATATTATTATAAGTAGAACTGTTGCTATAAGTCTTATACGTTTAACATTTTTATTTGGTTTAATATCTTTAGTTTTTCTAAAATCTTTATGGATGAAGTTTCCTGATGATCTGGCCTAAGCAACCAGTGAAATGCGCATAGGAATAGCTTATCCCATCAACAATAAATTTCAAGTGTTTTTATCAATAATAAAAACTGGGAATTTGGCACGAAAAAAAAATTTAATATTAAAATGTTTGAGATCGGCGACAAACAAAAATTGGACTTTTGGCCAATGAAATAAAATTTTCAGCCACTGTGAGGCGATGGACTGAGTGCTTTTCATATAAATTTTACTACATAATCAATCGCCTGTCATTTGGAAACAGCACATTAATGTTTGCGTACGGTAATTTCTTCTCAAAAACTCTAATATTTAGAAGGCCGAACGGTAATGAAAAAATAAAAGTTAACATCACTGAGTCTCAAATACATTTAGCATCAAGATTATAGTAGGAGTCAAAGTCGCACTTAAAAAAATTTCAGCGTTTGGAGTCGGAGTCGAAGTTTGTATTTTTTTCGGACGACTCTACAGCCCTAATACAATCACTGCTTGAGTATCAAGCATACAATTTTGTTTCTCAGCACATAGTTTTATGTTACAAAGCTTCTTCGAGTTAGCAATTATTGTTCCCCATAACCCACATGCCTGGCAGTTGACCGGTATCGATTTCAGGTTTAATCTATTTTGTATCCGTTCAGTTAAGAACGACCTTTTTGAAGCAGCGTCTATCAGGGCTCTCATCGTAAATTTATCGACTAAGTGCTTAATTTGCACTAAAGCAGTCGGTAACAAAATGTCATCATGACTTACCGACAAATGAGTTTGAACATTCGTCGGATTTGAACTACTACCCGAAGGGCACTGTAGTCTTGCATCGCAATCATTTTCATTTACGGCCCTAACATATATTGTGGACTCCGTATGAAAAACTCCACATGTCTATTTCCTCCCTGACTGCTTTTCGTCACCTGATTACCATTGTTATTCCCCTGAAGATGTAATAAGCTATGATGCTTATTCTTACACTGGGTGCATCGGAAAATACTCTTACAATCCTTATTCAAATGAGTTGGTGTAAGGCAATTGCTACATATTCTATTTTGTTCAACATAATCAATCTCTGCCTGACTGAAAAGTCCGAACATTTTTTGTAAACTTGAAGATTATGGTTTTCATTGCATAGTCGGCATAAATTTTGATTTGATTATTGGAACCCGCCCTCTGAATATTCCTATTTCCATCATTCCAATTAGCCTCTGCCAACGAGTCACGCCTACGACCAGTATCATTCGCAAGCAGTTGCCCACGTGCCCTTTCTATTCTTTCAACTACTCTATGTCTTATCTTCAAAAAGTTATCCATTTGATCCCAAGATGGCATCTCAGAATCTAACGATTCTTCCCAAGCAGTAATTGTTTGAATCGGTAACTTACTGCTGCTAAAATAAACTAAAATTGGATCCCACTGATCAACTCGTAACCATATCCTTTCAACATTGCCAAACAATCGCAAATAGTGGTTCTTATCCTATTGATGTCATCGCTAGTTTCATTAGCCGCAGCTTTTATGTTAAAAAGGACCTTTAATTGAATCTCAACCAAAAATTTCTTATTCTCAGCTTTTAACGTATTCCAAGCCGGCAAATAATTTTGGTGTGATAACGGATATTTTTGAATAATCGCTAAAGCATCACCGGATGTTTTATTTATTTTATTCAGTAAATGAAAAAATTTTTCAACCTGAGATACTCTAGGATTGGTGTGATAGAAAACAAAACCCTAAAATATGGTCACTCCTCATATTTACCATTAAAAACTTTCATATCACTAGCCGGAACTCGGACACCGAGTTCTGAAAGATCGAAGGTAGCATTATTCGAAAAAAATAAGGAGGTACCCACGGCTGATGAATGCCATGGACCACTATATGTATTAACCGGCCCTTTAGCCGCCTTCAGAAGGTCGTTCATGTTAGCCTTTGTTAACTAGTACTTTTATCTGCATTGCCTGAATCTAGTCAAAGCCAATTCCTTAAGTTCCCGGGATATTATTTCATCAACCGAACTATATATCGTTTCATAGGAAAGGCGAATAGTCTTCCAATCCTCATCTAAAGATTCTAACTTTGCCTCTACAAAAGACTCAGTTAAATGCTCAGGATGTAATAATTTAAAATTCTCGCATTCATCGTTTCAATTACAAATATAAAATTGGAAAAATTAAGTATGTACAACAACAACAAAAATACAACTGTACAACAACAACAACAACAAAAATCACTTCCCTCAGTTACACAGTAACTAAATTTTGATATTGTAAATACAATAACTAACGAATCTATTTTAAATGAACCGCAAGCAGAATAAATGCGAGAAAAACAATTTTAACAATTTTTCCTATGTCCCTGCAAATAATAGGACCAGTCCAAACACGCATGTAAAGAGTAGCCCACAAGGGGCTAGTCCAAAAGTAGCCCAAACGTATGGAAAAAACATGGTCTATTTAACATTACGATGTCCTAGGGCAGGACCATATAACCCATCTTTGGACTACAAAGGAGTAGTTTTAAAACTACTCCATTGTGCACACAAGAGGATTAGTTTAAACTTCGTTTAAAAATTTCGTCTCACTACAAACACTTTTTAACTATAACATGGTCCATGCTTGCATTACATCGGACCAGTCCATGGAGTAGTCCATTTCATGAAAGTGGATCAGGTGGTCCAAAAATATTTGCCGCCGGCAATGGAAATGCGGAATGGAAAGTTTTTATTAATATATGTATACATATATATGTAATTATTTTAATAAAATTATATTTGTTATAAATATTGCAATTTAAATGTGCAATTATTTACAAATCCAATCTAGCACGAGTGTATCAGTAGGTATTGTTGAAACAGATACACCATAGAGTTGTGTCGTTCATGAACGAACTCGTTCAATTGAACGGATCAATCATATGAACGATGATAGGCCGTTCAGTTTCATCAGTCAATTTCGTTCAATGGTTCACTTGGGTCCTTTTAGTCTGTCGGTCACTTGCTTACCGAACTTGCTTACCGAACTAGTTGAAAAGAAACAACAATACTAATGTGGTCTATATGTGATGTCAGTAAAATATACTTATTTCATTTACTCATTGCTTTACACATTTTCATAATACGGTCAGGGTTGTCAAGTTTCTTTGCGACCTAATATTCACTTTGGCGACATGGCGATTTTTTGGTGGCTTATAAAATATATGTCGATTTTGTTGGTTATTTGATAATGCTATGTTCAAACTTGGGTTTTTAGACGCGTTTAAGCAAAATGTTATTACATATGAGATGAATAAGACACCAGATGATTAGGAAAAAACCCCACAAACAAATTTTTTATTTCCTTAAAGTATTAAAAATGGATAAAAATACTTTTATAAAGTTATCTAAAGATTGTTTTAAACATATCGACCCCTTTGCGCGAAATTATCGTATGTTACAAAAACCAAATTTTTCAGGACAGCCATTTTTCTACTTTTCTCTGCGTTCGCTTGCATATAAAAATGAAAATATACATTCAATTTTTGGTGCAACGAAGTGGGATTCGCTACAATATTTTGTCAGGTGACGTCTCTTTGAATGTAGAACAAGATTGCATCAAAAACTCAATTTCAAAAAATTAGCATATACGATAATTTCGCGCAAAGGGGTCGATATTAATAATGAAATTGTGAAAATTTATGAATTATTTAAGGAAAAACATTAAGCAGAAATCGTGGTCGGTTATACACGTTCATGTTGGCTTATTCTACATTGTACTCAGTTTGAAGTGCTTAACAAAAAACTTCAAGGTATGGGTAATCATCTCGATTTTGATTTGATTAGAGCTTAATCATGTTCGAGTGCCTTTAACGCTTTTAAGAACCCGAGTGTGAACATAGTATAAGCCATGAATTTGTTTTGAGACTCGTAGACAATTTTAACCTTTATTTGGAAAGACTATTTCAAGGATGGTATTCCATATAAGTTTAATCAGTTTTTGAAAAAAGTTTATTGCTATAAGGATACGTCTGGTAAAGTCTGTGTTGAAAAAGTTCTTTTTAATAAATAACTCCACTAAAACTTGCCTTCAAAGTAGAGTGCAATACAAACTTCCATTATTACAACTTCACTTTTACCTACCAGATAGGATTAACCTTAATTTACTTGAGCGATCACTTTAAGTTAAAATAAAGTTTTAATAATGGAACACTTTTTATAAGGCCGTTTAAGGTCAACTTTCAGCTATCGGTTAGTTGTGAAAACGGGCCTAAGATTTATAAATTATATGAATGTAAATAGCACTTTTGTACCTTCACACGATATGTTGAATAAACTGAATCGTATACATTGTTAAAAAAAAAGTAAGAATTGCTTTGCCGGTGATGTGTATAGCGTTTTAGATATATATCCACTATTTCTTTAATACTAACCACCAAAAAACGATTTGCTGCTTTAATTATTTTCGATCAATTTTGCTCGATATCGTATGCGGTGATTAGACCCCAGATCAAAAAAAATCCGACAATTCTGGCTGCTTTTCACACCCTTCAGTTATTCGTTATATAAAACCCGCCAAATGAAAATTTTTTCATTTGAGCAGAAAATTTTATACATATTTATTTTTTAAATAAACCTTTAAATAAATAACCAAATTCAATATTCGACAGCTTTATTTATTAAAGCTTTGATGTGAATATTGAAATTTTTAATCTTAAATCTCGCGACAATCTTTCATATTTAAAAAAAATTGAGTATTGACAAGCCAAATGCTTTTATATGAAGTTATAAGTTCTAAAAACAGACAGTAAAGTTTTTAAGTAATTTTATTTTTAAGAAGGCTTTTTACTTCTAATTTTTATAAAATAAAAACAAAAAATAAAATACATGTTATCATATCTTTTGAAAAAATAACACATATGAATAATAATAATTACATCTGCTATTTGTTCATGCTTTTTTAGGTTTAGTGTTATTTTTATTTTTTAGAGTCTTTTGTTCTTTAAATACCATATCCATTTTAAATTTTTAGTTATTTTCTTACATCATTTTGTTTATATTTTGAAAAATTGCGCTCAACATTTGCTGTAGATAGGTATATATGGAAAAACTTCGGACTTATGACAACGTCTTACTTTGAATAAGACCTCGCAAAAAATTTTGTTAAAAATTAGAACACCAAACAAGTATTAAAATAGCCGCGTTTAGCGAGAAATCACTACATATGGCAGCCCAGATTATACCATAAAAATTTTAAAACAATGTGTCAAATTGCCACTGGTAATGTGTTAAAAGAAACAAGTATAGTATATTCGTATAACATAAACACTATAATAGTTTTGTTTCTTTTCAATCAGTTGTTTGGTAAACGAAAAACACAACTGCGAATTTCGGTACACTCAAACAGTTTTACAGTAACTGAGTGTAATTTACTAAAATTATTTTCTGTAAAGTTAAAAATTAATGAAAATTTTGTTATTTTATAATTAAACAAATTCTTCAACAGTTTCAACATGTTATTCCAAAAACAAATATGTTCAGTTATTTTTTAGGCATAAAATAAAACTGAAATACTTATTTACATACCTACATGCATGCGCACATACATAAATAAAAAACAAAAATATTTCGCTGATTTGGTGCACTGACAATATTCTGTAAGTAAAATTAACTGAAATGATTATATAAAATAAATTAAAATTCAGTTAAAAATGGTCTTCATTCTTATTTTTTAATTATTTTTAACAAAAAGTTCATTTAATTTTTACTTTCAAACATTCAACCCCATGTTCCGTAAAAACAAATGAATTTTCATTTATTTTATATAAATTAACTATCAAAAAATTAACTAAATATTCCGTAAAAAACAAAGGAATATTCAATTATTTTATATAAATTACCATAAAAAATTAACTATACATTCCGTAAAAACATTTTATATTTTATATAATTTAGATGTAGGTAATAATGACAGGTAAAAATACTGTTTTAGCTGGCTTAGTATGTAATTTAAATTGAGTTAAAATTAACTAAAAAGCCCTTTGAATGGATTTTTTGTAATTTGTATATTTAAAATTAAAAATAACGGACAAATTTAGTCATTTTTATAGAATGTCTTCATTTTAAAATTAACATTAAAAAATAGCCGTACAATTCCTTTGTTTTAAATGAAATTATCCGTTTAATAATTAAATTTTCAGTTATTCAAACTTAATATTCTTTGGAATTTACCTACATATATAATATTTTGAGTGTAACATCACAAAAGTATGCTGTAATTGTTTCTTTTAACACATTGCCGTATTCAATCAATTGTGAATGAATGAACGAAAACCACAAAAGACCGACTGGCACAAAAGATTAAGTGACCCAAAAGATCAACTGACCCAAAAGACCAAGTGACCTGAAATGAACGATTGAACGAAATGAACGAACTCGATCATTGTTTTGAATTGAACGATAATGACCGGTCACCTAAATGAACGATTAAGCCCAAGACTAATACACAAGATATTTATCTGTAACTACTGATATAAATCAGAGAATGAGTGTAACTGATATTGTATGGTCTTGCCTTCGTCCACTCACCATATCTTAAAAACAAAAACAGATGCTTATGGTTTTGGATTGAGTATGTCATAACATTTTTTTTTGCTTACAAATATCTGTTGTCACCATAAGTATTTCTACAATATCTGTGGTTATCTGTTGTATGTTAAAATATTGTTGGCGAGTTGATGAAAATAAGAGAGTTTATAAAAACTTGTATAAGATCTCAACCAGGGGTGCCAGATGGTCTTAGTAAAAAATCGGCATATTTTCAAAAACAAGTCGGAAATCAAATTATGAAAAAACAGCAAATTAAAATTACTGTTTTAAACACAATAAAACATATTTTTAATGACAAAAATAACAAAGCAAAACAATTAACCAATACCTAATGCTTTAAAAAAAAATAAATAAAAATAAATGTTTTATAAATAAATTTTATTTAATTCAAAAAATACGGGGTATCTGGTAGCAAATTTATATTTTCAAACTTAAATAAAAAATGAAATAATTAAAACAAAGTTTTATTATGAGCATTGAACGATAGAATGGAAATGCGGATTTTTTTTTTAAAGAGTATCAGGCAATTCACATGGAGGCTTTTACGACGTCGCTTTGTCGACGTCTTTTTTGGTTTGATGGCAAGCGGTGTAGAGACGAAAGAGGGGTAAACAAAACGACTCGGTTTGTGTTTTCATGTCGTTTTTCATATTTCTCTTTTAACTTTTTTTTTACGCTTTATTCTTTTTCTTACTTTGAAGTGTGTGGTTGAAAATACAGTGAGTCCTCGATTATCGATAACATACGGGACCGGCAGCATTCTTGATTATTAATTTTTTTTTTGTGTGTTTCATATTTTGTATAAATTTGTAATGTATTATTATGTAAACATAGGGGAAAAAGTAATTGGCAGAATACGCTTCCATTAAGTTGGAAAATTCTCTTTCTTCGTTTATTTAAATTTGGTTTGATTGTTCTAATTTAAAGGAAAAATATAATTTGTTTATAATTTCGGATAACAGAGGTGATTTAAATCAATGCAAAAACAAATTATATTTTCCAGTTAATTGATGCTGCCGGTTAATCGAATGACGGATAATCAAGGCCATACTGTAAATAAAAAAAAGACATGCAACCAAAAATCATCGTATGAACGCAAAGAGATTTTGGAAGTTGCTTTAAAAGGGAATCAAGATAAAACGACGTCGTAAAAGCCCTCATGTGAATTGAGTGTATGTCATCCACATGTCTTCTTGAACACACTATTCAAAACGAAGTCTTGTTTTTCGAGAATTTAAAAAAAATTACCCAATTTTCTTATGTGTGGAGTTACTCTGGGGCAATGTAAAGTTATTTGATGTTTGAATCGAGGGTTGCAGGTACTTGGGGACCAGTAACGGCAGTTTTTTTTTTTGTTGACGAGGCTATTTAAGTGACTTAACCTAACCTTATTACGTATGAATCATTACCCTTAAAAAATGTCTTCACAGCGAACGCGCAATGCTCACTCGACCACTGCGACATCGTGACTAACAAATCCGCCCAATCTATAATTCCAACGGCTTGACCCTCCCTCCGCACCGTATATTACCTTTTGAAATAAGCGTATTTAGAAATATTAATGTGCCACCAGACACCCTGTATATGAATAGTTTTTACTTAACGGTAAATATCAGGGACCGTAAATAAGAGTGATCCATATAATTTTAGCTTAAAAACTCTCCATATAAGAGTTAACGGAGACCTATGTATACTGTCTTATACCAATATGTTCCTCCTAAAAGTCTCTTTAAGAACCTATGGTGATCTAGAAAAAACGATCTCAACTCCACAGTTAAAAATCATTTTTCAACGAAAAAATAAAAGTTCGGATGAACTCTTAAAAATGGAGTTTTATTTCGCAGTCTTAAAATAGTTGGCCTAAAATTCTGCTTTACAAATTGTAGTGATCTGACCAGCTACAAGCTTTGGGTGTCTATGTACAAAAAATTAATTTAATTAAATGTCGGTTCAAATCAAACTCCTGAAATGAGTTTTAATTTATGACGGCTTAGTTTATGACGGCTTAATAAAACTCTCTTTTTAAGAGTTAAATAGGTTGAAAAATAGCTGTTTTATATGGACTTTTTTGTTTTTAATTCAAAAAATATGTAGCTCAGGGACTGAAATTATTTTTTGTAGAGGTTATGAGAAAAATTCCTTTAATTTCAAATGGGAATCTTTAACCATTATCGTTATACAATACTTTTTGCTTATAGTCACATCCTTTAGTTGCCCACAAAACGTGGACTATATAGCTAATGTGACTATAAGGCTAATTTACATATGCCACTATGAGGCAAATAACCGAAGTCGAATAAAATGAAGTTATGTGAATATAGAAAATAAAGAAAAACAAATAAATATTTATAAAAAATGGTTAAAATAATAACAAGATATATCTTAACTGAGTTGTTGACAAAAATTAAACGATTTAATTCTTTCTTTCTTTGGATGGATTGTGGCTTCGAAAACTAAAAAGAACTTTGTAAATATTGTTAATGTGACTATAACGCCATTAATTTGCTTTACTTTTCCCTTTGATGACTGTTGATAGATAGCATATATGGCAAATGTTATTATATCGCTAAATGGACTATAACGTTAATACATTATATTAAATTTACTTATAGAGGCAACATAAACAGGTAGTGACTATAAGCAAAAAGTACTGTATATATTTTGGTTGTGGTAACCAATTAAAGTAAAATTTATTTATTTTTGGTTATTGATAACCTAAGTAATTTTTTGTTTACAAATACATATCTATTGGAAAAAATTATTTATTTACAAATATTTACAAATATCCATTTTAAATTGTTGGTTACAAATATCCAATATAAAGAAAAAAGAAAGTACAGTCCGTCAATCCCGAAAAAATTGTAATTTTGACTTTGCGCACAAAGTTTAAATGGACATCCAGCCGGACGGGTGAATATCTATTGATCGATTCCCCTTGTGCTTTAAGTCCCTCATATGAAGTTGTTTATTTTTTAAAATGTGTTTGTTGGGTTAGACACACACAATACAAACACTGCTTATATAAAATAAATATGTAGGTATAGCCATTTTTTCCTTAAGTATAAGCGCTGAATTAAAAAAAGTTGTCTCTTTGTGTAACAAGTTACCCAAAATTAATAATTTAGATAGCACAAACCAAAAATTACCGTGTTGTAAGTGTTTATCAAAAAAGAGTCAAAAAATCGTCGAAATGCCGATAAATCGGTAAATATGGCAGGCCTGGCCACAACGCTTTTTGCTAGTTTTTATTTTTTACAAACACAAAGTATGTACACGTATTCAGTTCATTCAGAATTTTTTTTCAATAATTTTTGTCTACATGGCACTTGAACGAAGAAAATGCACCCTTTTAATTTCATCAAAGAATTTTTTACACAAACAAAATATGTACATACCTATCGTTACCGAAAATTTCAAAAATGATTGTCTTCAAAAAAAAAAACAAGCAAGCACATTTTTACAACCAGTTTTGTTCTTGTAAAGTTTTTTTGTTTGCCTTTTTTGTGCTCGAACCACATCACGCAAAAATTATTGAAGAAACTAACTGTTCATGTGTACATATTTTGTTTTTGTAAAATTTTTTTTTTTAGAGCCAAAAGGTCGGCTCTTTTGCGTTGAAAAATAAATGAAAATAACGGCATCTTACAATAAGTAACTTATTGTATTCCATCAGTATCCACTAGTATCTGATTTTGCGACACAGATATTAACAGATATGATACTCTCTTTCGCTTTTTTATCAACTTACATCCACTCTTTTACAAATCATATCAAAATCAACTTACTATATCAGAAACACAAGAGCACTCATCCATACGCATCCACTTAAGAAAACACACAGAAACAGATATAAGAAGATACATCTGTGCAGGTCTTTACTACGAACACAGAATACACAGAACTGTGAAAAGTGACGTGTGAAAAAGGCCCAAATCAGTTGCGAGGGCAGCTTTCGAAGAAAGAGAAAGAAAATGTTTTTTGGTAGTAAAGTGGCAATGTGTAAAAACAGGCCGCTACTATCAACACGAATTGCGTAATCAAAACAAAAAATGCAAAAAGGGCAGCTTTCGCAGAAAAAGACAGAAAAAACACAATATTTTCTGTCTCGTGACACCTCTGTATGCTCTGTGCTAGGAATCTATTTTTAATGAACCGCAAGCAGTAAAAATGCGCGAAAAACAATTTTAATAATTTTGCCTATGAGAGGCTCACAAATAGTAATAAACAAACAACCGCCGCACACTGGTTCAGATTTTGAGAAGGTGGCCAAAATTATTTATTTTTATGTTCTCCGATTTTAAATTTTTTTTATTCATGTGAAAGTAAATACTAGTGAACTTCGGGAGCCAAAAAATGTCAACCCTATTTCAACTATTTCATTGAGAACAGGGTGGTCCGAAATGGACTTTCTCAATATTTGGTTATAGTTTTGAATTTCTGAGTCAATTTTTGAAGTTGAAATGCTCATAACTTTTTTGTTTTTTAAGATTTTTTGACAGAATAAGTTTTGCGTATTAGTTTATTTTATTAGCTATACGTGGTTTAAAGCATTAAACTCTGCGACCTCTGGAACTATTTAATTTTTTTTTTATTGTCAAAATTTCCCGGACATTTCCTACTTTATAGAGCATAAGTCCTGCCCGTCCAGAATCTAACCAATATTTCTATCCCCCATTGTACACACATCTGGATACGGTCTTGCGAACTACAGCAATTTCTGTGACCCAAAGTAAGATATTCGTTTCAAAAAATAAGTCCTGCAAGGAAACATTACTGAAATTAAAGAAGGTGAATCTTAAAGAATTTTCGACAAATAAAGCAGTTCAGGCCACATAAATTATCTAGCACGTCATGATATCAATTAATTTGTTGAAGGTAAAGGTATTGCCATTGTTATGAACTTATTGTGGGTGAACGGATGCTGCAAAACGAATAGGCGACATAAATAGACTAACACGTTAGATTAAAAGGTTAAACATTAATAAATAGCCGCAACATAAACTACATAGTTTAATTACCTGAAAATTGCAACTAAATTTACAAAATACAATGTTAAAAAAAGTAGCACGCAGTTATATTTTACGTGAAAATTACTTACATGTTACCTGTTAATTTATTGCCGGTATGTTTCAAAGAAATGCTAATAAAAGATTAAATTTGTATTTAAAAAGGGTTTTTATGTTTCAAAGAAATGGTAACAAAAGATAATTTAAAAAATCTTCTATCAAGAGCATAAAAATGCATGCATTCATAATTTTACATTCATTATTGTTTAAACAATGGCTAGTTCAGTTATAAAGTTCTCGCAGATATATATATTTTCAACAGAAAGAAGAAAAAGATTTCGTATTACACATAATGAATAATCCATTCTTTAAATTATGCAACGAACAAGAAATCAAAATTCATAAGATAAAAATTAAAAATTTTTCATTTACATTAAGAAAACGGTACCTTAAATGTTCTAGAAACAAGAAAAAGTTTTACTTACGCAACGAAAAATGGCTAACAAATGATCTGATTTTTAAGAAGCTGGCAATAACCGCTAAGGAATCTGGAAAAGTGGGTCGGCACGCAAAAGAAATTGACAATTGCAACACTGCGATTCTTTTCCGATTTAGAAACTGCAGCATCTATCACAGGAGTACATTTTGAATTAATAAGACGATTCCAGATCATTTTACAAGTTATATCATGTAGCAGAAAGATAAATGCAAAAAAATTTGGCCAGTATGCAAATGAAACAGCAATTCTTTTTAACAAAAAATTCTCTTGGCGACATATGCCAACCACACCTCATGAAATTTTATACCATGGGGAACAAATAGTTCAACACAATATGCTACCAATTGGAGATCTATCTGAAGAAGCGCAAGAAAAAAGGACAAAGATACAGATCCGCGAGCATAACACAAGAAAAATGTCCAGATGTTGTACTAATGAAGATCTTTTTACTATTTTGTTGTGCACATCAGATCCATATATGCCCAGTATTCAACAAAAATGGAAATCAACCTCAATCGAATTAGAGGAAGAAGCTAAACAACTTCCGGAAAATGAAACCCAAAGCTATTTAGAAGAAATTTTTACTAATATTGTTTAATTTAAAATTGTTTATAGATTATAATTTGTTTTTGATTTAAGTATATATTTGTATTAATAGCTCTGTTTCTTTACTCTACTTTGGGATCCCTCGGGAACCCAATTTGCACGAAAAGCGTTCCCGTACTTTTAATTTGTGTAAATGAGAGCGGATTTGAGAAAATAAAATTCTTCTTCTTCTTGCACGAAACAGCCCAGACTTTTTCTTCGTGCAAATTGTGTAAATTGTCAAACAGCTGTAAAACAAAAACCACAAACCAAAAAAAAAGGAAAAAAGTTCATGACCAAAATTCTGGAAAAAGTGTTGTGGAATAAAACAATGTACTTAAATAAAAAGTTTTGTACTGAAGTATTAGGGAAACATAATGTTAGTTATTGTAGAAGTGTTTGTTTTGTTTTATTTTTAGTAAAAGTAGTTTAATTCTGAGCCAATATAAAATTTTTCAAAAGTGGTGCAAATTTTTTTGGTGTTGTAAAGACTGTTGTTAATTAATTGGGTTGAAGTGATCCCATTTTCCCTAACTGACAGCACAAAACAGCTGACTTGGCAAACGTATTCTGATTGGCTAATAAATCAAAAGGGGAGCAGTAAAATATGATAATATTTTTTCTACCATCTTTAACAATATAAGTAGATGTAATAACACAAGTACAACAGAAGTGAAACAGAAGCGATAGCGTTCGACTTGGTTGAGGAGTAAGTTACTTTGCCTACCGTAATAATTATTTAAGTTACATATATATTAAAACAAACTTTGTATTACAGAAATTTAAGCAAGCAAAAATAAAACATTGAATTTGAGTTCTTGGGTTGTTTTATTTTTAACCGCTGTCAAATTTTTCAACACTCTTAAATTTTCTGGCGAACTTCTGAAATGTTTCAGGCAAATAGAAATGTCAATAGTACATGCCTAAAATGTAATAAAGAGGGCGACTCACAAATGGTTTCCTGCTGTGCTTGTGAAGGAAAGTTTCACTTGGACTGCGCTCAAATACCACACGCAGGATCGGAACGCGACTGGCGTTGTTATTAGGAACAACTGATGCCAATGAGAAAGGTGTGACAGCGACATGTGAAGAAACTAATGACGCAGATTCAGTGCGTTCAACAAGCACCAAAGCTTCTTCAAAGAAATCTCGACAAATACAGGCCGAGCTAGAAGTAGTAAATAAAGAGTTGGCCGTTATAGCTCTGAAGTCTAAATTATTGGAGCAACATGAGTTGCTTATACAAAAACGAAGATCGTTGTTGCAACAACACGCTGATGTTGATTTATGTTCTTCATCCAGTGAAGTTTTGACTCGCGGAGCCCGATGTAAGGATTGGGTGCAGTGTAGGAAAGTGGCTGACGCAACATCACGTCCCCATGAACAACCAGATGAATTACCACAGCAGCAATTGCAAAATAGAGGTAATACCACTTCACAAGGTGTTTGTGAACAAAGCTCACAAGAATTGTTGGCTAACCATTATACGAGGTCAGGTAGAGTAGAACAAGTATCTACCGCACAGTGGGTACCTGGTGTTATTCCCCTAAGCTCTACTGCGAACACTAATGTTGTGGGCTGTGACACAAATCTATCAGTACCACGTCACAGCGTAGCATCTTTTCGCCTTACCCCTGAACACATAGCGGCCCGCAAAGGTTTAGCCAAAGATTTACCGAATTTTACCGGTAAGCCTGAGGAATGGCCACTTTTTTCAGCCACATATGAGCAAACAACTCAACTGTCTGGTTTCTCAGACGAGGAGAATTTAATTCGTCTCCGTCATGCGCTAGACGGAGCTGCTCGCAATTCAGTAAAAAGTCTTTTATTGAATGTAGCATGTGTACCTCAGATTCTATCAACACTGCGAATGAAATTCGGGCGACCAGAACTTATTATCGATATTTTGTTAAATCAAATAAGAGACATGCCTTCACCCAAAGAATATCGGTTAGAAACTATAGTGGACTTTGCGATAGAGGTACAAAATGTATGTGCCACTATGAAAGCTGCCGGTATGTCTAACTTCCTCAACAATCCTGAGCTTCAACAGGAATTGGTTTGTAAACTTCCCGGCTTGCTTGCAGCTTTCTGGGGAATGCATAAGGTAACGTTAGCCACTAGCAACTTGGAGGATTTTAGTGACTGGTTATTTCAACTAGCGCAAGGCGCCAATAGTGTAATTATTCCCAGCACCTCTGCAAAAATGCATGGACGAGGTGGAAACGTTAACGCTCATAGTAAAGCCACTGTAGCCCAAGCGACCTCAGATGAAAAATGTCAACATTTTATTAAAATTAAAAGATCGGAAAAGTGGAAAATTATTCGCAAACACAACCTGTGTAAAATTTGTTTGTTGCCACACTATCCACAACCCTGCATATCTGGTATCAAATGCAACATTGATGACTGTAATATGCCTCATCACCCAACTTTGCACAGAATCGCATCACCTCCTATGGAAGTGATGCCATCGGTGAGTGTTAATTGTAATACCCATCGTTCTTATAAAGCTAATCCAATTCTTTTCCGCATTATTCCGGCCACTTTATATGGAAATGGTGTACAAATATCTACCTTTGCCTTTCTTGATGACGGATCTTCTTTAAGTTTAATTGATGAGGAACTTTTTAATGCATTGAATATTAAAGGGGATCCACAGCCCCTGTGCATGCGGTGGACCTCGAATATGCTCCGAAATGAAGATGATTCAGTGATTACTAATTTTGAAATGTCAGGAACAGATCCTAGAAAACGGTTTCTTTTAAAGGAAGTACACACTGTTAAACTGTGAATGCAAAATAGCTGCAGGAGCAATATAAATATCTGAGGGACGTACCACTTGCCTCGTACGTAAATGCTACACCACGCATTTTGATTGGGCTTAATAATACACGCATTGGTCAATGCTTTAAATTAAAAGAAGGCAGGGAAAATGAACCAACAGCTGAAAAGACTCGCCTTGGATGGGTGTTTTAAAGGGAAAATTGCTGTAGGTACGCCCTTGGTCGGTACTGTTTGTTACCATTCATTTTCGTTGTGCAATGGCGATAGTAAATCGGCTGAAGAGTTGCTTAATGTCGTACGAAGCTACAAAGTTAACGACAACCGTATTGACATGACGTATATTAAAAATAGCAGCATATCAGTAGAAGATAAGATTGCGATGCAGCAACTTGAAAAGTTATCCCGTCGTATTGATAATTATTTTGAAACAGAATTACTATGGCGCGGTCCAGAAACACTTCCTGATGGAAGTTTTTACATGGCTAAAAGGCGCGCTACAATTTTGCACGAAAAAATGGAAAAGGATCCAAATTTAAAAAGTGTATTGCAGGCAAAGATAACTGATTACGTTAGAAAAGGATATGCCAGAAAATTGTTGCCAACTCGATGCTGCTTAAGGGTCCTGATCACCTGACATCTCTCGTTGCAGTTATAAGAAAATTTCGGCAAAGGCGAGTTGCTATAGGAGGCGACATTGCCGAGATGTTTCATCAGGTTAAAATTCGTAAGGAAGACCAACAATATCAGAGATTCTTATGGCAAGAATCCAATGCCTCAAAAATCATACGTCCTGCAGGTAATGACGTTTGGCGCCTCCTGTTCACCGAGCTGTGCTCAGTACGTTAAAAACAAAAACGTTGATGACTTTAAGAGACGATACCCTCAAGCTGCGCAATGTATTATGGAAAATCATTACGTCGATGACATGCTGGATAGTACTGACACCGAAGAAGAAGCCATACAGCTTGCCCGAGATGTTCAGTTTGTGCACATGCATTCCGAATTCCATATAAGAAACTGTGTGTCTAACTCAAGAAAAGTATTAGAGGCGCTTGGTGCTATAACTGTCAATCAAATAAGTTTTAATGATGAAAGCTTATGTTCACCAGAGAAAGTCTTGGGTATGTGGTGGGATATGAACACAGATACCTTTGTATACAAAATATCCCCACGATTTATTAAGCGGTAAACAAAGACCTACTAAGAGGGAAGTTCTCAGTCTTATCATGAAAATTTTTGATCCACTTGGGCTGCTGGGTTTTTACGTAGTCTATGCAAAGATTATTTTTCAAGAAACCTGGCGAACTGGATGCGCCTGGGATCAACCCGTTGGGGATGAACAGTTTGAAAAGTGGGTGCGATGGACACGTCTATTATTATAGAGATAGAAACGATCAAAATTCCAAGATGCTAGACGAAACTCAGCTCAAAATCAATAACCGATGTTAAAATTCATACATTTGTCGATGCCAGTGAAGAAGCCTACGCGGCAGTAAGTTATTTGAGGTGTACAGATGGGCAAACAGTCAATGTAAGCTTACTAGGCTGCAAAACTAAGGTTGCCCCAATAAAAACGCAGTCAATACCACGCTTGGAGTTGCAAGGTGCTGTGGTGGGTGCCCGTCTTGCGAAAAGTTTAGGCGAATCATTATCTCTTAGCATTAACAAATATGTATTTTGGACTGATTCAAGTACGGTATTGTCGTGGCTCAACTCGGATCATCGACGCTACAAACAATTTGTGGCTTTCCGAGTCAGTGAGGTCTTAGAGATGTCAGAACTTAGCAGCTGGTGTTGGGTACCCACTAAGGAACACGTCGCTGATGAGGCTACCAAATGGAAGAAAACTCCTGAGTTGTCGGAAAATAGTCGCTGGCTAAACGGCCCGTCATTTTTAAGATTATGTGAATCAGAGTGGCCTAAAAGAAAAATTTCTAGCTCCTCTGAAAGCGAAAAAGAGTTACGCGCCTGCTACGTTGGTCATCACGCGATAAAAGAATACAACACGTCATTTTTGTTGACTTTAGCTTATCGAGTTGCGACTTGGATACGCGTAGTTCGAGTTACAGCGAAGGTATTACAAAGCATTCTAACCTTTAAGAGCCTAACAGGAAATGGAAAACCTAATTGCTCTCATATATCGCACGAAGATATTATCGCGCAAAATTGTGGAATGGCAGCGATCCAGTAATAATGCCTCGCAAACACCGTATAACAAATTTAATTATCCATGATTTTCATCGTAGATACCACCATGGCAGCAACGAGACCGTCGTTAATGAGCTACGACAGAAATTTTGGATACCACATTTGCGAACTGAAGTCTACAACATTAGACGATGTTGCCAAATTTGCAAAAATAGGGCTGTAAAACCCAATCCCCCCCAAATGGGCAACCTTCACCCGGCAAGAATGGCAGCATTCTGCCGCCCATTTTTATACGTAGGAGTTGACTATTTTGGGCCACTTATGGTTGCTGTGAGACGTAGCCGAGAAAAGCGTTATGGTGTTTTGGTGACATGCCTAACAACTCGTGCAATTCACATTGAAATAGCCCATAGCTTAAATACTGATTCGTGCATTATTGCTATTCGAAATTTTATTGCTCGAAGAGGCACGCCATTAGAAATATGGAGCGACAATGGAACCAATTTCAAGGGAGCTGAACGTGAGTTGGCTGACGCTTTTTTCGCTGTAAATAAAAACGATATCAGAAGAGCTTTTACAACTGCTACAACTGTCTGGAAATTTATTCCCCCGTCTTCGCCTCACATGGGTGCTGCCTGGGAGCGTTTAGTCCGCTCGGTAAAAGGTGTTCTCCTCAACGTAATTGCGTCTCGTACACCATCTGATGAACTTCTACGAGCCGCGCTTATGGAAGTCGAAATGACAGTGAATTCACGTCCGCTTACATATATTCCAATCAATTCTGACGAAAAAGAAGCTCTTACCCCAAATCACTTTATATTAGGAAGCTCTAATGGCTCCAAGCCTCTAATTGAAAGAACAACAGATGGTGTAACCTTGAAAAAGTCATGGATGACAGCTCAACAACTGGCTAATATGTTTTGGAGAAGATGGATTAAAGAATATTTGCCAATTATTACTCGTCGCAGCAAGTGGTTTGAAAGGGTAAAACCAATCGAGGTAAACGATGTTGTTTATATTGTTGACCCCGGAAGTCCAAGAAACTGTTGGCCGAAAGGTATCGTTCATGCTGTCCACACTGGAGGAGATGGTCAGGTCAGGAGCGCAACAATCAAAACATCGGGTGGAGTCTATGTAAGACCCGCAACAATGATCGCAGTGCTTGATATAAGGCCCTCGGTAGATGAGGTAGATCCTAATAAGGATATACCTGGGGGAGTGTTAATTAATTGGGTTGAAGTGATCCCATTTTCCCTAACTGACAGCACAAAACAGCTGACTTGGCAAACGTATTCTGATTGGCTAATAAATCAAAAGGGGAGCAGTAAAATATGATAATATTTTTTCTACCATCTTTAACAATATAAGTAGATGTAATAACACAAGTACAACAGAAGTGTAACAGAAGCGATAGCGTTCGACTTGGTTGAGGAGTAAGTTACTTTGCCTACCGTAATAATTATTTAAGTTACATATATATTAAAACAAACTTTGTATTACAGAAATTTAAGCAAGCAAAAATAAAACATTGAATTTGAGTTCTTGGGTTGTTTTATTTTTAACCGATGTCAAATTTTTCAACAACTGTCAAAACACTTTTATTTAAATAAATTATACACTTAGTACTCATAAACTGTAATTTGAGCTTTAGAGTTAACAAATTTTAAATAAATTCTATATATCCAGAAAGAACTAGTCAAAACCATCAAAATAATACCAATATTGGCCATATACCTTTAGAAATGTAGTGGAAAAGGTATATATTTCTATGAAAACTGGAGAGAACAGAAGTTTTTTTCTGCCCACAAAGCAAAAATGAATAAAACGAACTTTATACAATTCAATAATTTTTCTCAAAAAATATTATTCGACTTAAATGTGAATAATTAGTTAAGCTCAAAGTCAGTTTTTTTTATTTTTTATTTATTTAAAAAATGTTTCCAATATTTCGAAATCCACTGGATCTCATTTTCAGGGTACTACAATAATAGTTAACAAAAATAAAAACATAATTTTAACATTAAATTAATACATATTGTCCCACTGTGTCATAAAACATATAACAAGAAATAAGCGCACAAAAATAAAAACTTACAAAAGGAACAATAATAAACAACACGTCACAAACGGTTTTACATTTAAAATTGCACTAATTCCTTATTCTATTTTTGATTATTATATGTCTATATTGTTTTGCTGAGCTCGTCTCTAAATCGCTCTTAAAGTTCATTCGGTACTCTTTGCTTGTGTTTATTTTACTTAACATTTCTAGTGTATAGCGTCTATGGTATTTTTCCTCTCTTTGCAATATCTCCACACATTCACATTAAAATTACAACAAAAGGTCGAACAACACACATATTGAATATGTATTACGGAGAGCCCGCCGATATTACAAACGAAAATGGTTTACAACACTATAAAACAAAAACATCATAACATTAAAGGATATATAAACAATTATAAATCCATCAAACAACGTCAAATGAACACAAAATCAACAATAACCTTTTTGATTAACTGCAGAAATACAGGTATTATACCAAACATTTTATATAATTCCACCAAAAATGTACAAAACATATTTAAAACCAATGAAATGGTTCATCCCAAAATATATAGTAGCCTAAATACAATATTAGAAAATTTCCACCGAAAACTATTACACCTTCTGATTAAACAAAAACATGAAATCGAAAAATGTAACAACACAACAATAAACGAATTAGAAGTGAACATAAACAAAAAAAAATTGACGACTGAAGAACAAGAACAATTATGGAATAGCGAAAAATTACTTTTACTTAAAAGAAATAAAATTTTAAAAAATATGCATAAAACAAAAAAATGAAGCATTAAGAGAAATACAAAGAAGAGAACTTAATATAATAGAAAATGAAAAATGGTTTATAAACAAATCCAACACTGAAATACCTGACGATATTAAGCGAAGGCCCAGATTGATGGTTAATTCTTAATCTTTATTTAGAAATTTTATTAAAACTTCACCTAATATTGAGTGACTTTACAAAAGTTCACTCAATCACTTATTCTAGTTGTAACGATTCTTATTAAAAAATTCATATTCAGCAGAACATACGCTACCGATAATACCGGATAAGCTCTTCGGAAATTGGGGAGATTCTTTTAATTCTTTCGAAAATGAACACCTCGTCACAATTAAATAAAAATTTAGGTTGCTTTCAATACTATAGATACAAATTTTTAATTAGTTGAAATGTAAAGTAAAGTTTTATCAAAAGGAACATTTGAGGTGTTGCTTATTTCCTTTCTCTGTACCCGCCCAATGCTATTCATTATAATGTCGTGAATAGCCCACTTACATCCTAACTTCTGGTAGCTAAATGTTTCGTGAAATGTTAAAACAAATATATTTACAAATGCATTTTCTATTCACAAAGTTTTTATTTTATATATGTATAAAGAATAAGGTTTTCATTTTTGTTTTAATATGAAATAATTGACAATTATTAAAAAAAAACAAAATTGTTAAACAAAACAAAACAAAACAAAGCTAATGTGAGTCAAATGACTGTTTATTAATGTTGTTGTTATTTTTCCTTTTTTTTTTAAATTTTAACACAATTATGGCACATTATATTTGACATCATAATCAATTCATCCCTTAATAAAGTGTATTTTATTAATACATATTGAGATTATAAACAAAGTAAAAGAATAAATTAATTAAAACTTCAAATCAATGCACTTGTACTTTGTTTTTTAGCCAACAAAAAAAATATATATATTATAACTATCTTTTGACTCACCACTATACTCGTTCCGGCGACCACAGATCTGTTGTCAAAGGAGCTTGAGTGATTTCTCTTCAACGGTTTTAAATTGATTCCATTTTCTTTTTTATAATAATTATAGTTAAAACTTAAAAAAAAATAAAATATGTATTTGTGTTTAAATGTGTTTATGTATGTATGTGTCAGTATTTTGTTTTAATGTGTGAAAGTATTTGTCTGTATATGTGTAGATAATGTTACATTGTAATAATTTACATGTTTTACATTATAAGTTAAAAGGTTTTGTATGAGTTATAAATTTAAATAATAATAATTACTTCGGGTTTTTAAATTAAATAGCGGAAATTTAGCGGAGAGGGGATTTTTCTGGAAAAAGATTTTTCCCTTCCTCAATCAAGCACTTAAATTTTGGTTTTCTCGAATTCCAAAAAAAATACATATATAATAATTGTTCAGTATATTATACAGCTTCCAAATAATAACAGAAATTGGAATTTAGCTGCGTTTTCGCCAAATAAAACTTAGAATTTTGCTGTGGTTTTAATCCAATTAAAATTAAACCGTTTATAGCATTCACAATAATTAATATTATTTTTCGCCTCTTAAATATTATTTGCACTTAGAGGAAATCTACAATAAATTATTAATTAAATATATTTTCCCGCAGAAAAGCAAATTCTAAATTACCCGGTTATTTCTAAAATCTCTCGTTTATTTCAATATTTAAAATTCTTTAGCACAAAATTATATTTGTTATATTCTATGGTTTAAAATAATTTAAAATG
This sequence comes from Pollenia labialis, assembly GCA_949318255.1. Lineage (NCBI taxonomy): Eukaryota > Metazoa > Arthropoda > Insecta > Diptera > Polleniidae > Pollenia > Pollenia labialis. The sequence continues at coordinate 74,980,851 of OX439139.1, forward strand.
AAAATTTTTCAGCATATTTGAAATATAAACCAAAAGTATATTTCAAAACCTTCTGAATTATAAAAAAAATTCTTAAATATTGAAGAGTTTACACATCAGGAAATTAGAATAATTGTCGGACCTCACATAGTACTTAGCATTAACTTACATAAAAATGATACGGTATTGTATCAGGCACACAGAATTCGTTGAGTTACTTTACCAATTTGTATTTCCTTTATTATTATTTAGAGCGGTGTCCAGTGTATTAAAGAATTTGTACGTATGAAGGAATTTGTTAGATCAGCATACAGTTCTCGTTTTTGTTGTCAACATTACTAAGCGAACGTTGACCGTTGTTTGTTTAAAATATCGAATTACAAAAAAAGAATTTATAATTGTGACAACGAAAAACAATTCAGTTATGTTACTGACCTAACTTAATAATAATATTTGTTTGTTTGTTAATTTTTTGTTAAAAAAGAACCCTGAAGAAGGCACTCAAAGAAGTGCCGAAATATTGGTTAAAAATAAACGTTAAAGTTTTTTATATAAAATAAAAAAAGACCTCAAGCTTGAAAATTTAATTGTATTACATATAATAATAAAGGTCGAATAAAATACATAAAATATAAATATTTGTTTGTTTTCTGGCAAGAATGTATTTATACTACATTTAGAATGGAAAGCATGAATTGTAAATTAAACGTATAGATACACTACATTATTTATTAATCTACACCAAGAGAACACATGCAGCACATGTCCATGGTATTTGAAGCTTTAAATAAAGCAACATTGAACATTTCTAATGAAAAGTCTAAGTTCTTCATGACAGAGGTTGAGTATCTGGGTCATATTATTAAGCACAACAAAATTTCAACAGACCCAGAAAAGATAAAAGAACTTGACAATTTCCCTATACCCAACACCTTAAAGGACCTTCGTAGTTTTTTGGAATTAACAGGTTATTACAGACGTTTTGTGAAAGATTATGCTCACGTCGCGAAACCATTAACAATATATTTGAAAGATGAAAATGCACTTATTGGAAAAAATAAAAGCAAAAATAAAGCAATTCATTAAACCAAATTGCCATAGAAGCAGTAAAAAATTTGAAAATTAAATTAAAGGAACAAGTTGAATTATTTCAACCGGATTATAATAAACCCTTGGAACTTACCACGGACGCCTCCAACATAGCTATTGGAGCCGTGCTAAGTCAGAACAAGAAACCTATTTATTTTCTATCTCGTACACTTAGTACGACGGAACAAAATTACAGCTCCAACGAAAAAGAACTGTTAGCAATAATTTGGGCCTTACAAAGTTAAGGAATTATATTTATGGCATAGCTGACCTCACTATTTTTACGGATCATCAATCGTTAACATACGCTATCTCCGAAAAGAACCCTAACCCCAAGTTGAAACGCTGGAAAGCTATCATAGAAGACTACGGCGCTAAAATGAAATACAAACCAGGCACTGAAAATGTAGTAGCGGACGCACTATCTCGTCAAATTATAAATGCGTCCTCAATCGATACAGCACATTCAGTTGAAAGTTCACACAGTGACATAATAAAATCAGTTCCACAACCATTTAACTCTAATGGCATACAAGTAGAGCTAGTACCAACTAGAAATTTGTTTGAAACACGAACACGAACTATTTTTTCTGGAAAAATGCTATACACTATCAACTTTACTAACAATGATAATTTTATAATGGAATTAAAGCAAATTATATCTCCCAAAAAGATAATAGCAATCCATACAGAGATTGAAAACCTATACAAATATGGGAAGAAAATCAAAGACACATTTGTAGGCAATAAATTTGTTTATGCACCAAAAAAATTAAAAGACGTATTAGATAAAAACGAACAAATACGTATAACTAAAGAAACGCATGAAAGAGCTCATAGGAGCTATAAAAATACAATAAATGAAATATTAGAGAAATACTATTGGCCAGATTTAAAAACAAATGCAAAAAAATACAATACAATTGTTCAGCATGTTTATTTGGTAGATATGAGAGAAATCCGATAAAAGAACCATTACGTGACTCAACAATTCCAACATAACCCAGAGAATTTATTCACGCAGATATTTATTTTAACGATAAGATAATGTATTTAGTTACTATTGATAAATTCTCCAAATACATAATAGCACGTGAAATTGGAACTAAAATAGGGGTTGAAAATGTATTAGAAGAAATACTCACCACCAGTTTTCCCGAGTGTAAACGATTAATAACTGAGAACGAAGCATCTTTTGTCACACCAGCCATTTAACAAATGTGCCATAAATACGGAATTCAAAAAATAGAAACTCCAGTACATAGATCAGCAGCGAACGGGCAAGTGGAAAGAGCGCATAACTCAATTAGTGAATTAACACGGATATTTAAATGTAGTAATCAGTCTACAAGCAGAAAAGAAATATTCAGAGCTATAAAAGAACTTAATAACTCAGTGCATACCGTAACAAAGTATCGACCAAAAGACATATTTTTCGGATTAATTAATGTAAATAAATAGAACATAATTAAAAACTTAAAAGAAGCATCCGAAAAAGTCCTGACTCGTCTAAACAAGAACGCGAATCACAGGACATTTGCAAAAGGAAACACAGATACTAGTGAAAATAGTTGGAATCAGAAATACAAATTTACCACGATATAAAAAAGAAATTGTTGAAGAAGATTTAGGAGACATAGTCCTAACAAAAAAAAAAGAAAAATAATACATAAAAATAATATAAGCAACATAACATTTACAAACAATGAAGCAAGTATACCAGATTTTAGCCGTACTGGGAATATTATTCCAGAAACTAGAAGCAACAATCGAGATTGAACACATCGAAAAAAAAATTAACCCGAACCAACAATGCATATTTATTTGATGAATTCACATTTCTATTGAAACCATTGTTGGAAAACAGAAAAGCTAAATGTGAGATACTGCAGGAATATAATTACCCATTACTGGAAATAGATCAGGGAGCTATCCTCTTAGATGGTACGAATATCGTAAACAACGAACTCATTACATAATATTATATACATAAATATTTATGACTAGCATTGACTACTTCGTAAGCGTCCCTAGAGGAAAGGGAACTAACACTAAACTTATCACGTGGCAGTGCTATAGTGATAGGGACCGGTTCGAGTTCTAACACTTTATATGAAGGGGACTTGTCACTTTAATATGGCGATGTCCTACGAGGGGGTTAATTGGCACCTTTTTGACGCTTTGTAACAGGTCACAGAAACAACATAAATAGACACATTTAATTTCTGTTTGAATAATGCCTGTCGCAGATATTGTCCCAAATGAACCATGTTATTGGGACGGATACCCTTCATTTAAAGTAATAGAAACAGGTAGAATCAATCAGTCATTAGCCACACAAAATCCAGTTACATGAAAAGTTGTTTGTCAATTACCTTCTGGACTAACTACTCTTTAACCACATTTTCACCAGTTCCTTTATATTTTAAACCTGTTTTCACTTGTCACGGGATAAGTGCCTCAAAACCAATTGACACAAATTTCCCGCAGGGGTCTCCTTTTCCTTCGTGGACATATTTTTATGCCAAAGTTTATTTTTCTTGATTTTAACTTGTTTAAATTCTAGCATTTAACCCGCTACTTTGTAATCGGGCCTTTTCTTTCATGAACATATTTATATGCCAAAGTTTATATTCATAGGTTTTAACAAAAAAGTTCCAACATTTTTCATCTCGTAGATTGATATTTACACAGAATTTTGCACTTATAATTTTGTGTTTCTAAGTTCAATATTATAGAAAAAGCAGATGAATGAAAGTTAATTTCCCGTATTATCCTTTTTTATAATTTTTTCACCCCATTTATGTATCACAGTAACTTTACAATTTTATATTATATACATAGATAGAGAAAAATGCTGTGAAAAAGTAACAAAATTAGGAACGATTTTTACACCTTTAACGTTTGAATTTCAAAAAAGGTCCAAATTAGTTTTGTATTTTTTAGATAAGCTACGAATGTGATATAATTTTTATTTGTCCTTTTACACCCCAAAAAAGCCGTACCTCAAAAGAGTACCATACACCTGTTCCTTTATTTTATAATGAACAATAATAACCCAATAAAAAATTTGATCATTTTGCGAAGCACTAATGGTACATTTAAAAAAATAAGCGCACAATTATGCGCTACGCAATAAGACATACAGAAATGCAGTAAAGTTAGTGAAACAACTTTTATAAAAAAAAGATAAAATTTCAAGTGCTACGGCATTCCCTTACTGCGAAGCAGGTTTGTAAGGGAGAGTACTAAAAAAAAACCTGTTTCAAAACATTCAGTGTGTAAGGGCGATCGTTACATACAACAATTTTTATATGCGCTGAATAATGCGCTTTATGTGTCAAAAATGTATTGCTTCAAAGTGGGAACTCGCCATATAAAATTCATGTCTTCCTTCTGCGCAATGGTAAGCGATACGTTTATGTTTCTCCCTTACAAACTTGCTTCGTTGGAAGCTCCATTTTTTATTGGGAAGTATTCCATTTTTAGTTTAGGAGATATGAAATTAGCGAATTTTTCTAATGAACAACAATAAGTGTTAATGTTTTTTAACTCTTTTAGTTTAGGAGGTACGAGGTTAGGAGGATCAATTTGGCGAGAGGCCAGCCTTCGGTTCAAATGTTAACCTTTTAGCTTCATACGTTTATGCTCTGCGGTGAAAGATGAATAGATGGTGAAAAAATCTTTTGAAAAAAGTAACAAACATATGTACAATTTGCATCCCTAATACGTTCGAACTTCGAAAAACTAACAAATATGCATTTGTATTTTTTAGATAAGTAACAAATGTAATATAACTTTTTTTTTCTATGCGTATTGGTTTAAAAGCTAGATGGTGTACAAAAGAATTCCCGTTTACTACCTAAAACGGCCTAATTTCGTAAAAGTACACACCTATTTGTTTTTTTTTATTTAGTGCACAAAAATAAATATTAAACTAAAAAAAGTACCAGTTTCTTAAAAAAGTACCAGTTAGAGAACGAAAAAGTACCGAAAAATCCCTCTTACAGATTTTCATTCACTCAGGACCTTGCATGTTTAATTTTATGTTTCTAGGTCCAATACTAACGGTAATTCAAAAAGAACCAGTTAATGAGAAAAAAGTTCCACAAACTTCCCTCTTATAGATTCGTATCCACTCAGGGTATTGCATCTTGAATTTTATGTGTCTAAGTCCAATAAAAACGGATATTCAAATAGTACAAAAAGCTAAGAAATAAAAAGTACCAATAAGCGCTTTTAGAGATACTCATTCGCTGAGGACCTTGCAGGTTTAATTTTATGTTAATAAGACCAATACATGCGAAAATTTAAAAAAACGTACCAGTTAAAAAATGAAAAAGTACCAAAAAGATCCCTTCAACAGATTGTCATTCACTCAAGACCTTGCATGTTTAATTTCATGTTTCTAGGTCCAATACTAACGGAAATTCAAAAAGTACAAGTTAATGAACAAAAAGGACCAAAAAGCTTTCTTACAGATTCTCATTCACTCAGGACCTTACATGTTCAATTTTAAGTTTCTATGTCCAACAATAACGGAAATTAAAAAAGTACCAGCTAAAAAACAAAAAAGTACCAAAAACTTCCCTCTTATAAATTCCTATCCACTAATTACATTGCATATTAAATTTTGTATTTCTAGTTCCAATAATAATGGAAATTCAAAAAGTACCAGTTAAAAAACAAAGAAGTACCAAAAATTTCCCTCTTATAAATTCCTATCCACTAATTACATTGCATATTAAATTTTGTATTTCTAGTTCCAATAATAATGGATATTCAAAAAGTACCAGTTAAAAAACAAAGAAGTACCAAAAAACGCTTTTACAGAGTCCTATTCACTCAGGACCTTGAAGGTTAAATTTTATGTTCATAAGACCAATATTAACGAAAATTAAAAACAAGTACCAGCTAAAACACGCAAAAGTACCAAAAAGATTCCTCTTACAGATTTTCATTCACTCAGGGCCTTGCATGTTTAATTTTATCTTTCTAGGTCCGATACTAACCGAACTTCAAAAAGTACCAGTTAATGAATAAAAAAGTACCAAAAATTTCCCTCTTATAGATTCTCATCCACTCAGGAAATTGCATGTTTAATTTTATGTTTATAGGTCCAATACTAACAGATATTCGAAGAGTACCAGTTAATGAACAAAAAAGTACCAACAACTTCCCCTTATAGATTCTTATCCAATCAGGACACTGCATCTTGAATTTTATGTTTCTAGGTCCAATACTAACGGAAATTCAAAAAGTAGCAGTTTAAGGACAAAAAAGTACCAAAAAGTTTAATCATAGATTCTTATCCACTCAGGATATTACATGTTGAATTTAATGTTACTAGGTCCAATATTACCGATAATTAAAAAAATACTATTTGTTTAACCTAAAATCTAAACAAAAATACAAATTTCCCGTATTTCCTTTTTTGGTACTTTTTTTCCCCCCACTAAAGTGTCAAAAATTTCAGTATTGTAGTGGAGCCCATAATTTGGTACGAATATGTCAAAGAATGCAGGAAAATTTATTGTAAAAAAAGTACCAAAAATAGTTGCGATTTTCACCCCTTAAATTTTCGAATTTCGAAAAAGTACCAAATTCGTATTCGTATTTTTTTGATAAGTTTCGAATGTGGTATAAACTTTGGTTCTATGTTTATTGGTTCAAAAGATAGATGGGGTGTCAAAAAAGTACCAAAATTCAGGTTTTACCCGTTTACTCCCTAAAAGGGTCGAATTTCAAAAAAGTACCAGACAACTGTCCGCTTATTTTTCTAAAGAACAACGATAAGTTTTACATTTTTTTTGTATCTCTTTTAGTTTTGGAGATATCAGGTTACCGTATTTTCCCGTTTTTACCCTTTTTACCCCCAAAACATTTGAATTTCCAAAAATCCCGTCTTAGTGGATCGATTTGGAGAGTGACCAATCTCTGGTCCAAATTTCATGTTATTAGCTTCAGGCGTTTAGGCTGTGCGATGATGAATCAGTGAGTCAGTAACGTTACAATTTTATATATGTATGTATGTAGATAAAGTGGCAGAGGCACAACAAACACGACGAAGATTTAGAAATCATAAAAATACCGACATCCTCCTCAGAACTTGCATTCAATAACATAGACTCTTTAAGGAAATTCATAATTCCAATAGAAAAGCATCCTATCAAATTCTTCTTATATGCCCATGCCGAGAGGTGTTCCTCAGGGGTCAATACTTGGTCCGCTTCTATACACAATGTATGCCAACGACCTTCCTTCCCAGATCAAGCACTCAAACATGCGTATGTATGCCGATGATGTCCTGCTATACATTGAGTGCTCCAAAACATCGTTAAGTCATAAAGTTGGAAATCTTAACTACGATCTCAACAAGATTTATAACTGGGCCACGGCAAATGGCCTATGCCTAAATCCAAAAAAATCGAAATACCTAATCATTTCCAAGAAGAGCATGAAAATCGCTGATGACGTAGGCTTATATCTTGGTGGAAAGAAAATTGAGATGGTCAACTCGGCTAGAAATCTGGGTGTCGTTTTCAATAAAACACTTACATGGTCTGACCACATAAACCAAACGTGCGGCGGAGTATATGGTATGCTCAGAAGTCTATGGTATAGTCAACCGTTCACACCACCGAAAATAAGAATGATGATAGCTAGAACATACCTAATACCAAAACTTACGTATTCTTCTGAAGTTTTCGCCGGATGCAATGCTCATGACAAACGAAAGCTTAACATTACGTTTAATAACATTATACGTTACATTTTTGCTATACCCAGGTTTGCGAGTGTAACAACATACTCCAGACGAATCCTTGGAATGACTTTTGATAACTATCTGAAGTGTAAGAATTTACTTTTTCTACACAAAATTATTATTACTAAGGAACCCAGCTACCTATACAGTAAGCTAACATTTACAGCATCTGCAAGAAATAATAGCATTATCACCTTTACATATAGAAACAGCGCATCTTTTAACCAATTTTTTGTTTACACAATATATCTCTGGAACCATCTTCCTACAAATATTCAACTCACCAGCAACGCTATGAAATTCAAAAAATTGTTAATGACGTACTATGCATAAAGTTTTTAAATTATAAATGTATAATCTTCTTGTTATTTTATTATTTTTTTACTACATTGTTCTTCAAGTTTAAAATGTTATTAATGTTCATTTATGTTAAAATTCACTAGATTAGTATTTTTAGTTTCAACAAATATTATTTTACGAATATTATATCTGATAACTCATCGGATTCTAGAGCTGTTATTTATAAGATTTTATATCTTGTTGCTTTAGAAAGGCAAATATTAATAATAAATACAAATAAATAAATAAATAAATACAACATTAGCTATCATTACCATCATTCTGTCTACTTTTATTATTCTAAAAATTACAAAGTACTATGTAACCCTCAGGTAAATTAAGGCAAGTGAAAATTTTCAAGTGTTATATAACAGGGAATTGGAAAAGATAAGACAAGTATAAAACATTAATCCAGTATGAATCGAGACGATTCAAATTTTTTAGTAAGGGGAGAATTATAACGAATCGGGACGATTCATTTTAAGAAGGCAGAGAGTTAGGGTTTACAATTATTTGTAAACGAGGTAAACACAATTTAACAAAATAATTTTATTTTTATCTTTTAAGAAAATATTACAGTATAGTTTTATCTTTAAAGAAAATATTACAGTTTATAGTTTTCCCTCAATTGTAATAGATAAACATTTTTATTATCAAAACAAATATGTTTTTAAGGAAGAATACTGATTAAGAAAAAATACAAAATATTTGTATCAATATCTTTAAGACTCAATAGATAAGCATTTTATTATTTCGAAATAGATTTATTATAAATACTTTTAGACATAGCCACCAAAGTCAGTTCATAAGTAAAACTCAAATAATAAAGAACGCTCCAAGATACGTTAGTATCTTGAAGTTAATATTTTTTAAAAAAATTAAATTTAAGTTTCTTAACTCATATGTACCAGCAAAGTGAATTTTAAGCAAGAAAGTTGTTTTATTTAGTGAATTTTAAGTGCCCAAAATATTATAATTTAAGCATTTTAATAACTCTTAAAAACTAATAAGAATCTTCAAAATTTTTTATTTTATTAATTTAAAGTTGTATTTTATTACAGTCTAATAATTTAAAAACCGCCAATTGTCGACATCAACATTACATGTTCTTATTTAAAAAGCATTTATTTTTTGACGATTACATCAATATTGATGACCCTGTAGAAAAAGAACTTTTATATCATCAGGTTCTGCATTCTCTTCGAACAGAAAGATTTCCTATAACTGAAATGGAAGCTATTATGTTAACAGCCCTTCAGGGACAACTAGAAATAGGAGATTGTGATGAAACTGTAAGCGATTACAGAGTAGTAGCGAGTCATTGCTTGCCTCCTAGGTTTGTTCCTAATATACCACATGAAGCTGTCGCAATGCATCACCAAAGTCTTCGAGGAATGTTACCCAACGAAGCAAAGAAGGCATTTTTAAATCTTATTCAAAGTTGGCCACTTCATCGCGCGACAATATTTGATGTTATGGTAAGAATTAAAATATAATATAGTTTTTATAATACATATTAAATAAATTTTCGCTCATGCTTTAAATGAAAAATATAGAATGAACCCCTTTTTCACAACTTACCGATTGCTAAAAGTAGACTTTGAACGGCCTTATAAAAAGGGATCTATTATTAAAACTTAAATTAAACATAAAGTCAGCAAGAAAGTAAATTAAGGTTCATCCTACCTGGTAGGTTAAAGTAAAGTTGTAATAAAGAACACCTTTTATACGGCCGACAATATCCTACCTTTAGCTATCGGTAAGTTTGAAAACGGGTCTTAAGCTGGGATCACACGATTGCCGCAATGCACCAATTTGCATCCTTTTTAATACCCCAAAATCATGTGACTGCACAACCAAATGACTCATTTACCAATCAAGAACAATATTGTGCTTACTTTTACCAATAAAAAGCAACCCTGGTGCGGCAATCGTGTGAATGCTCGCTATGCAACCGCGCGTCAATAAAAATATCAAAAATACACCAATATTTTTTTAAAAAATTTAAGTTTTTGTGTTTTGTTTAGTAAGTAATGAAGATAAATAGGTATTTATTTCCCTGTTGACCAAACTGCCGTCGACGACATTGTCTTAAACGATTTATGCACGACATTTCTTCTATCACTTAGGATTTCTGGAAGACAATTTTGAGGAAAATGTCGTGGACGACAAAATACTCGACATTGTTTATTACACTGTCTTTTAAAGAAGTTTATAAACGACGACATGAACGACACTGTCTTTCAAGTTGTCTTTTGTCAAAGCTAATCAACGACCACATGACAGACATTGTCTTGTAAGGTATCCTCTATCAACAACTATACACGACAGTATGAGTGACAGTGTCTTGTAAGCTGGCCTGTATTAAGACTTATGTACGACAACATGACCGACAGTGTCTGGTAAGGTATCCTCTATGAACTACTAAACAGACCAATATGAGCGACATTTTCTTGTAAGCAAAAATTATTTGTTCCTAATAAAAAATAAAAATTACTGTAATATAACGATAATAATAAAAAAAACAACCAAAGCAATATGAGGAAAATAAATCAGTCAAGTCTGAGAACTCAAAGACTAAGGTACGGTCACATATGGCAAACAATTGTTAAATTTTGTGTTTGCCAGCATTTTTTTAAACATTTTTTAATAAAATAAAAATTATCAAAATAATTTCCGTGGAACAGAAAATGTAATTTAAATGATTATGTTATTCGTGCTTAATTCCAAATTTTTATTATTTGATAAAAACACTGAAATTTATTGTTGACGGGATACGCTTTTCCTATGCGCATTTTACTGGTTGCTTAGGCCAGATCATCAGGAAACTTCATCCATAAAGATTTTAGAAAAACTAAAGATATTAAACCAAATAAAACTGTTAGGCGTATAAGAATTATAGCAACAGTTCTACTTGTAACAATATCAAAGTTTAAACAAAATCATCAACAAAAAACAGTGAGTTTATCTTATTAAGAAAAAACAAAATTACTTTTGAGATAATCGGGTGTGTTCTAGAATCCAAATTTACTCGAAAGTGGATTACTTCATAATTTTTTCTGTACTGCAATTTACCATCACATGTTTTTAATCGTTTTCAATTAGAGTAGTATGGGGTTAGTGAAAGTTAACGAATCGGCTTTTATTCTTATATGTGAGAACATTTTTAGCAAAAACATAATATATTGGTTTTTAGTTTGAAATGTTCTTTATTCTATTTAATGAAAACAATAGGTATTTTCACACAAATATCTCGAATTTTTGCAAATTTCCACTGACTAAGCAATTTTTACAGAATTTTTGCCATTCCTTATAGTTTTGGGGACTTTTAATCAATTTTATGGCTTGTTTGGAATGTAAAAAATGATCGCTATCTTGCAATTTTCGCGTATCTTTGTTGCTCTTTTCGGCAATCGTCGCCATTATTAAGATTGCTCCATTTATAAACCGAAGTCACCTATTTAACAGGGCAATAATTTTTATGTTTTTGAACTAGAACTTCTAAATACACAAAAACTTGTGGATTTCAGAACATTAATTTCGGAAAATTTTTCGTTTTTAATACGAGTCGATACCTAGAATACACCTGATTGTAATGAAACTTTATGTTTACGTTTCTATTGTCATAAGAGGTGGAGAGAATCGGTAGATAATTTCACATAGCCCCCACCTTACCAAAGGTCATTGTAATCGATCCATATTTTACCATAGCTCTTAAACCAATGCCACTTCTGTAAATAGCTTTTAATGCCATACTAATCTCATAAATTTTGGTTTTGGCAATAATTTCTATAAATAGCTTGTTTTTCGTGTCAAAATTTTGTCTGGATATGCCGGGAATTGGTTCTAGGTCACTAGCTGCAATCACTTCAAGACGAAAAAATCTCTTAAAGATGTCGATGTCGGTAAATTATTGGGCACTAATAAGTTTTATATAAATCCTCAATTCATTACATAACCAACATTTTTTATTTTTTCGAATTTATTCTATGAGCTAAATTTCAGTTATAAAGGATAGCTAAGGTAAAATGTAACAAGAAGATACAATATAATAGTCTGGTAGTGTATAATGCCATTCCTAAAAATTAAAGGAATAGGACTATTACAAAAAAGCTTTTAAAATACATAACTGAAATTTAGCTCATAGAATAAATTCGAAAAAATAAAAAATGTTGAATATAATAAAGTAACCTATGAAAGGAAATAATTCCCAGTTTCTATTCATTACATAACTTTTTTTGGCGGGTCCATGATTGTCCACGGACCCCAAACAGGTACACTCTCGAAAATTGTTCTATTTATATAGATACGCCATTCTTGCAATGCATTATTCGTAACATTAGCTTATACATATATTATGTGTACCCATATTAAATAAATTACATATTTACTTAAGAAAAATGTACATATTTTGTAACATCTTGAATCCTACTTATCGCGCAACTCTTTGCTAAAAAGAGAACACGGGAAAAATTTTTTTACATAAATAAGTTTTTTCGTCATTAAAAAATTATTTAATATTGTTAAGTTTTTGGATTTTATTCAATAATTTATATTTTAAAGCTTTTAATTTGCCACTGTTTGGTCTTACAAAATTTTTGTAAGAACAAATATTTATTTGCCAAAAACGAGGAAAATATTTGACGTTAAATGGTCACATTAGGAGCATTTTTGTTTGCTAATAAATAATTTTGTTTGCCCAAAATCAGCTGTTTTGTTGTTTGCCCCTTAAAAATATTTTGTGGTCAGATTAGGGCTAACAAATATACACAGTCGTTGACGACAAAGTAGAATCCATTGTCGTCTATATAGTCATCAAAGACAATATAAACGACAATGTCGTTCATGTGGTCATTAAAGTCTAGTTGGAATGCAATGACGTGCATGTGGTCATCAACGACAGGCTGAGAGACATTATCTCTCTTTGTGTCGGGCACGATTTACGCGACACTTGTTTGAAAATGTCATCGACGATTTGCATTAGTTGTCCCTTACGTGTTGTGCAGGAATCAACATTATCATTGAATCATTGATGATTCATGCACGACATAGCCATCTGGGTTTTTATGCATTTTAATTTTTTTTATTGCTATTAACAAAATATGTCTGTTTACAAGCATATACAGCATAACCCGGTTAATTACCCGACGTTTAAATGCCTTTCACGCTTATTTACCTTGAGTTTTAAATCCCCGTTTTTTTGCTTCCATTTTTCAAGCAAAAATCCACGTGTAATTGCCTAACGCTTAATTACCCAATTCGGGTAATTGCCTTAAAAATTAAAATCCCAAAACAAAATTTCACCTAAATTTCATTCGTTTAATTGCACACAGCAAGTAATGCAACCATGCTAATAATTTGAAAATATACACTAAAATTTTTAATAAAAAATATGCCCGAAAAAGCAAAATATGGCTTATTTGCAAGCAAAATATTCCACAATTTCATATTTTCATTAAAATAAAATTTATTCTGTGCTCACCAAAATAAAGATACGTTATGAGGTAAGGATTCATATAAGAGTTATTTGTGCTGACTATTATCTAGATACACCAAATATATGAGACAGGGATGATAAATGACATTTTCTAAATTGCACTTAATTAAGTAAAAATTGTACTTTTTTGACCCTAATTGTACTAAAAATATTTTTTACAGAAAATGTACGAACATACATATTTGAAATACACCTTTGGCAATTAACAAAAAAAAAACATTAAGTTAACACGTAATAAAGAATTTAGACGATACTTTTTATCTGGCTTTTTTTAAAGTTGATAGTGGAACAGGGTATTTTTTCTATTCCTCTAACTCCCACTGGAGCATAGGGCGCCAGGGTATAAATACGTTTAACCCAGTAATAAGCCCAAAAGATATTGTATGAGGGCCCTTATGCGGCCCATACACGTTGTAACTGGTCGTACAATTGAGTTAAATAGACCAGTTCACAGTACATGCTAGAATTTTTTAACCTACTTTTCAATAAGCTTTTTTAAGAAAATATTTTTATAGAGTCAACATGAGTACCGAATTTTAAGCACTGGTGGCGTAAATGAAGTGTAGTAAGAAGAGGAGCAAGGAAAGAATATAAGTAAAGGTTCCAGTAGTTTTTATATTCTTTATTAAAATTGTGCATTGGAATTTCGTATTTGTTTTCTAAGATATTGTTTACTTCGCACGCTGTCAGTACGTCAGTATGAACATTAAAAACGAAAGAAAAAATCGCCATAACACGTACCAGTTTGAAAGCTCAAATCAAATTGATTTTTTATTCGACCGATGACCAACCACATCTCTAACGTAACAAATGGTTCTACAACAATCGAATTGAACACCAAGTCGCAATATGTAGGGTTAATAAATCAAGGTTAAAACTTTTTGTTTATTTATAGCAACAAGATTCATTAGACTGTAGTATGATACAATAATCGCAAAAGGTAATTTCTTTGCTCTGTTTTTTTATCATATTTTGCTACGAAAAAATCCTTTCCATATTCGCCGACGAATGTTGTGTAGACAATATGCCTTTGGCAATTCTTCTGATATTTGGAAATTTTTTAATTTCACTAAATATGTCATTGGAGTACTTCAGTACTTTCGCAATGCAAATAGTACTGAAAAAAGTACATTTGTACTAACTTTATCATCCCTGATATAAGATGTTTTGCCTTAAAGTGATTAAATGATAGGTCGCTAAATGTGATATAATATGAACATTTAAAAGGATAAAATGTCTTGAATGTTTTAGGGATTGAAAATTGAATGGAAGCTGTATGTTTAAATCTGAACCGATTTAAGCTATTTTGGGCCAAAGAAGTTTTAATGGTGAGCATGTGATATTATACCTATTCTTACAACTTGCATAGGTTTTGTTCTTATGATAATTTAATCAAATTATCTAAAAACTCTTGATTACTATGTATAAGGGTGATCGAATAGTATTCGACCGGTTTTAACCGGTTATTTTAGTTTTACCCAAGTCGAATATTTTAAAATGTCCATTTTTCGAATATCGAATAAACCGGCAATTTTAGTAAAATAAACCGGTTACTTTAGTAATGTGTAATTTATAATTTATATACGTTTTCCTTACTTTTGTTATAAATGTACCCGTAATTTAAGTATTTTTCTAATCAAATATTTGGCAAACTTAAACATTCTATAAAAAATGTCAAAAAAAAAATGAAACAATAGTCAAAAAAAACATTATGAGCAATGTAAATACAAATCGCTTATATAAGCTTGTAACAATTAAAAGTACTACAAAAAAAGTTCAGCTTAAAAGGTACTTAGCAATTTGACAGTATTATAAATAATATATATATATATATGTATCTATATATATAAAAATGAAAAATGTTTGTATGTTTGTTTGTCAGTTTGTCAGTTTGTTTGTTGGCTTATAGACTCCGAAACTACTGAGCGGATTTTGCTAAAAATTTTACGGTAACATCACGTGAGCCCTAAAAATAAAATAGGCTACTTATTTTTTCGATAGGGGCAGGGGAATTGGTACCCCCCATAGGATGCCAATATTAATTATCGCATATCTTAAGAGCCGCTGGACGCATTTTGCTGAACTTTTTGTAGTAGGATCTTCTGAGCCCCAAAATCGAAATAATATAGCAGCGGGGGAAGTGGTTCTCCCCATAGGACGCCAATGCTTAATATCGCATATCTTATGAACTGTTATAGTGAGAATGTTCACACTTTGTGGAAGTCACTCTTATGGTATACTACACTTTTGAAAATAAAAATAAAGCGGGTAGGCGCAGGGGGGAAAACCTCCCATAGGATGCATCTATTAAATATCGCTTAACTGAAGAACTATTAAAGGGGGAGTCTTAAAACGTGGTTAAAGCTACTACTATGGCAAACTATAAATTTTAGTATAAAAATGGGCGGGGTAACCAGGGGAGGAGCAGTACCCATCATAGATAGAAATATAAATAAGAGCCACTGCACGCATTTTGTTGAACTTTTGGTAGTAGGATCTTCTGAGCCCCAAAATTGGAATAAAATAGCAGCGGGGGAAGTGGTGCCCATCATAGGACGCCAATGTTTAATATCGCATATCTTAAGAACTGTTATAGTGAGAATGTTCAAACTATGTGAAAGCCACTCTTATGGTATACTACACTTTTGAAAATAAAAATAAAGCGGGTAGGCGCAGGGCGGAAATACCTCCCATAGGATACATATATTAAATATCGCTCAACTGAAGAACTATTAAAGGGGGAGTCTTCAAACGTGGTTAAAGCTACTACTATGGCAAACTATAAATTTCAATATACAAATGAGTGGGTTAGACAGGGTAGGAGCAGTACCCCTCATAGATAGAAATATAAATAATAGCCGCTGCAAGCAATTTGTTGAACTTTTGGTAGTAGGATCTTCTAAGCCCCAAAATCGAAATAAAATAGCAGCGGGGAAAGTGTTACCCCCGTAGGACGCCAATGTTTAATATCGGATATCTTAAAAACTGTTATAGTGAGAAAGTTCAAACTTTGTAGAAGTCAATCTTATGGTATACTTCACTTTGAAAATAAAAATAAAGCTGATAGGCGCAGGGGGGAACTACCTTCCATAGGATGCATATATTAAATATCTCTCAACCGATAAAGTGGTTAAAGCAGTGTAGCGAAGCGCACCGGGTTAAGCTAGTATCTTTATAAAGATGTCATCTCTGGTGATATTTCGAACTGACTTAAAAGAAAATTGTGCTTAAACGGCCCTCAAATGATAAGTTGCAAAGGTTCTTTACACGGGGTTTACATTTTCCAGTACTGGGGGTCGATTCTGGTTCTGTGAAACTGTGAAATGAAAACAAACTTTTCGTTTTCATGAGCACTTTTCACATTAGCACTTCACATTTACACAAAATGCGATTCCCGTTCTTTTAATGAAAAAGGGTTTCATTCCATTGAAGCTTTGAAACTTTTGTAACTATATTAATAAAATGTAAAAGTCAAATGCAGATATCGAAGCTTAGGATTTTGAAACGGCGCTTACCCGCAAACGATTTTTTTTAATGCTTGAGCTGCAAGCATTTATTTTTGCTAAAAGAGTTTTTTTGAAGAGAGAAAAAATACATTTTTATGGCTCCTCTTGTTTTATACAATACTAGCTTAACCCG
The DNA here is from genome assembly GCA_949318255.1 of Pollenia labialis. Lineage (NCBI taxonomy): Eukaryota > Metazoa > Arthropoda > Insecta > Diptera > Polleniidae > Pollenia > Pollenia labialis. Next base: position 74,998,160 of record OX439139.1, read on the forward strand.
GTGCGCTTCGCTACACTGCTTTAACCACTTTATCGGTTGAGAGATATTTAATATATGCATCCTATGGAAGGTAGTTCCCCCCTGCGCCTACCCGCTTTATTTTTATTTTCAAAGTGAAGTATACCATAAGAGTGACTTCTGCAAATTTTGAACATTCCCACTATAACAGTTCTTAAGATATGCGATATTAAACATTGGCGTCCTATGGTGAGCACCACTTCCCCCGCTGCTATTTTATTTAAATTTTGGGGCTCAGAAGATCCTACTATTAAAAGTTCAACAAAATGCATGCAGTGGCTCTTATTTATATTTCTATCTATGAGGGGTATTGCTCCTATCCTGTCTACTCCGCCCATTTGTATATTGAAATTTATAGTTTGCCATAGTAGTAGCTTTAACCACGTTTGAAGACTTCCCCTTTAATAGTTCTTCAGTTGAGCAATATTTAAAATATGCATCCTATGGGAGGTTTTCCTCCCTGCGCCTACCCGCTTTATTTTTATTTTCAAAAGTGTAGTATACCATAAGAGTGACTCCACAAAGTTTGAACATTCTCACTATAACAGTTCTTAAGATATGCGATATTAAACATTGGCGTCCTATGGTGGACACCACTTCCTCCGCTGCTTTTTTATTTCAATTTTGGGGCTCAGAAGATCCTACTACCAAAACTTCAACAAAATGCACGCAGTGGCTCTTATTTACATATCTATTTATGAGGGGTACTGCTCCTCCCCTGTCTACCCCGCCCATTTGTAAACTGACATTTATAGTTTGCCATAGTAGTAGCTTTAAACACGTTTGAATACTCCCCCTTTAATAGTTCTTCAGTTAAGCGATATTTAATATATGCATCCTATGGGAGGTTTTCATAATTTGTATTATTACTCGTGTTAATGTTGTTTATACCCTCTACGAAACGGGTTTTGACAGCAGCAGCTTTCAACTTCTGAGTGTTGTATGCCCTTCTGGTTTGAGTGGTATTACACCTTTTGGGCCAAAGTTTCAATTTCATCTCGGCAACTACTAAGTAATGGTCACTACCAATTTCTCCGCTCCTCTTATTACGGACGTCGCATAGCAGATTACACCATTCCCTAGAAATGCATATGTGATCTATTTGTGTTTCGTAGTTACGTGGAGCCTTCCATGTTGTTTTGTTATTCTTTTTGTGGGGAAATATTGACCCTCCTACTTTAAGATCGTGGTTCAAACAGGTCTCCAAGAAAAGTTCACCATTTTCATTACATGTACCTAATGCATGCCTGCCCATTATTGATTCAAACCCCGTATTATTATCACCTATTTGGGCATTAAAATCCCCCATTAGTAACTTAACATCGCTCCGCGGTGTAGCTTGTAGCGTCTTTTCGAGCAGATTGTAAAATGCTTCTTTGTCTTCTAAAATACTGTCTTCAGTAGGGGCATAACATTGTATTACTGAGATGTTAAAATTTTTAGTACGAAAACGAACGGTAATGATACGTTCTGATAACGCCTTCCAACTTATTATTGATTGTTGCAATTTCTGTCTTACATAGACAGCAACACCTCGTATATGGGGATCCTCTTCTTTAGACATGCCAGAGTACATCAATACACCCCCTTTTTTGCTCCTCACCTCGCCAGACCCATTCCACCTTACTTCACTTAGACCAATAACGTCTATTCGCAGTCTCTCGCACTCTTTAGCTAACATGGCCAGTTTTCCAGGTTGATACAAAGTTCTTACATTTCATTGAGCAAATCGTGTCCTATTAACAAAGCTTGTGTCGTCATCTGAGTTTCCTGTTCGTTTTGTTTTTCCATTTGTAAATACTCGAATCATTAATTTTAGTAGCTACGGGTGATTAACCTATACCTACATAGTTTGGTGGTAGGGCTGCTACCTTTTAGTGTGTGTTGTTGGAGGATCCTATGGTATCCAAACATGCCATGGATCTTGTTACTTATTTGTCGGTATTTCCCCCGAACAAAAGATGCTAAGCTCAGATATCCCGCTGAGTGGTCGGTCGCGTAATAATTTTACAGAGGATCGGCTTATCCTTTGCCTCCAACACTCCCCATTTACCCGGGCTTGTGACCGGCTGCACTGATACAAGTCGCAGTACAGGCTGGGTTATTGGTATCCTATGGGGGGTACCAATTCCCCTGCTCCTATCGAAAAAATAAGTAGCCTATTTTATTTTTGGGGCTCAAGTGATGTTACCGTAAAAATTTCAGGAAAATCTGTTCAGTAGTTTCGGAGTCTATAAGCCAACAAACAAACAAACAAACTGACAAACAAACATACAAACATTTTTCATTTTTATATATATATAGAGATAAATTTTTTTAGTAAAAGAATTTTTGTTTTTTTTTATTTTCATACATATATACATATGTACATACGTGGTAAATATTTTTAACTTAAAATAAATAATGAGTAAACCGAAAATTCCGAATTGGTTGCATTTGGGTTTTTTTCATGAACGATATTGCATCTGAAAGAGGTTGGCCCCAATGTCCTGCCCAAGTGCGCGATTTAAGTTCTCGGACCGACAGGGAGATAAAAAAAAACACTTGTTTATCTTTTTACTGTTAAAATATTAATAATCATTTATTATAATTCTTTTGTTTCTTATATAAAATAAAATATGCTTACTCTACTATAATAATTGAATTTATTAAATAAGTATTAAATTGTTTATTTTATTATTTTTACTTCCTACTTGCTGGTTTGACATTTTTATTTAGTTTGTTCTTATTTTAGGTTTATTGACATTTTGGTTTACTTTCTTATTTTTACTTCCTACTTGCTGATTATTAATTTTAAGTTTAACGTTCTTTTGTTTATTTTTATTTTAGGTTGAATTAATAGTGTTTTGCTTATGCAGCTAGTTAATGTATTGTTGTTATTGTTTTGTATGTGCTAACTCTGTCTTGGTGGTTTTGGTGGTGGTTGTGTTGTTGGGTTCATACCTGGGTATGTAACTCCTCCCCCCTTAGAGTAGAGCGAAGGCCACAATGATTGAATTGGGGCTGAAGCGATGCCAGTTTCTGGGACGTAGTTATGTTTGATTATAACTGAAGTGCTTAATGTAATGATTATGATTATTATAAGTATTATGTTAATAGTTAAAGCTGTTACAATGGTTGTATTGTGTGAAGATTTAGTTATTTCTTGAAGAGAAATTAATTTCATTTTATTATCGAGGTGGTGTTCTTTTAACTTTTGGAGTGAAAGTTCCTCTGTTATTGATTTAGGATGTATTGGACTATATATAGGTGAAATTAGAAGTATTTCGTCCCAAAAATATTTGCTTTACCTTCGTAAATCATTCCATTTACAATAATTGTACAATTCCTGAATTTAATTAGGATTGTGCCTTTTATGGTAAATGGTTGTTTTTTACAAGTAGTATTTATATAAGTGTTTAGCACATTAATAAAAAGTACAACATTTTGTTTTGGTTGTGATATAGAGGAGATGTGACCCTTCTCTTTGAAATGACATTCCGCTGTTCTATTATTTAATATATTGCCTATACAGGCCGATTCTTTGATGTCTTCCTGTTCAATGATACTTTCGCAAAAGAATGTTTTTTCAATTTGTGGGCAAATTTTGTTTGTGTATAATATTTTATGTTCATTAACTAGTGCATATGGCATTACATTGATAAATTTTGTATGGTTTATTGGCAAGGGTATAATTTGAGTTAGTTCATAAGTAATATTTTCTACGATAGGTATTTTTATATTAAAAATTATATTTGTATCATTATAATATGCTTTTAGGCTTAAAAGTTCATACAATTGATCACTTGATGAAATATTAATAAATTGGTTTTTTATGTAGCTGTTTATGATTTCAATTTCTTGACTACTTAATATTGTTTTAGAAATAATGTTTAATCTGGCTAATAATATGGTTTCTGAAATTTCTGTTATGTGATTTTGTAATATGTCTAAATTATAGTTAATTTGATTAATATATTGTATTTCTTCAATTGAATCCTCTTCTTTTTGTATTCTGTTACTTAGCATACGAGAGTTAGTGTTAATGTACCGCTGAATATTATCTTGCTGCGTATTGATGTGTTTCGTGAGATTGTTCAGTCGATCTACTATCTGTGTATTTAGTAAGCTAGTGTTCTGTAAGTTGTCGGTTATTTGGTCGTTTTGTTTCTTTATTTGTTCTATTTGTTGGTTGATTTCCTCTGCGTCTGTTGCGTCGAGATTTCCTGTTATAAATTTGATTGCTGTCCCGAGTCCGTTTATTAGTCCTCTCTTAGTTCTATGTGGTAGTAAATTATGTATTTTGTTCAGTAATTCAGTGGCTTTTAATTTTGTTGTAGATATGGCGTTGGTGTAAGCAGATTTCTTAAGGTTATTGAGTGTATTGATTATATTTTCAATAGACCCCAAGTATTGGTTGGTATCAATAATATGAATTATGTTATTGTAGCCTTTGATGATTCTGGCGTTACCTAGTTTTAGTTGAAGTAGTCCGTTGTTGTTCTCGAGGTCATTAATTTCTATGAGTTGACAGGTTGTTGTGGTGATCTTGAAATCATTCGTTTATATTTCTTTCTTAGTTTAATTCTAGCTTTGTGGATTTTCCTATTGTCTGTTGTTAGAAGGGTTATGTTATTATCTCTTTGTGTTTTATGCTTTGAAAACCTATTTGTTAACTTGTTCCTACGACATTCTTTCCTAAAAATGATTTCGCCTATGTTTTTGGTTTGTGGTTCTGTTCTATATTTGTTAAGTTTTGTTGTTCTAATTTCTTTAAGTTGGTCGACTTTTTGTTTAATAAGAGGGTATAAAGTGTCTTGAAATTCCCTAAGTTTGTCCAAGTATTCATGCTCATTGTTAAATTGAACTGTTTGTTCAAATTTGTACGTTTTACCGAAGAATAATTCGTATGGAGTGAGTTTAGTGCTTGAATGTATTGAATTATTATAAGTGATTAGTGTTTCTTTAAGAATTTCGTTATGGTTTATTCCTACACGTCTTTCTTTCTTAGTTGTTATTATGATTCGGTAGATTTCCGTTAATGTGGAGTGAAGTCTTTCTACTGGGGAATTGCTAGTAGTTTGTTGAAATGAGGTTATGTGCTGTTCTATCTGTTGCTGTCTGCAAAAATCTTTGAATATGCTTGCTGTGAATTCTACCCCTTGATCACATACAACTTTTTTTGGAACTCCAAAAAGAGCTATAAAGTCTTTAAAAGATCTAAGAACACATATGCTTGTTCTAGCTTGGAGAGTGTATGCCCATGCGAATTTGGAAAATTTGTCGGTTATTGTGAGGATCTGTTTGTGTGCTATTGTGTAGATGTCAATGTGGATAATGTCTAAGGGTTTGCATGGTGTTTCTGTTTTTTGCACTAGCGGTTTCTGGGGTCTTCTGTCGTATTTTAAGATTTCGCATTTGTTGCAGTTATTTATGATTTCACTGATTTTTTTCTGCATAAATGGGAAGTAGTACGTTCTCTTTAGATGCCAATGTGTTTCATTAATACCCCTATGATTGTTGCTGTCATGATATTCCGTGATTAGCTGCTCTTGTTCGTCACTACTTTGTATATCTGTTAGGAACTCTGTTGCTCTTAATATTTTGAAGGTTCTGTTGTTTGAAAAAAATTTTGAGTATACCGTTTGGACTACTCGAAAGGTGTCGTCGTCTGTAAAGATTGCTGTTGTCTTATTTGGTGGTACAAATTTTTTAAAAATGTCTAACACTTCTTCTTCTGAGAATGTGGGCCTTTCTATTGTTTTCCTCAACTTGTTTCGAAAAGGGTTGAGTAGTTGTATGGCTGTTTTGTTTGATCTTTTTAAAACTATTTGTATTTGAAAATCGTTAAGTGGTCTCTCTGTAATTGACAGATGATCGTTTAGGTTTTCTTCTGCTGAGTGTATGGTCGCTATTGATGCGTTGTCATTTTCTTCTGTTTCATTAAAGTTTATTTGTAATGTGTCTGCAATCTTGATTCTACTTAAAGCGTCTGCGTTCGTGTTTTGTTTGCCTTTTTTATACTTTATTTCATAATCAAATTCCTCCAATTTAAGTCTCCAACGGACCAATTTTGAATTTGGTTCTTTCAGAGACATTAGCCATGTCAGTGGTCTGTGATCAGTGATGATTATAAATTTTCGTCCGAACAGATAGGGTCTGAAGTATTTAGTAGCCCATACGATGGCTAATAGTTCTTTCTCTATGGTCGAGTAATTGACTTCTGATACGGAAAGTGTTCTACTCGCATAACAGATTGGTTTGTCACTTCCTATGGTACCTTGTGAGAGAATTGCACCTAAGGCGACATTGCTAGCGTCAGTAGTTAATATAAAGGGTTTAGAAAAGTCAGGGTACTGTAGTATTGGGTCGTTCATCAATATAGTTTTGCATGTGTTAAACGTGTTAATGTAATCTTCACTAATTATTACCGGTTTTCCCTTTTTTAGACAGCTTGTCATTGGTTTGGTCAATTGAGCAAAATTTGGTATGAATTTGCGATAATATCCTAGTAGTCCTAAAAATGATTTAATGTCCTTTTGTGTTTTAGGAATCGGAAATTTCTGTATTGCTTCTATTTTCATGGGATTAGGCTTAATGCCATCTGTAGATACAATATGTCCTAGGAATGCAATTTCTTTTCTTAGAAATTCTGACTTGTCCAGTTGTACTTTGAAGTTTGAAAGGGAAAGTCTATCGAAAATAGCTTGAATGTCATTAATGTGTTGCGTTAATGATGTCGAGAAAATTATTATATCGTCTAGATATACTAGACATATTTTTCCTACTAAGTCCTTTAAAACGTTGTCCATAACCCTTTGGAACGTGGAAGGGGCGTTTTTTAACCCGAATGGCATTCTTATGTATTCATAGTGGCCACCTTCAACGGTAAAAGCTGTTTTGGGAATGTCTTTAGGGTGCATCTCTAGTTGGTGAAAGCCACTGGCCAAATCCAAGGTTGTGAAGTACATGCATCGACCAAGCTTGTCTAGTATTTCTGTGATATTAGGAAGAGGATATCTGTCTGATATGGTTTTTTCATTTAGTTTCCGATAATCTATTACTAGTCTCCATTTTTGTTTCCCGCTTGCATCGATCTTTTTCGGTACGATCCAAACAGGAGAGCTCCATGGTGAATAGCTTTGACGAATGATTCCCTGTTCTAGCATATTATCAATTTGTTTTTTGACTTCTTCCTTGTGTATATATGGGTACCTATAAGTCTTTGTATAAATTGGTATATCGTCCTTTGTAGGTATTTTATGTTTAACTGCATTTGTGAATGTTAGAGGTTCGTTTTCTTTGTAAAAAATGTGTTTGAATTTTTTGCATAGATTGATAAGATTTACGTTTTCTTCTTGATTGAGGTGTTCCAATCTTAAAATCTGTTGGAAGTTTATTGGTTTGGGGTCCTTTTCTATCCTTTTTGTTTCGAAATTGCATACCTCGTGGTATAAAGGTGAGTTGTATTTATTTGTCTTTAAGGGTTGCTCTATGTATGCTATTTTCGGTTCAAGGGAGGTATTTGTAATTTCAATTATACTAGACCAATTATTAGCTGTATATATTCCCTCAGAGATAAAGAGGCTAGGGCTAATTTGGGTTTGTTCTATATAAATGTCTCCATTTTCTGTATCTACGGGTAAATTTACTGTGGTTTTTGTTAATTCAGGAATAACGTGTTTCTCAGAAGTGTTATTTGGCTTGAGTTGGAGTTGTAAGGTTGTTTGTTCTGTGTGTAATGTGTTATTAGTGAGGTCTATTTTTGCTCCTATTTTCGTTAAAAAGTTTAAACCAAGTAAGCCATGAAAATATGTGTGAAATTTAAATAGAAGGAATGTGAATTGTCCAGGTTGCTTAAATTCTCGAAATATTGGTAATGTTACTTGTTTTGTTAGTGTATGTTGGTTTAAAACTGTTTTGATTATTGTTGGTCTACAATTTTCTGTAATTTTTGGATCTACAAGTTCGGGTGCTATAAAGGATGTTGAAGCTCCTGTATCTATTAGAAATTTTAGTTCTTTATTTATTGGTGAGTTAATTTTTATGTAGGCTAGTTGAGACCCATGTGTATTTATATCTATGTACCCGGTTGATGAAAAGTGAAAATTTTGCGAATCATCTATATTAGTTGCATTTTGATGTGGTGTGAATTGGTCTAATGTTTGATATTGTGAATTGGTTGATTGTTCAAAATTGTGCACTTCATTTTGTCTAACATTTCTCGATTGTGTGCTTGGGCTTTGTTTGATAAAGGTATTTCTGGTTTGATTATAGTTTTCGCGTTTAGGTATTATATTTGGTGATGCATATGTTTGGTAGTTTCTTGAAAATTTAGTTTCCGATCCCTCAAATTTCCTTTTTTGTGGGTAGTTTGAAGCATGATTGTTCGGTCTATATTGTTGAACAGGATTTTGGTCAAATTGTTGTGGATTCTTGAAATTATCAGCTCTGTACGGCTGTTTATAGAATGTGGATTGTCTGTAGTAAATATTTTGTTCTTTAAGACAGAAGGACAAAGCTGAGGCAAGAGTTTTTGGTTGCATTGCTCGAATTGATGAGCCAAGGGGTTCCCTTAGTCCTGATAAGAAAGTGTTGAGACACATATCAGCGAACAGTTCTTTTTTTGATGAAATAACATTTTGGTCTTTCTCATGAATGAGTATGTTATTACACAAAGCGGATTGTATTTCTATAATATCGCTGTAAAACTGTTGTATTGTTCTATTTGCTTGCCTCACATTATGTAAGTCTTTTATTAGAGATGTTTCCGATCTTTTGTCCGAATAGTGTAGGATTAAATTTCCTTTAATCATGTCCCAGTTTAAGGGAGTGCCATACATGTTTAGAATTTCGTTTGCTTCCCCCTCAATTTTGTTCCTAATTGCCCTCAAGAGAATCTTTCCATATGGTGTACTATCTGCACTCTGAATGTAGAGTAGTATTTCCTCTACATTGTTAATGAATTCGTATAATAACCTAGGGTTGCCATTAAAATGGGGAAGATCTTTAATGGCATCTGGTATTCTGAGAGAGTTAAATAGGTCTGTGTTAGTATTACCTGATTGATTTGCTTGTGTCATCTTGTCTGTTTCTATTGTAATGTTTTTCCTAAGTCTTGTTATTGGTCCTAAGTACTTTACTACTGGTTGCATCAAATAGATAGCAAGATAATTCCAACAGACCCTTTTTTATATATATATGTAATTTTTAACAATAGTAATAATAATTGTAAAATGTAATAATAAAAGTATAAATATGAATTCTACACCTTCAAAGAAGCTTTCTTTATATCCAAATTTTGTATATATATAAGTATTTATTTATTATAATTACTTTTGAGTCACAACCACGCTATGCTCTGGTTGAATTTAAAAGTTTGTGTATGTACTCTTCCTCTCGTCAAGTTTTATTTGAGAGGGGTAACTATTTTCTGAATATTCTTGCTTTTTTTTATTAAGGATTGAATCGCAGTCACGCTATGCTCTGACTGAGAGGAATTGGGTTTTTCTATGTTTTTATTTTCCTTAGCTTGTTATTAGAGCTAGAGTTTCCATATACCTTGGTTACAATAGCTTATTTAGTGATTATTTATACTTGTTATTATATCCTTTATATATTTGTTTTCGCTCTTCTTTTTCCTTTTTTTTTTTATGGGGTACTGTTTCTATATTATTATTTTCCTTAGTTCATTATTAGAGCTAGAGTTTCCATATGCCTTGGTTACAATAGCTTATTTAATTATTATTTACTTTTGTTATTATTAGTTTCGTATTTGTGAGCTATAGTTCCTATATGTTTTGGTAACGATAGCTTATCTACTAATTGGATATAGGGTCTAATAATAGATTCCTAATGCTTCTTTTTAGATGTTTACATAAAATAATTGTATTAACTTACATTAGGATTGTAATTAATATATATTTCATATTCGTTGCTTTCTTGTCCTGGCTTAGCGTTGATCAATTCCTTGTTTAGTATATGAGGTTTAAAGTTCTTTGATTCCTTGTTGAGTTGATGAGGTTTAAAAGTTCTTTGATTCCTTGTTGAGTAGATGAGGGTTAAAGTTCTCCGGTTATGAAGGATTAAGATCCATCCGTGTTACACTTCTACTATTTTTCACTATTGTACTTATAAAGTGTTTTACTTTATTTCTCTTCACAATTGTATTTTATATAATTTTACTATAATACACGGATAACCGGGCTACCGACTGCGCCATTTAAGTTCTCGGACCGACAGGGAGATAAAAAAAAACACTTGTTTATCTTTTTACTGTTAAAATATTAATAATCATTTATTATAATTCTTTTGTTTCTTATATAAAATAAAATATGCTTACTCTACTATAATAATTGAATTTATTAAATAAGTATTAAATTGTTTATTTTATTATTTTTACTTCCTACTTGCTGGTTTGACATTTTTATTTAGTTTGTTCTTATTTTAGGTTTATTGACATTTTGGTTTACTTTCTTATTTTTACTTCCTACTTGCTGATTATTAATTTTAAGTTTAACGTTCTTTTGTTTATTTTTATTTTAGGTTGAATTAATAGTGGTTTGCTTATGCAGCTAGTTAATGTATTGTTGTTATTGTTTTGTATGTGCTAACTCTGTCTTGGTGGTTTTGGTGGTGGTTGTGTTGTTGGGTTCATACCTGGGTATGTAACTCGCGCAAGAAATAGGAAAAAAAATTGTACATAAATGTTTTAATACATATATAAAACCAAAAGCAATTTTTTAACGGAAACAAATTTTTATTCAAAAAACAAGAGCAGTCATAAAAATGTAAAATCGATCAATCAATGAGTTGTCAAATGAGTTTTTTGGGTAAACATCTTGCCCGCGCGATTACCCCAAAATATTTTTTGCAGTAAATAATTTTGGCATAAAACTGACATCTACGAAAATAATGTTATTGACTTAAGTGAAAGTTTTGTTTTAGGGTATTAAAATAAAAGTTTGTTTTTGAAAAAGGTTTTTTACTTTTAATTTATTTTTTAAAAGTTAAAATCAATCACATCAAGTTATTTAATTTTCTTGTTTTTCTACACAACAAGTTTTTACATCGTGTAAATTGTGTAATGACAATTGGCAAGATTTTATATCACATTGGCGGTCCAGACCTGCAATTTTTGTTGCAGCAATTCTTGAGTTTATTTGTGAGAGTGGTGAGAAAATATCTGAGCGGAACTCATTTCACCAAATCATGAATTTCTGCAATAAAAATTGAAAATTTGGACAATGAATTATAAATAAGGTAATGCCTCTATTAGTTGCTAGTAAAATTTTCAAGTAAAAGTTACTGCCAGGCCAGGTAAAAAACTAAAATTTGTTGTTGTTTTTAAAACAAATATACGAAAGAAATGTTCTTGTCGACATCTTGGGCCTGAGCCTTAATTTCTTTCGTTTAAGCTTTCGAGTTATTCTTAGCAAGCCTTTTCATTTGATACCTATATTATATGATTGCATTAAAAATAGCTAGACCGCCATTTTGGCTGTGCTGCTATGTTTGATTTAGAATGACGTTTCATAGTTTACAACATGGTGAAATAAACAGGTGGCATCACTACGCCAGATGACGATTTTTTGCTCCTGCATTGTTTGTCTAGGTTTATGTCAAAGTTTTGTTTATGCTTACAAAAAGTCCACGTTTTGTGCTGAGATTATTGTATTTTAATAAAGTTTTTGATAATTTTTAATTAAAATAAATAAGATATTGACTATAATAATATAAAAATTCGCCAAAAATGTATTTATTTCATCACGTTTAGCGGCACGCTTTGATTTTTGTTAAAAGTATTTTTTGACGTAAACGGTGATGTAATTTCCAATTTTGTTGTAATGTTGTATTTGTTGCCGTAACGATGCCACCTACTTATTCCACCATGGCTTACAATGCTTTGTATACATAATTTCAGCTCAGTCAATTGAACATATCTGCTTCAAATTGAGTTGCAACCCAGCGGTAAAAAAAATGCGTAAATAGGCCTTATAGAAGGCCTTATTAAGCAGACACAAGCTCTCCACTTCGCATTCCATACTCATATATTTTTTATACAGGTTGTCATTGGGAGCAAGGCCTTCCACACTCCCTTCTTCTTACAGTAATTATAAAAGGCTTTCAAAAGAAGCTCTTTTGTAAGCCCTTCTGATGCATGTCTTTAAGAACGCCTGTTAATAAAGGAATGTTAAAAGGCATTACAAAGGTGTACTGAAAAAATGGCTTATATTAAAGTACATATCGAATACCTATAAAAAAAGGTTTTTTAAAAGGACTTCTGAAAATTTTAGTTTTACATTCATAGACATTTAGTATGCATACAATTTCAATGGTAAAATATGCAAAATAGGAATTAAAAGGAAAGAGCTACCATATTTTTCTTCTCCATTTTCCATTGAAAATGTCCTAGTAGGATTAAATTTATGTTTTAAATGAATTTTTTAAAAGTTCACAGAAAAATTATTTTCAAAATTATAATAAAAAATTCCAAGATTCCTTTATATAAAACACTAGCTTAACCCGGTGCGCTTCGCTACACTGCTTTAACCACTTTATCGGTTGAGAGATATTTAATATATGCATCCTATGGAAGGTAGTTCCAACCTGCGCCTACCCGCTTTATTTTTATTTTCAAAGTGAAGTATACCATAAGAGTGACTTCTGCAAATTTTGAACATTCCCTCTATAACAGTTCTTAAGATATGCGATATTAAACATTGGCGTCCTATGGTGAGCACCACTTCCCCCGCTGCTATTTTATTTAAATTTTGGGGCTCAGAAGATCCTACTATTAAAAGTTCAACAAAATGCATGCAGTGGCTCTTATTTATAATTCTATCTATGAGGGGTACTGCTCCTATCCTGTCTACCCCGCCCATTTGTATATTGAAATTTATAGTTTGCCATAGTAGTAGCTTTAACCACGTTTGAAGACTTCCCCTTTAATAGTTCTTCAGTTGAGCAATATTTAATATATGCATCCTATGGGAGGTTTTTCTCCCTGCGCCTATCCGCTTTTTTTTTACTTTCAAAAGTGTAGTATACCATAAGAGTGACTTCCACAAAGTTTGAACATTCTCACTATAACAGTTCTTAAGATATGCGATATTAAACATTGGCGTCCTATGGTGGACACCACTTCCCCCGCTGCTTTTTTATTTCAATTTTGGGGCTCAGAAGATCCTACTACCAAAACTTCAACAAAATGCACGCAGTGGCTCTTATTTATATTTCTATCTATGATGGGTACTGCTCCTCCCCTGTTTACCCCGCCCATTTGTATACTGACATTTATAGTTTGCCATAGTAGTAGCTTTAACCACGTTTGAAGACTCCCCCTTTAATAGTTCTTCAGTTAAGCGATATTTAATATATGCATCCTATGGGAGGTTTTTCCCCCCTGCGCCTACCCGCTTTATTTTTATTTTCAAAAGTATACTATACCATAAGAGTGACTTCCACAAAGTTTGAACATTCTCACTATAACAGTTCATTAGATATGCGATATTAAGCATTGGCGTCCTATGGGGGAACCACTTCCCCCGCTGCTATTTTATTTCAATTTGGGGGCTCAAAAGATCATACTACCAAAAGTTCAACAAAATGCGTGCAGCGGCTCTTAAGATATGCGATAATTAATATTGGCATCATATGGGGGGTACCAATTCCCCTGCTCCTATCGAAAAAATAAGTAGCCTATTTTATTTTAAGGGCTCACGTGATGTTACTGTAAAAATTTCAGAAAAATCGGTTCAGTAGTTTCGGAGTCTATAAGCCAACAAACAAACAAACAAACAAACAAACAAACAAACAAACAAACAAACAAACAAACAAACAAACAAACAAACAAACAAACAAACAAACAAACAAACAAACAAACAAACAAACAAACAAACAAACAAACAAACAAACAAACAAACAAACAAACAAACAAACAAACAAACAAACAAACAAACAAACAAACAAACAAACAAACAAACAAACAAACAAACAAACAAACAAACAAACAAACAAACAAACAAACAAACAAACAAACAAACAAACAAACAAACAAACAAACAAACAAACAAACAAACAAACAAACAAACAAACAAACAAACAAACAAACAAACAAACAAACAAACAAACAAACAAACAAACAAACAAACAAACAAACAAACAAACAAACAAACAAACAAACAAACAAACAAACAAACAAACAAACAAACAAACAAACAAACAAACAAACAAACAAACAAACAAACAAACAAACAAACAAACAAACAAACAAACAAACAAACAAACAAACAAACAAACAAACAAACAAACAAACAAACAAACAAACAAACAAACAAACAAACAAACAAACAAACAAACAAACAAACAAACAAACAAACAAACAAACAAACAAACAAACAAACAAACAAACAAACAAACAAACAAACAAACAAACAAACAAACAAACAAACAAACAAACAAACAAACAAACAAACAAACAAACAAACAAACAAACAAACAAACAAACAAACAAACAAACAAACAAACAAACAAACAAACAAACAAACAAACAAACAAACAAACAAACAAACAAACAAACAAACAAACAAACAAACAAACAAACAAACAAACAAACAAACAAACAAACAAACAAACAAACAAACAAACAAACAAACAAACAAACAAACAAACAAACAAACAAACAAACAAACAAACAAACAAACAAACAAACAAACAAACAAACAAACAAACAAACAAACAAACAAACAAACAAACAAACAAACAAACAAACAAACAAACAAACAAACAAACAAACAAACAAACAAACAAACAAACAAACAAACAAACAAACAAACAAACAAACAAACAAACAAACAAACAAACAAACAAACAAACAAACAAACAAACAAACAAACAAACAAACAAACAAACAAACAAACAAACAAACAAACAAACAAACAAACAAACAAACAAACAAACAAACAAACAAACAAACAAACAAACAAACAAACAAACAAACAAACAAACAAACAAACAAACAAACAAACAAACAAACAAACAAACAAACAAACAAACAAACAAACAAACAAACAAACAAACAAACAAACAAACAAACAAACAAACAAACAAACAAACAAACAAACAAACAAACAAACAAACAAACAAACAAACAAACAAACAAACAAACAAACAAACAAACAAACAAACAAACAAACAAACAAACAAACAAACAAACAAACAAACAAACAAACAAACAAACAAACAAACAAACAAACAAACAAACAAACAAACAAACAAACAAACAAACAAACAAACAAACAAACAAACAAACAAACAAACAAACAAACAAACAAACAAACAAACAAACAAACAAACAAACAAACAAACAAACAAACAAACAAACAAACAAACAAACAAACAAACAAACAAACAAACAAACAAACAAACAAACAAACAAACAAACAAACAAACAAACAAACAAACAAACAAACAAACAAACAAACAAACAAACAAACAAACAAACAAACAAACAAACAAACAAACAAACAAACAAACAAACAAACAAACAAACAAACAAACAAACAAACAAACAAACAAACAAACAAACAAACAAACAAACAAACAAACAAACAAACAAACAAACAAACAAACAAACAAACAAACAAACAAACAAACAAGCAAACAAACAAACAAACAAACAAACAAACAAACAAACAAACAAACAAACAAACTAACAAACAAATGTAAATTCAATTGTAAAAATGGGAAAAAAAAACAAAAAAAACTCCTTATTCATAATTGTGCTGATTCGAAAATTCGCAAAAATTTGCTTATTGCGGTATAATAGCAAAATTTAATATTTATTAAAAAACATTTGTTATTTTTAATAAAAAACATTTAAGCTGTTGAGAATCACACGAAAAAATCACTTCTTTTGCGAACATTGCTAAAATTCGCGAAAATTTGCAAAAATTTGTGAAAAATTTCAATATTTCAAAAAAGCCATAAAATTGATAAAAATTCCTAAGACTATAAGAAATTACAAATATTCGATAAAAATGGCAAAATTAGCGGAAATTCGCAAAAATAGCAGTATGATAGAAAAGTTTGATATCTATTAAAAATCGTTAAGGCTCTAAAGAATCAGAAAACTTAGACGAAAAGTTTCGTCTATCAGACACATGGCTTAAATTCGCGAATTTCCGCTCATTTAGACATTTTTATGGAATTTTAGCTATTTCTTATAGTTTTAGGGACTTTGAATCAATTTTATGGCTTGTTTAAAATATTAAAAATTTTCGCGAATTTTCGCTATTTTTGCAAATTTTTGCAATTTTCGGGCAGCTTTGTTGCTCATTTTCCATTTTTTTTAATTTATCATTATTATTATTGTAAAGTTAAAAAGGAATAAAACTGTTTCGACACCAATAAGACTGTCGACAAAATCATCATCAATTTATATCGATGCCATCGTTAACGTTGCTTACGGCATACCAAAAATACATCGACGCTTATCAATAAAACTTGATATTGACAATGGGCATACCGATTGGCAAGAATCGATACAAAACGTTATCGTTTCGTATTGATGACGCTAAATAGAATAAGGGTGAATGCTATCCAAATAAAATTAAATACTTCACCTCTCACACTAATAAATTTCGTGATGCTCGTTTCATAATTTACTACAGGCCCCATATAAAGCCCACTTAGCTTTCGGTGGAAGGTATTAAAGATTCTGTGAGGCATCGTTCTTTTTTTTTTATTTGGAAATATATTTTTTTTTTTCATCGCATTAGTTTTGAAATTTTTATAGGAAATTTTTTTTGAACATTTAAATATTATTTTCATTGTCTTGATTCAATTTGTGGAGATAAGTCTTTTTAAGTTGTTTTTTTGTGTACCAGGATAATAAATAAAGATCCTGTGAACTGTTCTCAATTTTGTTTTAACACATCACCTGCGATTGAAGATTTTGTTTGTGGAAATTCGTTAATAATATTCCAAATTTTTCATAGGTAAGAAAATAGAAATGTATAAGATTTTTTTGTGTGTTTTAATCTGGACTATTCTTTCTTCGTCATAGGATCTCTTGATTAGAGAATTGAGCCTTTACACCATCTGTGATTGAGGGTATTGTCTACCGAAATTACTGCGATATATTCGAAAGGGGGGAAAAAACACATAAAATAGAAGAAACAGAGAACAGTTTCAATATATTGCAACAACAGAACGTCATTTAGCAAAAAGGCACTTAAAAGTCGAAATATTAAATCAGTTATTCGTCTTGGACAAGATTGTTTTTTTTATATATTACGACTACAAACATTTCATAAAGATTTTCAAAACATTACTTCGCCTAGATAGGAAAGTAATACTTAAAAATATTCTGGTGGTCTGCGGGGAGAAGGGAGTAAATGCTCCAAAAGTTGATTACTTAGGATAATTTCTTCTTTAAATTAATATTTAATTAATTCTGACATTTTTTTTTTTTTTTCATATCAATAATTAAAAATGATCTATGTATATTCGTCAATTTAGAAAATAAGTTTATCTAAATTTTTGTATTGAAACAATAATTTTCTGTTCCCTCCTCCTTTTGTTGTCAGTATGCTAGAATTCAAAAGTTTAAAATTTCGAGTTTAAAAAGTAAAATTTAAACATATAAAAACCAAAAAAAATTACCAACCAAAATAATAACACACTATACATTCATAGCAAAATATACAAAAATACATAGTTTGACATGAAAAAAGAAAAATAATAACATCTAGTACTGTTATTTTAACAATTAAAGAATATTTATATTTAACGTAATAATTTTAAAACGTGAATTTAAAGATAAAATACATCATAAGATTCAACTTCCATTGACATCAGGCCTGGAGTCAACGTGGGACAAGTATGTGGGTGAGTCTAATATAAATTTTTATTGTTAATTTTAAATATTCTTTAAATTTAAAAAAAAAAAAAAAACATTCATTCATACATAGTATGTTTGTACACTTTCTTTAAAATACAAACAAATTTCCTTAATTTCAATTTTAATAACATAATCATTGTTTTTTTCCCCCCTTTGCATATTATTACCATAAACACACTACAATTTTAATACTCATACATCAATTCTGTTAATAACATTGGTAAAATATATTGTTTTGATTTATTATCGAAAATAAATTAGATTTTATTTGAAACAACATTATTTACTTCTTATGAATGTTATCAACATAATTTTTCTAATTAATTTTAAGCTTTCGGACGGTGATATAATTTAAAATTGTTAATTTAATATTGTTTTTTTTAGTATAATTTTAAATTTTGATAATACTTTAAACATATGATTATTAATTGGTTTGAAATGGACCTAAAACAAAATATAAGACGGTTTGTTGTTAAAATGTATTAAATTTTTTTTTTGTTTTTTTTTATTCACGAAAGGTTAAGGTAAATTTGGTATGTAGGAGAAGTTGGGCTATCTAGGAAGATTAAGAGAAAGATAGCATGGTTGGGTGGGTATAGACAACGAAAGAGGATTTAACACCTTTCCTTTTCTACTAGGTTTTCTCCCTTCTTTACTTTCTATCCACAATATTATTATTTCGTATTTATTATTTTATTTGTCGATTCCCTAGCTACCTAATTTTTAGTTTGTGTGGCAATCAATAAGCTGTTTCGATAGGGGTAAAAACCACCCCATTTTCCACTAGCACGGCCGGTTATAAAGGTAGCACAACCCCTTGAAAAATACGCCCTCGCGGTTTGGTTCGTTACATAAAATTAAATGGCGCCCAACGTGGGGCATCAGCCAATATACTTTTCTTAAACATTCAAATGTTTAAAAAAAATTTTTAATTCTCATAATAACATCTTGGTGCTGATGCTTCTACATATTTATATCTGATTTTTTTTATCGACTTTTTTTTTTGTTTCCCTCTTATTTTTTTTTATTTGTCATCTAGATTTTAATTTTTCTTCTGGATTTTTGAACCTTTCAGTGTTGGGAGGTTTTAACTGAAGAATTTTTAGTAGATTTTATTTTGTGTTAGACTTCTGTTGAGATTTTTTATTTTAGATTTGTTTTGAGATAATACTCACAGTTTTTAACATTATGTTTTTTGGGTAATCATTTTTTTTTTAGTTGCTTTTCATTTTTCAAAATTTTACTTTGAGATACTGTGTGGTTGAGATTTCTGTATTTGGATGTATCTAAATACCTACTCTCATACTTATCTCATTGATAATTGTTTTTTTTATCATTTTAGTATTTAGAGGATTGATTCTTACAATGAATGTATAAAGTTTATTGTATGCGTTCTCTGAATATTATTTTAATCTGTTCTATTTTTTTTTTTGGGAGAAAAGTTTAGGAGTTTATTCGTTTTAATTTAGCTTTTCCTACATATTATTCTGACCCTAACTGAGTAGTGAAATTTTGTTATTTGTTTTTTTTTCAATTTGAAAATGCCTGTGACGAGAAGTCATGATAATTTATTAAACTTGGACGTACCTACAAACTGCAGTTTTACAGTTTCAGTAGAAGACTCCAACACAAATCCGACGCAATCTACGTCCAAGGGACGTTCCAAAAGAAATCCGGTTCAGACTAGAAATGATGGTGCAGATATTGAATCTGATAATCATAATCAAATTGAACAAATTGTTTCCAACTCGATGATACAATTTCGCGGTGAAATGACAGAATTTGTTAGAAATGAGCTTAGGTCAATGCTAAGTGAAATTAATTTTAATAGTAATTCTGAAACTCGTAACGTGGTATCTTCTAATAATAACGCATCTGGAACTCCTCGGACATCAAATTTTTCTCGGGAACCTTTCGTAGGTGAAAAGGTTTCCAATATAATACGCAACTGGCGTATTAAATTTACTGGCAGTGACGACCAAATGACGGTGGACGATTTTATATATAGGATAAATATACTTACAACGAATAGTTTAGACGGGGACTTTAGGCTTTTGGGCAAGCATGCTCACGGACTATTTGACGGCAAAGCTTTAGACTGGTATTGGCGATACCATCGACATGACAATGAACTAGACTGGTTTAGTTTGACGAGAGCTTTGCGTGAACAATACAAAGGGGACTACAACGATTATGACGTAATGGAGGACATACACAGACGCAAACAACGGGTAAATGAAAACTTTGATGACTTTTACGACTCCATTTCGGCGATGACGGACAGACTTAAAACACCTCTTTCGGATGCGGTTTTGTGTTCCATTGTAATTCGAAATCTCCGAAATGAAATCAGACATGAACTGATACACTTTGACATATCGACAGTAGCTCAACTTCGTCGTGAGGTTAAACGACACGAGAAGTTTGTAAAAGATATTCGCAAGTTCGATTCGCGGAAAACTGTTGGAGGACATGTAACGGAAATAAGTGACACGAATTGCGATAATGATTTGACTACGGACTTATCACCGGAGATTTGTGCAATTCGTGGCGAAAGTAAGTGTTGGAATTGCGACAAGATTGGACACAATTACTATGACTGCTTGGACAAAAGACGCATATTTTGCTATGGATGTGGTGCAAAAGACACCTACAGACCTTCTTGTCCTAATTGTGGTGCAAAATCACAGGGAAATGGACAGAAGGATGTCCGCAGGATCTAATGCGGGCATCCATGACATATGCTTTGAATAACTTTGATTTGACTAATTTTAATCCAGACAATGCTACAAGGACTGAGACAGAAGCTGGTATCCCCAGTGGGGTTAGCCAACATCCATTAATGAGACCATACCACGTGCGTTTGTTGGAATACCAAAAAGCTCGTGATCGAATTTTCGGATTTACGGACAATACGGCAAAATCCAAACGTTCATCACTACGTATACGGAATTTTTATAAAAACTTAAAGTCTCTACGATCCATTACCATTTCGCCTATAATTTCGCAGGATGATGATAGTAGACCTTTCATACAGTTAAAAATTGAAAACAAAAAAGTTTTAGCTTTATTAGATAGTGGGGCCAATAAGAGCGTGATCGGTGGTACATTGGTTTCAGACGTTAGGGAGATGGAAGGTTTTCGCAAGTGTAACGGAAACGTAAGGACGGCAGATGGACAAAGACAGAATATATTAGGGACGGTGACATTGGCAGTGACCTTTCAAAACAAACGAAAACTATGGACTTTTTAGTAGTTCCAACTATCCAACAGGATATTATATGCGGGTTCGATTTTTGGACCACTTTTGGGTTGAAAATTTCTGTTCCGGAAATCGGGGAGGTTGAATATAGCGAACCTGATAGATTAGTATTGACACCTTTTGAAAAACAAAAACTTGAGAAGGTAATTTTAGCATTTCCTAATTCGGAGACTGAGGGGTTAGGGTGTACAAATTTGGTTGAACACCAAATTGATACGGGTGACGCCAAGCCAATTAAGCAGAGATATTATCCTATATCTCCTGCAGTTGAGAAACAGCTGTGTTCGGAACTAGACCGAATGTTATCGCTTGGGGTCATTGAAGAAGCTCCCAGTTCTCCGTGGTCATCTCCAACTGTGGTTGTAATAAAACCGGATAAAGTGAGAATGTGTGTGGACAGTAGGAAACTTAACTCTGTGACAGTAAAAGACGCTTACCCAATACCAAACATTGACGGACTTATATCGAGACTTCCTTCAGTTTATTGCATTTCAAAAATTGATTTGAAAGATGCCTTTTGGCAAATTAAACTGGAGGAAAGCTCAAGACAAAAGACAGCTTTTACAGTTCCCAATAGGCCATTGTACCAGTTTACAAGAATGCTTTTTGGACTGTGTAATGCACCGCAGACGTTGTGCCGACTTATGGACATGGTGATTCCGTATCAATTAAAAAAACACATGTTTTTGTGTACTTGGACGACTTATTAATTGTTTCGACAAACTTTGACGAACATTTGACACATTTGTTGGAGGTGGCTACGCAATTAAGGAAAGCGGGTTTGACGATTAATGTCGAAAAGAGCAGTTTTGCTCTCAATAGGGTGAAATATCTTGGATATGTTGTAGGAAACGGGACTTTACAAGTGGACGATGACAAAGTTAGGGCAATACGAGACTTTCCGGTACCACAATCTATTAAACATTTGCGACGTTTTTTGGGAATGACAGGTTGGTATCGACGTTTCATTCAGGACTATTCAACATTGACTTTCCCACTGACAGAATTATTGACGAAAAAGAAGACTTTCAAGTGGACTAACGAAGCACAAGCTGCTTTCGATATTTTAAAAACTAGACTGACAACTGCCCCATTACTTGTTCATCCCGATTATATGAAACCATTTATTGTACAGTGTGATGCAAGCACATATGGTATAGGTGCACTGCTGGCGCAAAAGGACGACAACGGACTGGAAAAACCTATTGCGTTCATGTCCCAAAAATTAAACAAAGCTCAGCGTAATTATACAATTACAGAACTTGAGTGCCTTGCGGTGGTAACGGCAATTAGAAAATTTAGACCATACATAGAGGGACAGGAATTTAAGGTAGTTACCGATCACGCGAGTCTTAAATGGCTTATGAACCAGCGAGATCTATCTGGTAGGTTAGCACGGTGGTCCTTGAAGTTACAAGGGTTTCACTTTTCAATAGAGCATAGAAGTGGCAAGGATAATATTGTGCCAGATACGGTTTCACGTATCCATGAGGGTGAAGTGTTGGTTGACTCTATTGAAATTGAGTCCTTGCCTTCTATTAATTTAGAATCAGCTGCTTTTGATAGTGCTGAATATAGCGACTTGCGTGAGAAATTTTCTTCATCTCAGTTGCCAGATTTTAAGGTCATTGATAAATTTATATATAAACGCGTGGACTTTTCGTCAGGTGACCTAGACGAATCAGACTCTTGGAGGCTTTTTGTACCTTATGACCTACGACATGGAGTAATTTATTCAGCTCATGACACGCCTAACTCTGCGCATAGTGGCATTGCCAAGACTTTGGAAAGAATCAGACGATACTTCTTTTGGCCAGGACTAGTGACTGACGTAAAGACTTATATTCTGAATTGTGATATGTGTAAGACATCCAAAACTCCGACATCAACTTTGAGACCACCATTGGGAAGGATGGTATCGACCGAAAGACCGTTCCAGCGTTTATATATTGATTTAATCGGACCCTTACCCCGGACTAAATCTGGACATATCGGTATTTTAATTATTTTGGACCATTTTTCTAAGTTTACCTTTTTGAAACCACTAAAAAAGTTCGTTTCGAAACACATTATTGACTTCTTGCGTACGGAAATTTTTTGCTGCTACGGTGTTCCTGAAACGATAGTTTCTGACAACGGATCCCAATTCAGGAGCAAAGACTTTGAGAAGTTTCTGGATAAATACGGTATTGAGCATATGTTGACGGCTGTATACAGTCCCCAAGCCAACGCTAGTGAGCGGGTAAACCGCTCAATAAATGAGGCTTTGAGGAGTTATGTAAGGAATGACCAAAGAGAGTGGGATTTGTATGTACCCAGTATTAATTGCTCATTGCGGAATAGTATTCACCAATCGGTTGGCAGGACACCGTATCAGATAGTTTTTGGACAGAGCATGTTGACTCACGGTAAGGACTTCGAGGTTTTACGTAAACTGAAGATTTTGGCAGACGCAGATTCTTTTGTAGAAAGACAGGACGAATTTTATTTGATAAGGAGCAAAATTAATGATTATTTACGCAGGGCGTATGACAGAAACGCTAGAACATATAACTTACGCTCGCGTACAAGAGAGTTTGCATTAGGACAGGATGTGTTTCGACGGACATTTACCCAAAGCTCAAAGGCGGAGTATTTTAACTCGAAACTTGCTCCAGTGGGAGTAAAAGCTAAGGTTTTGCGTAGAATTGGAAATGTGTATTATGAGCTAGAGGACCTTGATTCTGGTAACAAAGGTACATATCATGCAAAAGACATCTGGTCATGATAAGTGTGTATCTCACGGCTATTGATTTTGCCTTTTTCAGCTTCAGTTTTGGAAGGTAATATTCTAAAACTGTATCTGTTTTGTGAGGCATCTTTCTTTTTTTTTTATTTGGAAATATATTATTTTTTTTTTCATCGCATTAGTTTTGAAATTTTTATAGGAAATTTTTTTTGAACATTTAAATATTATTTTCATTGTCTTGATTTAATTTGTGGAGATAAGTCTTTTTAAGTTGTTTTTTTGTGTACCAGGATAATAAATAAAGATCCTGTGAACTGTTCTCAATTTTGTTTTAACACATCACCTGCGATTGAAGATTTTGTTTGTGGAAATTCGTTAATAATATTCCAAATTTTTCATAGGTAAGAAAATAGAAATGTATAAGATTTTTTTTGTGTGTTTTAATCTGGACTATTCTTTCTTCGTCATAGGATCTCTTGATTAGAGAATTGAGCCTTTACACCATCTGTGATTGAGGGTATTGTCTACCGAAATTACTGCGATATATTCGAAAGGGGGGAAAAAACACATAAAATAGAAGAAACAGAGAACAGTTTCAATATATTGCAACAACAGAACGTCATTTAGCAAAAAGGCACTTAAAAGTCGAAATATTAAATCAGTTATTCGTCTTGGACAAGATTGTTTTTTTTATATATTACGACTACAAACATTTCATAAAGATTTTCAAAACATTACTTCGCCAAGATAGGAAAGTAATACTTAAAAATATTCTGGTGGTCTGCGGGGAGAAGGGAGTAAATGCTCCAAAAGTTGATTACTTAGGATAATTTCTTCTTTAAATTAATATTTAATTAATTCTGACATTTTTTTTTTTTTTCATATCAATAATTAAAAATGATCTATGTATATTCGTCAATTTAGAAAATAAGTTTATCTAAATTTTTGTATTGAAACAATAATTTTCTGTTCCCTCCCCTTTTGTTGTCAGTATGCTAGAATTCAAAAGTTTAAAATTTCGAGTTTAAAAAGTAAAATTTAAACATATAAAAACCAAAAAAAATTACCAACCAAAATAATAACACACTATACATTCATAGCAAAATATACAAAAATACATAGTTTGACATGAAAAAAGAAAAATAATAACATCTAGTACTGTTATTTTAACAATTAAAGAATATTTATATTTAACGTAATAATTTTAAAACGTGAATTTAAAGATAAAATACATCATAAGATTCAACTTCCATTGACATCAGGCCTGGAGTCAACGTGGGACAAGTATGTGGGTGAGTCTAATATAAATTTTTATTGTTAATTTTAAATATTCTTTAAATTTAAAAAAAAAAAAAAACATTCATTCATACATAGTATGTTTGTACACTTTCTTTAAAATACAAACAAATTTCCTTAATTTCAATTTTAATAACATAATCATTGTTTTTTTCCCCCCTTTGCATATTATTACCATAAACACACTACAATTTTAATACTCATACATCAATTCTGTTAATAACATTGGTAAAATATATTGTTTTGATTTATTATCGAAAATAAATTAGATTTTATTTGAAACAACATTATTTACTTCTTATGAATGTTATCAACATAATTTTTCTAATTAATTTTAAGCTTTCGGACGGTGATATAATTTAAAATTGTTAATTTAATATTGTTTTTTTTAGTATAATTTTAAATTTTGATAATACTTTAAACATATGATTATTAATTGGTTTGAAATGGACCTAAAACAAAATATAAGACGGTTTGTTGTTAAAATGTATTAGATTTTTTTTGTTTTTTTTTATTCACGAAAGGTTAAGGTAAATTTGGTATGTAGGAGAAGTTGGGCTATCTAGGAAGATTAAGAGAAAGATAGCATGGTTGGGTGGGTATAGACAACGAAAGAGGATTTAACACCTTTCCTTTTCTACTAGGTTTTCTCCCTTCTTTACTTTCTATCCACAATATTATTATTTCGTATTTATTATTTTATTTGTCGATTCCCTAGCTACCTAATTTTTAGTTTGTGTGGCAATCAATAAGCTGTTTCGATAGGGGTAAGAACCACCCCATTTTCCACTAGCACGGCCGGTTATAAAGGTAGCACAACCCCTTGAAAAATACGCCCTCGCGGTTTGGTTCGTTACAATTCCGCACAGCCGAATATAACACTCTAACTAGTTTTTGATGTTATCGTCAAATATTTGTTAGGTCTGAACATACCTTAAGTCATATCTATGTATTTTGTTGGTTTCTTACCTTCGTGAATTGTTTTGTTTTTATTCTAATTAACTCTTTATTACAAAAACTAATTTGATTTTTGTATTTTTATGTATTCGAATTAAAACCGGTTAACCGGTTTTTTAAATGCTTAACCGAAAACCGGTTTTTTTAAATAGCAACTATTCGAAATATTCGAAAACCGGTTATTGAAAAATGTCGAATAGTCGATCACCCTACTATGTATTCGCACAAATTTATATAATTGCTTTTTTCTTAATTTTTCATTTGTATATATAAAACCAAAGAATATAAATCATATAGAATGCGCATCTCAAGGAAAACTAAAATATTTTTGAAAAAAAATGCACGATGCGGGCGGGAAGACAAAAGGGAAAGAAGCAAAAACAAAGAGCGTAACAATGCATCGTTCTCTCCAGGGCTGCCAAAAATTTTCAGCAGAAAATCTTAATTATACCAAAAAAAAATCTTATATTTGAAGAAAAAATCTTATTGTTGGAAAAAAGTAGTTTTTTTATTCACCCCTATCGTGAATAACAAGTGGAATTTTTGTTTCCATGAAATTTTCATTCCCCTCGAAGGGAAAAAAGCAATCATGAATCTCATGTGAAAAATTTTTCACGCTATCAGTTCCAGTGAATGTAACAAAAAAGAAGAAAGATTAGGAAATATTAAAAATCAATGAAATTTATGTTTAAAAATATTTATGTATATATTTTAAAGAAAAGTGAAAATAATAAAGCTAAATGATTAGTATTGGTGGGATAGGTTGATTGCAACGTTAGTTTTTTGCACTTTTTAAATTTTATGTAGTAAAATATTTCCCAAAATTCTGCCACCACGTCTTTCGAAAGCTTTACAAATCCGCAGGCAATCGACCTCTTGTTTTGCATTTTGTTGATCAATATATCGGTTGGTGCATTATTAACGGAAATAAACCTTAATATTCGATTTATAGGAGAAACTCCTTACATACATGTTCTGTTCCCTAGCAAAAATAAAGTGAGAAAATCTAAGGGAAATGTGAACAAATTACGAGGAAAAAAAACTTTTCACGATAAGGGGAATTTTTTCACGTGAACATTTTTTTCACGTTGTTATTCTCTTTTGAATAACCTTTTTTCATAATCGCAAATATGTGAAAAGGGGAAAAATTACGAGGGAAAAATTATTCACGATAGAGGTGATTATAAATAATGAAAACAATTCATATTTTATTTTATTTAATATGTACATAAACTAAACAAAAAATCAATAACAAAAAATTTAATTTCTTATACTAAATTGTATTATTTAGCTTAAAAATTTTAAAATGGGAACAAAGAAGGTTTTTTTTAATTGAACCTAACCTTCGTTTAGACAAAACAAAAAATCTTGTTTTTGGGGAAAAAATCTGAAAATCTTTTGTCGTTAAAAAATCTTAAAAAATAAGGTAAAATATTACTTCTGGCAGCACTGGTTCTCTCGTTGTTTATGAGAACTTTTAATTCTCATTTATCAGCGTATATGTATGTGCGTGCACGAGTGTGTGTGTATGTACACCCTGCAAATAATAGGACCAGTCCAAACACGCGTGTAAAGAGTAGTCCACAAAGGACCAGGACTATTCCAAAAGTAACCCAAACGTATGGAAAAAACCTGGTCTATTTAAAATTACGATGTCCTAGGAGAGGATCATATAACCCACCTTTGGACCACTAAGGAGTAGTTTTAAAACTACTCCATGGTATATAACCCACCTTTGGACCACTAAGGAGTAGTTTTAAAACTACTCCATGGTATACTCAAGAGGATTAGTTTTGAAGTCGTTTAAAAACGAAAGCACGTCGTTAAAAAACGAAGACATGTCGTCTCACTACCCTACAAATAATTTTGGACCACCTGATCCATTTTGATAAAATGGACTACTCCATGGACTGGTCCGATGTAATGCAAGCATGGACCATGTCATTGTTAAAAAGTGTTTGTAGTGAGACGACATGTCTTCGTTTTTTAACGACATGTTTTCGTTTTAAAACGAAGTTAAAACTAACCCTCTTGTGTATACAATGGAGTAGTTTTAAAACTACTCCGTTGAAGTCCAAAGATGGGTTATATGGTCCTGCCCTAGGACATCGTAATGTTAAATAGACCATGTTTTTTCCATACGTTTGGGTTACTTTTGGACTAGTCCTAGTCCCTTGTGGACTACTCTTTACACGCGTGTTTGGACTGGTCCTATTATTTGCAGGGTACAAACACTTTTTAACAATGACATGGTCCATGCTTGCATTACATCGGACCAGTCCATGGAGTAGTCCATTTTATCAAAATGGGTCAGGTGGTCCAATTTTATTTGCTGGGCATTGCCAAGTCAAAAACACATTAACGTAAAAATAAAACAAAAACCTAACAAAAGAATTTTTGTTTCTTGCAATTTTTGTACAAATAACCTTCGTAAAGCAAATGTGACCGATTATGTAATTGTAGGGTAAGAGTATGTGTTTTATTGTTGTACAGATAAAACTATATCGGTTCGCACCGAAATTCAGATGCTGTTTTTCTGTAAAATTAAAGATTTATAGGAATATATATATGGTCACACATTTATTTATTTCATAGCTGTGCAGTTTAAATATTCTTATTAAAGATATTTAAAAATAGGTTAAAATAAAACATATTATTATTCCTTCTTAAGGAATTTTGTTTGGTTTTTATTTAATCATGTTGCTTGGAAATTAAAGAAATTTAGTTCTCATATATTCGGAGTAAATTTAATTTATTTCTAACTTTATGTCTATTCACAAATGTAAAAAAAGATATTTACAAAAATAAAATTATTTTCAATTAAAGCGATACAAATACATACATATTTAAAAAGAATTTAATGAGGATATTAACCACCCAAATAAAATTAACAAAGTTATTATATTTTAATAAATTAAATCATTCGTTTGATAAAACTTCTATTTTTCTTTTCTTGGAACTTCCATTTTCTAAAGACCAAAAAAATATCAAAAACCTGTTTTTAGCAAAAAAAAAAAAACAAAAAACACACACACTGCACATTTTGGATGGTAAAAACAGCAAACATGTGTATATATTAATGCACGTTGATTTTTGCTCTCTTCAGTTCTCTAAGTAAGAACACAAACCAACAACAAATTGCCTTTGCAAAATTTGTAAGCGAAATTATATGAGACCGGGGCGTAATGACAAACCCCGCCATAAGAAATTTTGCTTCTACATGATGCGCATTCTATATGATTTATATTCTTTGATAAAACTTAACAGTTTGGAATAACATGTATCTTCAACGAAATTTTTTATTTGCTAAACATGTTTTAAAATATCGTTAAAAAATGTGAAATATGTGTGCAAAAAAAGCAGCTTTAGCTTAAATATGCAATTTATTCACAAACAAATCGATACCAAAATTTATAAAAAGTTTTAAATCGAATAAATATATTGTTTCTGCATTCATTGATCGGACAAGAAAAACCATGCAATTGCATATTTACGGGTGCAATGATCATAAGCTTGTATGTATGAGTACTAGGGTTTTTTCCCGGGATTTCCCGTCCCGGGAGTTCCCGGGAATTTCAATTATTTTATTTCCCGTTTTCCCGGGATTTTTGTTGCGGTATCCCGGGAAATAAAAGTTCCTCATAGCTTCAGAAATAAACTATTTATACTTTGAAATTAAGTTTTCTAGTCTATAAAAATTAGTATCTGTTTATGGGTTGTCGATTAGATCAATAACAAGAAGTGAGTTCGTTCGTAAATCAATGTCTACTGACGCAATAAATCTAGCAAAAGCAGAATGTGCCATGCAACAGTTTATAATTAATAAATTTAGTGAAGTGAAGAGTTAATAAAGAACATAAATTCAAAATAAGATGCAGGCAGTAAATTTTAATTGTCCATGGGCAAGTCTTAAAAATAGGAGGTATCCAAATATATCGCTTCTTTATTGCAGCAAAGTCAAATCTACAAGAAAATATCGAGCTTGGCTAAATGCGATTAAAGTTTTTAGAATGTACCGATTTAAAGATATATTTTGCTATAACTTCGGTTCAGTTTGAGATAAAATACCGATTTTGTTACACGAAAGTATGAAGGAACACTTTGCTTAATTAACTTAAAATTAAAAAAGATTTTTGAGACATGACAATATGTTTATAATGTGATAAACATAAATTTGTTTCATTTTGTGACGGCTTATATAACCGGCAAGTGCTGGGAAACCGAAATAAAGAAGAACTATGGAAACTCGTTTAAGATACTACAATATACAATTTTAAAAACACATTGTCCTAAAGATTACAGGTGGATCTTGTAAGAAAAAGTCCGTTTGATGCAATTTTGCATCAACCTTGACATATATTTGACTGATATAGTCGTTGTTTATAAAAAAGAAAAATTACTTCGGATTGTGAATAAGAAATATGCAACAACTTTAAACTTTTGCACTTAAAACTATTTGTCCACTCTCGGTAAAAAAGTGAACGAAATTTTTCGGAAACATGGTAATAAGTAAATAAAATAAGAAATATACTCTGTACCGACTTTCTAAACGCATTGAGTGTGTCTTAATGTTATTTCCTAAGCTGTTAAAAAATGTTAATATGTATGTTTATAAAACATATTTATTTAAAATATTTTATCTATTTTATGAATTTACTTTTTGTTCTCATAACTTGAGTACCACAATTTTTGTTTGTTTTTATTATTGGTTTATGTATTAAATTATTATGTTTATGTTATCTTTTTATCTTGTATCTGGAGCATAGTGATACGAAATTTACATATAAAAGCGTAAGGTAATAATAATTCAAGTTCCTCTTTCAACCTTTAATTAATTTTTGTAGTATTTAGGCATTTCTTTTACTTACTTTGTAAACAAGTTCCCTTACGCTTTTTTTAAAAAAAAAAGTTTTTAATTTCAAAAGTTTTTGTTATTCGTGCTCAATTCCCAGTTTTTATTCTTGATAAAAACACTTGAAATTTATTGTTGATGGGATAAGCTATTCCTATGCGCATTTTTACTTTTTGATAATAAACAGGCAGGTGCACGGCCTAAAAAACACTTAATTGACAACATCTTTTGTAAGTTGTTGTTGTTTTTATTTTGTTTTTCTTAACCTACTTACAACTACAATTAATGTTGAGAGAATTTCAACTAATTGTAGCGGGGAATGTAAGATGAGATAAAGCCACTGTTTATTGTTGATTTTGTTTTGTTTAAGCTTTGATATTATTACAAGTAGAACTGTTGCTATAAGTCTTATACGTTTAACATTTTTATTTGGTTTAATATCTTTAGTTTTTCTAAAATCTTTGTGGATGAAGTTTCCTGATGATCTGGCCTAAGCAACCAGTGAAATGCGCATAGGAATAGCTTATCCCATCAACAATAAATTTCAAGTGTTTTTATCAAGAAAAAAACTGGGAATTGAGCACGAATAACAAAAACTTTTGAAATTAAAAATTTTGTATTCCCAAAAATTGAAGTTACTTTTTGAAAAAAAGTTTTTTTCATTAATTTAAAACAAATTTACTTTGTATTATTTATATGGAGCGGGATCCCGGGATCCCGGGAAATTCGAAAAACTCCGGGAAAAAAAATCTAATGAGTACGCTTTTGTTAAAACATCTCAAAAAGCATTACAGATTAAATTGAAGACAGCAAATCCTATTGTTTTTTATTGCTATATCTTTAGATTTAGGTGATACATGTAAAAATTCTTATCACCTTTTTTTCGTACATCAAAGTTAAGGTATCTTGTAAATAAATACGATTAATTACCTTACTGAGGTATTTAAACGTATTCGCGTTATTACCTCAACGATATAGTTAATGAAACGTATTCTTATAATTACCTCAACGAGGTAGTTAAGCGTATTAGGTTAAATACTTACCCCACATAATTACCCAAAAATATTGACATTTTTGGCGAGGTAATTATCCGTGGAAAACTATATAGCTGATCAGTGCGAATATTTTATTGACGATATTTAATAAAACTAAGTAGAGTTGGGTAGTTCATAAACGAACTAGTTCAATTGAACTACACAGTCAGATGAACGATGAACTTTTCAGTATAGCAGTTCACTTTAGTCACTTGGGTCTTTAGCGTCAGTCAGTCTTTTTCAGTCAGTTCAGTACTTATTTTCTTAACACCAACGTGAAAAATGTGACTAGTCGCTCATTCATTTCTTTTACATGTTATAATATAATATACTTGTTTCTTTTACTCATTCCCAGATTACCTTAAACATTGTCATAACATAATCAGGGCTGCCTTATTAAGGGATGGCTCGCCACACGCAGTGATGCCAGAAGTACAGATTTATCTGCATTTTGAATATAAATGCAATAAAAATCAAAAGTCTTTTGAATGTTACCAATATATTGTGGCGGCTCATACACTTGCAATTAAATTGTTAAATTTTACGTATTGTATTATTACGACCCCTAACCGCGAAAAAAGTGTAAGCGCCAAAAATAAAATTTTACAGGAGAGAGCTTTTTTATTTTATTTCATATAAATTTTGTATGAAATTTGTCGCTTAGTGCTGGTTCACAAACGTCAAGTTTGACTCGTCAAGTCTTGAGCATTTAGGAGAGAAGGGAAAAGAGAAGGGCATTTCTTTTCCCCTCTCTCCTAAAAACTCAAGACTTGACGAGACAAACTTGACGTGTGTGAACCGGCACTTACAATAAAATTGTTCTTGCTATAAAATCGTAACGGTACCTTATGTGACCATGACATTTTAGGAGATGATGCAAGTGTTGCCAATAAAGTCATTTATTAAAAAAAAACGAAAACTGAAATTCATGTCGCTTACATTATTTTCGCGGTTAGGGCTCGATTATATCGCCAATATGTATGTAATATACGAAGGTGGCACAATATATTGCCAACAATCAAAAGACTTTTGATATTTATTGCACAACGAAAAGAAAGTGAAATATGTTGACAACATTTGTACAATGCTGTCTATGTTATTCCAATAAGTTATGTTCACCTTTTTATTGAATGAATGAAACCATTGTGCGTCTTATTGCATAATATAGGACAAAATGGAAATAATATGGTGAATATCATATACAATAATATTGCAAGTGTATGGGCTGCTTTAGAGGTAAAATCACCAAAAAACACATTTAATTCCTTTTATTTTAAAACCCAATGTTCTGGAATTTGACATCGATGACAGTGGTCCTCGAAGTTCGAGGTATGAAAAGGAATATTTTTTTGAACTTTGAACACAGAAAAGTTTTAAAATTTTGTTTGATTTTAATTTCACTCGAATGCGGCCTACATAATATGGCTGATAATGTTTGAATATTTTTACATTAAAAATATCTATCCAAATTTAATTACTCAGACTGAGTAAGGATTAATCACATGTTTGTTATTCTAAACAACAAATTAAATTGCTTGGCAAGTTATTTAAACTATCAAGGGTCTTATAGAAAATACAAGAGATTCAATTTTGAAACTATTAAAGATATTTATACATATGTAAGTACATATGAATATGTACGTATAACGTATATTTACTTATTATTTCGTGTAAAATCAGATGACATAAGTTCGGCGATATTATTAATTCCTACTTATGAATATATTTCAACACGGTTCTGCCATATTTCGTTTTTCAATGCAAGAAGAGTAATAGTCAAGCAATGTACACCGAGGTAAAAAATCTGAAATTTTAAACCAAAAATCTTCAAATCTGCCCTTGGCAATTATTAGGATAAAATCTTCAAAATGCAGATAAATCTGTACTTCTAGCATCACTGCGTGTGCCGATACATATTTTAATATGGCAGCCCTGATTATTTTATGAAAATGTTTAAGGTAATCTGGGAATGAGTAAAAGAAACAAGTATATTATATTATAACACATAACGTACAACAATAAAGGAATGAGCGAATAGTCACATTTTTCACGTTGGTGTTAAGAAAATCACTACTCGCTCATTCAATTCTTGTAGGGTATAGTCACTAATAATATTGTTGTTTTTTTCAATCAATTCGGTGAAGCATAAGAAATCAAGTGAACAAGCAACTGAAGTAAATGAACCCTTGAACTAAATGAATTGAACTAAGTGAACTGACTGACGCAAAAGACAAAATTTATCACAGTGAACTACTGAACTAGATGAACGAACTTGTTCACTTTTTTTAAATGAACTCTAATGACAAGTCACCTAAATGAACGATTAAGCCCAAGACTAAAACTAAGTATTTTTCTTTTAAAGATATTTGTCGTTATTATTTCTTAAAGAAAATATTTGTTAACTTAAAAACCACAGAATACCACAGAACAGTCACGAGACGGAAGATTTTGCGTTTTTTTTATGTCTCCTTTTAATATCTCCGAAGAAAATTTTTTTTCAGTGATCAAATTTTATGATAGCTATCAAGAGCATTTTTTAAAGCGTTTTTCGCTGGATTTAGGCTACTTACGTTTTTGGACTCCGGGCTGGAGTGCGCCAAAGTCCAATACCCCTCACCCTCCGGGAGCGGGTCACCGGTGACCCGTAATGGCCACCATACATTTTATATGAAAATAATAAATAAGAACACAGTTTTTATTTCTATTTTGTATTTTTTTTTATATTTTATTATTAAGTATAGAAAATTATAGGTTGTAATAAAAAAAAGAGATATTCATTGTGGTATGGGTGGCACACATTGTGCGTTTGCAATTTGAGCATTTTGTACAACCTTTCCGGTCCGATTTCGGATCATTGAAAATGCAAATATAGCAACGACCCTTCGCAACTTTACGACCATCTTTTGTTTTCATCTCAGGCTCGGGTGCTGCTGGTCTAACTACAGGAACGTTTTCGGCAACTGGAACTGGAACTGTAGGAACAAATTGTATAGTTATTCCGAGCATAAGCTCAAGAGCAGCTCTATAATTAGTTTTTCTTATAACCATTTGATCATTTGCTCTCTTTTCCATGTTAGCTGTTGCCAAATCTTTTCCAAGCTGAGTCAAGAAATAGCGTCTAGAAGATCGCCTTTTAAACTTCTCCGGATTCAGTTTACTGAAAACACAAAATGCTGCTAATGCAGCTACATCTAACATATTGAAAAATAAAGCCAACGGCCAACGATTTGTTTTGCGTTTCGTTGTGTACTTGGAGAGCATCTGATCCATAACGTCAACACCACCTTTTGTCTTGTTGTAATAGTGGTTCATCTCTTCTTTTCCATTTTCATTAGTCACACGAGTGTAGTGCATGGTCGAAAGCAAATAAACTGATTTATTTTTCTTTGTGACAACGGACAAAAGAGTAGTGTCTTTGCTAAATGCATATCGATGTGTTCCAATATCATCGGTACGGTTAGGCTTTAATTCTCTGGGAATATACGGCTTATTCGAACGAAGGCTTCCAACGATACTCATGCCTCGGGTTTTTAACTGGTTGGCCAACCGCAACGACGCACAGTGGCGCCATTTGAGTTTTTTCGGTGCAAAAATCATATCTTTTGAACCGAATAAGATAATTGAACAGTTTAAACAGCATATGATAGATAACTGTTCAGCCTATGAAATGAGGGTGCTACGTAGAAAAATCAATTTTATGGTAACTAAAAAAAAATTATTTTTACATTTTTAGATTGTTTTTATTTTTTTTCTTTAGGGTTTTATGTTTTAAATTAATACCCAACAATTTAAAAAAAAAATTATTTATTTATTAAATTTATTTTTTCAATTTTCTGTAAAATATTCATCACAATTCGTAAGAGAAGGTATATCTAAAAGACTAACCATTTCTAAACTATAATTATTTTCAAACTCTATTCGTGACTTCACATGCCGCAGGGAAGAAATAAGTGGATCGGAAGATGCTGCCAACATGTTGAAGATGTCCTCATTTTGCCTTATCCTTGATGCTTTGAATGTGTACTGCAATCTATATTTTTTATAAAATTTGTTAAGAGACTCCTGTGCTTCTTCAAAAAGCTCTCCAATTGGCAAAGACTGGTACTCAATTAAATCTTTGCCATGCGCCAATATTTTATGGACGGTCGGGGTCAACTTCTTCTGTGGATACATTTCTGCTAAAAGAGATGCAGTTATCGACGCATATTCTCCATATTTTGTAGAATTGACATTTTCTTTGCAGTTTAAAACATCCAAGATCGTTCCCAATCTCTTCACGATTTGATTGTCAATTCCAGTGATTCTAGTTACTGCCTCATCATTTTCAAAAAATCTCCTAGAAGTGTTTCCATCGCTTGAGTTACCGTATCCGTGCTTGGGACAGTCTTCTTTTAGTCCAACTTGTTTAAAAAAAGCATCCTGTATTTGCTTCTATCTGATCTTTTCCATATTCTTTATTGATGTATTTTCATCAAAGTTTTCCTCCTCTTGTGGTAGGGTATACGCCAGTTTTAGCAAGAATTCCATTCACCTTATCCTTGCGTGCAATGGTGACATCCCATATTCGTAATTCTCCTCATTTGTAGAATCGTTTAAATTACCAAAGTTCTTCTGACTCTTTTTGCAAATCGGACATGACATTGTTGAGGTTGTTCCTGTCAGTTCGTTTACGACTTTTCCGTCAACCATGGTCAGGTGGAACTCGTAATTGCATTCAATATATTTTCCTTCTCCAATTTGCAGCTTTGTAGGCTTAATCTTGCTTATTTGTTCTTGAATGTCCTTCACCGTGATCCTTATGAGTTCTGCCGATTCCCTTGCAAACTGAAACATTATTGGTCGGCAATAATGCACTGATGACGGCCGTGGATTTTTCCAGTGTATGGAAACATCAGATTTTAGCCACAAAGGAACAACAGATGCCATAAACATATTTCCGTCCGATATTGTAGCGTCATCGGAAGATATTCTTTGCTTATAAACCTTTGTCCGGATGATCCATCGCAGCACCATTTGCTGATCAATGTCAACATCTCAGGAAGAATTTTCACCTCATTTTCAGGAAGACTCTCCAACAACCGTTTTGCTGTATGGCCCATGAGATTCTGCAGATTGGCTTTCGCAGAGACTTCCGTAAACTCCGTATTCAGTGGTCGTGAATTTATTTTGGCTTGCGTAATATGCTTGTATCCGGGTAAAACGTCAGCGCCGTGTCGCGTTAAAGATGCCCGTAGTTTCTCATATTTCTCTTTGGAAAGTTCTAAGTCCATAAACAAAGCCAAGGCTTCTTCGGAACCATACTTTTTAATGTGTGCGTGGGAATGCTTTCCTTAATCCTTTTTAGTCGCAGTGGGCTTGCATCAGCAACAGATTTGGTTATCTGTGACCTAACTCTTTCACTATCCTTTGTATATTTAATAGACAGCGCGTCCGATAAATGCTGCGTGTTCAAGTCATTGGTGGCATCGGCAAGTTTCCTCTTTCTTGTGAAAATTTAACACTCCTCAATACTTTTTTTTGGCCTTCCTTTTGCTCCTCTGATTGATGTGGTGGGTTTATCTACTGCCAATATATCCAGGATGGTGTCTTCATTAAGCCAGTCCTCGTATTTGGAGTTGAAGTTCTGAATGGTTCGAATAGATTTCACCCATTTTGCCTTAATATTTGCATATATCAGAGAAAAATTATTTTTTATAATTTCGCTTCTCTCAAAATTTCCGTATAAGCTATCAAGTTCTTCTAAAGCAGCTTCCGTGAAAAACTTTGGTGTGGTTGACTTTCTAAACAGTTCAAATAATTTTAAATTGTTCAACGCCATGTTTTCAGTACTTAAATTGTTTAATGGTTTCAGTAATTGTTGCGCCAGGCATTATGCTTATTTGGCAATATATAGGCTTATGGTACCATGCCTAAAAATTTACCTGTTCCCTGCATACATATGGATTTAGGCTGAATAATGCAATTTTGATATTATGCACGTGTCCAAATAAGATTTGTGCCTACCTGTAGGGACCATAAGTCAATATTGTTTTTGACCATTTGTACGCCAAAGTATTGTTTAACTGAGGTACGTACCTGTTAATTTCAATGAGTAGTTTTTTTCAAATGGACGCCATACAATTTCTGCAACCATGTCTTTTTAACCTTTTTTACCTCTAGAAGCCAAACGGGCACGTACGGGCAGATACAACCTTTTGAATTATGTAAAGAAATAATCAAAGAACAGGTTTTGCAAATATGGCAAATATAAAAAAATATATATATTTTTATTTTCCGTCAAAGTTAAAAAATAGTGAAAAAACGGATAGTTTTTAAATAGTGATTTACCAGGAGAAACACAAAGCAAACAGTTAATTTTTTTTATCATTATACATTTAATAAATACATCAATCAATACAAACAAAAAATAAGGCGATTCGTTTTCTATTTTTCGTGATATTACACCTGAAATCGCAACAAATTGACTAAAAATGCTGTGTTTTTTTGAAAACCGAAAGTCGGTCAACTTTGAACGGTTATATCTTCTAAACTAAAAATGTGCTATTATTAAGAGTGGCATATTTGAAATCGTTGAAAAGTTTCCTATAACATGGGTTTATTCAAAACTTCGTCGGCGCTCATGAAAATTTTGATTTTTGCAACCTCGTTTTCTCTACGGGCGCCACTGTGCGACGTAAAGAAATTATCCGTTGTTACGTTCAACCCTGACTGTTTGTATGCATTTACTAACTTCAGAACTATGTTTTGCCCAACGTTAGTTTGTCTCTCAGTACCAGGTTGACGACCCAAATAAATAGTTCCAGAAAGTGGATATCCATCAGCTGTGTTGCATACCCAGAAAATATTGATCCCATATTTGGCTGGTTTTGATGGGATGTACTGAATAAAACCTGCCCGACCTCTGAACGGAAACAACTGCTCATCAATAGTGACGTTCGCGTCTGGATAATAGTTTTCTTTCAAATTTTTCATAAGCATTTCCCAAACTTCACTTATTGGGGCAGCTTTATCACTTTCTTTTCTAGTCGCTCTGGTATATGCATTGTCGAAACGGATGACACGCAGAATCTGTTGAAATCGATCACGACTCATCGCTGCTTTATAGATTGGATGACTGCAGTCACTCCAAAGCCATTCACGCCCATTACCAAAAGAATTCCAAGAAAAGCATTCAGCTCATCAATACTGATTACACGAAAATCACGTTTTTTGATAGTTTGGGCAGCAATTTCAGCATGATGCATTCTATTGAAATCCACAGCTAAATCTAAGCCCTTTTTATTGCTGTGTCTGAGTATTTCATCTTTCAAGTTTGTCGTAAAAAACTCATCAAATATTTCCTTGGCAGTCATTTCTTTTCGAAACTTTCGATGAGGTCCACCTAAATTCAAACCATTACTTAGAAACTATTCACACAATATCCACGAATGAATGAATCACCTTTTTTACGTAGAACATTGTGTGATGGTTCATTTCCCTGTGGCAGCTGGTTTTTAAACCATTCCGTTAAGTCTGGTGCAATGTATTTTTCGCCAATAATAGGTATATCACCACGACTTTCATCTTCGTCTTCATCCTCGATGTCAGGTGATTCAACCACGATTTCATCTTCAATGTCAGAAGCCTCATCATTATCAGGTAACCATTCATCTTCACTGTCATTTTGGAATTCAACAGGCTCATCCTCATCATCAGTTTCAAACAAGAAATCCATGTTTGCTGCAGTTAATCTATATGCATATAAACACTCGTTCAAAACAATATCAAAATCGAATCATGCACATAAAAACTTACGCGTTTACATTTAGCACACCTCTTCTCCATGGAAGCCTATCTAAAGATTTATTTTTGCTATAAGAAAACACAATGGACACAACAAAATAATGGACAATTACAATGACAATAGACCAAAAAATGGAATAAAAATTTACTTTTGTCCTTCTCCCGAACTAGTGGATTGTTCCGCAGCAGCAGCACCTGAAGATTCACCTCCAGCCGCAGCAGAATCTGAACATTCACCAGAATGTTCCACATCAATTTCACGTCTACCACGTTTCGGCATTTTATTGAAGAATAAAATTATTTTATGTGCACGAACCACAAATCATCAACTGCTTATGTTAAAAGCATAACATGAACTGACATGCACGCACTAAATTCAAAAAACAAGAATAAGAATGGAGAGAGAGAATAAAAACATCCACGCACTTAATTCAAAAAACAAGAATGAGAATGGAGAGACAGATTAAAAACGATGCACTCAACGCCATACAAAATACACACGGGTCACCGGTGACCCCCTCCCGGAGTCTATGAGGTAAAATGTTTGCCGGAGGGTTAGAGTTAAGAAAGTTGCCCT
Organism: Pollenia labialis; assembly: GCA_949318255.1. Lineage (NCBI taxonomy): Eukaryota > Metazoa > Arthropoda > Insecta > Diptera > Polleniidae > Pollenia > Pollenia labialis. The sequence goes on from OX439139.1 coordinate 75,038,550, forward strand.
TTTTGCATTTCTCTTTGCACCATCTTTTTTGCCACAAAACAATGAACACAAATTTATTAAAGGTACGGTCACATATGGAAAACATTTGTCAAATTTTGTTTGCCGGCATTTTTTTAAAATTTGATAAAAAAAAATAAAAATTGTATTTGCTGATCACACTACGCACATTTATTTGCCCTTGTTTGTTCAAACAGATATTAAATACCTTCAAATAAAAAATGGGAAAACATGTTTGCCCTGTGTTCAAATATAAAAATATTTGCCTAAAAATAAATATTTGAACAAATTGTCAAAAATAAAAATTAAATAAATAAAATTAATTTTCATTAAAACTAAAAATTATCATTTTGATGCAAAATATTGAAACTTTTATGGTTTTATGGGACGGAAGAGCGAGAACAGCATTTTTAAAAGTAAAAGAGGATTAAGATAACAAATAAAGGGATAAAGGCAATTTGGCGAAGTAATTTAAAGTCTTGTATAACTAAATTTACATAAATTATGAAACTAAAGCATTATTTGTTACGGTTTAAGACGCAAGCAATAAAGTGTTTTAGAGAGTGGGTCTATTGTAAATTATAGACCGATCTTCACGAAATTTAGTTATATAATTTCTAGGGATAGAAATTGAGTTTTTGCAAAATTTAACGATAAAAGGTGCATTCCGCCACCAATTTACGTTAGTTTTTGTAAATAAATCTTGATTTTTTCTAGAGGTTGTTTCACATTTCGCTCCATAACACTTTTCCTACTGAACCAAAAGTGCTGAATTTCAATCCAAACTGTTTACTGTCAAAAATTCAACCGCGAATTCCGTTAAAACAAATGAACATTCATTTATTATATATAAATTAACTGTCAAAAAATGAACTAAATATTCCGTAAAAAACAAAGGAATATTCAGTAATTTTATATAACTTAACTACCAAAAAAAAATTTTTACTTACCTATAAAAAACGATTTGCTTGTTTTGTGGAAAACAATTCCCAGTTGCTATTTGTTAAAATAATTTAGTTAAACGCATACATAAAATTTTAAAATTAAAATAATTGCGAAGCCATATCGGTCATGCTGCTGGTGTCTTATAATTGAGAGTTCTTCTGTAAACAACGTGGTCAGTACAACAAAAGTAAAACAAACGCGTATAACGGGTTAAGTAAATAATAATATTCTCTCTCATTAGAAAAACAAGCGGACAGGTGTCTGTCTTGTATATTTTAGAAGTTCGGCTCTTTTGTGGAGTAAACGAAAATTACTGAATTTAATAAAACAATTGAATATTCCTTTGTTTTTACTACATATTCAGTTAATTTTTTGATAGTTATATTTTATAAAATAACTGAAATAACTAAAAATTCATTTGTTTTTACGGAACATGGAGTTGAATTTTTGACAGTAAAAATTAAATGAAATTTTCGTTAAAAATAAATGAAAAATAACTTTTCTACTGAATTTTCATTAATTTTATATTACAATTTCATTTAATTTTACGGACAGAATATTGTGACTGCAGTTAAATTAATAAAGTTACATAATTTTATTTCTGATATTTAAATAATATTATTTTGATTCGAAATTAAAATCAACTAAAGCGATATAAATATTTTTAATTTGTATTCTAAAAATTAAAAAATTATCTATTTCTTCATACATATCGCAGTGCTTTCTTAAACAAAACACTGTTTTCTTCTTACATGTACTCTAATACTACAAAGGGAGATACCACTGTATTTTTTTTTTTTTTGCAAAATACTAAAGAAACTGATGTAAGATTTTTACAGTGCGATGATATGACCACTGTACATCGATTTCTTGCAAAAAGTAATAATTTAAATCATTTTGAGTTGACTATCTTTAGAGGAAGCAGTGCGATATATTTAAAAAAAATTACTTTTTTTAGAACTTCCAAACAAATAAAAAAGCTACTTCAACAGCTAATTTTGCAATTGTCAAGTAAGAACAATCGTGTCACTAACATTCACACAATCAATGTAATTTAATTATAACATTTAGCAGGTGTAACTAGGGATGCAGCATCGATGTTTTAAACTTCTTTGCATTAATACTTAGGTGCTGCTTATTTATATTCTTTTTTGCTACTGAAAATCTTAAGACTCAACTATAATATGCATAAGCTTCTTTCGAACAATAACAAAAAGCCTGTCAAAAAAATTTAAAAACACAAAAGCAAAACCAGAAAACAATTGATTCCATACAAAAAATCCGATCAGTTTCGCACTTTGCTTAAGCAAATGACAGATTCATAAAACTTAGCAAAAAGCTTCTTAAGTACAATCTGACACCTACGGTTCAAATGTATTCGCAAAGTTGCTTAAGCCAACTTAAGCACACTTGTTCATACACTGTTTGAAATTTTAAATAAAGGCTTTAATTGAAAAAATAACTGATGTATTAACTTAAACAAATTAAGTTACGCTAGGTCCACAATTGGCGATTATAAAAAAAAATAAGAAACAGTGATATATTTGGCTATGCCTAATCTTATAAATATACCCTTTACCATGGTGCGATAAGAACCGAAATTAATATACATTTGGAACAACCAAGATGCTTGTTCCAAATGTGGAAACTTTGGCTCTTGCCATTATCCAGATATATATACATAAAAATAAATAAAAATAACAGCAAAACAAAGGATGCATGGGTAAAATTAAGGACAGTTGTGGTTTCTCGCTCATATCACAGTTAATTATGGACCAATTTGGCTGAATTTTAATAGCAAAATTTAAATGCCCATATCTGACATTAATATATGTATACACCCCAAGTCCCCATTATATCTGTGGTCTTCGAAAAACCCATTGTACCGGATTTGAACTTATCTTCTCATTAGGATTCAAAATATATATATGTATATATATATATATATATATATATATATACAGTCAAATCCCGATAATTCGTACCCCGATAAATCGTAATAAACTGTCGGTCCCTTGAGAAAATCTCGTTAATTCGTAAAATTTTCATACGTTTTGGTCCCCTTGCTAATTCGTAATTTTTTTTCAAATAAAATCTTCTTAACCTCTTATAAATCGTAATTGTTTGCGAACTACCACTTATAATTCGTATTAAAAACAACAGAAACATTGAAAGAATGATTTTTTGTTTACCGCTACTGTTTTGCGTCGGTTTTTGCTTCTGCTGGTGTGTGCGTTTTCAAATAAATAAACATCAAAAAATAATAATTTTTATATATTTTATTTTAAACAATTGTTTTCTAAGTTATTTTTTTTGGTTTTAGTAAATAAATTGAAAAACCCCGTTAATTCGTATTTATTTTATTTTAACCCCGCTAAATCGAAACCCCCTATAATTCTTAAAAAATGCCTGGTGTCTTGCGAGACCGTATATATACATACATATGTACTTTATAGAAACTAGCATCAATATTGTGGAAGTTGTTAACGTAATGACAAACTGTTATATATATGTAAAAGTATAATCCGCATTAGTTTTTTCTGAAATAATCAAAAAATACAACAATATTTAAATAAAGCATGATTATCTTTAACGTATGTGGTGATATGATTATCTTTATAGGGTTAAATACATACATATGTAGCTTAAATGTACTTTATCTTTTAGATGTGTAGTCAAAATGCAGTCATCAAAATGTCAAATAATGTTAAATACATTTTTTTAATTTGTTGTTATCGACACAAACGAGAGATTTTTTTTAAAATTAAATTTAGAATATCGATTGCTTTCAAATTGTATATTGCCTTTTGTATTCGTCGAATATTGTTTCATATATTAATGTTCGCGAATAATACAAATTGATATTCTAACTTCACTTATGCAAAGTATAAAAATAGTTTTATTCTTTTAGTCAGATATAATATAAGTATAAAATATATATAAAAATATTTTTTTTTGTTACAGCAAACCTTTACTTCAAATTGGCCACGTATATTATGGCTGGCTGTTGATCAAAATGGAATACATTTACTTGAACACCGTTCCCGGAATATCCTCTGCAGTCACGACTATGAATCAATTATTTCATACTCTCCTAATATGAATTCTTTAATGATTTTCACAGGGACTGAGAAAAAGCAGTCCAAAGTTATATTGAGCACATCTCAGGTAATATAAAACTTACATTAGCAACTCAAATGTATTTATGACAACAAAATTAGTTTTTTTTTGATTCATCATCTGCAGTACTTACAATGTATATCAACAGAAAGTAAAAATGTTACAGTAGATCCGAAAGTCTTTGGCATATGACTTATATAACTGATATTAGTTTTAGCTTTATTTGGTTTGAAAATCCCTAGAATGACACATTGAAATTCTTTAGATCGCAAATGGTCATAAGTTGTGGGAATGTCTTTAAAATTTATTTTATGAGTAATATTTATGGCAACAGTGTTACAATAAACAATAGTGTTGGGCAAAATCTTTCATTTAAGTGAATCTTTCAATCTCTTTCAGAAAGATTTAGTGAATTAATTCATTCTTTTCTTTCATCTTTCTGAAAGACACATATTTCAGAATGAAGTGCATATTTCTATTAACGGATGTTTAAATTGTTATTTTAACAACAAAAATGAGTTTTTATAATAAATTGATTATAAATTTTCTTTTTTAATTTAAAGAGTTAGAAAAATAAATTACGCATGCATTTAGTATGTACATAAAACGTTTAATATAGAATCAAAGAATTTCTAAATATCTATTATATTTTGCCACTCATTGGACGAAAAATTGCAAACTTTTTATACATGAAAAATTCCATATTTGGACCCTTTTTTGACGCGGTTTAGCTCATGGGATTTTACCGCTAGAGCTCAAATGTATTGGGAGTCGTAATAAAAAATGTCAGTTTATTTTCAGGAGCGTACTACTTTAACTTTTGTTGCACATATAAGGTGGGCCGGTCTACCATCTGTGGGCTTTTGGCAAAACATCGTAAGTCAATATTTAAAAAGTTAAAAAAAATGGTATTAATTATACAAAATTTCCTTCAAAAAAAATTTTTGTTTACGATTACAAAATTTTGTATTATAAACAAAATTTTTCTTATTTTCGGTTTATTTAATAAAAATTATTTTTTCAACGAGTTTTTTTTAAACTTTTTTTTACAATCTTATCTCAACTTAAGATGTTTTGTCAAAATGCAACAGATAAATAAAAAAAAATTCAAATTGGTTTTTAAAAATATCATTCATCAAAAAAACAAAATATTTCAATACAGGTGCATACATACATAAATACCACAAATTATAATAAATATGTACTTAAGAGAAACAAAATATAAAAAACGTAACGAAAAATAAGACAAACATTTATCCATGTATTCATAATAATATTTTAAATTTACAGCCAGTTCATCGAATTCGAACATTAAGTGCTGGTTCACACACGTCAAGTTTGACTCGTCAAGTCTTGAGCATTTAGGAGAGAAGGGAAAAGAGAATGCCATTTCTTTTTCCCTCTCTCCTAAAAACTCAAGACTTGACGAGTCAAACTGGACGTGTGTGAACCGGCACTAACGTTCGCATAGAAAATTATATTTAAAACAAAATTCTAAAATTTGTTTTTACTTTAAAAGTAATTTGCTATGCTAACGTTGACTTTCGAAATCGTTAAACATGCAGTTAATAAAGGTTTACAAACGTTTAATTGAATTAATAATTGTTTATAAATACGGGAGTTAAATTTTAAAAACGTTCAGGGGGAAGTACCGTAGTTAGACAATTCCAGTAGCTAGTCAAAAGAATTTTCTTAAATGAAATTTACAAAACTCTTAATTTGGTTTATACATATACATGTAAAATGTGAACACCCAAAATAAAATAGAAGCTCCACAATATTCCAAATTAATATTCAAAAGATTTATTTAATTCAAGTGGTTCATTAATTATAGATAATATAAGGTATACGAAATAGTGACTGACTTCAATGACTTGCCAATACTAAAAATTTAAAAGGTTTAATACTATACGGCTTTTCAAAACAATCTTTAGCAACTTTAAGATAATTCAACTTCAACACGACTCAACTTTAAAATTAATCAACTTTAACAACTTGATAGCAACTTCTTGAATGTTCTAGCAAAGAAGAAAAAACTACTCGTTGCAAAAATAATTGTAACAACATTGCCAATATAAAAGAAATTAGAATAACAATAAAAATGTATCAGCTGACCGTAAACTTTAACCCTTGTACGCCCTTTTACACTCAGCCATCCGACTCATCATCTGACTCAGATGATACTAGATCGTCTTTATTCGTATCGGCATAACGCCACAGCTTCATGTAGTCACAGCTCGTACTGGTTCGGTTAGCGCCTTCAAAATCACCAACTTTGCAAACATCATACCGCCCATTTCTCTTTACTTTAGAAACCTTGTAAGGACCAATATATTCGCTCACTAATTTTTTACCTGCCACAAACAGAGTTCGTTTTATTGCAACCAAGTCGCCTTCAGCATAAATGCTCTTATCCTTCCGTTTCTTGTCGAATTGAAATTTGTAAGACTGCTGGGCCTTCTCTATTTGCTGTTTAACCTGTTGACGAATGTCTTGCCTTTGTTGATCATAATTAATCAGCATTTCATCATGAAGTTCTTTCAGCAATGAATGGTTGACATTAGATTTCATTTTGACACCAAAGAGAACCTCAAACGGTGTATACTTTGTGCTGCAATTTACATGTCCATTGATAGCCTGCTGCACCTTGCCAATATACTTGTACCACTTGGTTGGTTCACTGAAAGATAATTTTGAAATTACTGACAATATTACTCTATTTACCCTTTCAATTTGGCCATTGCCTCTTGGCACACCGGTTGTTGTTAACACGTGCTCAACATGGTTAATCACGCAAAAATCTTCAAACGACTTGGCTGAGAATGCCGTGCCTTTATCGCTTATGATGCGATTCGGATAACCAAAAACATCTGCCCACAGCTTCAACTTATTGATGACCTCCTCGGAACTTGTTGTCTTCGTAGGGAAGAGCCATACAAATTTAGAAAATGCGTCCACCATAGCCAAGATAAATTTGTACTGCTTCGATGTGGCATCCATCCAAAGGTCCCAAGTGGTCAACATGCAGGGTCTCCAATGGATTTTCGCCTTTATTAATGCAATTAAGGTAGCCTTCCTTCCTACCAAGTTTTTTATTGTAAATGATGCAACGTATACAATTTTTGATGTGTCGCTGTACTTTGTTTTCGGCATGGGGAATAAAATAATTCTGTTGTATCGAATGTAATGTTTTTTGCACTGCAAAATGGCCAACTTCATGCGCGTCGCGTATTATTTCTGCTTCCATGGATTTCGGTACGACCGACAAGTCATTTCCATCAACCGTTTTATATACTAGCTCACCCTTTTGCAAAAAGTCCCCATACTGCTTGTCTTTGAGTATTGTTTTTATCGCCATCAAATATTCGTCTCGCTGCTGTGCTGCTTTCAACCTCTCTGTTAACTCTGACGTGACTGTTAAAACTACTGGATAACGACTGAGACAATCGACGTGCTTCATGCGGTGGTTTTGATGTCGCCTATTTCCATTATTGCAGTTATACATTTTGTTGATTTAATTAAATAATTTCCAAAACCTCGCATTGTTGTGAATATTTCTTCCACGGTGGCATTCTTGATTTTTTTCTCCAAATACTGCTTTATAATCGTAATATCTGAGCCAGTGTCTACCAAACATTCTAACTGGATTCCGCCTACGATGATTTTTTCAGTCTGTTTTTGTTTGACAGTAACAGTACTTCTCCTCTTAACGACCCCTTATCACTTTGTTTCTTCATAAAGCAATTTTTCGCAATGTGGCCATTCTTATTGCAATGGAAACATTTTGTTTCAATTTTACAGTCTGCACGTTTGTGATCAGCGGAGCCACAATTATAGCAGTGCTCTTTTTTTTTGCTAAATCTCTTATACTCTGTTACACCCTTGCTGTTTTGTTGTTCCAATAAGATTTTTTCTACTATTTTATAGTTCTCACGCAGCTCTCTCATTGTCTTTGCACTGTATAATTTTTGCTTGAGTTCGCTCTTAATTTTAAGGCCATCAACTACGTACTGAATCGTCGCTTTTTCTTCTACGTTGCCGAGGGAAGCGATTTTTTTCATATTAAGTGTATACTCATGAAATGTTTCGCCATCTTGTTTTGTGTGTGAGCTGAGTTTTTTATGCACTTCACTGCTATCGTACGCTTTGTTAAATTCTGTTATGATAATTCTTTTTAAATCATTGTAATTGCTAACTGCTTCGGCTTCCAAAAACAAATTCGCAGTTCCCACCATCTTGTTTCTTGCTAGAACATACATTTGTTTGCTATTAAGACCATATGCTTGGGCGTTATGTTCAAAATTTGCAAACCAATTTTCTACTGGAATCGTTTCTCCATCGTAATTGGCTATAATTCTTTCGAAATTTTCTGCCGTTATATTTAATTTGTTATCGTCGCTGCTCTTTTCTTCTTTCAAAAGTTTTTCTGTCAAAAGACTTAATAACTGTTGCATTTCGTTATTGTTGTTACCACGGCTGTTACTTGTTCCACCATTGTCCATCGTCGTTACTGGTCTCTGTGAGTTGCTTTGGAATTCTTCGTCGAAGTCAACGTCGGAAGTTTGATGTTTTGTTGCCACCGTTGGTTCGCTATTGGTTCCAAAATCGATCGCCAAGCCTTTTATTATATACCCCCTCACTGCGGCGCGTGTAAAGTAACGTCTTGTATTATCGATACCGATTTTTTGTTTTTTGTTTTTATTTCTCATATGCAAGTTTACACGTTTCTTCACAAAAAAAAATTTTGATGCTTGTTTGGTTGAGCCCCCAAATGTAAAATGTGAACACCCAAAATAAAATAGAAGCTCCACAATATTCCAAATTAATATTTAAAAGATTTATTTAATTCAAGTGGTTCATTAATTATAGATAATATAAGGTATACGAAATAGTGACTGACTTCAATGACTTGCCAATACTCAAAATGTAAAAGGTTTAATACTATACGGCTTTTCAAAACAATCTTTAGCAACTTTAAGATAATTCAACTTCAACACGACTCAACTTTAAAATTAATCAACTTTAACAACTTTACGACTTGATAGCAACTTCTTGAATGTTCTAGCAAAGAAGAAAAAACTACTCGTTGCAAAAATAATTGTAACAACATTGCCAATATAAAAGAAATTAGAATAACAATAAAAATGTATCAGCTGACCGTAAGCTTTAACCCTTGTACGCCCTTTTACATACATTAACATTTTATATATAACATTTTTATTAAAAACAAAAAAAAAATTCAGTATGTGTGATGAAATTTAAAAATAAAAAATTAATATGTTACATATTGCTATGCAAAAACACCAACTCTTCAACTTTTTTTGGTTTTAAAAGCGTACGTCTTTCATTAATAATTTGTCCCGTTGCGGAAAATATTCTTTCACACGGAACAGATGTTGCCATTATGCATAAACGCTTAAGTGCATATAAATATATCCTTGGATAAACATTTTGTCTTTCTTTCCACCATACTAGTGGATCCTGTGTTCGCTCCAAATACTCCTCATTCAGATACTTATCGAATTCACGAGTGCAAGCGGCTACATTGCTGTCTGGTCTGACAGTTCTATTAAAGTCCAAATCGTATGCCTTCCATATAGCTGACCCATGTTCACTTAATGCGGTTGGTGTTATAGTTGGCTCTTCAATATTTTGAACTCTGACAACAAAGATCTTGTTTCTTAAGACTCTTAAAGCGTTTTCATATGCGGTATAATTTTTAAAGCCTTTGCGCTTAAAGCGTGGGTCTAAAATTGTGCTTTCTGCATACAAATAATTTTTTTCCAATCCTCCAAATCGTGCAGATATTCCTCTTTGTTATCTCATAAAAAGGCAATAAAATTGGTATTACTGCACTAACAATTTCCCAGTCATCAATAGACAGCACCAGTTCTGGGCGATTTACAGAGAGTGTTGAAATCACGGCATTTTTAATTTGCAAAATTCTCTGCAACATTTCATATGTTGAATTCCACCTGGTCGGAACATCCTGCTTTAATTTTAGCTAGGGGAGGTTCATTTGCTTTTGTGTGGTAAGCAATTTACTTGACGCCTGAGAACTCTTATGAAAATATTCGACAATTCTCTTCGTTTTATTTATTGTTTCTGCAATTTCTGCAGTTGCAGGTTGAACAATTAAGTTCAGGCTATGCGCAAAGCAACCTATTCCACGCCATTCTCCCTGACGGATTGCAGCAACTATGTTAGGGCGTTGTCACTAACGATTGCGGATACTTTGTTAGTTATTTCAAAGTCAGAAATAACTTTTTTTAAAAATTTGTTTAAATTATCGGCCGTGTGCCTATCTTTAAATTCACTGCACGATAACAAATACGACGTTAGTTGTGTATCGGTATTTATAAAATGAGCGGTTACAGCTACGTAACTAATATTAGCTCTCGACGTCCATCCATCAGTAGTAAGGCATACAGCTGTGGCAGACTTTACTTTTATTTTTACGTCTTCTAAAATTTTTAAATGGGTACTTATAAGTAAATTGTTTGACAACGTCTTTCTAGACGGCAATGTATATCCCGGACAAGCAGATACTTCTTCAATTAGTTTTTTAAAATCTGGCTCTTCTACAAGTCGAAATGGGTGGTGTCCTTTGGCAATCATCTTTAAAACTAAATTGTCTATATGCTGTTGCTTGCGAATTGGAGGAGGTCTATTAAAAAATTGGGTAATTTGGTGTTGCTGGTTTATTGTTCGTACTTGAGTACTGGTTGAAGGTTGCTCATCGGAATGTTCATCTACATTTACTTCAATAGGTGTAGGCGTTTGCCTTTCGAAATTCAAAGGTAAAAGAGGGTGCTTTGTTTTTAAATGGCGTCTTAAATTGCCGTGACTTCCACCAGAAAAACTTAAAAGAGTCTTACAGTATTTGCATTTTGCTTTTTGACCATCATCGTCCTCAAAATGCAACCAAATTTCACTAAACTTTCTTTTTGACACATTTTTTTATATTAATTTTATATTTCTTTGGTATTAAACACTTCTTTCGAATTTCACCTTGTTTTAACTTTAATAATACACAGTTTGTAACGACTTTTTCTGATGCAACCTGCCACAACCATGCCATATTATGCATATTCTTAACATTTAAGGTCATTTAGTATGTCTGGTAACTCTATAGAAGTTGCACAAAACAAATATATGCACACAAATGAAAGTATATGACATAAAACAGAGAATGAAAGATATATGAAACAGAAAAGATGAAACTGAAAGATGAAAGAAAATACAGAAATATTTTATTCTTTCACTTAGAAGAACCATTCAGTTGAATTAATTCATTCATGAACGACACAAGCCTAATAAACAAGCAAAATATCAAAGCTCTGATTTAAATAATAAAAAATAATATTAAAGTGTTTAAAAAAATAGATAGTGACTATTAAAAAACATAAAATTATTAATATTATTAAAGTTGAAAACAATAAAACAACAAAATATAAGTTATTTTACTTAAAAAACTGTTAACAAAATTTATCTATGACTGAAGGCAGTAAATGCAAGTCAGCAATAAGAGGAGAAAGTGGCATTAGATGCAATGGAGTGTGTGATAAAGTGTATCACTATACAAAGAAATGTGCCGGTATTGACCAATATTCGGCAAATATTATAGATGAAAACAATTTTGTAAGATTTATATGCAATACATCCAAAATGTAGATCTTGTTATAAGGGAAGTCCAAAATAGTGTCGATAAAAATAAACAAACATTAGTTGAATATAAAAATAAATTTGAAAGTTCACTTAAACAAAATGAAAATGAAATTTAAGCATTATTAAAAGCTATTGAAAGACGTTATGAATGCGATGGTACAAATATAATGCAATGTTTTAAATGTCGATGATATAACCATAAATCGTCGGACTGCAAAAATGAAGATGTATGCCACAGATGCCATGGAAATCACAGAAGTAAAGAATGTAATAAGGAAACAATAATGAAATGTGTAAACTGCATAACAGAAAATAAAAAATTAAATTTAGATCGTGATGAAAATCACGTCACTGGTAGCAGGGCGTGTCCGGTGTATCGGAATAAACTGAATTTAAAAAAGAGAAGGTTAGGTTTATCCGCCTAACAATCAAAGCAGATGCATGGGTTATATACTAACATACAAGGCTTAACAAATAACTTCAATCAATTGTAAATAATTGCAGAAACAGATAAACCTGATTTCATAATACTGACAGAAACACATCAAACTACAGAAATAGATGAAAGTGAAATAGAACTAAAACAATACGACCATTACAGCACATTGCCAAACTCGCCAAAAACTGGTGGAATAATAATATATTTAAAAAAAACATTGGAAGATTGAAGAAACTAAAAGACAATATTAAAGACTCAAAATACTGGATTAGCGAATATATGGCAAAATATGAAAAAATATCAATTATAATTATAGCAGTAACACCAGCAGATCACTAAGTAGTTTAAAGTCAGAATTTTGTGATATATGTATTTCAAAATTTTATAGAAGAAATGTGCGAAACGAACTGTGTTATTTTAATAGCTGGAGAATTTAATATTGACTGGAAAAACGATTGCTATAAGGGGAAATTAAAAAGTATTCTTAATGATAATTGCCTCAAACATGTAATGAACGAATTTACTAGAATAACACTAAATTCAAAAACTTTGATAGACTATATTATAACAAACAGTGAAATGATTTCAGCAAAGGGAAATATAAATAATAAAATAGCTGATCTCGAATCTATATACATTTTTATTGAGTGCGAATATAGAACGAGACAATATAGCTAAAGAAATAAACATTTTTAAATAAAATAAAGAAAGATTCAAAAACGAAATAAGTGCAATATTACAATATGATGAACAAAATGGATTAGACGATAATGTCCACAATTTTGATAATGTTTTTAAAATACTTTACGAAGATTTAGTGTAAAAACAAAAATAAATGAAAATAGAAATATCAAATGGTTTAACAACGATCTCAGAACGCTAAAAAGGGAAAATATTTTTAAATACCAAAGTGCAATAATTGAAAACACGAATGAAGCGTGGAATAACTATAAAACAATAAGAAATACATATAAAACTAGAATTGAAAATGAAAAATAAATACATAAATAACACAAATGACCAAAAAGAAATGTGGAGAAAAATAAGAGAACTAGTACCAAGAAAACCCAGAAATGTGATAAAAACTGTGATAATAGATAATGTAGAATATAATGATAGTTTTCAAATAGCAGAAAATTGAAATAAATATTTCGTTAATAGTATTAAGGGAATTAGAAATTCCATTATTTATGTGCAATATGAAAACAAAATACCTGTGATAGATTTAAAATTTAAATTCCGTGCAATATCTTTAGAAGAACTTAAAGTTATATGTAAGAATATTAAGAAAAAACCTGACTATAATAAAATAACAAGCAATATATTCTTAGATAAATGTGAAGAATATTGTCCAATAAATACGTTGAAAACTTTCGAAAAAATCATTGAAAATATTGTTAAGAATCAATTAGAGAACTATATGGAACAACACAAAATACTCTCAAAATATCAGTCTGGCTTCAGGAGAAAGTACTCATGTGAACCAGCAGAAAACTATGTGATAAATAGGTGGAAATTTATGTTGAAAAATAATAAACTTATGGCGATATTCCTGGACTTAAAAAGAGCTTTTGAAACAATAGACGGGGAAATTCTATTACAAAAACTATATAAATACGGAATTCAAGACAATGAGTTAAAATGGTTTGAGTCATATCTAACTGATCGCAGGCAATTTACAAAGGTTAATGGAAAATTGTCAAATGCTACCGAAAATAATTTTGGAGTACCACAGGGCTCAATTCTAGGTGCGCTTTTATTTATTATATATATTAATGATATGGAAAAAGTTTTGGAAAAATGCGAAATTGTTTTATATGCAGACGATACGCTAATTTTTACAGAAGCGGCCACGGAAGAAATATTTTATACTAACTTAACGAATGATATGGACAATATAAATAAATGGTTAAAAATTAACAAATTAAAATTAAACGAAAATAAGACTAAAATAATGGAAATAAATATGAACACTAACTTAACGTTTAAAATAAATGATGTAACAATAGAAAAAGTAAATAATATAAAATATCTGGGTTTTCTAATAGACAAAGACTTAAAATTAAAAGAAACAAAATATCAGTTATAACGGCAATAAACATTTATAATGTAAAGATTAAGCCACATTTTGAATTTGGATCAACTGTGTTGTATAGATACACTAAAATGGCTTAACATACAACAAAGACTAGAGCTAAACACAATTAATTTTATTAAAAAAAAAAATGAAAATGGGCAATGCGCCTGATTATTTAATTGAACAAATAAGGTACGTAGGAGAGGTTCAACCCTATAGCCTAAGGGACGCTCAAGATTTCAGATTACAAAGAGCACACGATGAAAATATCGCTTTTTTATAAGGGATTAAATCTTAAATAAATAAATAATAAAAAATAATATTAAAGTGTTTAAAAAAATAGATAGTGACTATTAAAAAACATAAAATTATTAATATTATTAAAGTTGAAAACAATAAAACAACAAAATACAGTCGAACTTCCTTATAGTGAACTTCTATATAATGAAGTTCTCCTTATTATGAACTTAAATCAAGAACACAACTTTTTCGTTCCACTTTCAATGTATTTTGATCTCCGTATAATGAATTTCCATACAGTGAATTTTTCTTTACAATGAACAAAATGTTGGAACCAAAAATACATTTCACGTGTGTTTTTGTCTCCATATAGTGAACTATTTTTTGCAGCTTTATTTTACACTTGTTAGCAACACTATTTATTAAGAAAATAAGAAATGTACTGTAAATGAAAACAAAAAAGTTAATGATTTGACTTTTAACACCAGTTTCCCGAGTTCAGTGAACGAAAATGACGCACCGGAGTAGCATTTCTCTTGAAAAAAGTTATTAGTAATTAATAAAGTTGAAGAAGAGACATCAAAGAAAAAAGATATATGTAGCTAAAGAGTTTTGATTTCTTCCCAGTAAATTTTCAAACATTTGAAAAAACATGTCAGTTATATGTATGTAATTCAAACAAAAATATCTGATTATTTTAAATAAATAAAAAACAAAAAAAAAAATTTCTTTATAATGAAGTTTCTATATAGTGAAATAATTGTCTGTCCCCGTGGAGATTCGTTATAGGGAAGTTTTACTGTATAAGTTATTTTACTTAAAAAACTGTTAACAAAATTTATCTATGACTGAAGGCAGTAAATGCAAGTCAGCAATAAGAGGAGAAAGTGGCGATGAAAATGTCGCTTTTTTATAAGGGATTAAATCTTGTAGAGATGCCAAATAATATAAAAAAAAACTGTAATTTTTATAAGAAATATTTAATTTAAACCAGAGCTTATAGATGTAAAATGAACATGAAATGTTATATAAAAGTTTTTGAAATACTACTAATAAATAAATAAAAAAAAAACAAGTTAGAGTGCTATATTCGGCTGTGTCGAATCTCCACCGACTGTTCGAATATTTCAGGAGGGATATTAATACGATGTCTATTTATTATTAATTTATCTTTATAAAAACAGACATCAGCATTAAAATTGGTTGGTTTGAGGCATAGATCTATATTAAATTATTTAGCAATTTAAACTAGCTTGAGTAACAGTTTCAATTCAAATTTTGTTATGATAGCATTATTTTTACGGTTCTAGGCGTACTAAACTGTTTTCCGGTAGTAGGGATTATATGGGGCCTAAGGTAAATTATGGACCGATCGTCACGAAATTTCAGTGTTATTTCTAGTCCTAAAAAACTGCGAAGTTCCGAATTTTGTTATGATAGCATGAAATTTTATCGGTTTTAGGCGTACTAAACTGTTTTCCGGGAGTAGTGTTTATATGGGGCCTAGGGTAAATTATGGACGGATCTGCACGAAATTTTACAGCGTGATTTACAGTTGAATAAAACAAATTTTTGCAAAATCTTATCTCATTCCGTGCCTTGTTCCACCATTTATGTTATTTTTTGTAACAAAATTATCATTTTTTTTAGGTGGTGGTTCCACATTTTGATTCATAGCTTTGGTCATACTGCACCGATTTTGCTGAATTTCAATCCCAAACTGCTTAGGATAACTACAAGCAATTTGGCACCAAGTTTGTTCATTTCTTTTGAGTTGTTAGAAAGTGAGCGTGTTTTCAACAGACGGACAGACAGACGGACATGGCTTAATCGACTTAGAATCACTCAAGGACCCAGAATATATACACTATATGGGGTCTGAGATGAACAATAAAAAAGTTTCACACGGAATGATAAACTTAATATACCCTCTTCACAACTAATTGTTGTGGAGGGTATACAAAATACAGGGCTTCGCGCTAATCGCTTATCTTCTCTTAAATTCGAAGTAAATATGGCAAGTTGTAACGTGGTTTTATCGTCAGCCGAAGCCGCTGCGAAATTTATTCGATACTTAATCCACAGGTTAGGTGTCCTCCAAAAATATTCAACCGAATTCGCCTTCGCGAAATCGGTCGGCTTTTTAATTATAACAATTTCCGACTCTTGTATGACAGGTTCTTGCCTTGTGTGAATCGCACCGACTGCAACTAAACCTTGTCCATTCATACTTATTCAGAAATGAACTGAATGCGAATTATAAATGAAAAACACATTAAACAAGTGTATGAGTGTATGTGGTCGTTACAATAGATGCGTACAGTGTTGTTTATAATGAAAATGAAGTTAATATATTTATAAGTAATTATAATTAGTATAAAATAAAAATAAATTTATGTGAACGTGAAAATATAATACTGGGGTAATCTATTTATATTTCGTTTTAAAAGTGCGGTTCATTCCCTCTGTCGAATTCTCGTCGGGAGAATATGGGGCTGTCGTACGATGTTCTATACCGGACTTTCTAAGTAGATCCTGTACGACTCGACTTATAAATTTAACCCCGTTGTCGTACAGAAAGATTTTAGGGTGGCGGAACGAAAGATAATACGTTCACGAAGAGCTTTAACTACGTCTTTAGCGTTCGCCTGTCTGGTAGGAATTAGTTCCACCCACTTGTTAAAGTCATCTGTGAACACGAATAGTGCGGTGTAACCGTTCGTTGAACGCGATAAGGGGCCAACGAAATCGACGGCCACAGCTTCTGGTGAGTCGTGGTTCTCCTTTAAGACGCGTAGCCGAATGAATTACCTGAAAATCCGGATATTTCTTGTTATTCTTAACTACAAATTCCATTATGCGATTGTACCAAAATACCTCGGAGATTTTCATGACGGATATTCGGTTTTAGGGAGTGGAGCTCGGGATAGTGCATCGGCAACGATGTTCAAGCTTCCTTTTTTAAATTCTATTGAGTAACCAAATTGTTAGAGTTCCAGGTCCCTGCAACGAATGCAGCTACTTAAGCGAGTAGTGGTCGGTGATGACGGTAAAATAGTATCCTTCCAGGTAGGGCCTCATATCCCATATAAAATTGCAAAACATTCTTGTTCTGTGGTGGAATATTTTCTCTCAGTTAAGGTGCGGCTCGCATAAGTAATAATGGACTCTGCGAAAAGCTTCATCCTGCTCCGTTCCCCATTGCCACTTCATCTGCTTCTTCAATAAACGATTTAACGGGGAAACTAGTTGGTAGAAGTTTGAGACAAACCGACGGTACCACGAAGCTACACCGATGATTCTACGTAGTTCCTTTAAATTTGTTGGTGCTGGTAGCTCATTAATGGCTCTTACCTTTTCGTGGTAGGTGCAAATACCGTCCGAATTTACCACATGTCCAAGATAGCGTTAACTTTGGCAAGCAAACTCACATTTATCGAATTTTAACAACATCTGTAGGCGGGTGAACACGGTCTCTAGTGTGTTCAAATGTTCCTCAAACGTACGACCCAGCAAGTTTATGTCGTCAAGGTTGACAAAGACCAGGGGATACAAATCGGATCCGATGATGGAGTCTAACGCGCGCTCGAATGTTGCGGGGGCGAGTGCAACCCAAATTGCATTTTTTCCATTGGAATAACCCTCTCCGCGGGACAGTGAAGGCTGTGTTACAGGCCACTGTAAGGGGTATTTGCCAATACCCGTTCTTGAAGTCCAGTGACGAAAAGAACCGAACCTCGCGCAGTTGGTCTAAGTTCGCGTTAATTTGTGGCAAATTTGTGTATCCATCGGGTTCTGTAGTGGCAGTAAGTAGTTGGTAGTCGATACACATCCTCCTTGCTTTTTCCATGCGAGAACTATTGGAGAGCTGTAGGGACTTCGTGACGGCTCAATACGATTATCGGCCAACAGATTGTCTACCTCTTCGTTAATAACTGCCATCATGGCTGGATTTCTTGGAATATATCGCTGCTTAATTGGGTTTTGATGTCGCAGCCGAATCTAAATCTTTGCTTATGAATTTTTATAATGGTCGATAATTTGGTATCTATTACGAAGCGAAGGTACTTGGTTTCTTCCTCCGTATTCGATCTGGTGAGAACTTCGGCATTGAGTTTAATTTCCATATTAAATGAGCTCACGTTTGAGAATTGTGTTTGATGTCAAATGATAAAGTCATTTCATTGGGTGTGGCCAGGGCTGTGCAGTATTTCAAATACATGATGTACAAGTATTTTGAATTTTAAATACATAAAAAATGGGAGTATTTTGTATTTTAAAAACATGGTTTACAAAATATATTTTGTCAGTTTATTGATGGTTGTTTGCATTTTGATCTACCAAAAACTAGAATCGCTAAAAAACATAACTATCAGAATATGGAAATATCAGAAGTAGAAGCACCAGTAAAGAAGACTATGATTTTGTTGTTTTCGTAGATAGGAATGATGGTGAATCTAGGACATCAAATTTGGAGTTGGAATTTGTCAGTTTTCTCAGTGGCAAGACCAAAGACATTATCACTCTTGACAGGTATCCAAATATAAAAAGAGTATTCATAGAATTTAATACAAGTTTGTGCTCATCAGGACCTGTAGAAAAATAATTTTCTTCAGCAGGTTTCAAAAATCTGATATATATGAAAGGGAACAATGGTTATGTTAATTAGTTTTTTAATGTTATTTTTGGTTTGAATAAATATGGTGTATTTGGAATTTTAAATACGTACATGTACATGACGTGGAAGTATTTTGTATTTGAAATGCATAAGTACAATAAATGGAAGTATTTTGTATTTAAAATACATACAGATGTGTAAGTATTTTGTATATTAAAAACAGCAAAAAAGTTTCGGTTGTGCTTTTGGTATTTCCTTATTAAGCTAATACGGCCTATAATCTTTTATGTAATTAAAAACCCAATTTTAATACATTTTTCCCGACGTTTCGTCGATTTTTTGTCCACTTCTTCTGGGGATCGTATTTTTTATATATTATTACATTAAAAAACAAACTTTAAAACCAAAAATTGTACATTTAACATATATAATACAAAAAACAGAAAACATGGAATTATTTTTAAACACATAATATTTAAAAATTGTATCACAGTTTATTTGATGGCTACTCTATAACTTGCACATATGTTGTTGGTGTCTTCTTTCAAATTCTTTGCTTTGTTGTGATACAGACGTGTATTCTTAACCCCACAGAGAATTTGAATTATAAATTAATTACATTTGATTTTTTTTTAATATAAATATTAAGCGAATATACGCTAAATATAAATGATTTTTAAATAAATTTTTTAAAATAAAAGTGAACAATTATCAAAAACGAAAAACTAACAAATTTATACATATACATATGTACATATTATGAGCAAAAACATTTTAGTTTAAAATTTTTATTTTTGGTGTTGTTGTAATACAATAAACAATAAAAATATTAAAAGCACAGCAAAACTGTGAAAAACAAAAACAACTTTTTGCATGAGTAAAAACAATGAAACAACAATAAAACTAAATGAAAGAAATGTGTATGTAACAGTCCATGCAAATAATGCTGAAATAAATAAAACAAAACAATATTAATTATCTAACGGCTAAGCCAATTATTAGTACACGTTCCTTTTCACCCTCGGTATTTACAAAAACGGTGGATAGTGAAACATTAAAAAATATTAAGCTCTCCCTGGGAACAGGTCTTGCAGAGCCTGCAAGTGTTGCCGCGTCGATAAAAACAGCCTTGGTAAGAAATGATACCACGAACTCAAACAAAGACTCAATTAAAAACCCACTAGTAAAAAGTTGTAAAAAGCCTCAAGTACAAGTTGGTATGGACAGGTATATAACAGTGCTTAACCGGGGTCACAGCCCTACCTCCTAAGCTGTTGCTTCGGCTTCAAAGTATCATCTTTTGATAGCATAAATACTAAAAATCGTTTTGCGATTCTAGAGGATGAATCCTCTGAAGCACCAAACGTCATAAAATCGTCTAATACTATGTTCACACTTGAGTTTTTAAACGCGTTTAAGCAAAATGTTTATTAAGTTAATCAAAGCCGTTCACATTACATTTCGTCATCTAAAAGACCTAATAACCTATCTGCAAAAATTTCAAAATTGATTTTTTTTATGGATTTTTATTCCTTATATCATAACGCATATGTGTGCAAAATTTTGAACATATAATATTACAAATGACAAAGTTTTTCTACCTAGAGGACCGTTACGCACAAAAAAAGAGAAAAAAAAATCACGATAAAAGTTTTATTTTGTTGCATAGTGTAATTTAAACAAACATTAAGTACTTGTTTTTGCTTAACCCAGTAAAAGAAACTACTACTTTAATTATTAAATGTATGTATATAATATTCATGTGGAAAGAAATTTTTATTTATTCATACTAATTAGTACTGCAGATAGGTTAATTGGTTTTAGATTTTCACAATTCCAAAAAACCTAAGTGTCATAACATAAGATGTGATTAGAAAAAACAAAATTGTCTCACCCGATATGTATTACTGGTTTCATTTTAATCAAAAAGTGTAATTTTCGTTTCAATATCGTTAATAGTTCCAATTTTATAACGTTTTTCCCCTCTCCTGTAAACTTTTGAAGACTGCAGATAGGTTATTTCGTCTTTTAGGTGACGATTTGAGATGATTAAGAAAAAATCAAAACAAACAAATTTATATTTCCTTAAAGTATTAAAAATTGATAAAAAATACTTTTATAAACTTGGGATCGATTCTGGTTCTGTGAAACTGTGAAATGAAAAAAAAACTTTCATTTTCGTTTTCATGAGCACTTTTCACATTAGCACTTCACATTTACACAAAATGCGATTCCCGTTCTTTTAATGAAAAAGTGTTTCATTCCTTTGTAGCTGTGAAACTTTTGTAACTATATTAATAAAATGTAAAAGTCAAATGCAGATATCGAAGCTTAGGATTTTGAAACGGCGCTAACCCGCAAACGAGTTTTTTTAATGCTTGAGCTGCACGCATTTATTTTTGCTAAAAGAGTTTTTTAATAAAAATTAACTCAAATGAAACTAAAAGCAATTCAAATTCATTGGCTTATTGGAAGAAACTCTGTTCTTAGTCTCGACTGCAAACTCCTACTTTACAACTCTATCCTAAAGCCTATCTGGTGCTATGGTATTCAGTTATGGGGCACTGCCTCGGCTTCTAATATCGATAAAATTCAAAGGCGCCAAAATAAACTTCTTCGAATAATCACAGCTGCCCCTTGGTATGTTAAAAATTCAAATATTCACAAGGATCTCAATGTTCCATTAGTTAAAACTGTGATAACGAAATATGCAGTAAAATACTTAAAAAGGCTCGAATTGCATCCGAACCCACTAGGTCGAAATATTTTAAATGATAGCGGCCACACTCGCTTAAGAAGAAGAGACACTGCAGCACTTGTCCAATTAGCGATAAACACCTACATATATAAGTGAACAGAACCCGTGATGAAAAATTTTTTTGTCTGGCACTGGCAGGACATAAAATAAAGTATTAGGTTAAGATTTGATTAATTATTGTGAGTTCATATTTACTATATGAAGATTCAATAAATAAATAATGAAAAGAAAAAAAAAGAGTTTTTTTTGTAGAGAAAAAAATACATTTTTATGGCTCCTCTTGTTTTATACAATATAAATTTTCGGGAATGTAAGAAAAGATAAACTCACTGTTTATTGTTGGTGTTTTGTTTTGGCTTTGATATTGTTACAAGTAAGACTTTTAGTGTTTATAATTTTTATTCGCTTTAGGGTTTTATTTGTATAATATTTTTGGCCTTTCTAAAATCTTTGGAAAAGGTTTCCTGATGAGCTGGCCTAAGCAACCAGTGAAATGCGCATAGAAGCTAGCTTTCCCTCAACAATAAATTTCAGTGTATTTATCAAATATGAAAAACTGGGAATTTAGCACGTCATACGGAAATCGTATTAATAATAAATTTTGTATTCCCGAAAATAACTTTGATAATAAATTTTTTCAGTAAAAGAATTTTTGTTGTTTTTTATTTCCATACATGTATACATTTGTACATGGTAAATATTTTTAACTTATAGTAAATAATGAGTAAACCGAAAATTCCGCATTTGTTGCATTTGGGTTTTTTTCATGAACGATATTGCATCTGAAAGAGGTTGGCCCCAATGTCCTGCCCAAGTGCGCGCAAGAAATAGGAAAGGAAAAAATTTTACATAAAATGTGTCAATATATAAAAACAACAGCAATTTTTTAACGGAAACAAATTTTTATTCAAAAAACAAGAACAGTCATAAAAATGTAAAATCGATCAATCAATTAGTTGACAAATGAGTTTTTTGGGTAAACACCTTGCCGGCGCGATTACCCCAAAATATTTATTGCAGTAAATAATTTTGGCATAAAACTGACATCTACGAAAATAATGTTATAGACTTTAGTGACAGTTTCTTTTTAGGGTATTAAAATAAAAGCTTGTTTTTGAAAAAGGTTTTTTACTTTTAATTTATTTTTTATAGCTAAAATCAATCACATCAAGTTATTTAATTTACTTGTTTTTCTACACAAGTAAATTTCGCGACAAGTTTTTACATCGTGTAAATTGTGTAATGATAATTGGCAAGATTTTATATCAAAGTGCTGGTCCAGACCTGCAATTTTTGTTGCAGCAATTCTTGAGTTTATTTGTGGGAGTGGTGAGAAAATTTGGGAGCGGAACTCATTTCACCAATAAAATCATGAATTTCTGCAACAAAAATTCCAAATTTGGACAATGATTTATAAATACGGCATTCTATTAGTTGCTAGTAAAATTTTCAAGTAAAAGTTACTGCATATTTATATTGAAAACAATAATAAAAAACTAAAATTTGTTGTTGTTTTCAAAACAAATATGCGAAAGAAATGTTCTGGTCGACATCGTGGGCCTGGGCCTTAATATCACAAGATTATTTTAAACATATTAATGATAAAATTGTGAAAAGTTATGAATTATTTAAGGAAAAAAATAAAAACATTAAGCAGAAATCGTGGCCGGTTGTTCAGTTTATGTTGGCCGATTCTACATTACACTCATTTTGAGGTATGTTCAGTGGATTCTATGTGATTAATGAAGTGATTTAGTTGTAAACATGTCAATTTGAAGTGATTAACAAATCACTTCAATGTATGGGAAATCATCTCGATTTTGAAGTGATTACAGCTTACATCGATATATCTTAGAGAGCAAAGCTCAAACGAGTTAATAAAAAGTTTTATTTCATTGATTGGTAAGAATTCCTGTTATGTAGCTGCAATAAAGCGAAGTAGTATTAACGAGACTAAAATACAGGTGAATCACGAGGATGATTGTCGAATAGTAATTTCAAAATTTGAAGCTCTTAATAAAAACTTTTATAAATATCAACCGAAGAGCAGAAAAGGTCTTCAAGTAGTAATCAAGGGCATAGACTCATGCGTGGACCCAGTAGAAATTAAAACTTTTTTGGAAAAGAGGGGTTGTAAAATAAAAAATGTTACAAATATTAAAAATAGGGGAAAAATGCCCAACTACTTTTTCGAATGGAGTTATAATTAAAAATATGTTCTGTACAGAAGAATAAGTATTGAGGAGCCGCACAGAAGAAATGGTCCTATTCAATGTTTTAACTGCCAAGAATTTGGACATACTAAGGCATACTGCTATTTACCCCCTGTTTGCGTAGTATGTGGTGAATTACATAGTACAGTTCTTTGCGATAAGTCTAAAACTGACGCCAACGTAATAAAATGTAGCAACTGTGGCGGTAATCACACTGCCAATTATAGAGGATGTCCAGTATATACTATCGTCAAGCAGACGGTTGGACCGAAAACTAATCCCCCTCAAATACAGGAACAAATCAAGTAAACACTAATGACATACAGGCTCAGCAGCCTAATAATAACAGAACCTCTTATGCTAACGTTCTAAAATCAAACCATATGCCAATGCAAGGTGCTTCGCCAAGAAATGATGAAACTCCAGTTTCTAATTTAAGTCGTCTAAAAAAAAAACCAAGGAAACATTAGTACAATTAGTAAATAACTTTACAAACACAATGGATGCAGGAAATGCTTAGAATGCAATCGATGTTATTGCAAGCCATGAACTGTTTAAAAATATGTTTTTGGAACGCAAACGGCATCCGCCAACATAAAAATTAATTAGAATATTTTCTTAAATGTAAACAAATTGATGTCATGATGGTTTCTGAAACTCATTTGACCTCAAGAAGTACGTTTAAAATCAATAGTTATACACTTTATGACACCAATGACCCTCGAGATAGAGCTTGTGGAGGTTCTGCCATTTTGATAATAACCCGAATCAAACACTACCTAATGTGTGATCATCGTGAAGATTATCTTCAAGCAACAAACATTTGTGTTGAAGAGCTGAATCGAAACATATTAATCTCATTTTTATACCCATTATCTAGATTTGCAATATCAGAAAGCCAATATTATAAATATTATAAGTCATTGGGGCCCGGTTTTCTGGCTGCTGGCGATTATAACGCTTAACATACCTTCTGGGGGCACGATTAATAACACCAAAGGGTCGTGTTTTGTTTAATACAATCTCTAAAATTAATTAAAATGTTGTCGCGAGCGGACAACCAAAATATTGGCCTGCTGATCCGCAAAAATTCCAGATGTCATCGATTTCGGCGTGGTTAAAAACATCCCACAGAAACGATTCACGTTGAAGCTTCGTTAGAATTATCCTCTGATCACACACCTACAATAGTTACTATAACAAACACCAATAGAATTGTATCTCCCTCTGGTTACATAGCGACGTCAGCTACACAAATAAATTGGTTAAAATAAAAAAAATCTCAGTTCCCATTGCACAGCAAATTAACCGCTTAGCACACCGGAAAATGTGGATCTCTCTATTGTCAATTTTGGCAGTTATCTTAAATTAGCTGTTTGAGGTTAAACTTTAAAGTTTTTATTCCCTTAAATTTACCACGGTTCACTTATTTTTATTTTAAATAAAACACTTTTTTTATTTTTAGGTTTTAATTCATGTTTTTGTGTTTTGTTTTATTTACAATAGGGTGTTGTTTTGTTAGTGTTAAGTTCACAATATTTAGGTTTTTATATTTAATTAAATTTTTAGTTAACAACTTTTGTTTATTTTCACTTGTTTCACGACGATCGAACCTAGAGTGAGTTTAATGATTTTCAACATTATTTAACAAGCTAGGTTTGTTACAAGAAATATATTGTAATGACAGAATTGAAAGATAAGTAAATAACAATTAAAGACCGTTAATATTTTACAGGGTGTTTGGTTTAAAACGAGTCATCATTAAACATTCCGGCACCCATGACTTGGTGCAGTTTAACATAGGTCCAAAAAACAGGTTACACTTTAGCAATTTGTTGTGATGATTTTGACAGATATGGCATCTAGGATCTCATTTCGATTCAAGTTTGCGGGTCGTATGGTGTTAAATATGTTGATAGCAATCAAATCTGTTGATGAGAAACTTAGAAATGTTTGGTGGGATGCCATACCTGTATGTAGGAATTTAGTTTGGAAAATTTAAAAAAAAAAATGTTAAATATATTTTGAAACAAAACCACAATTTTTGTAATAGGTCTGGTAACGATCCCATTTTTTGTTTGGATGTCGGCAACTCGACAGTTTTGATCAGTTCCAATATGAGTCTTAGTGATTCGACCCATTTGCCGTTCGTTGGGTGCCAAGTTGTTGTTTTTGATGACCACCATGTCGTTGACTTTCACATTGTTCGTTTGAGACTTCCATTTATATCTGCGATGAAGTTGAGCCAGACACTCGGATTTCCATCTTTGGTAAAATGAGTGGTAGATGACCCTTAGGCGTTTCCAGCGGTTGATGAGGGTCAGGTTTTCGCTACTCTCATTAGGTTCGGCTGGGGTCAATAATGGCCTTCCAATAAGGAAGTGGCCAAGGGTCAATGGGTTAAGGTCATTTGGGTCATCGCTAGCAGGACTTAAGGGTCTAGAGTTTAAACATGATTCTATGCGAGTGAGAATTGTTGACAGCTCTTCAAAGGTGAATTTCATATCTGGTATCATTTTCTTTAGGTGGGTTTTGAAGGATTTTACACCGGCTTCCCAGAGTCCGCCCATATGTGGGGCACCCGGGATTATAAATTTCCAATTGATATTTTGATAGCTATAGTTGTGTGTAACTTGGGTTTGAAGAGTTTTTATAAATTCCAGACGATCCTTTTTGATGACTTCTGCTGCTCCTACAAGTTCGTGCCATTGTCCGAATATATGATTGCTGGACATCCACGTCTTCCAAAAAAGCGGGAAAAGGCAGCTAAAAATGCTTGGGTCGATAAATCACTTACTGGTTCTAAGTGAACAGATTTAGTGGCAAAGCATACAAATATGCAGACGTACCCTTTTGTGATGAGACAGGCTCGACCAGTGAAGTTTCGTATATTAAAGGGTCCAGCGTAATCAACACCTGTAATGGTAAAGGGTCTTGCTATTGTTGTGCGCTCAGGTGGTTTGTAAAGTACACATGTTTTACAGTTATTTATGACGGTTTTTACTAAGGGCTAAGGCGAAAAATCCAAAATTCGGTTCTTATCAATCGGGTCATGAGCTGATTTCCTCCATGCAAAGAAATTTTGTGCACAAATTCTGTTATCATTCTGGCCAATTTTGATTCGTATGGCAACAGAATTGGACAGCGTTTATTGTACGCTAATGCTGGGGACTGCGCTTAACGCCCATTGGCCCTTATAATCCCATTGCGATCGAGAAATGGCGTAAGGGTTAAGAGTTTACTTTGAGGGGAAATTGTACGCTTGTGAAGTAAAGCAGTATATTCATCAGGAAACAGAGTTTTTTGTGTGCAAATAATTATGCGATTTTTTGCAGATTTTATTTCTTCTGGTGAAGGTTCTACAGATGAGATTGGTCTTCTTGGTATGGGTCTTTCGAAGCGTAAAATGTAGGCTATGACTCTACAGGCACGGGGTAGAGATGAAAATTGGCTTAATGGGTCGTCTGTGTTTGTGACTGTTAGAATTTTAATTGTCTTGGCTTCTATATTTGTAACCTGAGGAGGGCGTGGGGATGGCCATTGATGTTTTGGCAACTTTAACCACGAAGGTCCACTCCACCATAGACTATGTGATTCTAACTCACTTGGTGAACAACCTCTACTTGCTAGGTCAGCAGGATTCATTTTTGAGTCAACATGATGCCAGTTTTGAGTCCCGACTTTTTGTATTATTTTCGACACACGATTTCCAACAAACGTGTTCCAAGTGCAAGGCGGTTTCTTAAGCCACGATAACACAATTGTCGAGACAGTTCAATAGTGGGTTACTACATTTTGAAATTCACAAGCTTTTAATAGCTAGCAATACAGGTCCACAAAGTTCTTAGCGTGGAAGCGATAAGCTTTTGAGGGGGGCTACTCGAGTCTTGGATACCAAAAGAGTTGTATGTACGGTTGTTTCTTCATTTTGTATTCGAATGTATGTGGCTGCATAAGCTTTTTCTGAAGCGTCGCTAAAGCCGTGTATTTCGATGTGACTTAAGGTTGTGTTTTTAATCCAACGGGGTATTTTTATAGTTTTAATATTGGGAAAATTATTTACGAATTTTTTCCATTTATGTTGAGAAATTGGTTTTAAAATGTCATTCCAGTCTGTATTATCCAACCATATTTGCTGCATGATTACTTTAGCGTCTATTATGATTGGAGCTATCCATCCACATGGGTCAAAAAATTTGGCAATTGTAGACTAAACTTCCCTCTTTGTATACGCTTCTTTAACTTGTATATCTGGGGCTGTGAATGTAAAGGAGTCTGAACAAATGTTTCATTTTATCCCTAGAGTCTTGGTCCCGTCATTTTCTGACAGATTTAACCAGTCGAGTGGTAGTAGAGTCTCACTAGGTAAATCCTGAATGACTTGAGCCTCATTAGAGTTCCATTTCATTAGATCAGAGCCGGCTGATTTTAAGACAAATGTAAATTATTTTCTAGATTTAATAGCTTCTTCTATGGTATGACCTCCTGCTTAGACTTCATCCACATACATATAATATTTAAGAATCTTGGCCGCTAAGGGATGAGTCATTTGTACATCTTCAGCTAACTGAAGAAGCGTTCTGATGGCTAAAAATGGGGCACAATTAACTCCAAATGTAACTGTGAGAAGCTCGTAGTCTTCTTTGGGGTCATTTTTGGATTTTCTGAATAAGATTCTTTGAAACTTAGTTTGAGATGGGTCGATTAGTATTTAACGATACATTTTTGTAATGTCGGCGTTAAATACAAAGCGGAAAAATTTCCATTTTGCTATCAAAAGAACAAGATCTTGTTGAAGAATGGGTCCTGGATATAAAATGTCATTAAGACTATTCTTATTTGACGTTGGGCTAGAGGCATTAAAAACCACTCTAAGCTTAGTGGTCAATCGGTCTGGTTTTATTATTGCGTAATGTGGCAGATAATAGTTTGGAGCTTTGTCCGAGGGTTCGATTTTTCTCATGTCTCCTAGCTCAAGATATTCTAAAGTA
Source organism: Pollenia labialis (assembly GCA_949318255.1). NCBI lineage: Eukaryota > Metazoa > Arthropoda > Insecta > Diptera > Polleniidae > Pollenia > Pollenia labialis. The sequence continues at coordinate 75,067,616 of OX439139.1, forward strand.
ACGTTGTCATATAATTGCTTTATTTCGGGTTTTTGGCTGAGCGTACGTTTCATTCTTAGGTACTGAGCCATGGCAATGTTGCGAGAAGAGCATATTTCTTTTGTTTTTTTGAAGGGCAGGGTAACTATATACATACCTTCTCGTATCGTTTCTACGAGTTGTTTGTTTAAAATTGTGTTCCACAATAGTGTCCTCATCTGACCGCAAAATCAGTTTTGGGGTTTCCTCCACCTCCCAAAAGCGTGTGAGGATTCGGTCAAGGGACGATGTAATCAATAAAGAAATAGTTGTTTTGGATTGAGGAATTTTTGGTGTTGGTCCCCCCACTATCCAGCCAAATACTGTTTTTTGTGCCAAAAGGGATCCAACAGACCGCATCGGTGTGTCCATGCAATAAATCGATGGGCCTATGTCGAGGCCTATTAGCAAGTCGATGGGTCTACTTTGATTAAAATGAGGGTGTGCAAGTTGCAATTTTGCAGCCTCACTGAGCTTTAGCATGCCCAATGTTTGAGGTGGTAAATTAGAGGGAAGGGTCTTGAGAACTGGGGCCCAAACTTCTAACTTAAACGATGTGTCTACCCCTGAGCATAGGTTAAGCAAACGTGCTTTTGTTGAGGTTTCAGAAACTGTTTGACTCAAGCCAGAAACGTGAACTATGTTTCTTTTAGTGGGTAATTTTAATCGGTTTTTAGTTTGTCCGATACAAAGGTTGATTGTGATCCAGGGTCGATGATGGCTCTAGCCTGGTATCTTTGACCTCTAGTTTCGATTTTGACAATGGCAGTGAAAAGCAACGTTTCGCGGTCTGTTTGATTTGCCGAAGTTTGTTAGTTTTCGCGCAGGGTCAGGGAAGTAAGGTTGGCAATACCTGATGCTGAAGTGGACTGTATGTATTGGGCTTGAGCTGCGGCACTTGTGCTTGGTTGCTCGTCAGCGTTATTTTGTGGCAAGTTTGTAGGCTGGGTCACTGTTGCCTTGTGCAACAAAGTGTTGTGTTTTTGTTTACACAGCCTACAACTGTATTTACTAGGGCACTCCCTGACACTATGATTGATCGACAGGCAGTTGTAACATGAATTTGTGACTCTTACGATATGAATTCGATCACTTATATTTTTTCTAGAAATGTGGGGCATGATATTAGGGTGTGTGACTCGCTATAATGTTGGCATGTTATGGCGTTATTATTAAAACTTCAAACGGGTTTATTTTTGTTCTGATTGTGACTCTCAGATTTCGCAATATTCGTTTGGAATGAATTAATGTTCCGTTTATTTTGGGTATTTTTGCGACTTCAGACTTGGGCGGTATGGATTTGTCCTTTAATGATTTAATTTTGCCTACTGATGCTAGGGTCCTAAATTTGTGGGTCAAAAACTTGTCAAATTGTTGCCATTTGGGTACTTCGGCACAATCTTCACGCGAATTTTCAAAGTCTTGAACAAGGGCCCTGGGAAGTTTTTGAGCGCAAATATAAATTAAAAACGACTCCCATGTCGAAGTGTCAATTCCTAGTGTGCCTAATGTATGCCTACATTCGTTTATTGTTCTTTGTAATTTTTTAATTGAGGCTCCCGAGTCTATAGAGGCATGAGGCAGATCCAAAATAATTTTATATTGCTCATTGACCTGCATCATTTATTTTCGTACCGGTCAACTAAATTTTTCCAAGCCATGATAAACCCATCGTTTGTTAAAGGGAGGTGCGTAATTGCATCACTGGCGTCTTCCCCGGTTTTTTGAGTCAGATAAAAAAGCTTTTCAACATTGCTAATTTTAGGATTTCTAATGTATATGGCTATGAACAAGTCACGAAAACTGGGCCATAATTTATAATCCCCAAAAAAGGTCTTATTGATGAAACCTCTCTTTCTAACGGAATATTTGACTGACGTTCAACTTTTTCCATGGTTGTGTCCGAAAGCGCATGGACTTCAGCGTTTACTGACGAAAGACAATTCTTATAAGCCATTCTATTAGAGTCACAAACACTTATTTTTTGTAAAATTAAATTTGCACACAAGGTAGGTAGGTATTTGTTGTTTTATTTTTTTTATAAAAATAATCCGGTTCGTTTGGACCAAAATGTTTGAGGTTGAACTTTAAATTTGTTATTCCCTTAAATTTACCACGGTTCACTTATTTTTATTTTAAATAAAACACTTTTTTTATTTTTAGGTTTTAATTCAAGTTTTTGTGTTTTGTTTTATTTACAAAAGGGTTTTGTTTTGTTAGTGTTAAGTTCACAATATTTTGGTTTTAATATATAATTAAATTTTTAGTTAACAACTTTTGTTTATTTTCACTTGTTTGTTTTGTGCGCGACGACGATCGAAACTAGAGTGAGTTAAATGATTTTCAACATTATCGAAACCGGTACTTGTTATACCATAAATGAAAAAATACTTGCGCCTGGCCGTCTGTGCAGAAAAGCTTTAGTTAGCGAAGCCGGTGTTTGTTATACCAGAAAGAAGAAAATCATTGCGCCCGGCCGAAGGCTGGCTGTGCAGAGAAGCTTTAGTTTGCGAATCCGGTCTTTGTTATACCATAGAGTTGAAAGAATCCATGGAAATAAAGCAATTTGTAACGCAAAACATCAAATGGGACATAAAACCATAATGGCTTTATGTCCCATTCCACTAAAATTGATATGAGACATAAGGCCATATCAAAATTATGGCTTTATGTCCGTTTGGATTGAGACATAAAGCCATTATGGATTTATGTCCTATGGCTTTGTTACACCCCACCTGGTAGAACAAGTACCGGCTTCGCTAACTAAAGCATCTCTGCATAGCCGGCCTTCGGCTATATACCATAGAGGAGGAAATCCTTGCGCCCAGCCGAAGGCCGGTTTTGAAGAGAAGCTTTAGTTAGCGAAGCCGGTCTTTGTTATACCATAGAGGAGAAAATCTTTGCAGAAAAGCTTTTTAATTAAAATTTTTTTTTTTCTTTTATATAATTCTTATTTATTTCATTTCTTTTATTTACAAAAAAAAATAGCAAAAAAAATAAAGTTCAGTTCACAAATGGAATGTTTATAAATTTTGAATAATTAACAATATATAAATGTGGCATTCCTTATAACGGCACGACAAACGGGGCACTATAGAGCGCACCTGACGCGTATGTCCCGGGCCCACTTCCACCTACCGTACCATATTTTTTTCAACACTTGACAATGGCAACTCATTCTTTTGCCAATTTGTAACCATAACAATTGCACTCTGGCGTTATTTCCTCTTTGGTTACTAAACGATTATGGTGTTATTGCACTTGGGTGGTGGCTTTATTTCTCAATTCATTGGGAAATAAGGCCATATGGCTTTATTTCCTATGGCTTTATTGCACGGCGCCATTCGGTTAAGATTTTATTAATTATTGTTAGTTCATATTTAATAAATGAAGATTCAATAAATAAATAATGAAAAAAAACACTACTTAATGTGTGATCATCGTGAGGATTATTTGCAAGCAACAAAACTATGTGTTGAAGAGCTAAATGGAAACATAGTCATTTCATATTTATACTCTCCACCTAGATTTTAAATATCAGAAAGCCAATATTGTGAATATTATAAATCACTAGGACCCTGTTTCCTGGCCGCTGGCGATTACAACGCTAAACATACCTTCTGGGGGTCACGACTTATAACACCAGAAGGTCGTGTTTTGTTTAATATATTCTCTAATATGGATTAAAATGTGGTCGCGAGCGGACAACCAACATATTGGCCTACTGATCAGCAAAAAAATTCCAGATGTTATCGATTTTGGCGTGGTTAAAAACATCCTTATAGAAACGATTTATGGTGAATCTTCCTTAGAATTATCGTCCGCCCACACACCTACAATTGTTACTATAATGAGCACCAATAGAATTGTATCTCCGACTGGTTACTTAGCGTCGTCAGCCACACAAATAAATTGGTTAAAATATAAAGAATTTCTCAGTACCCATTGCACAGAAAATATACTGCATAATACACCGGAGAATGTAGAATGCTCTATTGTTAATTTTGACAGGTATCTAAAATTAGCTGTTCAACATTCCAGTATTGGCCCAAAAAAACAAAAAATATTAAAATATTTTCCACAGATGTCGAGCGGCTCTTGACTGAAAAAAAGGAGAGTTCGAAGACAGTGGCAACTTTACAGATCCCCGCAACTTAAGAATTTATTAAATAAGTGCACAAAAAGGCTAAGAAAGTTACTGCAGACTCAGAAAACGGCTTCTCTAGAAAAATATATATAGAAACTTGATGCAACTCCACAATCAGACTACTCATTATGGCGAGCAGCTAGAAATCTAAAAACGCCAGTTTTGTCTAAGCCACCAAGAAACTTTAATGGTAGTTGGGCAAGAAACGATATTGAAAAAGGAAGTCTGTTTGTTAATCATTTAAAAAACGTATTCACACCAAATATATCTCACAATATTGCGGTCGAGTTACCACCTGATAAGAGAAATCGAAAAGGCTATTTGTGACTTAAACACTAAGAAGGCACCTGGTATTGATAAGATCAGCAATAAAATGCTTTTAGAGCTACCTCGAGTAGCAAAGAAAATTGTTCTTTTTATTTTGAATGCTATTTTACGCCTTGAATACTATCCTCCAAAATGAAAGGTTTCCTTAGTTACCATGATAACAAAGCCAGGTAAAGATCATACAAAAGATGAGTCATATAGGCCTATTAGCTTATTATCAAATATGTCACAGCAGTTTGAGAAATTATTAGTTTCAAAATTAACACCAATTTTAAGTGAAAATTTATGTATTCCAAACCATGGATTCGGATTTAGAAGCAAACACAGCACAATTGAACAACCTCATCGAATAGTTAATGTCATAAGAAAAACGTTTTTTTCCATAGTTTATTTATTAAATCTTCATAAATTAAATATGAACTAACAATAATCAATCAAATCTTATGCTAAAACCTTGTTTATGTCCTGCCAGTGCCAGACAAAAATGTTCTTTATCACGGGTTTTGTTCACATACTTATATAGGTGCTTATCGCTCTTCTAGTTGGATAAGTGCTGCAGTGTCTCTTCTGCTTAAGCGAGTGTGGTTCCATGATTTAAAATATTTCGAGCTAGTGGATTTTGGTGTTGTTCAAGCTTTTTAAATATTTAACTGCATATTTTGTAATAATAGTTTTCACTAATGGCACATTGAGATCCTTATGAATGTTTGAGTTTTTAACGTACCAGGGAGCGGCTGTGATTTTTCGAAGAACTTTATTTTGACGCCTTTGAATTTTTTCGATATTAGAGGCCGAGGCGGTGCCCCATAGTTGAATACCGTAGCACCAGATAGGCTTTAATATGGAGTTGTAAAGTAGAAGTTTGCTGTCAAGACTAAGGACAGAGTTTCTTCCAATAAGCCGATGAATTTGAATTGCTTTTAGTTTCATTTGAGTTAATTTTGCCTCTTTAGGGATTTTCCAAGTTAAACGGCGGTCTAGATGAATATCGAGGTATTTTACATGCGAATTTTGAGGTATTATTTGGTTATTGATCTTAATAGGGGGCATGATTCCCGACGCAAGGTGAATGTTATATGTACGCATTTTTGCTCATTGACCTTTATCCTCCATTGCTTTAACCATAGTTCGAGTTGAAATATATGATCCTGTAGATATCGAGATACTTCTTGACTGTTTTCGTGCACGCTTAGAAAAGCTGTATCATCAGCAAATGTTGAAGTTTGGGTGTAGTTGTTTGTTGGCATATCCGAGGTATATATTAAGTATAAAAGTGGGCCCAGGATGCTTCCCTGAGGGACTCCAGCTTCAATAAGCTGAGGAGACCTTAAATAATAAAATTCTTTAATAATAAACTTTCGACCGACCGACTAAGTAGCTTTCTAACAGCATGTGTGTGTTTGCTGGTAAGTTTAGCTTCAATTTGTAGTATTGAGAACATCGATGACGAAATGGCTGTAAAAGATGCTGTACACAAGTTTCTCTCAACCTACCGTTTCATGCCAAATTTAGAGGGAAAGTCACCTGCAGAACTAATACGCGGTACACCTGTACGCACAGTCTGGTTTCAGCTGTTAGAATCTTCAAAAAATCTTCAGCGAAGTTTCTCAATACTGCACAATTTATGTAACAAGCCTTCATGCCAGACTTTATCAAAAGCTTGAGAAACATCGATGAAGAGAGCGGAACAATAATTTCTTTCTTCAAAGGTTTTTCTTATTGCGTTTACCATACGATGAGTTTGTTCAGTTGTGATATGTTCTCTTCTAAAGCTGAATTGGTAGTTAGGAATACATCTATTTTCATTTAAAATTGGGGTCAATTTTGACGCTAACAGCTTCTCAAACAGCTTTGATATATTAGAAAGTAAGCTTATAGGCCTATATGACTCAACTTTTGTGTGATCCTTTCCTGGTTTTGGTATCATGGTGACTAAGGAAACCTTCCACTTTTGGCACGCCATAATGAGTAGTCTGATTGTGGAGTTGCATCAAGTTCCTTAAGATATTTTTCCAGAGAAGCCGTTTTCTGAGTCTGCAGTAACTTTCTTAGCCTTTTTGTACAGTCTTTTAATAAATTCTTTAGTCCTTTGTTCAGACAATATACGCTCGACATCTGTGGAATATATTTTAATATTTTTGTATATTTTGTTTTTTTTGGGGGAATATTGGAATGGTTAACAGCTAGTTTCAGAAAACTGTCAAAATTCTCCGGTGTACTGAGCGGAATATTTTCTGTGCAAAGGGTACTGAGATATTTTTTATATTTTAACCAATTAATTTGCGTAGCTGTCATCGCTAAGTTACCAGTCGGAGATACAATTCTATTGGGGTTTATTATAGTTACAATTGTAGGTGTGTGGTCGGAAGATATTTCTAATGAAGCTTTAACATGAATCGTTTCTATGGGGATGCTTTTAACCACGCCGAAATCGATGACATCTGGAATTTTTTGATCATCAGTATGCCAATAAGTTGACTGTCCGCTCGCTACCACATTTAAATCCATTTTAGAAATTGTGTTAAATAAAACACGACCCTTTGGTGTTATAAGTCGTGATCCCCAGAAGGTATGTTTAGCGTTATAATCGCCAGCGGCTAGGAAACATGGTCCTAATTATTTAAAATATTTATAATATTGGCTTTCTGATATTGAAAATCTAGGCGGTGAGTATAACGATGAAATTACTAGGTTTCTATTCAATTCCTCAACGCAAATGTTCGTTGCTTGAAGATAATCTTCACGATGATCACACATTAGGTAGTGTTGGTTCGGGTTTTTATCAAAATGGCAGAACCTCCGCAAGCTCTATCTCGAGGGTCCTTGGTATCATATAGTATATAACCATTGATTTTAAACGTACTTCTTGAGGTCAAATGAGTTTCAGAAACCATCATGACATCAATTTGTTTATTTTTAAGAAAGTATTCTAATTCGTTTTAATGTTGGCGGATGCCGTTTGCGTTCCAAAAATAAATTTTTAAACAGTTCATGGCTTGTTAAGTACAGCTTAACAAGAATTTCCTGCATCATATTACCCATTGTGTTAGTAAAATTATTTACTGTTTGCACTAATGTTTCCATAGTTTTTTCTAGACGAGTTAAATCAGAAACTGGAGTTTCATTAGCACCTTGCATTGGCACATGGTTTGATTTAAGGACGTTAGCGTAAGAGGTTCTGTTATTATTAGGCTGCGGAGCCTGAGTGTCATTAGTAGTTACTTGATTTGTTACCTGCATTTGAGTGGGACTAGTTTTCGGTTCAACCGACTGCTTGACGATAGTCAGTTTTAGACGTATCGCAAAGAACTGTGCCATGTAATTTACCACAAACTACGCAAACAGGAGGTAAATAGCAGTATGCCTTAGTATGGCCAAATTCTTGTCAGTTAAGACATTGTACGGGACCATTCCTTTTGTGTGGCTCCTCTATAGTTATTTTTCTGTATAGAATATATTTTAAATTATAAATAGGAGGCGTTTAATTTTTTTAAGCTTAACGTCGCCAGGTTCCAGCTCCACTCGAAATAATGGTTGGGGATTTTTTCCCCTATTTTTAATATTCGTAACGTTTTTTATCTTAAAGCCCTTTTCTTCCAAAAAGGTTTTAATTTCCTCTGGGGGCCACGCAAGAGTCTATGCCCTTGATCACTACCTGAAGACCTTTGCTGCTCTTCAGTTGGTATGTGTTAAAGCTTTTTTTAAGCGCTTCGAATTGGTGAATTATTTTACGAAAATCATTCTCATGATTAACCAGTATTTTTGTCTCATTTATATTACCACGCTTGATTGCAGCTACGTAAAACAAATGTTGACCTATTACCGAGATCACGCTCTTTATTAACTTGAGTTCTGCTCCCTAAGATATATCGGGGGCTTTGACGATTTTATTACGTTTGGTGCTTCAGAGGATTCATCCTCCAGAATTTCCGATTTTGAGAGTTTATTTTATCAAAAGATGGTACTTTTGAGGCCGAAGCAAGTGCTGCAGAGGTAGGGCTGCCACCCCGTTTAAGCACTGTTATGTACATGTCCATAACAACTTGTACTTGAGGCTTTTGACAACTTTTTACTTGAGATGTTTTTATTGCATCTGCATTTGAGTTCATGGTACCTTTTGTTACTAAAATTGTTTTTGCAGCTGTGCCAACACTAGCAAGTGAGAGATTAATATTTTTTAACGTATCATCAGTTACCGTCTTTGTAAAAATCGAGGGAACGTGTACGAACAATTGGTTTAGCCGTTAGGTAGTTACTATTGTTTTCTTTTATTTTATTTTATTTATTACAGCATTGCCTTCGTTAGCATGCACTGTCACATAAACATTTTGTAGTGTGTTTGACTAGTCGCTGTTATCATACCTTCTGTATGTAACACGAGCTTCACACTTTGTTGAAGCAACAATGTCCACACACACCAAACTCATTGTTTAGATTATGCTGACTAGCTAATTCCCAACAATGACTTAAAATTATTTGTAAGTGGCATTGAACAAAGTATCATATTTATGATACTTTGTTTATTGAAAAAAATGCCTTAGTATAAGTAAATTCTTAGGTACTTAGATTTTAAGTAATTTTAAGTATGAACATTCTGTAAAGTGAAGCAAAATAGAACAGTCGCTCAAGCGGCTGTTCGCCAATTAATTAATAAATTTATTAAAACAAAATTCTATAAAAGTGTATTAATTATATGGCGATCCTGCCACTTTATTAAAAGAACTTTATTTAAAAAAAAAAAAGAAAAATATAAATTATTTTGAAATGAAACATTTTGTGCTTAAATACTGTTAATTCTTTACAATTTACGGATTGTGGTGCCAAAACAGGAAAATTTACAAAAATTATGGTTTCCGATTGTGATACGACCAAAAATGAACGCATTTTAAACCTTAATTCATCAGTCTCCATAACAATTGTTTTCTCTCCAAAGACGTAACATCGATTAAAACTGTTGTTCACGGTAAAGTGATGGATGTTGAAATGCCTTTTTGTTTGAAAAATCCTGATGTTTGTGCCGATAGTGGTCTTAAATGTCCTTTGGAAAAGGATGAAACATACGAGTACATCGCCACATTACCAGTTTTGAAAGCATATCCCAAAGTGAATGTAATGGTTAAATGGGAATTACATGATCAAAATAGTGAAGATATTATTTATGTGGAGATATACCAGCTAAGATTCAATATGTTGTATTAATTAAATAATAACAGTTCTACTATAATTACAGGATCAAAATGGTGAAGATATTATTTGTGTCGAAATACCAGCTAAGATTCAATAAGTTGTATTAATTAAATAATAACAGTTCTACTTCTAAAACCACTTAGTATTTTAAACTTTTGAATGTCTGTATATTAAAATCATTAGATTATTAAACTTTTGTAATTTAATAAATTTGGTGGAATTTTACGTAATTAAATAAAAAAAAAAAAAAAAAAAAATTTTTTTAATTTAAATTTTAAAAATTTAACACAATTTTTTTATATATATGTACATAATTATAACATAATTATACATAATTATAACAACTAACCCTAATATGAAAATAAACAATAATCAATAAATAACCACAATTAAAAGTGGTATAATACAAATAAAAACTATATAAATAAATAATATTTTACTAAAAACTAAATCACCGCTGTATACATACGTGTCCCTGCAGTGGTATAACAAAAAAGGATTTAACCGTTCTCGATCATCAATTGGTGATGACCGACTTATGCCATGACCACTACTCACCCTGCAACAATGGTGACAGTTGTTATGACATAAGTTCCCTTAAATATAAGTACTAACATGCCCCAGGACGAATTATTTACACACTAACATGTCGCTTGCCGTGTAAACTTAATTTAAGTAAAATTTATTGTTAAACTTGCTTTTGTAAATGTAAACGGTCAAGCTACTAACGGACGTAACAGTTCCAAAAAGCTAAGCTTAATCATTTTCTTGAAATATCCCTTTTATAAACTTTTATAATAAATAGCGTAATGCAAAATATCTTTACTGAGTAATGCCTATTTATGGTATTAATAAAGTGACTTCGTTTACAAATAATGTAAACAAATCCTCTATTATGTTGTAAATATACACAACTAAAAATCCTTATCGCTCCAACAGTTTGATCGAATTCTTCTGCTGGCTACAATTTTCTTTCATAAAGATGAAATGTTTTCTGTTTTACCCTGAGAGATGTTTTTTTTATAACAGAGTTTCCAATATTTCTCTTTATTTTATCTTTTATTGCATTATTTTAGTAGATAGTATTATGTAGTAAATGCATTTTTATGACCATTTCCTTAAATATTTAATTACATTGAAGTTGTTTTATAAAAATTTTACTTTTATAATGCATTATTATATTAAGGTATTTCTTGGGAATCTTCTCAGCAAATTATCTATCACAATTTAATTATGATAAACACAAAATCTCGATCTTAGGATTGCTCAAAACTGACCAACATATAATAATTTTATCTGATTTTGTTCAGCTTTCAACAATTTTGTTATCGGAAAACAAACAAACATACTTGATAAATGATTCAAGTCCTCTTTTGATTAATTTTGGTATGGTAAATCTATGATTTGACCAATATTAACTCATTTCTCTTATTTTTAGTAAAATACAATTTACTAAAATTTATAAAATCTCTATTTAAAAATCACGATAATAACTGAATTTCGTATTGTGTTTGAAAACCTTTCAAAGAATTCAAAAAAAAAATTGTTAAATAGATCTTCTAAAGTTTAAATTAAGACTTGGATTTAACCAAGTAAAACCAATAATTACTAAAAAACATAAAAATATTAGATTATGAATAAAAATTATGTTTCCTACTCGTTCTAATGAATGCTAAAAAAAAAAATTAAAGTAAACGAATTCCTGTAGCAACTTCTTAAAAATCACGTTCTGCTACAAACGAATCGGGGAATTTAGTCCATTCCATTGGCATAGTCCAATTACTCCTTTATATAAAATCCCAACTTTGTTTTCTTATAGGCACATCAAACTCTTAATTAATTCCTCTTTGATTGCCTATATTAAAAAGTAAATCCCTCTGCATTTTATTCATCATTTTTACTAAAATCTTTTAAAATGGGCGGTACGGATTCAAAGGTTGAAAAACCAAACGCTAATGTCGTTAATGACATCGTAGTCAAAGTTGAATTCCCAGCCGTTTATTTTATAATAATTATATGTCTTATAGCTATGCAACTCTTAGTTACTCTCTACCAATTACACAAAAGATCATTGAGAAAGTCTTACACTAGAGCAGCATCCTTAGCTACTAATTTAGACAAAGTCTAACTCTTTTTCGCTTAAGCTTAGAGTACTACTAAATACAAATTATAGTAGATTAACAAAAGCACATCAAACATTTGCTGATATCTTTTATTCTGACCTACGTGAAAAATTAATTTCCGTAAGTTATAGAAAAAATATTAAAGTTTCTGTTCCACACTCTCTTCATGAACCAATAGTGTTCAATCGTTTACCCGAAACAGAACAAAAACAAAAATCCACCATGCCTCAGACACTCATAGAATTTTAAATACTGCCTCAAGGTTAATCCCAGATTTCGATGGAAATTCTGAAAACCTTTATCGATGCTATTAATCTCGTAGATTCGATAACGGAAACTCACGAGTCAGTAGCTGTTCACCTTATTAAAACAAAATTAAAAGGAACAGCAAGAAACCTAATATCTTCAGAATCTACATTATCTGAAATAATTTCAAAACTTAAAACAACAGTAAAAGGAGAATCTGTTGATGTTATTAACGCAAAGCATTAGACAAAGCGGTAAAAACGTTAATTCCTATGCCAAAGAAATGGAGGAATTAACGAAAAAACTAGAAACTGCCTATATAAGAGATGGATTACCTCATGAAATAGCTAATAAGTACGCTACTCGCTCAGTCGTAACGGCGATAACCAAAAATGATTCTAACGACAGAGTCAAACTGATCATGGAATCAGGAACATTCAGTAACATGAATGAAGTACTAACTAAATTTATAAGCAGTTGTACTGAAGTATATGGTTAAGAAAATTCCATTCTTACCTATGGTTTCACACGCCAAGGCTACAACAACAATAACGGTAACCAAGGTAGAAACGCAAATAGAAATTTCCCTACAAGTAGAAATTCCAATTTCCACCAAAACAGAAATAACAATTTCAATCAAAATAGAAACCGCAACGGGTCCTATGGTAGTAAAAATAGCGGTACCAACCGCAATAATAATAATAATTCTAGTTCTTATCGTAATAATAACGATAAAAGAAACCGCAATACAAACCGTAACAATTTTCAAAACAGAAATATAAATCTAACTGCAGATATTTCAATTATCAAGCACAACCAGGTCCTAAATGAATCTATAAATGTTTATAATAGAAAAAATTTAAATGGCATTGGCCAGGGCATAATTTCAACGTTAGGCAGTGTACATTCAGAATTAAAAATAGACAAATATTTAATAAAACATATTTTCCATGTAGTCAGAGATGATTTTGAAATACAGGCAGATTTAATTATTGGTATGGACTTCATACGAAAGTATAACTGTATTTTACAATATTCCAATGATAAAGATTTAATGATTATTCGAACAAATGAAATCGATCATGCCATTGGAATACCACTTAGAAATGGCCCTTCCATAAATTCAATATCACTTCCTGCCAGATCTGAAGTCATAAGATCAATACCTTTTGAATCGTCAGATCAAACTGTTTTGATACCTTATCAAACAATTCAAGACGGCGTTTATGTCGTCAATACAATAACTTCAAAATCAAATCCTTTAGTAAAAATTATTAATACCACTGAACAAGATTTAATAATTTCTGATATTAAACTTGTTACAGAAAAATTAAAAATTACAAAACAAAATTTTATGCCTACCAACTCCAAAGAAAAAATGGAAAGACTTTCCAGGAACTTTCTACCTTTCGTTAATAAAGATTTAAAATCATTATGCCATGAATTTATAGATATTTTTGCCCTAGAATCTGAACATATATCGGTCAATAATTTTTATAAGCAAAAGCTTAAAGTAAATAATACACAACCTGTTTACATCAAAAATTACAGAATACCTCATTCCCAAAAGAGGAAGTAAACAACCAGGTTGATAAGCTAATCAAAGACGATATTATTGAACCATCATTTCAGATCACAATAGCCCCATCCTTTTAGTACCAAAGAAACCTTTACCCGGTACCACTCAAAAGAGATGGAGACTAGTAGTAGACTACATCCTTTTCTACAGATAAAGGATCTTTCAGATTTAAAAGATTGCCGTATGGTATTAAAATAGCTCCTAATTCCTTCCAACGTATGATGTCACTAGCATTCTCAGGTCTATCTCCAGCACAAGCATTCGTGTATATGGATGACCTAACTAGTAGTAATTTGTTGTTCCAAGGAACATTTAAAACATGTGTTTGAATTATGCAGAAAACATAATCTGAAATTACACCCAGATAAATGTTCATTTTTCTGTATACAAGTTACATTTTTAGGCCATAAATGTACTGATCAAGGCATATTGCCTGATGACAGCAAATTCTCGATAGTTCAAAACTATCCAACACCAAAAAATGGTGATGAAGCTAAACGCTTCGTAGCCTTTTGTAATTATTACCGAAGGTTCATACCAAATTTTGCCGAATCATCCAGACATATCACTAGATTATCGAAAAAAATGTACCTTTTGAATGGAATGAAGACTGTGAAAAATTATTTCAATACCTCAAAAACCAATTATTAAGTCCCAAAATTCTACAATACCCTGATTTTTCTAAAGAATTCTTTATTACTACAGACGCAAGCAAACACGCTTGTGGTGCTGTCCTTAGTCAAGAAAAACAAGGTTTACTAATGCCAATTTCATACGCTTCTAGATCTTTCACTAAAGGCGAAAGTAACAAATCTACCATAGAGCAGGAACTAACTGCATTGGGCTGTTAAATATTTCAGACCCTACATTTACGGCAAAAAGTTTGTGTTCAAAAGTGATCACAGACCACTCACCTACCTATTTTCATTACAGAATCCCTCCTCAAAGCTCACGCGTATGAGACTTGACCTCGAGGAATACGACTTTGTAGTCGAGTATATTAGGGGTCAGGAAATTACAGTGGCAGACGCGCTGTCACGCATAGAGTTCCAGGATATTAAGAACATCGAAGTCAACACAGTTCTAAAGGTTACACCCAGACTTCAGACTAAAGCAGGCAGGTCAATAAAAAATAACTCTTTTATACCGCCAAAAGAATCAGACAATTTAAAAATATATGAGGCTATAAATGCCCATGAGCATCGTAAAATACCTAGATTGTATTTTACTAAGGATTAAGTAATTATCCATAAGGGAATGCAAGTTCTTTCCAATTTTAAGTTGACGGACCTCGTTATTAATAGAAAATTCGACATAGGTCACCTCTTTTTAAAGCTTGAAAAAATAGCTAATAATATTGGTCTAACAACATTGCTACTCTCACAAGATGACAGTATGCTATTTTACCTAGGATCAGATATTGAAACCTTCAAAAGTAAAGGTAATATAATCTTGCAAGATTAACTATTGTGCTCGTTCCGAAACTTACTAAAGTTTCTTTTGATTCTGAAAAACTGAGAATTATGCATAAATATCATGATGATCCCATTACTGGTGGACATCCAGGCATAAGATAAGACTTCAATACCATTGGAAAGGCATGACTAGAAACATAGCCAAATATGTCAAACAGTGCCTGCAATGCCAAACCAACAAAACCACGGTTAAAGGCAAGGAGTCCCTCGTTTTAACACCTACTCCTTTAAAAGCTTTTCAAAGAGTGCTATTTTACAAAATACTTAGTGGCTATCCCAATTATAAATAAATCAGCCAGAAATGTTGCGAAAGCAATTATGGAAGGTTTTATTTTAATATATGGTCCTATGAACACCATAGTACGGACTAAGGTACTGAATATATAAATTATAGAAATTAAACTCTACAGCCTACCATCATGAGACGCTCGGTACTGTTGAGAGATCTCACAGAACATTCAACGAGTATTTAAGATCTTATGTGTCATCAGATAAATCCGATTGAGATAATTGGTTAAAATTTTTGGTATATTGTTATAATACAACTCCATCTACAGCTCATGGATATTGTCCATTTGAATTAATATATGGAAAAGTCCCCAGAGAGCTAGATTTTACCAATACTAATAGTTTAGACCCAATATATAACGTTGATGCTTATGAAAAGGAAGTCAAATTCAGACTCCAAGTAGCACAACGTAGAGCCGCTAGTCTCATTGAAAATGCTAAACTTCTAAGACAGAAGTTTTCCAATGAAAATTCAAATCCTAATACACTCTATATTAATGACTCCGTTCTAGTCCGCAATGAATCAGGACATAAACTGGATGCGGTCTACAAAGGACCCTTCACAGTAAAAGAAATTGACATCTTAAATAATGTCACGTTGATGGACACTAACGGTAAACTGTTCACTGTCCATAAGAACAGAGTCAAAAGACTCCATAGTGGAGAAATTTCCCCTTGAGACCCGTAGTCTCTCAGTTAGAAAATATACACATATATTTTTTTTCTAATATTGTACTAATATTTTTTTTTTGTTAGAGCAAAAATGATTATTATTAACCATAAAATATTTTAAATTACTTTAAATAATACTTTTTCCTTTAGTTTTCTTTTGACCATTTCTTTTGCCTAACTAAAACAGGAAATGGCCACCAATTATATTTAACCACGTATGTTTTTGGGCATACAATTTAATTTTCTGTAGTAAATCCTCTGCTCGATTTGGAGCATAATAAATAGGTTAGAACCATTAGTTAGAGTTTTTTTTAATTTTAGTCAAAAAAAAAAATTATTCAATTTTATTGTAAATTTTTTTACAAACATTATTATATACAAATATAATAAGCAAAGTTAGAATTAACAAATTCTAAAATATTTATTTGTTAATTCCATTCATTTTTATCTTATAGTTCCTCCAGACAAAATTTTTTTTTTTTCTTTTTATCCCTTTTATTACTCATTACAATTTGAAAATGGTCATGGGAAATTCTTTCTTTCCCATGCTTCAAAAAAAAAAGAAAAGGGGGAAGGGAATGTATAAGCTATAGGAACTAGACAAATAGCCCCCCCCCCCTACGTTAAGAAAACTTTATGTAGTATATTTTTTTTGTAATATATAAAAGAATAATCAATTATTCGTATTGATTATTCTTTTCCGAAAAAGGGAGGTGTAGTGTGTTTGACTATTCGCTGTTATCATACCTTCTGTATGTAACACGAGCTTCACACTTTGTTGAAGCAACAATGTCCACACACACCAAACTCATTGTTGGGATTATGCTGACTAGCTAATTCCCAACAATGACTTAAAATTATTTGTAAGTGGCATTGAACAAAGTATCATATTTATGATACTTTGTTTATTGAAAAAAATGCCTTAGTATAAGTAAATTCTTAGGTACTTAGATTTTAAGTAATTTTAAGTATGAACATTCTGTAAAGTGAAGCAAAATAGAACAGTCGCTCAAGCGGCTGTTCGCCAATTAATTAATAAATTTATTAAAACAAAATTCTATAAAAGTGTATTCATTATAATTTCTTTCATTTAGTTTTATTGTTGTTTCGCTGTTTTTACTCTTGGAAAGAGCTGTTTTTGTTTTTCACCGTTTTGCTGTGCTTTTAATATTTTAAATTCTATTTTACAACAATACAAAAAATAAGAAATTTAAACTTAAATGTTTTCGCTTAGAATATGTATACATATGTATGTACATACATACCTACACATGTATGGTCATGCATTCGTTCACATATATTTTTACTATTTTTCTCTATTTAATTTTTTCGTTTTAATTTTTCACTATTATGTTAAATAATTTAAATAACAAAATATATAATTTATTTTTAAGCATCCATTCGATGTTTATATTACAAAATCAAATGTGATTAATTAATATTTTAAATCGTATGCGGGGTTAAAAAAATGCACGTCTGTATCACAACAAAGCACAAACCGAACTGGTTAAAACAATGGTGGATAAATGTTAATGGTTAAAAATATGTACATATAACATTCACCTTGCGACGGGAATCATGCCCCCCTATTAAAATTAATAATCAAATAATACCTCAAAATTCGCATGTAAAATATCTCGGTTTACATTTAGATCGCCGTTTAACGTGGAAAAGCCATATAGAGGAAAAATTAACTCAAATGAAACTAAAACCCATCCAGATTCATTGGCTTATTGGAAAAAACTTTGTCCTTAGTCTCGACTGCAAACTTCTACTTTACAACTTCATCTTTAAGCCAATCTGGTGCTATGGTATTCAGTTATGGGGCACTGCCTCGGCCTCTTATATCGAAAAAATTCAAAGGCGCCAAAATAAACTTCTTCGAATAATCACAGCTGCCTCTTGGTATGTTTAAAAGTTAAATTTTGTTGCATAGTGTAATTTAAATAAACATTAAGTACTTGTTTTTGCTTCAATCAGTAAAAGAAACTACTACTGTAATTATTTAATGTATATAATATTCATGTGTATAAAGAAATTTTTATTTATTTTTGCTCATTATTACTGCAGATAGGTAATTTGGTTTCAGATTTTTACAATTCCAAAAAACATAAGATTCAAAACATAAAATGTGATTAGAAAAACAAAATTTTCTCAACCGATATATATTACTGGTTTCATTTTAATCAAAATGTGTTATGTTCGTTTCAATATCGTTAATAGTTCCAATTTTATAACGTTTTATCCCTCTCCTGTTAACTTTTGAAAACTGCTGATAGGTTATTTCGTCTTTAAGGTGACGATATGAAGATTCAATAAATAAATAATGAAAAAAAATAAAAAAATGCCGCGAACCATGTATTTTGCCCAACGCTGGGTGTGGCCCATTAAATGCGGAAATTATCCAAATTTTGGACCTTTTTTAAAAAAACTATTAAAAATATTTGCACATAATTTTTGTAAATAAATTTTTTTACTAAATTATTGTGGAACTTACAAACGTAATAACAGTATTTTGGTCATAACTCAGCCCTAAAATAAAAGTTTTAATAAAATTTTTGATGTTTTCTGTTCGGGAGGCAACACGCCCACTTTTCCATTCCCGCCCATATTTTTAAAGAGGTTGTGTATTGATAACCAAGATAATTGGATCTTATTTGGAAACTTTGACTCTTGTCGTTCTCCAGAAATACAGGAAAAACTAATAAAAAACAACAACAAGGGATTTTTGGGTAAAATTAGAGGCAGACGTGGTTTTTTGCTCATAAGTCTGCGTTACCCTGCCTTTACACATGCAAGTAATTACTTGCAAGTAGTGCATACGTATTATCAACGAAAATGTCGAAGAAAAAGCCGAAATTTTTGCAAGTAGCTTGAGTGTTTACACAGTCAGTTGTAAGTTCATTCTTCAAATGTTCTCGAAGCGAAAACATCTTATTAAAAAGATTTGTTTTTTCGGCTTGAAAACATTACCAGGTTTAAAACATTACCAGGCTATAACAAAATATATTTAATAATTTCTTTTTTATTTAATTTTCGGTCCATCTTGATGAAACAATTATGTTTATTTCATAAAATATGTGACTCCAGTATTGCCGTAGTGGCGATGCCATAATATTACTGAGAAAATATTTTGATTAACAATTTTTTTTTTCAAAATGCTTAAAATTTATGATTAATATTGCCATCAAGATACTTTGTTGTATAGTTGTGCTTTTTTTATTTGTTTTTTTTTTGTAAATACACATAAAATCCGCTATAAACATTACTTTTATATTACTAAGTACTAGTAAATTGATACAAAATTCATCCACGGTAACACTGTTTCTTCATTTGTCATTTTACTTGCTGCAAGTACGAAAAATGTGATGGTGTTAGTGAAAAAAAATGAGTGTATTGAGTTTTTCGAACTTGCACTTGCAAGTGTAAACCCTAGGTTAATACGGCATACTATGCATGTGTGCTTTTTGACATTGACAACAAAAACAAAATTTAACAACGAAAGAAAAAGCAAAGCGTACTGACAGTATATGCATTTGTGTACTGGTTTTTTCCCCTCGTCCCTCTCGCCAATAAAGTAGCAATCATGTCATTAAAACATGAGCCGAATAAACACAGACTATCTCCGTCATTTTTGGACGGATCTGGCTGAACCCCATCATTTCTGGGGTCTTCGGAAACCCCATTTCAACATACACACGAACAACCGGATTTGAACTTCGCTTTTCATAAGGACCCAGAATATATATACTTAATAGGGTGTAGGATCAATATTGTGGAACTTACAAACGGAATGACAAAGGTATACATACCCTCTTACCTTCGGTGAAGTGTATGTATAAAGGTCTGCATATGGCGTTGTTATGCCACCTGTTCATTTCATCATGGCTGAACCTAGTAATGCCATAAAAGGATTGGCAAAAACAAGCAGAAAATAAAGGCGATAAACGGGGAGAATAAAAAACTGGGTATTTAAAAAATTTAAAAACTTCAAAAGCTACAATAAATTTAGTGTTAAAATAGTTTTATTTAATTAATTATCTTTTTGTTTTTTCTACTATTATTATTATACCCTACACCACAGGTGGAAAAGGGTATATATAAATTGTCATTCCGTTTGTAATTTCTACAATATCGATCTTAGACCCTATAAAGTATATATATTCTGGGTCCTTATGAGGAGAGAAGTTGATTTAACGATGTCCATCTGTCCGTCCTACGTTTGAAACTACTTTTCCGGAGACTCCATATAGTCTACAAATTGCTGAGATATGACCAACAAACCACCTGCCTCTAATTTTTCCAAAAAAATCCCTTGTGGTTGTTGTTTTTTTGTTGGTTTATTTTAAACAAACATTTATACAAACCCATAAACATTTATGTATGTACATGATATGCCGCTCAAATAAAGAAACAACCCCGTATACTCAATATATTTTAATTTAACCCTCCCTCAGTAAAAGTGTTCGTAGCCGAGTTGTGTAACTTTCAGTTTAAGACTCGTGAGGTTTCAAGTTCGAGTCCTGGTTACCCCAGATTTTAAAAAAAGCTTTTTTATTGTACCATTCACCACAGGTGATTTTTATTTAATTTGTTTATGTCCTAAAAATCGATGTTAAAATTACCTATAAAGCTTTTTGATATTTTAATTTTATTGGCAATGACACAGTGCTTTATTTTATTTCGGCAAGCATATGCATAGGAACATACATAAAATAGTTGTATGTAATTTAATTAAAAAAATTTAATTTGTTAACAGTTTTTTAGGAAAAAAGTGATTTTTTCCTGGAATTATCATATTGTGGGTATAACAGTATCGAAGGTATAAAATGGTAGTTGGGTATGTTACATACCGTCGGAAAGCTAAATTTGTCTAGTTTCTCAGCATAAGTTTTATTTTTAAGGTTTTAGAAACACTTTACCACAAACAGGAAAAAATTCAAAATAGTGCATATGCTAAAAATTGGAAAACCCTCGTCTTGAGTTAGAAATTATTCACATGGAATGACAAACTTATTATACCTTCATAGACCATGACTGATGACCGCCTAGAACTCTGTTCCACATTTCAGGTGAAATGCTTTCAAAACGCATTTGAAAAAAGCGTGTGCGGAATTTCTATGAAATAATGTTGATAGAGTTGTACCTTGTTCATTTTGTGAAAAAGTTCCAAAACAACATTTTTTACCATATCGTGGGATACAAAAAAGTAATTAACAAGGTTCGTTTTAATGTGCTAAATTCCCATTTAATATATTGATAAACTGAAATTGATTGTTGATGGGAAAAGCTATTCCTATGAGCATTTCACTATTTGCTTAGGCCAGATCGTCAGGAAACTTCATCCAAAGATTTTTGAAAAACGTAAGATATTATACAAATAAAACTATTAAGCGAATACGAATTATATACAGTGGCTAAAGAAAAAACAAAATAAAAACCAATTACTTTATTTGATTTTCCCAGTTCAGTTTTATTTACACTGCCAAATGCATATTAGTTATCAAAGTTTTTCTTGGGATACAAAATATTAATTAACCCTGCATGCTTAATGTTATTTTTTATACGTTATGACTAATGTTAGTCGATTCGACTAACATGCCCGAAATATGAACTCTGTGGAACGGGTAGTGTTCCTAATCCATAAAAGTTACTGGGTAAAATAATTGTATATAAAAGCCAAAAACATTTTCATTTGTTTTTAAAGGTTTTTATAATCAAATAAATTACTGTTCTTCATCAGTCTAAGGTACATCACATATAAAGATTGAAAATATAAAATTTATTAAAAAATTCAAAAATGCTTTTTGCTATTATAAAGCTGTGGCTTTGTTTTAAATGTTTAACTAAAAAAACTTTTACCTGCTTTAAATATTTTCGCAAGAGGCGCAATGTTCAATTTTGTGCTCGCCACATACATGTATTTTTTTTTTTTGCATTTTATGCATACATCCTTCGTTATGCGATATCATTGGTAGGGACAAAATGCTTAAATTTTTCTTTTATATTTTTGGTGCTGTGTTATCAATATTCGTGTTTTGAGATTCTGGCGATACGATCTGCTGTATATTTTGCCGCACGCTTGTATTTAGATTAGAACAGTTTAAGCGCTTTAGCATGTGCGGTTTGACTAGATCTGTGTGGAGCTGTTTCATGAATTCACGACGTAATAGAGATTTTTTCTTCGCACTCAACATGTTGTGGACATAAATCACATAACTGTTCACAAATGCTATATTAAGTATACCGTAGAATATGCACATTGGCCATCTCTTTGTCTTTCATGAGCACGACATAACATGATAATGTGTGTCAACGCCACCTTTTGTCTTGTTGTAAAACTCACCTTAATTCGGTTTACCACTTGATGTGTTTATAGTACGCTCTTCATCGAAGGAAGACAACAAGTAAAATATTTTATTTGTTTATTTTATTTAGCTTTGTACGAAAGGAGTGTTAGCTCGTTATCGTAGCATAACATAGCTGCTCCAGTTCTCCTTTTCTTCGGAATTTCAGCTTTGTTTGAGCGCATTGTGCTAACTATAGTTACCTTATAAAGCTGATTTATCAGAGACAGCCAGTGGGACTGAAGTGAACCAATTGTCTATCGTTACATTTCGATTAGTTCCGTGAACACTCTTTGTTTTTTATTTAACGCAATGCTCATAAAGCGGGGTGTTATTTACAGTAGTACCTTTTCCAAAATATGCCATTGCATCTACTACATAGGAAGTTCCACTATCACAGATCATTATAATCTTAAACCCATATTTAGCTGGGTTGTTTGGGATATACAAACGTCAAATTGTGAAATATCGCTAGATAGGTAACATCGATATATGTATTAAAGACCTGCACAGATGTATCTGTTTATATCTGTTTCTGTGTTTTTTCTAAAGTGGATGCGTATGGATGAGTGCTCTTGTGTTTCTGATATGAGTTGATATTGATATGATTTGTAAAAGAGTGGATGTAAGTTGATACAAAAGCGAAAGAGAGTATCATATCTGTTAATATCTGTTTCGCAAAAGCAGATACTAGTGGATACTGATGGAATACAATAAGTTACTTATTGTACGATGCCGTTATTTTCAATTATTTTTCAACGAGAAAGAGCGTAAATGTATTACGAGCGAAAAAAAACGCCAAACAAAAAATTTTACAAAAACAAAATACACAGGCTGCTTGTACTATGGTCGTACAAATTGCCAAGCAACAACAACACTACTAGTTACGTATTATACCTACGACGAAAATACAAGTGGAAGCAAAAATGTGTATGCTGCCTTTTTTTAAAGCAAACATATTTGAAAATTTTAGTAACGGTAATATTTTTTTTCTTAAATTCTTTGATGCCTATGGTTGTTTTTGTTAAAAAGACATGTAGACAAAAATTATTGTAAAAAAAAATTACTGAAAGAACTGAACACATGTAATTTGTTTTTGTAAAAAAAACTTGGGTTTTTACCAAACAAAACTATTTTTTTCGTTTAAAGAACTTTTCTTAAATATGTAGGTAAACACATTTGAAAACATTAAAAAAGAAGTATGCTACATTTTATGTGGAAATAACCTACATACATAAATGCAAATGTTACAGTAAGTATAATTGTTGGGTTAGAAAAATTAAAAAACGCACCGCAATTTAAAAAAAATAGCAAAGAATCAAGAAAAAAACCCTGAAGAAGACACTCAAAGCAGTGCTGAAATATTGATTTAAATAAATTTTATATCAAAAACAACCCTTAAGCTCGAAAATTTAATAAGTTATACTTTAGGTTTTTTATTTAATATAACCGGATTATGTAGAAAAAAATAAAAAATTCATATTAACGTTTTAAAATATTTTTATTTTGAAAAGAATTGTTTGACTAACAGTTGAATTTGAGCCCTAAATATTGATTAATTATAGGTAAAGGTTAAAAATTACAATTATCATTTAATATATATATTTTATTCTGGTTATCGTAACCAATTAAAGAAAAAAATATTTTTTTTTTGTTATACCTACCTTCATAAATAACCATTAATTCACCTAAAAAATTTTTTTGGTTACAAACAACTATTAAACCAAATAATTAATTTTTTTGTTACAAATAACCATTTTAACAAATAATAAATTAATTTGATTACAAATAACCATTAAACAAGTAAATTATTTTTTGGTTACAGATATAAATTATATGTACATAAGTAAGAAAGTATAGTCGGTTACTTTTATAAAAAAGTTTTGCCTAAAATTTTTGTTATTATTACTAATTGGGTTAGGTATCTTCTTCGAATTTTTTAATATATGTATGTATGTAGGTTATTTGTTATTTTCTTTCAATTGGAATTTTTTTTGTGAAAAAAGTTCAAATTTAAATTTCAATTTAAAATTTTTGAATTTAAAATAAATTAAAAACAATTCGATAGAGTATATAGATACAACGTATTTATGTGAGTATATTATAAACATAATATCTCCACTGAACTTTTTACAAAAAAATTCCAATAGGTTTACAAAATATATCGCTCATCCAAAATATGATATTTTGGAGTTAAAGATGCAGAATTGTTCGCTATGAGTTTATTTTGTTTGTACATTTTATCTTTATATCTGTTATGATTTCCCCTTTTGAGGAAAATTAATAAAATTGTACAATGAAATTAAATTAATTTTATTTAAAGTATGTAACCAAAAAAAGTATATAGTAAATTTACCTAAAATCTATTGTACAAAATTAAACTTAGAGATTTTTCCAAAAATAAAAATATAAAATAACTTTGCTATCATTGGTAAATTTTCAAAGTTTTTAAGTAATTTTAACAAAATAATTAGATACTTTTTCGTTTTACCTATGATTTTTTTTGTGTGTATGAATATCAAAAAAAATATTTTTTACTGTAATTGGTTACGATAACCAGTATAAAATATATGTATGTAACGATAATGGTTAAAAATAACCAAATGAAAATAAAAGGAATTTTCCAGTAAACTTAAATAAAATACAATAACCATTATGTTTGGTCCCTGATTTTATCGTGAGCGACAAATTTAATACAAAATTTATATGAATTAGAATAAAAAAACTCTCACCTATAAAATTGATTTTGGTGCTTACGTTATTTTCGCGGTTAAGGCTCGAATAATAAAAATGTTTCACACGGAATGACAAACTAAGTGTACCCAGCTAGTTGTGGCGGAGGGTATACATAACAAAAAGCCAACAAAAAACCAGACATGTCGCACACACACGCACTGTGTGTTGTGCTGTGCTGTGGCAGTACAAATTGCCGAGCAACAACAGCAACACAAGCGAGAATCGTTGTTATCAGGCCATATTTCACGATTTTTAGGCATTTTGGCGATATTTTCCTCTAAATTATCCAAGTGCCTATTTTTTGAGAAATACTTACAACACGGTAATTTTTGGTTTGTTTTATATAAATTACACTACGCTAGTTGGAAAAACAGACAAGCCGGGCACATGGCGTTTTAAAATAATAATTCGGCTACACTGAATCCAGTGGTACTCGCCGTTTTTTTAGATTGGCTCTGGTTTTAGAGATATACCGTTATTTCGAAAATGGAGGAGGTTGGATATTTGTATCCAAAAAATAAAAAAATATAACCAGAAAAATATATATTTTTTCCAATAGATATTTGTAACCAATTTGGTTATCATTAACCAAAAAAAATAAATTTTACTTTCATTGGCTACCACAAACAAAATAAAATATATATAACAATAATGGTTAAATATTCCCAATTGAAAATAAAGGAATATTTTCGTTACCTTTACAAAAAATAATAATATGCAGTAATTATTTTCAGTCCCTGAGTTATTTTTTGGTTTAAAAACAAACAAGTCCATATAAAACAGTTATTTTTCAACGTAAAAATAAAAGGTCAAATTTAACTATTAAAAACAGAGTTTTATTAAGCCGTCATAAATTAAAACTCAGTTGAGGAATAAAATATCGAATAAAACTGTTAAAACGAGAATTTTATTCAGCCGTCAAAAAATAAAACTCATTTCAGGAATTTGATTTTAACCAGCATTTTATTAAACTTATTTTTTGTACATTAACAACCAAAGCGCTGCTCAGATCACTACAATTTCAACGTAAAAATAAAAAAAAGAAGAAAAACAATGAGTGTTTAGACGCAAAAATTAAATCCTTAAAAGAGTTGTATTTGTTGATGGTGTGAGTTCTATTTTAGGGCGAATATTTTATGATTGCGAAATAAAACTCTCTTTTTAAGAGTTCATCCAAACTTTTATTTTTTCGTTGAAAAATGATTTTTAACTGTGGAGTTGAGATTTTTTTTTCTAGATCACCATAGGTTCTTAAAGAGAACTTTAGAACAAACCTATTGGTGGACTCCGTTTTTAAGCTAAAATTTTATGGATAACTCTTATTTACGGTCCTTGCGATTTTTTAATTAACTAAAATTTATTTCTAAAAAGTTTATTTTTATTAATTTTTTTAAAGCATTAGGTAATGGTTAATTGTTTTGCTTTTTTATTTTTGTCAATGTTTTATTGTGTTTAAAATCGTAATAGTAATTTGCCGATTTTTTTATTTAATTTAATTTCTGATTTGTTTTTGAAAATATGCCGATTTCTTACCAAAACCATCTGGCACCCCTGGTTGAGATCGTATACAAGTTTTTATAAACTTTCTTATTTTCATCAACTCGCCAACAATATTTTAAAATACAACAGATAACCACAGATATTGTAGAAATACTTATGGTGACAACAGATATTTTTAAGTAAAAAAAAATGTTATGTCATACTCAATCCAAAACCATAAGCAACTGTTTTGGTTTTTAAGATATGGTGAGTGGGCAAAAGCAAAACCATACAATATCAGTTACACTCATTCTCTCATTTATATCAGTAGTAACAGATAAATATCTGGTGTATCTGTTTCAACAATACTTACTGATACACTCGTGCAGGTCTTTAATATGTATGTCAAAATTTTCGAGTGAAATAATCAATGTTGCTGAACATTTTTCAAAAATTTAAACAGAGTACTAGGCTTAAGGGTATAAAACAAAGTACCGAAACGTTCGCTCATTTTTCAGTCATGAGCGAGCGTGAAAAATTTTAATTTGTACTGCTTTTTCACATTCATGAGGGTGAGGAAAAAAAATATTTTGATATGTTGTTTTTTATTTGGCCAATTTTTATTTATCTGTTTGTATTTCCTTATTAAGCTAATACGGCCTATAATCTTTTATGTAATTAAAAACCCAATTTTAATACATTTTTTCCCGACGTTTCGTCGATTTTTTGTCGACTTCTTCTGGAGATCGTCTATTTAATAAAAACATAACATTAATTAACAATTTTTTACCAAATAACATATAGAACTTACATTTTTTATATATTATTACATTAAAAAACAAACTTTAAAACCAAAAATTTTACATTTAACATATACATATAATACAAAAAACATAAAACATGGAATTATTTTTAAACACATAATATTTAAAAATTGTATCACAGTTTAATTGATGGCTACTCCATAACTTGCACATATGTTGTTGGTGTCTTCTTTCAAATTCATTATCTTGTTTATGTTTTGCTGAATTCTCAAACTTTCCTTCGTAAATCTCTTTCTCATATTTTCCTCCTTGTCTAATATTCTAATACGTTGAAAATCTGGTGCATGGTGTGAACTGATCATATGCATAGCTAGTGCTGTTGTTTCTTTCTGCCGCGTAATATCCATCTTGTGTTCTCCTATCCTTGTTGATAAAGCTCTCTTTATTGTTCCTATATACACCTGATCACAGAGTTCTTCGTTATTTCCTTTACATCTTATTTCATAAACAACGTTATTTTGTTGTTGTTTTTCTACTGGCGCTTTTATTTTAGTGAATATTGCATTTGTTGTTTTGTTAGGCTTATACGCAAAACATATGTTATTTTGTATCAGTGTTATTATCATGTTTCTGTTGTCAGTAAAGCCAGGGATGTACGGTACACTGAAGAATTTTTTGTTTTCTATTTCATCAGTGTTGTCAATTTTCTTATTTTTATTTAATCGCCTAAATACGTAGTCTATTAAAGAATTTATTAATTTTTTAGGGAAACTGTTTTGTATCAAT
Source organism: Pollenia labialis (assembly GCA_949318255.1). Lineage (NCBI taxonomy): Eukaryota > Metazoa > Arthropoda > Insecta > Diptera > Polleniidae > Pollenia > Pollenia labialis. The sequence continues at coordinate 75,095,790 of OX439139.1, forward strand.
ATTTCTTGTATTAGGTTTATATTTTTGTTGTGGAATATTTCGTCACTAATTTTCAGTACCCTCTCTATTAAATTTCTCGCTGTATTTATAATCTGACTTCTGGGTTGTGTGGCGTTAAAATTCATAAGTCTGCCTGAAGCCGTTTCCTAAGAGTACCAATTAAAAATAATGTTATCCTTATTTTTCCGTAGTTTTGCGTCGAGGTATGCTATTTCATTATTTTTTTCTATTTCGATGGTGAATTCAATTTTTTAATGGTGAGAATTTAAAGTTTTAAGAATTTCGTCCTTATCGTCCTTATTAATGATAGCGAAAATGTCGTCTACATATTTTGCTATGTATTTAATACTGATATTTTTACTTTTTAATTCAATTATTGCATCGTCTAGCAAATTGTCAAGAACAATATCCGCTATTGTAGGAGAGAGCGGGTTGCCCATTGGCATACCAAATATCTGATTAATTACTTTTTTACCATAAACAAAGTAATTATTGTCCGTTAGACAGAACTTCAAAATTTCTTAAAATGTCGGTCTAGGAATGTTTGTAAATTTCTTTATTGTTAGCCATTTTTCCATAATATTTTTAATGGCTGTGTGTACCGGAATATTTGTGAAAAGTGAGATGACGTCAAAAGATACTAATATATCATGAGGCTCAAGTTTTATATTACACAGATGATTTTTTAATTCAAACGAATTTTTGATGTTATATTCCCTAGATATAATATGTTTAAGGATATTTCCTAAATATTTTGATAAATTGTAACATGGCACTTGTATTGATGACACAATTGGCCTAAGAGGGGTTGCCGGCTTATGGATTTTTGGTAATCCGTATATTCTTGGGGCAACAGCTGCATGACAAGTAAGATTACGTTTTTGCCACATATCAATGAATCCATTCTTTTCTAAGTTTGATATGATGTTGTTATTTTGTTTTTGAAGTTTTTGAGTCGGGTCAGTTCTTAATGTTCTGTAAGTATCTCTGTCTTCTAGAAGATTTTCCATTTTCTGTTCATAATCCTTTTTGTACATGGCTACCGTTTTGTTGCCTTTATCTGCCTTTATTATGATCATATCTTGGTGTTTTTTTAAAAATTGTTCAGTTTTTTCAAAAACAGTTGAAATAAATTTTTCCCTGGGAGTATTTTTAATTTTTCTTTTAAAACCAGTTATACTATTTGCCAGCTTAGTTCTTGCTATATCCTTACGTAACGTAATCTTACTTGTCATGCAGCTGTTGCCCCAAGAATATACGGTTTACCAAAAATCCATAAGCCGGCAACCCCTCTTAGGCCAATTGTGTCATCAATACAAGTGCCATGTTACAATTTATCAAAATATTTAGGAAATATCCTTAAACATATTATATCTAGGGAATATAACATCAAAAATTCGTTTGAATTAAAAAATCATCTATGTAATATAAAACTTGAGCCTCATGATATATTAGTATGTTTTGACGTCATCTCACTTTTCACAAATATTCCGGTACACACAGCCATTAAAAATATTATGGAAAAATGGCTAACAATAAAGAAATTTACAAACATTCCTAGACCGACATTTTTAGAAATTTTGAAGTTCTATCTAACGGACAATAATTACTTTGTTTATGGTAAAAAAGTAATTAATCAGATATTTGGTATGCCAATGGGCAACCCGCTCTCTCCTACAATAGCGGATATTGATTTGTTTTTTATTTAAGCTAATAGGGCCTAAGGTTAATTAATGTAAATAAAAAGCAATTTTTTTATTACAGTTTTCCCGACGTTTCGTCGATTTTTTGTCGACTTTTTCAAGGGAGCGTCTATTTAAAATTTTTAAAAAATATATAAATTAACATAAATACAACAAATTACATTAAAAAAGTTAAACTTACAATATGAGCTTTTCACATTAAATTAAATTTCTCCTTTTACATGTAACATTAAACATATAAACATAAAACATAAATTTAAAGTTAAACACATATCAAAACAAGTATCACTGTAACTATTTAGTAATTGCAACCCTATAATTTGCGCTAATATTGTTAGTGTCTTCTTTGACATTCATCGTTTTCTTTATGTTTTCTTGTATTCTTAGACTTTCAATTGTAAATCTCTTCTTATCCCCCCTTACTTTATCTAGTATTCGCACCCCCTCAAAATCAATTTTATGTTGTGTATTTAAAATGTGTGTTGATAATGCTGTCGTTTCTTTTTTCCTTTGTATATCCATCATATGTTCTCCCATTCTAGTTTCAAGGGATCGTTTTGTTGTTCCAATGTATATAAGTTCGCAACTTTATTCGTTATTCCCTTTACATTGTAATTCGTACACAATGTTGTTTGTTGTTGTTTGTTTATTGGAGCTTTTATTGCAGAGAATATAGTGCTGAGTGTTTTATTTGGTTTGTAAGCAAAGCTTATATTATTTGTTTCTATTGACGTTCGTATGTTTTTATTATCAGTGAGTCCAGGGATGTATTTTACACTGTAAAAATATTTTTGTTCTTTTTCTATACTAGTGGGGTTGTTATCATTTTTGTTCTTTATTTGCGTAATTGTGTCTTCTATTAGTGTTGATATAAGTTTGTTTGGGAAACTATTGCTTTTAAGGATATTGAAAATTATATGTTTGTTTTTAGTGTGAAAAAGTTCATCGCTTATGTGTAAAATCCTTGAGATGAAATTTTTAGCAGTGTTAATTATTTGATTTTTCGGTTGGGTTGCGTGGAAATTCATTATCCTTCCTGATGAGGTCTCCTTAGCGAACCAGTCAAAAATTATGGAATTTTTCCTTCGAATTAGTTTGGTGTCCAGGTACGTTATTTCCTGATTTTTCTCCCTTTCAATTGTAAATTGTATCTTAGAATGATACTTGTTAAATGTGGACAAAATTTCTTCTTGGTCGTCTGATTTGATGATCGCTAAGATATCATCTACATATTTAACTATGTATTTGATAAAAATGTTCTTTTTTTTTTTATTCTTCTATCGCACTGTCAAGCAGGTTGTCAAGTATTATGTCTGCGATTGTGGGGGATAGTGGGTTGCCCATGGGCATGCCAAAAATTTGGTTATATATTTTATCTTTGTATATAAAATAATTATTATCATTGAGACAAAATTGGAGAATTTTAAGAAATTGAGAGCTTGACATTTTTGTGTGATTTTTTATTACGTTCCATTTTCCCATTATTGTTCTTATTGCCGTTCTAACTGGAATGTTGGTAAATAATGAGATGACATCAAATGATACAATTGTTTCCGATCTATAGCGGATATTGTTCTTGACAATTTGCTAGACGATGCAATAATTGAATTAAAAAGTAAAAATATCAGTATTAAATACAAAGCAAAATATGTAGACGACATTTTCGCTATCATTAATAAGGACGATAAGGACGAAATTCTTAAAACTTTAAATTCTCACCATCAAAAAATTGAATTCACCATCGAAATAGAAAAAAATAATGAAATAGCATACCTCGACGCAAAACTACGGAAAAATAAGGATAACATTATTTTTAATTGGTACTCTTAGGAAACGGCTTCAGGCAGACTTATGAATTTTAACGCCACACAACCCAGAAGTCAGATTATAAATACAGCGAGAAATTTAATAGAGAGGGTACTGAAAATTAGTGACGAAATATTCCACAACAAAAATATAAACCTAATACAAGAAATATTGATACAAAACAGTTTCCCTAAAAAATTAATAAATTCTTTAATAGACTACGTATTTAGGCGATTAAATAAAAATAAGAAAATTGACAACACTTATGAAATAGAAAACAAAAAATTCTTCAGTGTACCGTACATCCCTGGCCTTACTGACAACAGAAACATGATAATAACACTGATACAAAATAACATATGTTTTGCGTATAAGCCTAACAAAACAACAAATGCAATATTCACTAAAATAAAAGCGCCAGTAGAAAAACAACAACAAAATAACGTTGTTTATGAAATAAGATGTAAAGGAAATAACAAAGAACTCTGTGATCAGGTGTATATAGGAACAATAAAGAGAGCTTTATCAACAAGGATAGGAGAACACAAGATGGATATTACGCGGCAGAAAGAAACAACAGCACTAGCTATGCATATGATCAGTTCACACCATGCACCAGATTTTCAACGTATTAGAATATTAGACAAGGAGGAAAATATGAGAAAGAGATTTACGAAGGAAAGTTTGAGAATTCAGCAAAACATAAACAAGATAATGAATTTGAAAGAAGACACCAACAACATATGTGCAAGTTATGGAGTAGCCATCAATTAAACTGTGATACAATTTTTAAATATTATGTGTTTAAAAATAATTCCATGTTTTATGTTTTTTGTATTATATGTATATGTTAAATGTAAAATTTTTGGTTTTGAAGTTTGTTTTTTAATGTAATAATATATAAAAAATTTAAGTTCTATATGTTATTTGGTAAAAAATTGTTAATTAATGTTATGTTTTTATTAAATAGACGATCCTCAGAAGAAGTCGACAAAAAATCGACGAAACGTCGGGAAAAAATGTATTAAAATTGGGTTTTTAATTACATAAAAGATTATAGGCCGTATTAGCTTAATAAGGAAATACAAACAGAAAAATATTTTGAATTTCCTCAGTCATGAAAAATGAGCAAACAAAAAAATTCATATGTGAATTTGTCAGATATGAAAAATTTAAAAAAATTCACATTCAAATTCCTCATAATGAAAAAAAAGCGATTTGCCCGACCATTAACAGCGGGAAAATGAAGAAGTAAAGAGGCCTTATAGAATGCCTTATTGGCGATACAAAGTTGTCCAGTCGCATTCCAACTGCATTTCTAATTGACACAGTATATCATTGGATACCAAAGCCTTGGCTTTTTGCATCTACTTTTAATGCATCTACTTTAAATGTGAAGTGAGTAATTTAACTTGCTACAAATTCCAACATAGCTACTAATAAAACGATTTCGACAGGCCTTATCATAGAATAGAAAATCTTAATTTCTAAAATATTTAATAAAAACTATTCTAAAAGAACTTTTAAAATAATGCAGAGTGGAATAAGTAAAAGTTTATTAAAAATACAGTTGTTAACCTTCTTTAAGGCCTGCAAAGTGAAAGCGCTGGCAATTTTTCCCGCTGGGCAACGCGATAGCATGTGTGTGTGTGTTTTGTTTTGTAAAATTATTTGTTGGCTCCCTGCAAATAATAGGACCAGTCCAAACACGCGTGTAAAGAGTAGTCCACAAGGGACTAGGACTAGTCTAAAAGTAACTCAAACGTATGGAAAAAATATGGCCTATTTAACATTACGATGTCCTAGGGCAGGACCATATAACCCATCTTTGGACTACAAAGGAGTAGTTTTAAAACTACTCCATTGTGTAAACAAGAGGATTAGTTTTAACTTCGTTTAAAAACACTACAAACACTTTTTAACAATGACATGGTCCATGCTTGCATTACATCGGACCAGTCCATGGAGTAGTCCATTTTATCAAAATGGATCAGGTGGTCCAATATTATTTGTAGGGCTGCAGCACCATGGTGAACCAAAATGTATGTGTTGCTTTTTCGCAGGCATAAATTATTGGAAAAAAATTAAAAGAACTACACATATCGTCATCTTAAATGCAGAATAACATAACATTTCATAAGTTTACATGCAAAGCAAAAAACTTTGTAAAATGTTAATTATTTGAGATTTAATATCAATTTTAAATATTTCAGATAAAAATGCGATAACCTATGTATTTTTTATTATTTTTTAAGATGTGTTATTATATATTAATTTGTATTTTTTCGAAACAAAAAGACATATCGTAAAAGAAAGTGTATTAGTATTAAGTGAAACAAACATATAATAAATTAAATTATTAAATATTTGTGTTAAATTACCGGAAAAATAGAATATATATATAAATTTTATTTTATTTAACCTTTATTTATTAAATTTCAATATTATTTATTAAGCTTGAGGTTTTTCTTTTTTTATAAAAAATTAGATAACATTTATTTTATAAAAATTCCAATATTTCGATGCAGCAAGTATCATCGTCAGGGAAATAATTAAACAATGAAAATAACAAAATAATGAAAAAATAATAACAATTGTCACAATAGAAAAAATTATTTACAATTAGAAAAATTTTTATACAAATAATCTATTACATTCTAAAAATTTTTATTTTTTTTTAATTTCCTGTTTTGTTTTTTTACACCAAATGTCTATAATTTTGTGCTACATTTTCCGTGTCTAATTTAAAATTAATTCTTAACAATTCTGGTACTTTAATGATTTGCAACATTTCTAGCATTAAACGTCGTTTATAATTTTTTTCTGTGTTTAAAACTGATACATTCTCAAAGTCCGAAGAATGATTTAAGCTGGCACAGTTAATGTTGTTAATGCTGTTTTTGTGATGAAATATCCCTAAACTTCTGATTTGATTTGTGACCCGAGATTCTAGTTTTCAGTTTGTTCTTTGTCGTACCTACATATACTTTGTTGCATTGCCCATTATCGTTTCCTTTACAAGGTATTTTATAAACTACATTCGACATTTCCAACTTATGTACTTTATCCTTAGTCCTAGTGAATAATTTACCAACTGTATTATATGATTTATGTGCTATTTTACATGTCCTTGTGTCGAATATTCTGGACTTTTCCAAACGTTCCGATATTTTAGGAATATATGTAAGTGATTTGTAAATTTTTGGTTCTGCAATTATATGCAAGTTGTTTGCCCTATGGTTACTGCATTGTCCTATTAAACTTGATATCAGTTCCATTGGAAAACAATTATCCCTCAAAATATCCCTAATTATTCTTAAATTCGTGTTATGAAATTCTATGTCACTTATTCTCAGTATTCTTTCTATTAGATTTTTGGCCGTATTAATTATTACCCTCTTCGGATGTTTGGAGAAATTATTAATAATTCTACCAGAAGAAGTTGGTTTTTGGTACCAATCCATTAATAATTTATCCCCTTTTCTTATCAACAAAGTATCTAAACATGAAAGTTTTAAGTTACACTCTTTCTCAATAGTAAATCTTATGTCCGGATGAAATGAGTTGAAAGTGTCAAAAACATTTTCTATTTCCGATTCCTCAATAATGCAAAATAAATCGTCAACATATTTTAAACCAAGAATTTCATAACACGAATTTAAGAATAATTAGGGATATTTTGAGGGATAATTGTTTTCCAATGGAACTGTATCAAGTTTAATAGGACAATGCAGTAACCATAGGGCAAAAAACTTGCATACAATTGCAGAACCAAAAATTTACAAATCACTTACATATATTCCTAAAATATCGGAACGTTTGGAAAAGTCCAGAATATTCGACACAAGGACATGTAAAATAGCACATAAATCATATAATACAGTTGGTAAATTATTCACTAGGACTAAGGATAAAGTACATAAGTTGGAAATGTCGAATGTAGTTTATAAAATACCTTGTAAGGGAAACGATAATGGGCAATGCAACAAAGTATATGTAGGTACGACAAAGAACAAACTGAAAACTAGAATCTCGGGTCACAAATCAAATCAGAAGTTTAGGGATATTTCATCACAAAAAACAGCATTAACAACATTAACTGTGCCAGCTTAAATCATTCTTCGGACTTTGAGAATGTATCAGTTTTAAACACAGAAAGAAATTATAAACGACTTTTAATGCTAGAAATGTTGCAAATCATTAAAGTACCAGAATTGTTAAGAATTAATTTTTAATCAGACACGGAAAATGTAGCACAAAATTATAGACATTTGGTGTATAAAAACAAAACAGGAAATTAAAAAATTTTTTAGAATGTAATAGATTATTTGTATAAAAATTTTTCTAATTGTAAATAATTTTTTCTATTGTGACAATTGTTATTATTTTTTCATTATTTTGTTATTTTCATTGTTTAATTATTTCCCTGACGATGATACACATTGCTATATCGAAATATTGGAATTTTTATAAAATAAATGTTATCTAATTTTTTATAAAAAAGAAAAACCTCAGCATAATAAATAATATTGTAATAGAATATATATATTTTTTTTTTTTTTTTTTTTTATTTATTTTATTTGGTCTATAGATTATAAATCCTTACAGACTAAAGAATATAATACAGGTGTGAATATACATATTAACTATTTAAATACAAAATTAGTTTTCTTTTTAAAATATCATTGCTTTCAGAAATATTTATAATATGATACAGTTTATTAAAATTTTCACAAATGCGACGAAAGGAGTCATTATTAGCATAAAGGGATCTGTAGTAGTTAAGACTGATGAGCTGAAAGTTACGAGTTGGCCTATTTGGAACCCAAAAGTTAATTTTACTAAGCAGGAACGAAGAATCAACTTCACCATGAATTAATCCAAGTAGAAAAGATATACTCAGCATAGTACGGCGGCTTTTTATAGTTGGCAGCTTAATAAGAGCAAGTCTATTAACATACGATGACAGAACATATGAGTTCCAACCAAGACCACGTAAACAAAAAATCAAAAATTGCTTTTGTACTGATTCAATGCTATTTATATGAATGGAATAGTAAGGATCCCATACAATGGATCCATATTCAAGAATTGGCCGAGCCAAACATGTATAAAGTTGTTTCGTGACATAGGGGTCAGAAAATTCTCTAGACCACCGTTTCATAAAACCAAGAACCCCGTTAGCTTTGTTAACAGTTAACGCAATATGATTACGGAAATTTAGCCTATGATCCAACATAAAGCCCAGATCAGTTATGCTGTCCACTTTTTCAAGTATTGTTTCATTAACATAGTATCGAGAATCAAATTTATAAGTTCTGTAGAATGTCATGTGTTTACATTTTTTTAATATTAAGGTCCACTAAATTAATTGTACACCATTCGGAAAATTTATCAATATCAGACTGTAGTAAAAGTTGTTGATTAGAGTCAATAAAGCTCTTGATATGTATGTCATGGCGATGTGTTGGGGTCTGTTTTTCGATATACGGCTTTTTTTAAGGTCATTTGTATTCTTTGGAGACCGGTCCCAAATAAATCATTGGTCTAACGCTTGCTTTGGTGGCCGACCTAATTTCAGGAGATTTAAATTTTTATTGATTATGAATTCACTATTGCTTATTTACTACGATTACATATACTTTTATTAATAGACACTCAATAAATGTATAATTTTCACATTTTTAGTTAAAATATTAAAGTATGATATTGCCACATTTTCCATAGAAAATTTGTATTTTAAGGTCCAACACTTTATTACCATAACCACTGTATTACCAACACGACATAAACATACCATGCAAACCAATTACTTTAAAGTTGTTGAACTTTCAAACTTTTTTTATAAATTGACATAACAAAAGTACTCAAATTTTTTATAGTTTAATTTGGGGAAAAAATAGTACCAAAAAGGGGGAATACTACAGCTGGTATATTTTAGTTATCGTTAATGTTGGACCTAAAAACATAAGATTCAACATGCAATATCCTGAGTGGAAGAGAATCTATGACGGAATTTGTTGGCACTTATTTGTTCTTTAACTGGTACTTTTTGAATTTCCGTTAGTATTGGACATAGAAACATAAAATTCAAGATGCAATGTCCTGAGTGGATAGGAATCTATAAGAGGGAAGTTTTTGGTATTTTTTTGATCATTAACTGGTACTTTTTTAATTTCCGTTAGTATTGGACCTATAAACATAAAATTAAACATGCAAGGTCCTGAGTGAATGCAAATCTGTAAGAGGGCTTTTTGGTCCTTTTTGTTCTTTAACTGGTTTTTTTTTTAGTTTCCGTTGGTATTGAAACTAGAAACATAAAATGCAACATGCAATGTCCTGAGTGGATGAGAATCTATAAGAGGGAACTTTTGGGTACTTTTTGAATTTCTGTTGGTATTGGACCTAGAAAGATTAAATTAAACATGCAAGGTCCTGAGTAAGAATCTGTAAGAGGGCTTTCAGGTACTGTTTGTTCATTAACTGTTAATTTTTGAATTTCCGTCAGTATTGGACCTAGAAACATAAGATTAAACATGCAAGATCCTGTGTAAATGAGAATCTGTTAGATGGATCTTATTGGTACTTTTTTAATTTACGTTAGTATTGGACCTAGAAACATAAAATTAAACATGCAAGTTCCTAAGTGAATGGGAATCTGTAAGAGGGTTTTTGGTACTTTTCTTCTTTAACTGGTACTTTTTGAATTTCCATCAATATTGAACCTAGAATCATAAAATTAAACATGCAAGGTCTTAAGTGAATAATAATCTGTTAGAGGGATCTTTTTGGTACTTTTTCGTTTTTTAACTGGTACTTTTTTTAAATTTTCGCTAAAATTGGTCTTATGAACATAAAATTAAACCTTCAAGGTTCTGAGTGAATGAGAATCTCTAAAAGCGCTTATTGGTACTTTTTAGTCCTTAAACTGGTACTTTTTGAATATCCATTATTATTGGACTTAGAAACATTTAAATTCAAAATGCAATCCCCTGACTGAATAAAAATCTATAAGAGGGAAGGTTTTGTTACTTTTTTGTTCTTTAGTTAGTAGGTTTTGAATTTTCGTTGGTATTTAACCTAGAAACATAAAATTAAACAAGCAAGGTCCTGAGTAAATGAGAATCTGTAAGAGGGCTTTTTGGTACTTTTTTGTTCTTTAACTGGTACTTTTTGAATTTCCATTAAAATTGAACCTAGAATCATAATATTCAACATGCATTGTCCTGAGTGGATGATAATCTATAAGAGGGAACTTTTTGGTACTTTTTAATTCATTAACTGGTACTTGTTGAATTTCCGTTAGTATTGGACCTAGAAACATAAAATTTAATATGCAAGGTCTTGAGTGATTGGGAATCTGTATGAGGGGTTTTTGATACTTTTTTTCTTTAACTGGTACTTTTTGAATTTTCATTAATATTGAACCTAGAATCATAAAGTTCAACATGCAAGGTCTTGAGTAAATTACAATCTGTTGGAGGGATATTTTTGGTACTTTTTCGTTTTTTTACTGGTACTTTTTTTAAATTTTCGCTAAGATTGATCTTATGAACATAAAATTAAACCTACAAGGTCATGAGTGAATGAGAATCTCTAAAAGCGCTTATTAGTACTTTTTAGTTCTTAAATATCCGTTAATATTGGACTTAGAAACATTAAATTCAAGATGCAATGCCCGGAGTGGATAAGGATCTATAAGCGGGAAGTTTTTGGTACTTTTTTGTTCTTTAGCTGGTACTTTTTGAATTTCCGTTAGTATTTGGCCTAGAAACATAAAATTAAACATGCAAGGTCCTGAGTGAATGAGAACCTGTAAGATGGCTTTTTGGTACTTTTTTGGTTCTTTAACTGGTACTTTTTTAATTTCCATTAATATTGAGCCTAGAATCCTAAAATTCTACATGCAATGTCCTGAGTGGATGAGAATCTATAAGAGGGAAGTTTTTAGTACTTTTTAATTCATTAACTGGTACTTTTTGAATATCTGTTAGAATTGGACCTAGGAAGATAAAATTAAACATGCAATGTCCTGAGTTCCAATAATAACGGAAATTCAAACAGCACCAGGTAAAAAACAAAGAATTACAAAAAACTGCTTTTACAGATTCTTATTCACTCAGGACCTTGAAGGTTAAATTTTACGTTCATAAGACCAATATTAAAAAACTAATAAAAGTAGCAGTTAATATACAAAAAGTACCAAAAACTTCCCTCTTATAGATTATTTTTCACTCAGGACATTGCATCGTGAATTTTATGTTTCTAGGTCCAATACCAACGGATATTCAAACAGTACCAGTTTAAGAACTAAAAAGTACCAATAAGTGCTTTTAGAGATTCTCATCCACTCAGGACACTGCATGTTTAATTTTATGCTTATAGCTCCAATACTAACGGAAAGTCAACAAGTACCAGTTAAAGAACAAAAAAGTACCAAAAACTTCCGTCTTATAGATTCTTATCCACTCAGGGCATTGCATCTTGCATTTTATATTTCTAAGTCCAATAATAACGGATATTCAAAAAGTACCAGTTTAAGAACTAAAAAGTACAAATAAGCGCTTTTAGAGATTATTATTCACTCAGGACCTTGTAGGTTTAATTTTATGTTCATAAGAGCAATATTGGCGAAAATTTAAAAAAGTACCAGCTAAAAAACGAAAAAGTACAAAAAAGATTCCTCTAATAGGTTCTCATTCACTTAGGAACTTCCTTGTTTAATTTCATGTTTCTAGGTCCAATACCAACAGACATTCAAAAAGTACCAGTAAATGAGCAAAGAAGTACCAAAAAGTTCCCTCTTACAGATTTTCATCCACTCAGGACACTGCATGTTTAATTTTATGTTTATAGGTCCAATACTAACGGAAATATAAAAAGTACCAGTTGTTGAACCAAAAAGCTAAAGAAAAATATAAAATTTCCCGTATTTTTTTTTTGTACTATTTTTTCCCCCAATAAAGTATCAAAACTTTCAGTTTCGTAGTGAAAGTCCATAATATAGTACGAATATGTTAACGAATGTAAAAAAAGTCCCAAAAATAGTTACGATTTTCACCCCTTAAATGTTCGAATTTCGAAAAAGTACCAAATTCGTATTCGTATTTTTTTGATAAGTTTCAAATGTGGTAAAAACTTTGTTTCTATGTTCATTCGTTAAAAAGATAGATCGAGTGTCAAAAAAGTACTAAAATTCAGGTTTTACCCATTTACTCCCTAATAGGGCAGAATTTCAAAAAAGTACCAGACATCTGTCCGTTTATTTTTCTAAAGATCAACGATAAGTATTAAAGTTTTTTTGTATCTCTTTTAGTTTTGGGAGATATAAGGTTATCGAATTTACCCTTTTTTACCCCCTTAACATTCGAATTTCGAAAAATCCCGTCTTAGTGAATGGATTTGGGGAGTGACCAATCGCTAGTCGAAATTTAAAGTTTCTAGGGTCAGCAGTTTTGGCTGGGCGATGATGAATGAGTCAGTCAGGTGTTGCGACTGGCACAACCTGTGAAATATCAAGAGCGGCTCCAGTTTTGGCCACCCCATCCGCCTGTTCATTGTCGTAATGGTCCCTATGCGTAGGGATCAAAATTAAGGTAATGTCAGATAGGCTGCCCAGTCTGGACAGTTCTTCCCTACACTGGTTGACGAGGATGGATGTTGTTTTGTGTGAATTCAGTGACATCAGAGCTGCCTGGCTATCGACGAAGATGCCAATTTTGTCGCTGATGTTCCTACCGTATAGCGTTCTGCATGCCTCTCTGATCGCCAGTATTTCAGCCTAAAATACGCTGGCCCAATCCGGCAGACGAAAAGAGAGATTCACATGCAGTTTCTCCGAGAAGACCCCGGAGCCGGCACCACAAGTCATCTTTGACCCATCTGTGCAAACCCTCGTGCGGTATTCCTCGGCCAGGATACCCCTGCTCCATTCCCGTCTTGACGGAAATATGACCTTGAATTTCCTATCAAAGTCCATTCGGGGTATCATATAGTCCGTTGGTCGTTTCAGAGATGTGGGTTGCTTCTGTAAGATCCTTGCATGACCGTACGTCCTCGCCTTCCAACATCCCGATGAAGAGAGCCTGACCGCGCTATTGACGGATATGGCCATAAGGTGTATTTCAATTGGAACAAGGTGCAGTATAGTGTTCATAGACTCTGAAGGACTAGTGCGTAGAGCGCCTGTTGCTCCAATGCAGGCTGATCTTTGTACTCTGCCCAGCTGAAACACGATGTATTTCTTGCCCGTCGCGGTCCACCATACCAGAGATCCATATGTAAGAATGGGCCGTACTATTGCCGTGCATAGCCATTTGACCATTCTAGGATCAAGGCCCCACCTGGTGCCAAACATTCTACGGCAGGCGTAATAAGCCACCGTAGCCTTCCTAACCCTGTGTTCAGTATTTAATCTCCATGATAGTTTCGAGTCAAGGATAATTCCCAGATATTTCGCGTGATTCGACAGGGGAAGTTCGCAACCCCCCAGCCGTGGCAGTCTAAAAGCCGGAATTTTTGTCCTTCTGGTGAATAGTACCAGTTCCCTTTTGCTCGGGTTGACTCCCAGTCCGCACTCAGCGGCCCAGTTGCTGAGCGCCCCCAACGCACTGGACATAATGTCACTCATCACATTCAGAAACGCACCAGATACTAGTAACACCACATCATCCGCATAGGCTACCGTCTTGATGCCCCTGTTATCCAGGCCAGTAAGAATCGAGTTAACAACGATGAGCCAGAGCAGAGGAGAGATCGCCCCACCTTTGGGTGTACCCCTGCTAACATTCTTTGACCTCACACTTTTGCCAAGACATGATGTAACGATCCTTGACCTCAACATGCTCACTAACCATCTAATGGTGTTCTCCTGGACATCCAGATCAGTTAGAGCCTGTTCGATCGCAGTGATCGTGACGTTGTTAAAAGCGACCTCAATATCCAGGAAGGCGGCCATGGTAAACTGTTTATATTCCAGTGATCCTTCTATGGCCCCGACTACTTCGTGTAGCGCCGACTCCGTGTACCGACCCTTAAGGTAGGCATGTTGACTACATGAGAGTTGTGATGTACCCTCCAGTCGATGCTTTATATGTGATTCCAGAAGTCTCTCCAGAGTTTTGAGCAGAAAAGGTAATAGACTGTTTGGACGAAAGTACCCCGCAGTCTCATGACTACTCCTTCCGATTTTGGGTATAAAAACCACCTTTACCCTCCTCCAATTAGCCGGTACATAATTGAGGGATAGGCAGAGTCTATACATTAACCTCAACCAGGGAGTGACATACTTCCGTGCGCTCTGCAGCATCCTAGGAAAAATGCCATCAGATCCTGGGGATTTATATGGGGCAAAACTTCCGATCGCCCATTGGATTCTTTCCTCCGAAATGATATATTCGTCAATCTCGAAGAACGAATCATCGTATACTGGTTCCCCATCAGTAGCGTCCAAGCAACCAGGGAAATGAGTGTTAGGTAGAATGTCAAGTGTTTCCTCCGATGATTCCGACCAGGTATCATCCGTTCTCTTGACATACGTTGGGTTCGAGTGGCCTTTTGCCAAAACTCTGCTAAGTCTGGCAGATTCTTTAGTATTATCTATTGATTCGCAGAAGTTCCTCCATGATCTTCTCTTTGCGACTGCTATTGCCTTTTTATATGCCCTCTGTTTTTCGCGGTATTACTGCCACGAATTACTGGCATAACCCGTGTTGAAAGCCCTACTTCTTCTTTTCTTAGAGCCGAGAGTTCTGAGTTCCACCAGGGATGGAAGCTCTTCCTGGTCCTCGTAATGGGGCAGGAGATTTCAAACGCCCTAGTCAGGGCGCCACTGAAGGTCTCCTCCACCCTCTCGAGTGCAGAGATTGAATCCCGAATCATCGGAACTCTACTGAGGCTACGTTTAAGAATTCCGTTAAACTTAGCCCAGTCCGTACGTCTCGGATTTCTAAAGCTTAGTTTTTCGGTATTGCCTATGTCTCCAATGTCGAAGAGTATCCAGCTGATAAATTAGACCTACCGTTCACAAGCGTCAAATCTAGAACCTCCTAACAACCATTAAAATTACCTGAACTAGGAAATCTAAATGTTGGCTTTGAGCCAGAATTACAAATGGTAATTTTGTTAGTATTTATGAAATCAAATAGACACTCACCTCTATTGTTGATTTCACTGCTGCCCCAGATGGTGTGCCTGGCGTTGGCATCACATCCAAGGATGAAGTCATCTTTGGCGCCTAAAGAGGATAAGAGCGCCCGTACCTCGTCCGGAGGGGCGTCTCTGTCATGTGCCATATAGCATGAGGCAATCACAAAGCTTATTTTATCCGCTATCTCGACCCTTGCGACTGGAAGGTCTGCTGAGCTAAGCTGTGAACAAAAGAAGATATTTTGTATTTGTATTTTTTTGTGTTTTTTCGCAACAAGACAAGATCTTGTCCTACCCTTGTCTTTCGCGTACAGTATATTATATGTTTTGGCCGGGAACCCTTTCACCATTCCGTTTACCGTCCAGGGTTCCTGAACCAGCGCTATGTCGAGGTCCTTCTCGGCTAGGAGGACCCCGAGGTCGTCGGAAGCACATCTCGAGTGCTGCAGATTAAACTGCACGACTCTCATTGCCATCGGGTGGCTTCTCCTCCGACTCGGAGAGCTGCATATCGGTAAGCAGGTTGTGGGCAACCTCGGCCTCATCCTATTCACCCCTCGCCGAGCTTGTTTGGCGGAACACCTTTACCTTAGCGTCCTGCACACCAAAGAAAAGCTTCAGGCCTGCCTGTGGTTGCAGAGCTCGATGGTCCCGGAGTGATCGAGTTATATCGGATCTTCCTCCGTTTTAGCGCCTTTTCACTCTCTGCTTGAGAGCGATTCCGCTTGAACCCTTCTTGAGCGACATTAGATGTGCTGGGCATGTTGTCCTTAAACTTAAGGTACTCTTCTACCACGGTCTGGTATTTGACACGATCTTCCTCATCGCGTTCGTGTGGGGTACCGTTCGCAGCGTTCTTAGCGATCTTGCCGAGAATAAATTGCGCCTTGTTGTACCTTTGCCTGAGGATATCACCAGGACTTCTCCTCTTTTTAGTGTTTGTTTTCTCACCCGGTTGTCCATCAGACTTGACGGTCGGTTGGGTGAGTTTTGATTGGTTTTTCTTGGGCAGTGGCGTGCTCTGGCTGTCACCCACACTGCCGGAGAGTCCGATCAAGGTCTCTTGACTAGAGGCCAGGAGATCGTCCTCAGATGAGAGATTTCTCTCATCATGTTTTTTTTTAAATGTTTCTTTATTTTGTTCGGTTCTTTTCATTTTTGTTCCCACGAGTAGGCACGTAAGGGGATGGACCATCCATGCAGTGACGGCGTATATGGACTAGACTACAACTTACAACCGGCCCGTGTCCTAGCACCGTAAGGCAGCTGTTAGCGACTAGTCTTCTTTAACCACTAACTAGTCATTCAGGTTCTCGGCACTGCTACCAACCACCTTAACCTTACAAGTGGGTGGAGAAGGGATGGGGATCAGAGGGATATGAAGGGAAAGAGGATGGGAGAGAGGATGGATAACCATTAGTTGCGAAGGCCTTTGGGTTTACTAGTTTATTACCAGATTTAGTGTTGATCAGTCACCCACTGTTTCAGGGCACAAACTAGTAACCATAGCCTACGCTTAAGCCACCACATCACGACACGATTATTATCCAGGTGGGGAAAAAAAATTACACCTTCACTACGCATGTTGCTCCACCCGTCTCACTACAGATGCAAGTATCTTGCTGACTTCAGTTGCGCAGTAATATCATTTGACGTTTCATTATAAAGTTTCTTTTAATACTTACTGGAAATTGCATTTCTGTTTGGCAATGCATATGAAGGTTTTAATTCTTCAAAAAACTGTATTCATAGCGGATGTTCTACCATTGTGAATGGAGCACCAGACACAATAATAGCCTTGGCTAGTTTCTCATGAAGGTTCTCTTTTTACTTATCAGACATTATATGGCATGATTTTGATGCTTGGATAGAATTCAATGAGCTTTCAACATCACTGCACTGAGTCGAATTTTCCAATAAAATTATTGTCAGCTCGCCTTGATTCTTTTAAGCAATTTCTCGTTTGACCATAACTGGACATTTGACACAATTCATTTTGTCATTTTATTAGCATTTGTATGTTTTTAAGCCCTGTCACAATATCTGCAAAGAATTGGGTTTTGGCTGCTTGCAATTGCTGCAAAATGCTTCCATATTTGTTCATTTCTAGGTCCTTCCATGAAACGATTTAAGTTCGTTGTTGCATTTTCTCAATATTAGATTCAGTAATAAAAATGTACAACCTGCTCCACAATGTTAATTCTTTTAAGTACAGTTTTAATAAGACTTAATCCGCTTTTTGATATTTAACAAAACATGTGCTTTTGAAAAAATTATAACAAATGAGTAAATTCATATGACGTATCAGCTGATTGAGAACCAGAGATTGCCAGGTGCTGTATTTCAAATGCTTTTTAAAAATTTCAAAAAAAGGTATTTACCCCGTATTTACCGGGTATTTACCCACCCATCGGGTAAATACCGGGTAGAACCCCATCTCTATATATGAGACCCATGTTAAATAATAAACCGATCTTCACAAAATTTAGTAGTATAATTTGTTGTCATAAAAAACGAATTTCTGCAAAATTTAAGTAGTTCCGTAACCAATTTATGTTAGTTTTTGCAACAAAAATATAAATGTTTACGGAGCCTGCTCCACATTTGGGTCTATAACTATGTATTTTCCTACTAAACCGCTAATGCTGGATTTAATTCAGGGTTTAAAAAACTGCAGTCTAAACCAAAAACTGTCGAACAAAAAACGAAAATTTGTGTAATTTTTTTTTTTAATTTTTGAGTTGGTTTGACAGCGACTGTTTATATTTAATGAATCAGTAGTGCGATTCTGTGATAAATTTAAACAATAGTTGTCATTGTTATAAAATTTAACAAGTAAATTAACGATTTTGCTATTCTGTAACATTTTAAACAACACTTGTTATCTTTAAGTCAGCTGTTTGTGTTAAGTAAACGACAACTTTTTTAGTGTTGTTTATTTAGTTAAATGTCGAAAAAAATAAAAGCAACAATTTTTCATTGGCTAATGAAAAATGAAGAAGTGGAAGAAAAAGCAATTTTTCTACTTTGACTGCAGTTTTTTTAAACGCTGATTTAATTTCGAAACTGTTTACAAGAACTACACGCAAAGAAAAAACATGGTTGATGCAATCACAATCGCAAACTATCATTAATGTTTGTGGTTATGATTGTGTCAAACACGTCTTGTGTAACAATATATGTTCAGACATAATGTTTATATCTTATTATTGTCTCAAACATATTATTATGCTTAGAAGAAAACGCAAACGACCATTCCAACCATGTTTCTATATATCCCAAAACCATGCAAGATGTCTATTTCAACACATTACATGGTTCTCACAATAAAAACAATAACAAATTTATTCTAAAAAATTTATTTTTTATTAAAAATACAAATGTATGTACATATATGTACATACTTTGTTTTAAATATACATTAAAGCATATAATAAAAAATAAAATTATATACATACATATATTGGCCATTTTCTCATTACGCGATTATCTTTTTTCTAACTAAAAACTGCGCATTAAAGAAATTTGGTTTTCTCAATATCTCATTTGCTTCTATTCTGTCGCAAAGCTTACCAGCACTCATCTGCCAATTATTTATTTTCCTTTTTTTTGCCGTACAGATAAATTCAATCAGCTAACTCCCAACTTTTTTTAATGTTGTAGGTGTTTTTGGCTGCAAGAAAGACAACGTTTATACGTGTTTGTATGTATTTTTATCTATCTATCTATATATATAAAAATGAAAAATGTTTGTATGTTTGTGTGTTTGTTTGTTGGCTTATAGACTCCGAAACTACTGAACCGATTTTCTTGAAATTTTTACAGTAACATCACGTGAGCCCTAAAAATAAAATAGGCTTCTTATTTTTTCGATAGGGGCAGGGGAATTGGTACCCCCCATAGGATGCCAATATTTATTATCGCATATCTTAAGAGCCGCTGGCGGCATTTTGCTGAACTTTTTGTAGTAGGATCTTCTGAGCCCCAAAATTGAAATAAAATAGCAGCAAGGCAAGTGGTTCCCCCCATAGGACGCCAATGCTTAATATCGCATATCTTATGAACTGTTATAGTGAGAATGTTCAAACTTTGTGGAAGTCACTCTTATGGTATATTACACTTTTGAAAATAAAAATAAAGCGGGTAGGGGAGGGGGGGGGGGTAACCTCCCATAGGATGCATATATTAAATATCGCTTAACTGAAGAACTATTAAAGGGGGAGTCTTCAAACGTGGTTAAAGCTACTACTATGGCAAACTATAAATTTCAGTATAAAAATGGGCGGGGTAAACAGGGGAGGAGCAGTACCCCTCATAGATAAAAATATAAATAAGAGCCACTGCACGCATTTTGTTGAACTTTTGGTAGTAGGATCTTCTGAGCCCCGAAATTGAAATAAAGTAGCAGCGGGGGAAGTGGTTTTCCCCATAGGACGCCAATGTTTACCATCGCATATCTTAAGAACTGTAATAGTGAGAAGGTTCAAACTTTCTAGAAGTCACTCTTATGGTATACTTCACTTTTGAAAATAAAAATAAAGCGGGTAGCCGCAGGGGGGGAAATACCTCCCATAGGATGCATACATTAAATATCGCTCAACTGAAGAACTATTAAAGGGAGAGTCTTCAAACGTGGTTAAAGCCACTATTATAGTAAACTATAAATTTCAATATAAAAATGTGCGGGGTAGACAGGGGAGCAGCAGTACCCCTCATAGAAGACATATAAATAAGAGCAACTGCACGCATTTTGTTGAACTTTTGGTAGTAGGATCTTCTGAGCCCCAAAATTGGAATAAAATAGCAGCGGAGGAAGTGATGCCCATCATAGGACGCCAATGTTTAATATCGCATATCTTAAGAACTGTGATAGTGAGAATGTTCAAACTTTCTAGAAGTCACTCTTATGGTATACTACACTTTTGAAAATAAAAATAAAGCGGATAGGCGCAGGGGGGGAAATACCTCCCATAGGATGCATACATTAAATATCGCTCAACTGAAGAACTATTAAAGGGAGAGTCTTCAAACGTATTTAAACCTACTAATTTGGTAAACTATAAATTTCAATATAGAAATGGGCGGGGTAGCCAGAGGAGGAGCAGTACCCCTCATAGATAGAAATATTAATAAGAGCCGCTGCAAGCAATTTGTTGAACTTTTGGTAGTAGGATTTTCTGAGCCCCAAAATTGAAATAAAATAGCAGCGGGGGAAGTGTTACCCACCATAGGACGCCAATGTTTAATATAGGATATCTTAAAAACTGTTATAGTGAGAAAGTTCAAACTTTGTAGAAGTCACTCTTATGGTATACTTCACTTTGAAAATAAAAATAAAGCGGGTAGGCGCAGGGGGGAACTACCTTCCATAGGATGCATATATTAAATATCTCTCAACCGATAAAGTGGTTAAAGCAGTGTAGCGAAGCGCACCGGGTTAAGCTAGTAATTATATATAAATAACTTACCTGTTGAAATAAACGTATAAGTTTTGCAAGACAACATGACATTTTTTCCCTGTAAAAAGTTTAAATTATTTTGTAATAATTTAAGTATGTATCCCGATTAACTGATGCTCGCAGACTAAATACTCATTGTTTTTTTTTTTTTTTTTTTGCCAATAAATGTTTGCTCAATTAGAGAATGTGTTTTTAAGCAAACAAGTATTATGGTACTAAGTTGTGTGCAACTTATATTATGATTTTAATTGTATAGTTGAACATAAAAATATTTTAGTAGGAAACATTTCACATAATTTAATATGTTTATCTAGATCAGAGTAACTTTTTAGGTGTAAAACACCATATAATATTATTAGAGTGAATTTAAATATGTTAAAGACAAAAAATACTTTTTCAAATTATATGAGGACTATAATAAACTTATTAGGGTAAACAAATTAGGCAAATTTGAATAAAAATGTTCGTAGTGACCATTTATTAATCATGATTTTTCTCTGCGTGTATGAACAAATTGACACCAAACATGTTCTTTTCTGTTAAGTCTCTCGAAAGTAAACGTATTGTTAACAGATGTACAGACGCACATGGCTAAATTGATTTAAAAATACCCAGACTTAGAATATTTACTTTATGTGTTCTTAAATGAAAGGGTCACAAAATAGAAATTTTCAAGAAAACGGGGTTAAAAAAGGGTATATCAAGTAAAAAGGTTCAAGTTTTTTATAAGCAGTATTTTCAATTTTAAAGAAAAACAAACAAAAAAAATTTGTTTCAGGAATGCCCTTTTCTGTTTTTATCACCTGACAAAAAGATAGTTTTTCATCGTTATAGCTCATTTTTAATACATTTAATGTTATATTCCGAAGTTTTTTTTTTGCCGATTTAGCGATTACAACTAAATTTGAGGGTTTGTTTCCAATTTTGCAAATGTTCGCAAATACTAATGATACTTTTTTTGCGATTTTTTCCTGAAGGTTTTCTGATTCTTTAAAATTTTTACTAAATATAAGGCTTTGCTATTATACCGCTTTTACGAATTTTTTTGGGAATTTCCACTAAATTGACAATTTTTACCGAATTTTCGCCATTCCTTTTAATTTTAGAGACTTTTAATCAATTTTATGGCTTGTTTGATATATAAAAAATTTTCGCTAGTTTTGCAAACTTTTCCGAATTTTTGAGTAGATTTGTTGCTCTTTGAGGCATCGTCACTGTTAGCCCCATATACAATCTGAAGTCACCTATTTTACACTTTCGACACTGCCGATTTATATGTGCAACAAGTTCAATGCCTAATGCGGTTAGTAAGGGTGAATTTTTTAAAATCAAACATGCTACCCTTTTGGAGTGCATAATATTTTTAAGAATCGAAAACAAATTGCATTTTTAAGATAAAATGCCACATTTTTTGGAGACAAAAAACCCATTAAGTTATTCAATAAATAAAACACATATAAAAAATAACAAATATGTATGTTTATGAGTTCTGCTTGCTATAAGGGAAATTCTACTTTAATTTTTGTTTTACTATCGAAAATCTAATTTAGAAGTCATAAAAAATGTTTCAACACAAACTATTAACAAATGCTAACTTCTTTTTAGGAATATGCGTTATATACTTTGTTATTAAATCTTCACTTGAGGTACATTCCTTCATTTCCGCTTTAAATAAATTATGAGAAGAAAGCATGGAATTGTAAGTTTCTACTTTGAGTCAGTAATAAAGCTTATTTTTAAGCAATGCTTATTTCAAAAACATTTGTTTAGCAGAAGCAATTCTGTTCAGCAGCGTTGAGAAAAACCTAATGTGAGTGCCATTTCCAAAAAGGGTCAACAAGAGGCACAAAATAGTTGAAAATGATTCAAAAGGGTATATCAAAAAAAAGAGTCATAAAGGTGTCAATACCGTCGAAAAAGGATCAAATTGATACTTCAGTATCACAACGATAACGCTGGTGGAGGGTAAACATAACTTGTGAAATTCTAGGATACTAAAATTTTTAGCGTACTTTTAAAGCAAACGAATTACAAAGAATTAAAAAACGAGACGGGACAGATAGTTACATTCACATAAGTACATACATATATAATTTTATGTCCTTCTGCATTTAAAATTATTTTTTTGTATAATTTCAGGCATTTCAGATTGCTACACTTATCAAAGAGTATTCGGAAGTAGTAAAGACTCATAGAATTATATCCAAAACTTCTACAATACAATAAGGCATGCTTCGAAAAAAAGGACAGGTGTGGTCTTTGTTTAAAAAAAATACTTACTTACTTGCAGTAATTATAAGTAATAAATTTAATAGTCAAAAATATGTTAAAGTATATCCCAATTAAAAGTTAACTTGTACTATTAAATAAACAAAAGCTTTGCGTTCACAATTTTTGATTTAATAAATATTTCCACTAATGAGTTTTTCGGCTGTAGGTACCCACAAATGTATATAAACACATGCTTAAATAGATTTTTTTTAATATGAAAGTATACCTAACACTACCACACAACAATGAGCCAGTTTAAAAATGCTTTGGAAACTAAATCCGCATTTACAAATGAATGAATCGATTGGCTTGATATTTCAAATATGTCAGAGAAGTGTTCGACTTTATCTTAATAAACAACTAGAACAGGGATTTCCAAAAAATTTTTGGTTGTGTATTAGTGAGTACCAGAGAGTAAAATAATTAACTGCCTGTTTGTAGAACGCGACCGCAAAAGTGACTCGTTTAATAAACATTTAAAACAAAAACAAAAATTGAAAATTTGTTGTTGTTTTGTATGTTAGTTAAACGAGTCACTTTTGCGCTCGCGTTCTACAAACAGGCAGTAAGAGAATGCATTTATTTACAGCCGCAGAAAAATGTTAGTAATATATTTTATAAGTTGTTATTTTATAAGTTGTATAACACAACTGACTCTAAATCAGTTTCAAATATTTGTAAAAAAAAAAATAAGATTTTTGTGTTTTAAAAATTCATAAAAAATAAATATAGCACTCAAGGCATTGGATGTTACCAAAAGCATTTTTGGCCGCAACAAAATAAAATAACATAGCATCCGCTAGACATGTACACTTGTCGAAGTCACATCGACGACTGAATTGAAGAGCACAAAAATATGTGTTAGTATTGGTGTGCACAATTGTGCAAAGAAATGGAAATCCCTGAACTAGAACCTCATTATAGAGCTTTGAGGTACGATATCTCCGACATGTTAAATTTTTAAATGCTACATTCTGTAGGGCTGTCAGATATGGCGATTTCTCGCCAAACGTGGCGATTTTGAAACGATTTTGGCGATGGGATTTTCCATTTGGCGACTTTTTCTTGGCGATTTATCAGGCATGTTTTGAAATCACGAACGATTTTAAAATCACGGGGTAAAATTTTGGTGTTCTGAAAATCACAAGATTTTTAGTAGTGATTTTGATTGTTCTTAATCATGAGCTAACATCTGATTTTCTTTGTTTACAAAAAAATTTCAAGAATTTTTCAAGTAATCGAACAGACAATTATAATAAACTTACAAGTTTAAGCTAGTGTCTGTCTGGAAGCGTTAAAATGCCTGGAGCATGTTCGTTAGCAATAATTGAACATAACAAAATAGTTAAATAATGAGCGTCTAAGAAAACGCAACTTGAGAGACTTATCCAATCCCATGGAAATGGAGGAGAAGTTGTAAGTAAACATTATTTTTTTTAAATAGTGATTTCACATATGTAAGTAATATTCCAGATTAATTTCGCTTTACCGACTTTCCAATTAGTACCGGGTGATATAGCAGCCAACTTGCCAAAATGCTCCATTCCGGAAAATATACAACTAACTGCTGTTTTAAGATATTTAGCAGTTGGGTCGTACCAAGGTGTTATAGCTAATGACATGAACGTAAGTGTAGGACGGCCAACGTTTTGCGAAATCTTATGGAACGTAATGAACTTGCTGGAGGAAACGTTGTGCCCAGCTTGAATTACAATCGAATGGAATCCACAAGCACATACGCAATCAAAATCTCATTTTTATCAACGCAATGGTATTCCCGGAGTAATTGGATGTGTTGACAGGACCCTCATAAGATTAACGAAACCGCCATCCGATCACTGTGCATATTTTAGCAGAAAGGGATATTATAGCTTAAATGCTATGATGGTATGTTGTAAACCTATGCAGTGTTGCCAAAACTTGCAGACCAAAAATTGCTAAATTTGCGAGAAAAATTGCTAAAAAAAATGGCTAAAAATGGCTAAAAGCTTTTTTAAATAAAAACACATTAAAATTCAATAACAAAACAGAAATAATTCAATTAAAGTTGTTTACGATGAAATTGTTAGTTAAGATCGATTTCTTAAATAAGAATAAACGTTATTTAATATTCTGAAAGATATTTAAAAAATTAAATCATAGATAAATTTTATGTCGTTATTGTTCATCTCATAGGAATCACTCGTGCCTATTAGTTTTAAATAATTGGAAGGTAAATCATAATCACGACAACATTTACCCAACCTTTTGATTCCAGATCTACAATAAAAAACAAGTAAGAAAATATAGTCGGTCAACCCCGACTATATGATACCCTACACCTCATTAGAACCTGTGTACCAAATTTTATTAAATGATCTGCAAATTTGCGATATGTACTTTACGCACAAGGTTTACATGGACAGCCAGCCAGCCGGACAAACATCGTTAATTCGACACAGAAAGTGGTTGTGAGTCAATCGGCTTACGAAAAGGTGGGCCAATATTTTAAGGTGTTACAAACATCAGCACAAACGCATAGTACCCTCTCCACTATTGTGGTGTTGGTATAAATATTTCATTGATAAAATCGAATTAACGGTTGCTAAATGTAACCTATTTTTCAAATTACTTTTAACGATGTTTACTTGGCGAAATACCCTCTCCACTTCAGCATTAGACCATGGTAGTGAGAGCAACTTTATAGTAAATTCTGAAATTTCTAAAAAAAATTTGTTGCCGCCAGAATCTTTTTATTGAAATACTTGCAATTTTATAAATTTAATATTGGAATAACTTTCCTTTATTTTGAAAGATGTTTCATCATCATCGTTTATAGCGATTTTTTAATGGCTAAGCAGGGTGAAAAATGGCTAAATCTAGCCACTAAATGGCTAAATTGGCAACACTGAACCTATGCAAGTTAAGAATTCAGTTTCAGCTGAATTTCTTAAAATAATTCACATAAAACATTTTATTATCAGATTGCAACACACGCTTAAAAATATTCCCATATTTTATGCTGTCGCTATGTCTGCAACTTAAATAATATTAAAACATAAAAAAACGTTCCCACATTTTGTGCTGACGACAAGAAAAAACAAATATTAAATATGCTTCTGGACAGGTGAAAAAGTTAGACGTAGAAAAGGTGGGGCCAGCAAATTCACACAAATTTCTGAAAAAATTAAGCAAGAAAAGCAACAAATATGTATCCTAACAATAGAGGACAAAAAAGTGTGTAAAAAGTATCCTTTAATGCAAGAAGATAACAAAAAACAAATTGAAAAATATTAAAATATCCATTGAAGAACGATAATAAAAACGTAAAAAATTTGTACATTTAATAAAGTGAATGTCTTAAAATAATTATTTGTGTTAGATATTGGTGAATTCTTCAATTGCATTTAAATAAAAAAAAGGTGCAAAGGAAATAAAGTATCAATAGTCAGTCATTTAAAGACAATAAATATCTTATTCAAAAAAAAAAAAAATTTGCAGTCAAAAAAGAATGAAAATAAATATCAAACCAATAAATTGTGTGTGCAAAATTAAAGAAATCTCAAAAATTATATACAATAAATAAATTGAAAGTGATACTAAATTCTGTGAGTCCTCTGGTTCAAATCTTGGTTTTTCAAAGAGAATTTTTTTTTAAATTTTTATATTTTAAAAACGATTGTAAAAAAATATTTACCAGTTTTAGATTTTTAAATTTAACATATTGTGCAATTTTGTCCACTTTTTTGTAATAAAACGGCTGCTTTAAAAATTCTTTTTCATATGCCTGTAATGTTAAATTGAAAATTGTTTTGCTTCTACTGAAAATTTTTAAATTTTGAGTTAATACAGTATTGTTGAACGGGTGCGATATGTATTTTAGGGTGGCCGTTATTTACTTTTTTTTTATTTCTTAGATTCTCGCCCCCCAAATCGGTTCAGTTTTATGTAAAAAAAAATACAAAAAAATTTCGTAGCGAGAAATTGTGTTTTAGGGGGGGCGTCCGCCCCTCAAAGTTTTCCATCAAGCCATTTATTCAAATGTAATTTGTTTGCATATTACTATCTCTTAAAAACAACATTTTACAAGAATATGATATATGGCAATATTTTAGCTCTTCTAGTCAACAACATTAGCTTCGAAGAAAGTTTTTTGCTAAAATTAATATTTTAGAAAATAAATAAGAAAATAACAACAAAATACCAAACTTTTTATATACGTTTTAAATATATAAAAGCCGGATTTAATGTCAAGTGACAAAATTTTGAAATCGATGTCTTCCGATAACTCTGAAACTTTTTGACCGATCTTGTTGAAAATTTGTGTCTAAACTACTATCCAATAGGACTAAACTAAATTTCATCCTAATCGGAAGACATCGATTTAAAAATTGGGTCACTTGACATTAAATCCGGCTTTTATTTATTTAAAACGTATATAAAAAGTTTGGTATTTTGTTGTTATTTTCTAAATTATTTTCTAAAATATTAATTTTAGCAAAAAACTTTCTTCGAAGCTAATGTTGTTGACTAGAAGAGCTAAAATATTGCCATATATCATATTCTTGTAAAATGTTGTTTTTAAGAGATAGTAATATGCAAACAAATTACATTTGAATAAATGGCTTGATGGCAAACTTTGAGGGGCGGACGCTCCCCCTAAAACACAACTTCTCGCTACGAAATTTTTTTGTATTTTTTTTTACATAAAACTGAACCGATTTGGGGGGGGAGAATAAAAGAAATCAAAAAAAAAGTTCTCTATACAACTAACGGCCACGCTAATGTATATATGTATGAATATGTATGTATATGTAAAAATTATTTAGTTTTTGTCTAGTTGCTCTGTATTCTGCTCGCACAATGGTGAAGGGTTTATAAGATTCGGCACAGCCGAATATAGCACTCTTACATGTTTTATTAATAATCCTTTTTTTATTTGGAAAAGAGTTTGGAGAACAGTAGCAACAAGTTGCTCCACTGTCTATTAAAATTGTATATTTTCTCCCGGTTGTTCCCTGCTTAATAATGTATGGGAGTTCGGATTTTCTCCTAAAAAAGCAGTATCGTATATATTGTTAACACGCTGAGCCTTAGTTTGTGGTTGATAATTAGTACGATCGCTATTTTCTCGTTTCAAGGTATTATTTAAATCAAAAGTTCTATTCTGTTATTGTGGTCGGTAATTATTGAAATTATTTTGCCGTCCACTCGTTATGTTAGCTGAACTTCCTATGTCCATAGGCTCTGGGTTGGGAAATTTAAAATTATTATTTATTGGTCTTGTGTTAGGATACCCTACTCTCAGGTGATTATAAAATTTATTATTAGAGTTATTTCTAAAGTTGTTGTAAGTGCGATTATTTTAATTTTTAGTATTAAATGTGTGATTCGGTTTATTAAATTGTCGAAGTTGGCCCTCATATTATTTGGTTGTCATTCTTGCGCCTTGGCAAGAGCATTGGGAAGGTCGCTAGGAGACAATGAAAACAAGAAGTCTGCTAGAGGTGCGTTTAAACCGATAATAAAAATTGTTAAAGCATGTTGCCGATTTTTATTATTTAATTCTCTCGTTAGGGCTTCATTAGACCCATGTGCCATAATTGTTTTGTTAATAAGTGACGTAAATTTTTTGTTGACATCAATATAGTAATCTACGATGCTAAGCGTACCCTGACGCATCACGCTCAACTCCTGCTCGATGAGGTGTAGAGGACGCCTATCTGCGTACGCGAAGTCTAACCTAGCTAATATGGCATCCATGTTAAGCACGGTACCATGGTTTGTTAGCAGATTCGTTACCAATAAAAAATGGAGCTTCCAACGAAGCAGGTTTGTAAGGGAGAAACATAAACGTTTCGCTTACCATTGCGCTGACGGAAGACATGAATTTTATATGGCGAGTTCCCACTTTGAAGCAATACATTTTAGACACATAAAGCGCTTTATTCAGCGCATATAAAACTTGTTGTATGTAACGATCGACCTTAAACACTGAATGTTTTGATACAGTTATTTTTAAGTACTCTCCCTTACAAACCTGCTTCGTGGTAAGGGAATGCCGTAGCACTTGAAATGTTATTTTTTTATATTAAAGTTGTTGAGAATTCTTTCACTTACTTTACTGCATTTTTGTATGTCTTATTGCGTAGCGCATAATTGTGCGCTTATTTTTTTAAATGTACTATTAGTGCTGCGCAAAATGATAAAATTTTTTATTGGGTAGTGACTGGATGGCATCTAATGTCTCGTCACAACGAATGTAATCATCTATATTTTGTAGAGTATATTCCTAAACAGAATCACTAGATGTTAAGGATTAAATCCTTGAAGTTAGTTCATCGATAGTTTTTTTACGGAGCGACGTGGCTCAAAATTAAGCTCGTTACACTCCCAGATTTCGACGTTGCCATTTTTTTCAGAAGCCTTGAGTTTCTAATGGTCTGTCCAAAGAACAAGTGCATTAATTTTCTTCACCCGTAAGAAGCTCTAAATCTTCCTCCTTAGTCTTAAAAGTTAAAATAAAAACGTTAAACGAAGGAATACGTAAAATTTAATACGTTTAAATAACTAGCTTCACTATGTTATTTCTTAAGATCGAACCATCAAAAATTATTTTCACAGTTAATTAAAATAAATTTCAATAATTGGTTTTACCTAATATTATCTGACATAAATTTTTGCTGCTTATTTCGGTCACTTAAGCGTTGATTGCTGGTATTTTCTTCTTAAGTTTCCTTCTCTTGTTGGCTGAAATTGGCAGTTTTTCTCAATTTGACTTTCTTTTGGCAAAATTTTTAAGCTTCGAGAGTTTTTTCACAACGGACACCCTTTTAGTTCATATATTTGAAGATTCAAAAGAGTAAATTGGCCATAAGTCGGTCCAACTCAATCTGCTAAAAATTCTAGGGATGGAACACGATAGAGAATAGTATTGTCCACAAATCCTAATCATTTTTTTTTTGCCCACGTTGACTCCTTTTCCAGAAATCTGGATTCATTCTCTAGAGAATTCAAAAGAGAAAATTGGCCATAAGTCGGTCCAGGTCGCTCTGTTTAAAATTCTAGGGATGCAAAACTATGAAGAATAGTATTGTCCACAAATCCTAATAATTTTTTTCGCCCACGTTGACTCCATTTCGAGAAATCTGGATTCATCCCATAGAGAATTCAAAAGAGTAAATTGGCCATAAGTCGGTCCAACTCGCTCTGTTAAAAATTCTAGGGATGAAAAACGATGGAGAATAGTATTGTCCACAAATCCTTATAATGTTTTTTCGCCCACGTTGACTCCTTTTTCAGAAATCTGGATTCATCCCCTAGAGAATTCAAAAGAGTAAATTGGCCATAAGTCGGTCCAACTCGCTCTGTTAAAAATACTAGGGATGAAAAACGATGAAGAATAGTATTGTCCACAAATCCTTATAATGTTTTTTCGCCCACGTTGACTCTTTTTCCAGAAATCTGGATTCATCCTCTAGAGAATTCAAAAGAGTAAATTGGCCATAAGTCGGTCCAACTCACTCTGTTAAAAATTCTGGGGATGGAAAACGATGGAGAATAGTATTGTCCACAAATCCTTATAATGTTTTTTCGCTCACGTTGACTGCTTTTTTAGAAATCTGGATTCATCCCCTAAAGAATTCAAAAGAGTAAATTGGCCATAAGGCGGCCCAACTTGCTCTGTTAAAAATTCTGGGGATGAAAAACGATGGAGAATAGTATTGTCCACAAATCCTAATAATTTTTTTCGCCCATGTTGACTCCTTTTCGAGAATTCTGGATTCATCCCCAGAGAATTCAAAAGAGTAAATTGGCCATAAGTCGGCCCAACTTGCTCCGTTAAAAATTCTGGGGATGGAAAACGATGGAGAATAGTATTATCCACAAATCCTTATAATGTTTTTTCGCCCACGTTGACTCCTTTTTCAGAAATCTGGATTCATCCCCTAGAGAATTCAAAAGAGTAAATTGGCCATAAGTCGGTCCAACTCGCTCTGTTAAAAATTCTGGGTATGAAAAACGATGGAGAATAGTATTGTCCACAAATCCTAATCATTTTTTTTCGCCCAAGTTGACTCCTTTTCGAGAAATCTGGATTCATCCCCAGAGAATTCAAAAGAGTAAATTGGCCATAAGTCGGCCCAACTTGCTCCGTTAAAAATTCTGGGGATGGAAAACGATGGAGAATAGTATTATCCACAAATCCTTATAATGTTTTTTCGCCCACGTTGACTCCTTTTTCAGAAATCTGGATTCATCCCCTAGAGAATTCAAAAGAGTAAATTGGCCATAAGTCGGCCCAACTCGCTCTGATAAAAATTCTGGGGATGGAAAACGATGGAGAATAGTATTGTCCACAAATCCTTTTAATGTTTTTTCGCCCACGTTGACTCCTTTTTCAGAAATCTGGATTCATCCCCTAGAGAATTCAAAAGAGTAAATTGGCCATAAGGCGGCCCAACTTGCTCTGTTAAAAATTCTGGGGATGAAAAACGATGGAGAATAGTATTGTCCACAAATCCTAATAATTTTTTTCGCCCATGTTGACTCCTTTTCGAGAATTCTGGATTCATCCCCAGAGAATTCAAAAGAGTAAATTGGCCATAAGTCGGCCCAACTTGCTCCGTTAAAAATTCTGGGGATGGAAAACGATGGAGAATAGTATTATCCACAAATCCTTATAATGTTTTTTCGCCCACGTTGACTCCTTTTTCAGAAATCTGGATTCATCCCCTAGAGAATTCAAAAGAGTAAATTGGCCATAAGTCGGCCCAACTCGCTCTGATAAAAATTCTGGGGATGGAAAACGATGGAGAATAGTATTGTCCACAAATCCTTTTAATGTTTTTTCGCCCACGTTGACTCCTTTTTCAGAAATCTGGATTCATCCCCTAGAGAATTCAAAAGAGTAAATTGGCCATAAGTCGGCCCAACTTGCTCTGTTAAAAATTCTGGGGATGAAAAACGATGGAGAATAGTATTGTTCACAAATCCTTATCAATTTTTTCGCCCACGTTGACTCCTTTTCGAGAAATCTGGATTCATCCCCTAGAGAATTCAAAAGAGTAAATTGGCCATAAGGCGGCCCAACTCACTCTGTTAAAAATTCTGGGGATGGAAAACGATGGAGAATAGTATTGTCCACAAATCCTTATAATGTTTTTTCGCCCACGTTGACTCCTTTTTCAGATATCTGGATTCATCCCCTAGAGAATTCAAAAGAGTAAATTGGCCATAAGTCGGCCCAACTTGCTCTGCTAAAAATTCTGGGGATGAAAAACGATGGAGAATAGTATTGTCCACAAATCCTAATAATTTTTTTCGCCCATATTGACTTCTTTTCGAGAATTCTGGATTCATCCCCAGAGAATTCAAAAGAGTAAATTGGCCATAAGTCGGCCCAACTTGCTCCGTTAAAAATTCTGGGGATGGAAAACGATGCAGAATAGTATTGTCCACAAATCCTTATAATGTTTTTTGGCCCACGTTGACTCCTTTTTCAGAAATCTGGATTCATCCCCTAGAGAATTCAAAAGAGTAAATTGGCCATAAGTCGGTCCAACTCGCTCTGTTAAAAATTCTAGGGATGAAAAACGATGGAGAATAGTATTGTCCACAAATCCTTATAATGTTTTTTCGCCCACGTTGACTCCTTTTTCAGAAATCTGGATTCATCCCCTAGAGAATTCAAAAGAGTAAATTGGCCATAAGTCGGCCCAACTGGCTCCGTTAAAAATTCTGGGGATGCAAACGATGGAGAATAGTATTGTCCACAAATCCTTATAATGGTTTTTCGCCCACGTTGACTCCTTTTTCAGAAATCTGGATTCATCCCCTAGAGAATTCAAAAGAGTAAATTGGCCATAAGTCGGTCCAACTCGCTCTGTTAAAAATTCTAGGGATGAAAAACGATGGAGAATAGTATTGTCCACAAATCCTTATAATGTTTTTTCGCCCACGTTGACTCCTTTTTGAGAAATCTGGATTCATCCCCTAGAGAATTCAAAAGAGTAAATTGGCCATAAGTCGGTCCAACTCGCTCTGTAAAAAATACTAGGGATGAAAAACGATGAAGAATAGTACTGTCCACAAATCCTTATAATGTTTTTTCGCCCACGTTGACTCTTTTTCCAGAAATCTGGATTCATCCTCTAGAGAATTCAAAAGAGTAAATTGGCCATAAGTCGGTCCAACTCGCTCTAGTAAAATTTCTAGGGATGAAAAACGATGGAGAATAGTATTGTCCACAAATCCTTATCATTTTTGTTTCGCCCACGTTGACTCCTTTTCAGAAATCTGGATTCATCCCCTAGAGAATTCAAAAGAGTAAATTGGCTATAAGTCGATCCAACTCGCTCTGTTAAACATTCTGGGGATGGAAAGCGATGGAGAATAGTATTGTCCACAAATCCTTATGATTTTTATTTCGCCCACGTTGACTCCTTTTCCAGAAATCTGGATTCATCCCCTAGAGAATTCAAAAGAGTAAATTGGCCATAAGTCGGTCCAACTCGTTCTGTTAAAAATTTTGAGGATGGAGCACGATACAGAATAGTATTGTCCACAAATCCTAATCATTTTTTTTTGCCCACGTTGACTCCTTTTCCAGAAATCTGGATTCATCCCCTAGAGAAATCAAAAGAGTAAATTGGTCATAAGTCGGTCCAGCTCGGTCTGTTAACAATTCTAAGGATGAAAACCGATGGAGAATAGTATTGTCCACAAAGCCTAATCATTTTTTGTTCGCCCACGTTGACTTCTTTTTCAGAAATCTGGATTCATCCCCTAGAGAATTCCAAAGAGTAAATTGGCCATAAGTCGGTCCAACTCAATCTGTTAAAAATTCTTGGGATAGAACACGATAGAGAATAGTATTGTCCACAAATCCTAACCATTTTTTTTCGCTCACGTTGACTCCTTTTCCAGCAATATGGATTCATCCCCTAGAGAATTCAAAAGAGTAAATTAGCCATAAGTTGGTCCAACTCAATCTGTTAAAAATTCTAGGGATAGAACACGATAGAGAATAGTATTGTCCACAAATCCTTATCATTTTTTTTTTGCCTACGTTGACTCCTTTTCCAGAAATC
Organism: Pollenia labialis; assembly: GCA_949318255.1. Taxonomy (NCBI): domain Eukaryota; kingdom Metazoa; phylum Arthropoda; class Insecta; order Diptera; family Polleniidae; genus Pollenia; species Pollenia labialis. The sequence goes on from OX439139.1 coordinate 75,130,248, forward strand.
TGGATTCATCCCCTAGAGAATTCTAAAGAGTAAATTGGCTATAAGTCGATCCAACTCGCTCTGTTAAAATTCTAGGGATAGAACACGATAGAGAATAGTATTGTCCACAAATCCTAATCATTTTTTTTCGCCCACGTTGACTCCTTTTCCAGAAATATGGATTCATCCCCTAGAGAATTCAAAAGAGTAAATTGGCCATAAGTCGGTCCAACTCAATCTGTTAAAAATTCTAGGGATAGAACACGATAGAGAATAGTATTGTCCACAAATCCAAATCATTTTTTTTCGCCCACGTTGACTCCTTTTCCAGAAATCTGGATTCATTCCCTAGAGAATTCAAAAGAGTAAATTGGCTATAAGTCGATCCAACTCGCTCTGTTAAACATTCTGGGGATGGAAAGCGATGGAGAATAATATTGTCCACAAATCCTAATCATTTTTTTTCGCCCACGTTGACTCCTTTTCCAGAAATATGGATTCATCCCCTAGAGAATTCAAAAGAGTAAATTGGCCATAAATCGGTCCAACTCAATCTGTTAAAAATTCTAGGGATAGAACACGATAGAGAATAGTATTGTCCACAAATCCTTATCATTTTTTTTTTGCCTACGTTGACTCCTTTTCCAGAAATCTGGATTCATCCCCTAGAGAATTCAAAAGAGTAAATTGGCCATAAGTTGGTCCAACTCAATCTGTTAAAAATTCTAGGGATAGAACACGATAGAGAATAGTATTGTCCACAAATTCTTATCATTTTTTTTTTTGCCTACGTTGACTCCTTTTCCAGAAATCTGGATTCATCCCCTAGAGAATTCTAAAGAGTAAATTGGCTATAAGTCGATCCAACTCGCTCTGTTAAAATTCTAGGGATAGAACACGATAGAGAATAGTATTGTCCACAAATCCTAATCATTTTTTTTTGGCCCACGTTGACTCCTTTTTTAGAAATATGGATTCATCCCCTAGAGAATTCAAAAGAGTAAATTGGCCATAAGTCGGTCCAACTCAATCTGTTAAAAATTCTAGGGATAGAACACGATAGAGAATAGTATTGTCCACAAATCCTTATCATTTTTTTTTCCCACGTTGACTCCTTTTCCAGAAATCTGGATTCATCCCCTACAGAATTCAAAAGAGTAAATTTGCCATAAGTCGCTCCAACTCAATCTGTTAAAAATTCTATGGATAGAACACGATAGAGAATAGAATTGTCCACAAATCGTTATCATTTTTTTTCGCCCACGTTGACTCCTTTTCCAGAAATCTGGATTCATTCCCTAGAGAATTCAAAAGAGTAAATTGGCTATAAGTCGATCCAACTCGCTCTGTTAAACATTCTGGGGATGGAAAGCGATGGAGAATAATATTGTCCACAAATCCTAATCATTTTTTTTCGCCCACGTTGACTCCGTTTTCAGAAATCTGGATTCATCCCCTAGAGAATTCAAAAGAGTAAATTGGCCATAAGTCGGCCCAACTTGCTCTGTTAAAAATTCTGGGGATGAAAAACGATGAAGAATAGTATTGTCCACAAATCCTAATCATTTTTTTTCGCCCACGTTGACGCTTTTTCCAGAAATCTGGATTCATCCCCTAGAGAATTCAGAAGAGTAAATTGGCCATAAGTCGGTCCAACTCACTCTGTTAAAAATTTTGAGGATGGAACGCGATACAGAATAGCATTGTCCACAAATCCTAATCATTTTTTTTCGCCCACGTTGACTCCTTTTCCAGAAATCTGGATTCATCCCCTAGAAAAATCAAAAGAGTAAATTGGTCATAAGTCGGGATGAAAAACGATGGAGAATAGTATTGTCCACAAAGCCTAATCATTTTTTTTTCGCCCACGTTGACTCCTTTTTCAGAAATCTGGATTCATCCCCTAGAGAATTCAAAAGAGTATATTGGCCAAGTCGGTCCAACTCAATCTGTTAAAAATTCTAGGGATAGAACACGATATAAAATAGTATTGTCCACAAATCCTAATCATTTTTTTTCGCTCACGTTGACTCCTTTTCCAGAAATCTGGATTCATCCCCTAGAGAATTCAAAAGAGTAAATTGGAAATAAGTCGGTCCAACTCAATCTGTTAAAAATTCTCGGGATAGAACACGATAGAGAATAGTATTGTCCACAAATCCTTATAATTTTTTTTTGCCCACGTTGACTCCTTTTCCAGAAAATTGTATTCATCCCCTAGAGAATTCAAAAGAGTAAATTGGCTATAAGTCGATCCAACTCGCTCTGTTAAAAATTCTCGGGATAGAACACGATAGAGAATAGAATTGTCCACAAATCCTAATCATTTTTTTTTCGCCCACGTTGACTCCTTTTCCAGAAATCTGGATTCATCCCCTAGAGAATTCAAAAGAGTAAATTGGCCATAAGTTGGTCCAACTCAATCTGTTAAAAATTCTAGGGATTGAACACGATAGAGAATAGTATTGTCCACAAATCGTAATAATTTTTTTTCGCCCACGTTGATTCCTTTTCCAGAAATCTGGATTCATCCCCTAGAGAATTCAAAAGAGTAAATTGGCCATAAGTCGGTCCAACTCGCTCTGTTATAAAATTCTAGGGATAGAACACGATAGAGCATAGTATTGTCCACAAATCCTAATCATTTTTTTTTCGCCCACGTTGACTCCTTTTCCAGAAAATTGGATTCATCCCCTAGAGAATTCAAAAGAGGAAATTGGCTATAAGTCGATCCAACTCGCTCTGTTAAAATTCTAGGGATAGAACACGATAGAGAATAGTATTGTCCACAAATCCTTATCATTTTTTTGCCCACGTTGACTACTTTTCCAGAAAATTGGATTCATCCCCTAGAGAATTCAAAAGAGTAAATTGGCTATAAGTCGATCCAACTCGCTCTGTTAAAATTCTAGGGATAGAACACGATAGAGAATAGTATTGTCCACAAATCCTAATCATTTTTTTTTTCGCCCACTTTGACTCCTTTTCCAGAAATCTGGATTCATCCCCTAGAGAAATCAAAAGAGTAAATTGGTCATAAGTCGGTCCAGCTCGGTCTGTTAACAATTCTAGGGATGAAAAACGATGGAGAATAGTATTGTCCACAAAGCCTGATCATTTTTTTTCGCCCACGTTGACTCCTTTTCCAGAAATCTGGATTCATCCCCTAGAAAAATCAAAAGAGTAAATTGGTCATAAGTCGGTCCAGCTCGGTCTGTTAACAATTCTAGGGATGAAAAACGATGGAGAATAGTATTGTCCACAAAGCCTAATCATTTTTTTTTCGCCCACGTTGACTCCTTTTTCAGAAATCTGGATTCATCCCCTAGAGAATTCAAAAGAATAAATTGGCCAAGTCGGTCCAACTCTATCTGTTAAAAATTCTAGGGATAGAACACGATAGAAAATAGTATTGTCCACAAATCCTAATCATTTTTTTTTCGCTCACGTTGACTCCTTTTCCAGAAATCTGGATTCATCCCCTAGAGAATTCAAAAGAGTAAATTGGCCATAAGTCGGTCCAACTCAATCTGTTAAAAATTCTAGGGATAGAAAACGATAGAGAATAGTATTGTCCACAAATCCTTATCATTTTTTTTTGCCCACGTTGACTCCTTTTCCAGAAAATTGGATTCATCCCCTAGAGAATTCAAAAGAGTAAATTGGCTTTAAGTCGATCCAACTCGCTCTGTTAAAATTCTAGGGATAGAACACGATAGAGAATAGCATTGTCCACAAATCCTAATCATTTTTTTTTCGCCCACGTTGACTCCTTTTCCAGAAATCTGGATTCATCCCCTAGAGAATTCAAAAGAGTAAATTGGCCATAAGTCGGTCCAACTCGCTCTGTTATAAAATTCTAGGGATAGAACACGATAGAGAATAGTATTGTCCACAAATCCTTATCATTTTTTTTTGCCCACGTTGACTCCTTTTCCAGAATGTTGGATTCATCCCCTAGAGAATTCAAAAGAGTAAATTGGCTATAAGTCGATCCAACTCACTCTGTTAAAATTCTAGGGATAGAACACGATAGAGAATAGTATTGTCCACAAATCCTTATCATTTTTTTTTGCCCACGTTGACTCCTTTTCCAGAAAATTGGATTCATCCCCTAGAGAATTCAAAAGAGTAAATTGGCTATAAGTCGATCCACCTCGCTCTGTTAAAATTCTGGGGATAGAACACGATAGAGAATAGTATTGTCCACAAATCGTAATCATTTTTTTTCGCCCACGTTGACTCCTTTTCCAGAAATCTGGATTCATCCCCTAGAGAATTCAAAAGAGTAAATTGGCCATAAGTCGGTCCAACTCGCTCTGTTATAAAATTCTGGGGATGAAAAACGATGGAGAATAGTATTGTCCACAAATCCTAATCATTTTTTTTCGCCCACGTTGACGCTTTTTCCAGAAATCTGGATTCATCCCCTAGAGAATTCAAAAGAGTAAATTGGCCATAAGTCGGTCCAACTCGCTCTGTTAAAAATTTTGAGGATGGAACACGATACAGAATAGCATTATCCACAAATCCTAATCATTTTTTTTTCGCCCACATTGACTCCTTTTCCAGAAATCTGGATTCATCCCCTAGAAAAATCAAAAGAGTAAATTGGTCATAAGTCGGTCCAGCTCGGTCTGTTAACAATTCTAGGGATGAAAAACGATGGAGAATAGTATTGTCCACAAAGCCTAATCATTTTTTTTTCGCCCACGTTGACTCCTTTTCCAGAAAATTGGATTCATCCCCTAGAGAATTCAAAAGAGTAAATTGGCTATAAGTCGATCCAACTCGCTCTGTTAAAATTCTAGGGATAGAACACGATAGAGAATAGCATTGTCCACAAATCCTAATCATTTTTTTTTCGCCCACGTTGACTCCTTTTCCAGAAATCTGGATTCATCCCCTAGAGAATTCAAAAGAGTAAATTGGCCATAAGTCGGTCCAACTCGCTCTGTTATAAAATTCTAGGGATAGAACACGATAGAGAATAGTATTGTCCACAAATCCTTATCATTTTTTTTTGCCCACGTTGACTCCTTTTCCAGAAAATTGGATTCATCCCCTAGAGAATTCAAAAGAGTAAATTGGCTATAAGTCGATCCAACTCACTCTGTTAAAATTCTAGGGATAGAACACGATAGAGAATAGTATTGTCCACAAATCCTTATCATTTTTTTTTGCCCACGTTGACTCCTTTTCCAGAAAATTGGATTCATCCCCTAGAGAATTCAAAAGAGTAAATTGGCTATAAGTCGATCCACCTCGCTCTGTTAAAATTCTAGGGATAGAACACGGTAGAGAATAGTATTGTCCAAAAATCCTAATCATTTTTCTTTCGCCCACGTTTACTCCTTTTCCAGAAATCTGGATTCATCCCCTAGAGAAATCAAAAGAGTAAATTGGTCATAAGTCGGTCCAGCTCGGTCTGTTAACAATTCTAGGGATGAAAAACGATGGAGAATAGTATTGTCCACAAATCGTAATCCTTTTTTTTCGCCCACGTTGACTCCTTTTCCAGAAATCTGGATTCATCCCCTAGAGAATTCAAAAGAGTAAATTGGCCATAAGTCGGTCCAACTCAATCTGTTAAAAATTCTAGGGATTGAACACGATAGAGAATAGTATTGTCCACAAATCGTAATCATTTTTTTTCGCCCACGTTGACTCCTTTTCCAGAAATCTGGATTCATCCCCTAGAGAATTCAAAAGAGTAAATTGGCCATAAGTCGGTCCAACTCGCTCTGTTTAAATTCTAGGGATAGAACACGATAGAGAATAGTATTGTCCACAAATCCTAATCATTTTTTTTCGCCCACGTTGACTCCTTTTCCAGAAATCTGGATTCATCCCCTAGAGAATTCAAAAGAGTAAATTGGCCATAAGTCGGTCCAACTCAATATGTTAAAAATTCTAGGGATTGAACACGATAGAGAATAGTATTGTCCACAAATCGTAATCATTTTTTTTTCGCCCACGTTGACTCCTTTTCCAGAAATCTGGATTCATCCCCTAGAGAATTCAAAAGAGTAAATTGGCTATAAGTCGATCCAACTCGCTCTGTTAAAATTCTAGGGATAGAACACGATAGAGAATAGTATTGTCCACAAATCCTAATCATTTTTTTTCGCCCACGTTGACTCCTTTTCCAGAAATCTGGATTCATCCCCTAGAGAATTCAAAAGAGTAAATTGGCCATAAGTCGGTCCAACTCAATCTGTTAAAAATTCTAGGGATTGAACACGATAGAGAATAGTATTGTCCACAAATCGTAATCATTTTTTTTCGCCCACGTTGACTCCTTTTCCAGAAATCTGGATTCATCCCCTAGAGAATTCAAAAGAGTAAATTGGCCATAAGTCGGTCCAACTCGCTCTGTAATAAAATTCTAGGGATAGAACAGGATAGAGAACAGTATTGTCCACAAATCCTAATCATTTTTTTTTCGCCCACGTTGACTCCTTTTCCAGAAAATTGTATTCATCCCCTAGAGAATTAAAAAGAGTAAATTGGCCATAGGTCGGTCCAACTCAATCTGTTAAAATTTCTAGGGATAGAACACGATAGAGAATAGCATTGTCCACAAATCCTTATCATTTTTTTTGCCCACGTTGACTCCTTTTGCAGAAAATTGGATTCATCCCCTAGAGAATTCAAAAGAGTAAATTGGCCATAAGTCGGTCCAACTCGCTCTGTTATAAAATTCTAGGGATAGAACACGATAGAGAATAGTATTGTCCACAAATCCTAATCATTTTTTTTTCGCCCACGTTGACTCCTTTTCCAGAAAATTGGATTCATCCCCTAGAGAATTCAAAAGAGTAAATTGGCTATAAGTTGATCCAACTCAATCTGTTAAAAATTCTAGGGATTGAACACGATAGAGAATAGTATTGTCCACAAATCGTAATCATTTTTGTTCGCCCACGTTGACTCCTTTTCCAGAAATCTGGATTCATCCCCTAGAGAATTCAAAAGAGTAAATTGGCCATAAGTCGGTCCAACTCAATCTGTTAAAAATTCTAGTGATAGAACACGATAGAGAATAGTATTGTCCACAAATCCTTATCATTTTTTTTGCCCACGTTGACTCCTTTTCCAGAAAATTGGATTCATCCCCTAGAGAATTCAAAAGAGTAAATTGGCCATAAGTCGGTCCAACTCGCTCTGTTATAAAATTCTTGGGATAGAACACGATAGAGAATAGTATTGTCCACAAATCCGAATCATTTTTTTTTCGCCCACGTTGACTCCTTTTCCAGAAAATTGGATTCATCCCCTAGAGAATTCAAAAGAGTAAAATGACTATAAGTTGATCCAACTCAATCTGTTAAAAATTCTAGGGATTGAACACGATAGAGAATAGTATTGTCCACAAATCGTAATCATTTTTTTTCGCCCACGTTGACTCCTTTTCCAGAAATCTGGATTCATCCCCTAGAGAATTCAAAAGAGTAAATTGGCCATAAGTCGGTCCAACTCAATCTGTTAAAAATTCTAGTGATAGAACACGATAGAGAATAGTATTGTCCACAAATCCTTATCATTTTTTTTGCCCACGTTGACTCCTTTTCCAGAAAATTGGATTCATCCCCTAGAGAATTCAAAAGAGTAAATTGGCCATAAGTCGGTCCAACTCGCTCTGTTATAAAATTCTTGGGATAGAACACGATATAGAATAGTATTGTCCACAAATCCGAATCATTTTTTTTTCGCCCACGTTGACTCCTTTTCCAGAAAATTGGATTCATCCCCTAGAGAATTCAAAAGAGTAAATTGGCCAAGTCGGTCCAACTCAATCTGTTAAAAATTCTAGGGATAGAACACGATAGAAAATAGTATTGTCCACAAATCCTAATCATTTTTTTTCGCTCACGTTGACTCCTTTTCCAGAAATCTGGATTCATCCCCTAGAGAATTCAAAAGAGTAAATTGGCCATAAGTCGGTCCAACTCAATCTGTTAAAAATTCTAGTGATAGAACACGATAGAGAATAGTATTGTCCACAAATCCTTATCATTTTTTTTTGCCCACGTTGACTCCTTTTCAAGAAAATTGGATTCATCCCCTAGAGAATTCAAAAGAGTAAATTGCCTATAAGTCGATCCAACACCGTCTGTTAAAATTCTAGGGATAGAACACGATAGAGAATAGTATTGTCCACAAATCGTAATCATTTTTTTTCGCCCACGTTGACTCCTTTTCCAGAAATCTGGATTCATCCCCTAGAGAATTCAAAAGAGTAAATTGGCCATAAGTCGGTCCAACTCGCTCTGTAATAAAATTCTAGGGATAGAACAGGATAGAGAACAGTATTGTCCACAAATCCTAATCATTTTTTTTTCGCCCACGTTGACTCCTTTTCCAGAAAATTGTATTCATCCCCTAGAGAATTCAAAAGAGTAAATTGGCCATAGGTCGGTCCAACTCAATCTGTTAAAATTTCTAGGGATAGAACACGATAGAGAATAGTATTGTCCACAAATCCTTATCATTTTTTTTGCCCACGTTGACTCCTTTTGCAGAAAATTGGATTCATCCCCTAGAGAATTCAAAAGAGTAAATTGGCCATAAGTCGGTCCAACTCGCTCTGTTATAAAATTCTAGGGATAGAACACGATAGAGAATAGTATTGTCCACAAATCGTAATCATTTTTTTCGCCCACGTTGACTCCTTTTCCAGAAATCTGGATTCATCCCCTAGAGAATTCAAAAGAGTAAATTGGCCATAAGTCGGTCCAACTCGCTCTGTTTAAATTCTAGGGATAGAACACGATAGAGAATAGTATTGTCCACAAATCCTAATCATTTTTTTTCGCCCACGTTGACTCCTTTTCCAGAAATCTGGATTCATCCCCTAGAGAATTCAAAAGAGTAAATTGGCCATAAGTCGGTCCAACTCAATATGTTAAAAATTCTAGGGATTGAACACGATAGAGAATAGTATTGTCCACAAATCGTAATCATTTTTTTTTCGCCCACGTTGACTCCTTTTCCAGAAATCTGGATTCATCCCCTAGAGAATTCAAAAGAGTAAATTGGCTATAAGTCGATCCAACTCGCTCTGTTAAAATTCTAGGGATAGAACACGATAGAGAATAGTATTGTCCACAAATCCTAATCATTTTTTTTCGCCCACGTTGACTCCTTTTCCAGAAATCTGGATTCATCCCCTAGAGAATTCAAAAGAGTAAATTGGCCATAAGTCGGTCCAACTCAATCTGTTAAAAATTCTAGGGATTGAACACGATAGAGAATAGTATTGTCCACAAATCGTAATCATTTTTTTTCGCCCACGTTGACTCCTTTTCCAGAAATCTGGATTCATCCCCTAGAGAATTCAAAAGAGTAAATTGGCCATAAGTCGGTCCAACTCGCTCTGTAATAAAATTCTAGGGATAGAACAGGATAGAGAACAGTATTGTCCACAAATCCTAATCATTTTTTTTCGCCCACGTTGACTCCTTTTCCAGAAAATTGTATTCATCCCCTAGAGAATTCAAAAGAGTAAATTGGCCATAGGTCGGTCCCACTCAATCTGTTAAAATATCTAGGGATAGAACACGATAGAGAATAGTATTGTCCACAAATCCTTATCATTTTTTTTGCCCACGTTGACTCCTTTTGCAGAAAATTGGATTCATCCCCTAGAGAATTCAAAAGAGTAAATTGGCCATAAGTCGGTCCAACTCGCTCTGTTATAAAATTCTAGGGATAGAACACGATAGAGAATAGTATTGTCCACAAATCCTAATCATTTTTTTTTCGCCCACGTTGACTCCTTTTCCAGAAAATTGGATTCATCCCCTAGAGAATTCAAAAGAGTAAATTGGCTATAAGTTGATCCAACTCAATCTGTTAAAAATTCTAGGGATTGAACACGATAGAGAATAGTATTGTCCACAAATCGTAATCATTTTTTTTCGCCTACGTTGACTCCTTTTCCAGAAATCTGGATTCATCCCCTAGAGAATTCAAAAGAGTAAATTGGCCATAAGTCGGTCCAACTCAATCTGTTAAAAATTCTAGTGATAGAACACGATAGAGAATAGTATTGTCCACAAATCCTTATCATTTTTTTTGCCCACGTTGACTCCTTTTCCAGAAAATTGGATTCATCCCCTAGAGAATTCAAAAGAGTAAATTGGCCATAAGTCGGTCCAACTCGCTCTGTTATAAAATTCTTGGGATAGAACACGATAGAGAATAGTATTGTCCACAAATCCGAATCATTTTTTTTTCGCCCACGTTGACTCCTTTTCCAGAAAATTGGATTCATCCCCTAGAGAATTCAAAAGAGTAAATTGGCTATAAGTTGATCCAACTCAATCTGTTAAAAATTCTAGGGATTGAACACGATAGAGAATAGTATTGTCCACAAATCGTAATCATTTTTTTTCGCCCACGTTGACTCCTTTTCCAGAAATCTGGATTCATCCCCTAGAGAATTCAAAAGAGCAAATTGGCCATAAGTCGGTCCAACTCAATCTGTTAAAAATTCTAGTGATAGAACACGATAGAGAATAGTATTGTCCACAAATCCTTATCATTTTTTTTGCCCACGTTGACTCCTTTTCCAGAAAATTGGATTCATCCCCTAGAGAATTCAAAAGAGTAAATTGGCCACAAGTCGGTCCAACTCGCTCTGTTATAAAATTCTTGGGATAGAACACGATAGAGAATAGTATTGTCCACAAATCCGAATCATTTTTTTTTCGCCCACGTTGACTCCTTTTCCAGAAAATTGGATTCATCCCCTAGAGAATTCAAAAGAGTAAATTGGCCAAGTCGGTCCAACTCAATCTGTTAAAAATTCTAGGGATAGAACACGATTGAAAATAGTATTGTCCACAAATCCTAATCATTTTTTTTCGCTCACGTTGACTCCTTTTCCAGAAATCTGGATTCATCCCCTAGAGAATTCAAAAGAGTAAATTGGCCATAAGTCGGTCCAACTCAATCTGTTAAAAATTCTAGTGATAGAACACGATAGAGAATAGTATTGTCCACAAATCCTTATCATTTTTTTTTGCCCACGTTGACTCCTTTTCCAGAAATCTGGATTCATCCCCTAGAGAATTCAAAAGAGTAAATTGGCCATAACTCGGTCCAACTCAATCTGTTAAAAATTCTAGGGATTGAACACGATAGAGAATAGTATTGTCCACAAATCCTTATCATTTTTTTTCGCCCACGTTGACTCCTTTTCCAGAAATCTGGATTCATCCCCTAGAGAATTCAAAAGAGTAAATTGGCCATAAGTCGGTCCAACTCGCTCTGTTATAAAATTCTAGGGATAGAACACGATAGAGAATAGTATAGTCCACAAATCCTAATCATTTTTTTTTCGCCCACGTTGACTCCTTTTCCAGAAAATTGGATTCATCCCCTAGAGAATTCAAAAGAGTAAATTGGCCATAAGTCGGTCCAACTCGCTCTGTTATAAAATTCTAGGGATAGAACACGATAGAGAATAGTATTGTCCACAAATCCTAATCATTTTTTTTTCGCCCACGTTGACTCCTTTTCCAGAAAATTGGATTCATCCCCTAGAGAATTCAAAAGAGTAAATTGGCCAAGTCGGTCCAACTCAATCTGTTAAAAATTCTAGGGATAGAACACGATAGAAAATAGTATTGTCCACAAATCCTAATCATTTTTTTTCGCTCACGTTGACTCCTTTTCCAGAAATCTGGATTCATCCCCTAGAGAATTCAAAAGAGTAAATTGGCCATAAGTCGGTCGAACTCAATCTGTTAAAAATTCTAGTGATAGAACACGATAGAGAATAGTATTGTCCACAAATCCTAATCATTTTTTTTCGCCCACGTTGACTCCTTTTCCAGAAATCTGGATTCATCCCCTAGAGAATTCAAAAGAGTAAATTGGCCATAAGTCGGTCCAACTCAATCTGTTAAAAATTCTAGGGATTGAACACGATAGAGAATAGTATTGTCCACAAATCGTAATCATTTTTTTTTCGCCCACGTTGACTCCTTTTCCAGAAATCTGGATTCATCCCCTAGAGAATTCAAAAGAGTAAATTGGCTATAAGTCGATCCAACTCGCTCTGTTAAAATTCTAGGGATAGAACACGTTAGAGAATAGTATAGTCCACAAATCCTAATCATTTTTTTTCGCCCACGTTGACTCCTTTTCCAGAAATCTGGATTCATTCCCTAGAGAATTCAAAAGAGTAAATTGGCCATAAGTCGGTCCAACTCAATCTGTTAAAAATTCTAGGGATTGAACACGATAGAGAATAGTATTGTCCACAAATCGTAATCATTTTTTTTCGCCCACGTTGACTCCTTTTCCAGAAATCTGGATTCATCCCCTAGAGAATTCAAAAGAGTAAATTGGCCATAAGTCGGTCCAACTCGCTCTGTAATAAAATTCTAGGGATAGAACAGGATAGAGAACAGTATTGTCCACAAATCCTAATCATTTTTTTTCGCCCACGTTGACTCCTTTTCCAGAAAATTGTATTCATCCCCTAGAGAATTCAAAAGAGTAAATTGGCCATAGGTCGGTCCAACTCAATCTGTTAAAATTTCTAGGGATAGAACACGATAGAGAATAGTATTGTCCACAAATCCTTATCATTTTTTTTGCCCACGTTGACTCCTTTTGCAGAAAATTGGATTCATCCCCTAGAGAATTCAAAAGAGTAAATTGGCCATAAGTCGGTCCAACTCGCTCTGTTATAAAATTCTAGGGATAGAATACGATAGAGAATAGTATTGTCCACAAATCCGAATCATTTTTTTTTCGCCCACGTTGACTCCTTTTCCAGAAAATTGGATTCATCCCCTAGAGAATTCAAAAGAGTAAATTGGCTATAAGTTGATCCAACTCAATCTGTTAAAAATTCTAGGGATTGAACACGATAGAGAATAGTATTGTCCACAAATCGTAATCATTTTTTTTCGCCCACGTTGACTCCTTTTCCAGAAATCTGGATTCATCCCCTAGAGAATTCAAAAGAGCAAATTGGCCATAAGTCGGTCCAACTCAATCTGTTAAAAATTCTAGTGATAGAACACGATAGAGAATAGTATTGTCCACAAATCCTTATCATTTTTTTTGCCCACGTTGACTCCTTTTCCAGAAAATTGGATTCATCCCCTAGAGAATTCAAAAGAGTAAATTGGCCATAAGTCGGTCCAACTCGCTCTGTTATAAAATTCTTGGGATAGAACACGATAGAGAATAGTATTGTCCACAAATCCGAATCATTTTTTTTTCGCCCACGTTGACTCCTTTTCCAGAAAATTGGATTCATCCCCTAGAGAATTCAAAAGAGTAAATTGGCCAAGTCGGTCCAACTCAATCTGTTAAAAATTCTAGGGATAGAACACGATAGAAAATAGTATTGTCCACAAATCCTAATCATTTTTTTTCGCTCACGTTGACTCCTTTTCCAGAAATCTGGATTCATCCCCTAGAGAATTCAAAAGAGTAAATTGGCCATAAGTCGGTCCAACTCAATCTGTTAAAAATTCTAGTGATAGAACACGATAGAGAATAGTATTGTCCACAAATCCTTATCATTTTTTTTTGCCCACGTTGACTCCTTTTCCAGAAATCTGGATTCATCCCCTAGAGAATTCAAAAGAGTAAATTGGCCATAACTCGGTCCAACTCAATCTGTTAAAAATTCTAGGGATTGAACACGATAGAGAATAGTATTGTCCACAAATCCTTATCATTTTTTTTCGCCCACGTTGACTCCTTTTCCAGAAATCTGGATTCATCCCCTAGAGAATTCAAAAGAGTAAATTGGCCATAAGTCGGTCCAACTCGCTCTGTTATAAAATTCTAGGGATAGAACACGATAGAGAATAGTATAGTCCACAAATCCTAATCATTTTTTTTTCGCCCACGTTGACTCCTTTTCCAGAAAATTGGATTCATCCCCTAGAGAATTCAAAAGAGTAAATTGGCCATAAGTCGGTCCAACTCGCTCTGTTATAAAATTCTAGTGATAGAACACGATAGAGAATAGTATTGTCCACAAATCCTTATCATTTTTTTTTGCCCACGTTGACTCCTTTTCCAGAAATCTGGATTCATCCCCTAGAGAATTCAAAAGAGTAAATTGGCCATAACTCGGTCCAACTCAATCTGTTAAAAATTCTAGGGATTGAACACGATAGAGAATAGTATTGTCCACAAATCCTTATCATTTTTTTTCGCCCACGTTGACTCCTTTTCCAGAAATCTGGATTCATCCCCTAGAGAATTCAAAAGAGTAAATTGGCCATAAGTCGGTCCAACTCGCTCTGTTATAAAATTCTAGGGATAGAACACGATAGAGAATAGTATAGTCCACAAATCCTAATCATTTTTTTTTCGCCCACGTTGACTCCTTTTCCAGAAAATTGGATTCATCCCCTAGAGAATTCAAAAGAGTAAATTGGCCATAAGTCGGTCCAACTCGCTCTGTTATAAAATTCTAGGGATAGAACACGATAGAGAATAGTATTGTCCACAAATCCTAATCATTTTTTTTTCGCCCACGTTGACTCCTTTTCCAGAAAATTGGATTCATCCCCTAGAGAATTCAAAAGAGTAAATTGGCCAAGTCGGTCCAACTCAATCTGTTAAAAATTCTAGGGATAGAACACGATAGAAAATAGTATTGTCCACAAATCCTAATCATTTTTTTTCGCTCACGTTGACTCCTTTTCCAGAAATCTGGATTCATCCCCTAGAGAATTCAAAAGAGTAAATTGGCCATAAGTCGGTCGAACTCAATCTGTTAAAAATTCTAGTGATAGAACACGATAGAGAATAGTATTGTCCACAAATCCTAATCATTTTTTTTCGCCCACGTTGACTCCTTTTCCAGAAATCTGGATTCATCCCCTAGAGAATTCAAAAGAGTAAATTGGCCATAAGTCGGTCCAACTCAATCTGTTAAAAATTCTAGGGATTGAACACGATAGAGAATAGTATTGTCCACAAATCGTAATCATTTTTTTTTCGCCCACGTTGACTCCTTTTCCAGAAATCTGGATTCATCCCCTAGAGAATTCAAAAGAGTAAATTGGCTATAAGTCGATCCAACTCGCTCTGTTAAAATTCTAGGGATAGAACACGATAGAGAATAGTATTGTCCACAAATCCTAATCATTTTTTTTCGCCCACGTTGACTCCTTTTCCAGAAATCTGGATTCATCCCCTAGAGAATTCAAAAGAGTAAATTGGCCATAAGTCGGTCCAACTCAATCTGTTAAAAATTCTAGGGATTGAACACGATAGAGAATAGTATTGTCCACAAATCGTAATCATTTTTTTTCGCCCACGTTGACTCCTTTTCCAGAAATCTGGATTCATCCCCTAGAGAATTCAAAAGAGTAAATTGGCCATAAGTCGGTCCAACTCGCTCTGTAATAAAATTCTAGGGATAGAACAGGATAGAGAACAGTATTGTCCACAAATCCTAATCATTTTTTTTCGCCCACGTTGACTCCTTTTCCAGAAAATTGTATTCATCCCCTAGAGAATTCAAAAGAGTAAATTGGCCATAGGTCGGTCCAACTCAATCTGTTAACATTTCTAGGGATAGAACACGATAGAGAATAGTATTGTCCACAAATCCTTATCATTTTTTTTGCCCACGTTGACTCCTTTTGCAGAAAATTGGATTCATCCCCTAGAGAATTCAAAAGAGTAAATTGGCCATAAGTCGGTCCAACTCGCTCTGTTATAAAATTCTAGGGATAGAACACGATAGAGAATAGTATTGTCCACAAATCCTAATCATTTTTTTTTCGCCCACGTTGACTCCTTTTCCAGAAAATTGGATTCATCCCCTAGAGAATTCAAAAGAGTAAATTGGCTATAAGTTGATCCAACTCAATCTGTTAAAAATTCTAGGGATTGAACACGATAGAGAATAGTATTGTCCACAAATCGTAATCATTTTTTTTCGCCTACGTTGACTCCTTTTCCAGAAATCTGGATTCATCCCCTAGAGAATTCAAAAGAGTAAATTGGCCATAAGTCGGTCCAACTCAATCTGTTAAAAATTCTAGTGATAGAACACGATAGAGAATAGTATTGTCCACAAATCCTTATCATTTTTTTTGCCCACGTTGACTCCTTTTCCAGAAAATTGGATTCATCCCCTAGAGAATTCAAAAGAGTAAATTGGCCATAAGTCGGTCCAACTCGCTCTGTTATAAAATTCTAGTGATAGAACACGATAGAGAATAGTATTGTCCACAAATCCTTATCATTTTTTTTTGCCCACGTTGACTCCTTTTCCAGAAATCTGGATTCATCCCCTAGAGAATTCAAAAGAGTAAATTGGCCATAACTCGGTCCAACTCAATCTGTTAAAAATTCTAGGGATTGAACACGATAGAGAATAGTATTGTCCACAAATCCTTATCATTTTTTTTCGCCCACGTTGACTCCTTTTCCAGAAATCTGGATTCATCCCCTAGAGAATTCAAAAGAGTAAATTGGCCATAAGTCGGTCCAACTCGCTCTGTTATAAAATTCTAGGGATAGAACACGATAGAGAATAGTATTGTCCACAAATCCTAATCATTTTTTTTTCGCCCACGTTGACTCCTTTTCCAGAAAATTGGATTCATCCCCTAGAGAATTCAAAAGAGTAAATTGGCTATAAGTTGATCCAACTCAATCTGTTAAAAATTCTAGGGATTGAACACGATAGAGAATAGTATTGTCCACAAATCCTTATCATTTTTTTTTGCCCACGTTGACTCCTTTTCCAGAAATCTGGATTCATCCCCTAGAGAATTCAAAAGAGTAAATTGGCCATAAGTCGGTCCAACTCAATCTGTTAAAAATTCTAGTGATAGAACACGATAGAGAATAGTATTGTCCACAAATCCGAATCATTTTTTTTTCGCCTACGTTGACTCCTTTTCCAGAAAATTGGATTCATCCCCTAGAGAATTCAAAAGAGTAAATTGGCTATAAGTTGATCCAACTCAATCTGTTAAAAATTCTAGGGATTGAACACGATAGAGAAAAGTATTGTCCACAAATCGTAATCATTTTTTTTCGCCCACGTTGACTCCTTTTCCAGAAATCTGGATTCATCCCCTAGAGAATTCAATAGAGCAAATTGGCCATAAGTCGGTCCAACTCAATCTGTTAAAAATTCTAGTGATAGAACACGATAGAGAATAGTATTGTCCACAAATCCTTATCATTTTTTTTTGCCCACGTTGACTCCTTTTCCAGAAATCTGGATTCATCCCCTAGAGAATTCAAAAGAGTAAATTGGCCATAACTCGGTCCAACTCAATCTGTTAAAAATTCTAGGGATTGAACACGATAGAGAATAGTATTGTCCACAAATCCTTATCATTTTTTTTCGCCCACGTTGACTCCTTTTCCAGAAATCTGGATTCATCCCCTAGAGAATTCAAAAGAGTAAATTGGCCATAAGTCGGTCCAACTCGCTCTGTTATAAAATTCTAGGGATAGAACACGATAGAGAATAGTATTGTCCACAAATCCTAATCATTTTTTTTTCGCCCACGTTGACTCCTTTTCCAGAAAATTGGATTCATCCCCTAGAGAATTCAAAAGAGTAAATTGGCTATAAGTTGATCCAACTCAATCTGTTAAAAATTCTAGGGATTGAACACGATAGAGAATAGTATTGTCCACAAATCGTAATCATTTTTTTTCGCCTACGTTGACTCCTTTTCCAGAAATCTGGATTCATCCCCTAGAGAATTCAAAAGAGTAAATTGGCCATAAGTCGGTCCAACTCAATCTGTTAAAAATTCTAGTGATAGAACACGATAGAGAATAGTATTGTCCACAAATCCTTATCATTTTTTTTGCCCACGTTGACTCCTTTTCCAGAAAATTGGATTCATCCCCTAGAGAATTCAAAAGAGTAAATTGGCCATAAGTCGGTCCAACTCGCTCTGTTATAAAATTCTAGTGATAGAACACGATAGAGAATAGTATTGTCCACAAATCCTTATCATTTTTTTTTGCCCACGTTGACTCCTTTTCCAGAAATCTGGATTCATCCCCTAGAGAATTCAAAAGAGTAAATTGGCCATAACTCGGTCCAACTCAATCTGTTAAAAATTCTAGGGATTGAACACGATAGAGAATAGTATTGTCCACAAATCCTTATCATTTTTTTTCGCCCACGTTGACTCCTTTTCCAGAAATCTGGATTCATCCCCTAGAGAATTCAAAAGAGTAAATTGGCCATAAGTCGGTCCAACTCGCTCTGTTATAAAATTCTAGGGATAGAACACGATAGAGAATAGTATTGTCCACAAATCCTAATCATTTTTTTTTCGCCCACGTTGACTCCTTTTCCAGAAAATTGGATTCATCCCCTAGAGAATTCAAAAGAGTAAATTGGCTATAAGTTGATCCAACTCAATCTGTTAAAAATTCTAGGGATTGAACACGATAGAGAATAGTATTGTCCACAAATCCTTATCATTTTTTTTTGCCCACGTTGACTCCTTTTCCAGAAATCTGGATTCATCCCCTAGAGAATTCAAAAGAGTAAATTGGCCATAAGTCGGTCCAACTCAATCTGTTAAAAATTCTAGTGATAGAACACGATAGAGAATAGTATTGTCCACAAATCCGAATCATTTTTTTTTCGCCTACGTTGACTCCTTTTCCAGAAAATTGGATTCATCCCCTAGAGAATTCAAAAGAGTAAATTGGCTATAAGTTGATCCAACTCAATCTGTTAAAAATTCTAGGGATTGAACACGATAGAGAAAAGTATTGTCCACAAATCGTAATCATTTTTTTTCGCCCACGTTGACTCCTTTTCCAGAAATCTGGATTCATCCCCTAGAGAATTCAATAGAGCAAATTGGCCATAAGTCGGTCCAACTCAATCTGTTAAAAATTCTAGTGATAGAACACGATAGAGAATAGTATTGTCCACAAATCCTTATCATTTTTTTTTGCCCACGTTGACTCCTTTTCCAGAAATCTGGATTCATCCCCTAGAGAATTCAAAAGAGTAAATTGGCCATAACTCGGTCCAACTCAATCTGTTAAAAATTCTAGGGATTGAACACGATAGAGAATAGTATTGTCCACAAATCCTTATCATTTTTTTTCGCCCACGTTGACTCCTTTTCCAGAAATCTGGATTCATCCCCTAGAGAATTCAAAAGAGTAAATTGGCCATAAGTCGGTCCAACTCGCTCTGTTATAAAATTCTAGGGATAGAACACGATAGAGAATAGTATTGTCCACAAATCCTAATCATTTTTTTTTCGCCCACGTTGACTCCTTTTCCAGAAAATTGGATTCATCCCCTAGAGAATTCAAAAGAGTAAATTGGCTATAAGTTGATCCAACTCAATCTGTTAAAAATTCTAGGGATTGAACACGATAGAGAATAGTATTGTCCACAAATCGTAATCATTTTTTTTCGCCTACGTTGACTCCTTTTCCAGAAATCTGGATTCATCCCCTAGAGAATTCAAAAGAGTAAATTGGCCATAAGTCGGTCCAACTCAATCTGTTAAAAATTCTAGTGATAGAACACGATAGAGAATAGTATTGTCCACAAATCCTTATCATTTTTTTTGCCCACGTTGACTCCTTTTCCAGAAAATTGGATTCATCCCCTAGAGAATTCAAAAGAGTAAATTGGCCATAAGTCGGTCCAACTCGCTCTGTTATAAAATTCTAGTGATAGAACACGATAGAGAATAGTATTGTCCACAAATCCTTATCATTTTTTTTTGCCCACGTTGACTCCTTTTCCAGAAATCTGGATTCATCCCCTAGAGAATTCAAAAGAGTAAATTGGCCATAACTCGGTCCAACTCAATCTGTTAAAAATTCTAGGGATTGAACACGATAGAGAATAGTATTGTCCACAAATCCTTATCATTTTTTTTCGCCCACGTTGACTCCTTTTCCAGAAATCTGGATTCATCCCCTAGAGAATTCAAAAGAGTAAATTGGCCATAAGTCGGTCCAACTCGCTCTGTTATAAAATTCTAGGGATAGAACACGATAGAGAATAGTATTGTCCACAAATCCTAATCATTTTTTTTTCGCCCACGTTGACTCCTTTTCCAGAAAATTGGATTCATCCCCTAGAGAATTCAAAAGAGTAAATTGGCTATAAGTTGATCCAACTCAATCTGTTAAAAATTCTAGGGATTGAACACGATAGAGAATAGTATTGTCCACAAATCCTTATCATTTTTTTTTGCCCACGTTGACTCCTTTTCCAGAAATCTGGATTCATCCCCTAGAGAATTCAAAAGAGTAAATTGGCCATAAGTCGGTCCAACTCAATCTGTTAAAAATTCTAGTGATAGAACACGATAGAGAATAGTATTGTCCACAAATCCGAATCATTTTTTTTTCGCCTACGTTGACTCCTTTTCCAGAAAATTGGATTCATCCCCTAGAGAATTCAAAAGAGTAAATTGGCTATAAGTTGATCCAACTCAATCTGTTAAAAATTCTAGGGATTGAACACGATAGAGAAAAGTATTGTCCACAAATCGTAATCATTTTTTTTCGCCCACGTTGACTCCTTTTCCAGAAATCTGGATTCATCCCCTAGAGAATTCAATAGAGCAAATTGGCCATAAGTCGGTCCAACTCAATCTGTTAAAAATTCTAGTGATAGAACACGATAGAGAATAGTATTGTCCACAAATCCTTATCATTTTTTTTTGCCCACGTTGACTCCTTTTCCAGAAATCTGGATTCATCCCCTAGAGAATTCAAAAGAGTAAATTGGCCATAACTCGGTCCAACTCAATCTGTTAAAAATTCTAGGGATTGAACACGATAGAGAATAGTATTGTCCACAAATCCTTATCATTTTTTTTCGCCCACGTTGACTCCTTTTCCAGAAATCTGGATTCATCCCCTAGAGAATTCAAAAGAGTAAATTGGCCATAAGTCGGTCCAACTCGCTCTGTTATAAAATTCTAGGGATAGAACACGATAGAGAATAGTATAGTCCACAAATCCTAATCATTTTTTTTTCGCCCACGTTGACTCCTTTTCCAGAAAATTGGATTCATCCCCTAGAGAATTCAAAAGAGTAAATTGGCCATAAGTCGGTCCAACTCGCCCTGTTATAAAATTCTAGGGATAGAACACGATAGAGAATAGTATTGTCCACAAATCCTAATCATTTTTTTTGCCCACGTTGACTCCTTTTCCAGAAAATTGGATTCATCCCCTAGAGAATTCAAAAGAGTAAATTGGCCATAAGTCGGTCCAACTCGCTCTGTTATAAAATTCTTGGGATAGAACACGATAGAGAATAGTATTGTCCACAAATCCTTATCATTTTTTTTGCCCACGTTGACTCCTTTTCCAGAAAATTGGATTCATCCCCTAGAGAATTCAAAAGAGTAAATTGGCCATAAGTCGGTCCAACTCGCTCTGTTATAAAATTCTTGGGATAGAACACGATAGAGAATAGTATTGTCCACAAATCCGAATCATTTTTTTTTCGCCCACGTTGACTCCTTTTCCAGAAAATTGGATTCATCCCCTAGAGAATTCAAAAGAGTAAATTGGCCATAAGTCGGTCCAACTCGCTCTGTTATAAAATTCTAGGGATAGAACACGATAGAGAATAGTATTGTCCACAAATCGTAATCATTTTTTTTTCGCCCACGTTGACTCCTTTTCCAGAAATCTGGATTCATCCCCTAGAGAATTCAAAAGAGTAAATTGGCTATAAGTCGATCCAACTCGCTCTGTTAAAATTCTAGGGATAGAACACGATAGAGAATAGTATTGTCCACAAATCCGAATCATTTTTTTTTCGCCTACGTTGACTCCTTTTCCAGAAAATTGGATTCATCCCCTAGAGAATTCAAAAGAGTAAATTGGCCAAGTCGGTCCAACTCAATCTGTTAAAAATTCTAGGGATAGAACACGATAGAAAATAGTATTGTCCACAAATCCTAATCATTTTTTTTCGCTCACGTTGACTCCTTTTCCAGAAATCTGGATTCATCCCCTAGAGAATTCAAAAGAGCAAATTGGCCATAAGTCGGTCCAACTCAATCTGTTAAAAATTCTAGTGATAGAACACGATAGAGAATAGTATTGTCCACAAATCCTTATCATTTTTTTTGCCCACGTTGACTCCTTTTCCAGAAAATTGGATTCATCCCCTAGAGAATTCAAAAGAGTAAATTGGCCATAAGTCGGTCCAACTCGCTCTGTTATAAAATTCTTGGGATAGAACACGATAGAGAATAGTATTGTCCACAAATCCTTATCATTTTTTTTGCCCACGTTGACTCCTTTTCCAGAAAATTGGATTCATCCCCTAGAGAATTCAAAAGAGTAAATTGGCCATAAGTCGGTCCAACTCGCTCTGTTATAAAATTCTTGGGATAGAACACGATAGAGAATAGTATTGTCCACAAATCCGAATCATTTTTTTTTCGCCCACGTTGACTCCTTTTCCAGAAAATTGGATTCATCCCCTAGAGAATTCAAAAGAGTAAATTGGCTATAAGTTGATCCAACTCAATCTGTTAAAAATTCTAGGGATTGAACACGATAGAGAATAGTATTGTCCACAAATCGTAATCATTTTTTTTCGCCCACGTTGACTCCTTTTCCAGAAATCTGGATTCATCCCCTAGAGAATTCAAAAGAGCAAATTGGCCATAAGTCGGTCCAACTCAATCTGTTAAAAATTCTAGTGATAGAACACGATAGAGAATAGTATTGTCCACAAATCCTTATCATTTTTTTTGCCCACGTTGACTCCTTTTCCAGAAAATTGGATTCATCCCCTAGAGAATTCAAAAGAGTAAATTGGCCATAAGTCGGTCCAACTCGCTCTGTTATAAAATTCTTGGGATAGAACACGATAGAGAATAGTATTGTCCACAAATCCGAATCATTTTTTTTTCGCCCACGTTGACTCCTTTTCCAGAAAATTGGATTCATCCCCTAGAGAATTCAAAAGAGTAAATTGGCCAAGTCGGTCCAACTCAATCTGTTAAAAATTCTAGGGATAGAACACGATTGAAAATAGTATTGTCCACAAATCCTAATCATTTTTTTTCGCTCACGTTGACTCCTTTTCCAGAAATCTGGATTCATCCCCTAGAGAATTCAAAAGAGTAAATTGGCCATAAGTCGGTCCAACTCAATCTGTTAAAAATTCTAGTGATAGAACACGATAGAGAATAGTATTGTCCACAAATCCTTATCATTTTTTTTTGCCCACGTTGACTCCTTTTCCAGAAATCTGGATTCATCCCCTAGAGAATTCAAAAGAGTAAATTGGCCATAACTCGGTCCAACTCAATCTGTTAAAAATTCTAGGGATTGAACACGATAGAGAATAGTATTGTCCACAAATCCTTATCATTTTTTTTCGCCCACGTTGACTCCTTTTCCAGAAATCTGGATTCATCCCCTAGAGAATTCAAAAGAGTAAATTGGCCATAAGTCGGTCCAACTCGCTCTGTTATAAAATTCTAGGGATAGAACACGATAGAGAATAGTATAGTCCACAAATCCTAATCATTTTTTTTTCGCCCACGTTGACTCCTTTTCCAGAAAATTGGATTCATCCCCTAGAGAATTCAAAAGAGTAAATTGGCCATAAGTCGGTCCAACTCAATCTGTTAAAAATTCTAGGGATTGAACACGATAGAGAATAGTATTGTCCACAAATCCTTATCATTTTTTTTCGCCCACGTTGACTCCTTTTCCAGAAATCTGGATTCATCCCCTAGAGAATTCAAAAGAGTAAATTGGCCATAAGTCGGTCCAACTCAATCTGTTAAAAATTCTAGGGATTGAACACGATAGAGAATAGTATTGTCCACAAATCCTAATCATTTTTTTTTCGCCCACGTTGACTCCTTTTCCAGAAAATTGGATTCATCCCCTAGAGAATTCAAAAGAGTAAATTGGCCATAAGTCGGTCCAACTCAATCTGTTAAAAATTCTAGGGATTGAACACGATAGAGAATAGTATTGTCCACAAATCCTTATCATTTTTTTTCGCCCACGTTGACTCCTTTTCCAGAAATCTGGATTCATCCCCTAGAGAATTCAAAAGAGTAAATTGGCCATAAGTCGGTCCAACTCAATCTGTTAAAAATTCTAGGGATAGAACACGATAGAAAATAGTATTGTCCACAAATCCTAATCATTTTTTTTCGCTCACGTTGACTCCTTTTCCAGAAATCTGGATTCATCCCCTAGAGAATTCAAAAGAGTAAATTAGCCATAAGTCGGTCGAACTCAATCTGTTAAAAATTCTAGTGATAGAACACGATAGAGAATAGTATTGTCCACAAATCCTAATCATTTTTTTTCGCCCACGTTGACTCCTTTTCCAGAAATCTGGATTCATCCCCTAGAGAATTCAAAAGAGTAAATTGGCCATAAGTCGGTCCAACTCAATCTGTTAAAAATTCTAGGGATTGAACACGATAGAGAATAGTATTGTCCACAAATCGTAAGCATTTTTTTTTCGCCCACGTTGACTCCTTTTCCAGAAATCTGGATTCATCCCCTAGAGAATTCAAAAGAGTAAATTGGCTATAAGTCGATCCAACTCGCTCTGTTAAAATTCTAGGGATAGAACACGATAGAGAATAGTATTGTCCACAAATCCTAATCATTTTTTTTCGCCCACGTTGACTCCTTTTCCAGAAATCTGGATTCATCCCCTAGAGAATTCAAAAGAGTAAATTGGCCATAAGTCGGTCCAACTCAATCTGTTAAAAATTCTAGGGATTGAACACGATAGAGAATAGTATTGTCCACAAATCGTAATCATTTTTTTTCGCCCACGTTGACTCCTTTTCCAGAAATCTGGATTCATCCCCTAGAGAATTCAAAAGAGTAAATTGGCCATAAGTCGGTCCAACTCGCTCTGTAATAAAATTCTAGGGATAGAACAGGATAGAGAACAGTATTGTCCACAAATCCTAATCATTTTTTTTCGCCCACGTTGACTCCTTTTCCAGAAAATTGTATTCATCCCCTAGAGAATTCAAAAGAGTAAATTGGCCATAGGTCGGTCCAACTCAATCTGTTAAAATTTCTAGGGATAGAACACGATAGAGAATAGTATTGTCCACAAATCCTTATCATTTTTTTTGCCCACGTTGACTCCTTTTGCAGAAAATTGGATTCATCCCCTAGAGAATTCAAAAGAGTAAATTGGCCATAAGTCGGTCCAACTCGCTCTGTTATAAAATTCTAGGGATAGAACACGATAGAGAATAGTATTGTCCACAAATCCGAATCATTTTTTTTTCGCCCACGTTGACTCCTTTTCCAGAAAATTGGATTCATCCCCTAGAGAATTCAAAAGAGTAAATTGGCTATAAGTTGATCCAACTCAATCTGTTAAAAATTCTAGGGATTGAACACGATAGAGAATAGTATTGTCCACAAATCGTAATCATTTTTTTTCGCCCACGTTGACTCCTTTTCCAGAAATCTGGATTCATCCCCTAGAGAATTCAAAAGAGCAAATTGGCCATAAGTCGGTCCAACTCAATCTGTTAAAAATTCTAGTGATAGAACACGATAGAGAATAGTATTGTCCACAAATCCTTATCATTTTTTTTGCCCACGTTGACTCCTTTTCCAGAAAATTGGATTCATCCCCTAGAGAATTCAAAAGAGTAAATTGGCCATAAGTCGGTCCAACTCGCTCTGTTATAAAATTCTTGGGATAGAACACGATAGAGAATAGTATTGTCCACAAATCCGAATCATTTTTTTTTCGCCCACGTTGACTCCTTTTCCAGAAAATTGGATTCATCCCCTAGAGAATTCAAAAGAGTAAATTGGCCAAGTCGGTCCAACTCAATCTGTTAAAAATTCTAGGGATAGAACACGATAGAAAATAGTATTGTCCACAAATCCTAATCATTTTTTTTCGCTCACGTTGACTCCTTTTCCAGAAATCTGGATTCATCCCCTAGAGAATTCAAAAGAGTAAATTGGCCATAAGTCGGTCCAACTCAATCTGTTAAAAATTCTAGTGATAGAACACGATAGAGAATAGTATTGTCCACAAATCCTTATCATTTTTTTTTGCCCACGTTGACTCCTTTTCCAGAAATCTGGATTCATCCCCTAGAGAATTCAAAAGAGTAAATTGGCCATAACTCGGTCCAACTCAATCTGTTAAAAATTCTAGGGATTGAACACGATAGAGAATAGTATTGTCCACAAATCCTTATCATTTTTTTTCGCCCACGTTGACTCCTTTTCCAGAAATCTGGATTCATCCCCTAGAGAATTCAAAAGAGTAAATTGGCCATAAGTCGGTCCAACTCGCTCTGTTATAAAATTCTAGGGATAGAACACGATAGAGAATAGTATAGTCCACAAATCCTAATCATTTTTTTTTCGCCCACGTTGACTCCTTTTCCAGAAAATTGGATTCATCCCCTAGAGAATTCAAAAGAGTAAATTGGCCATAAGTCGGTCCAACTCGCTCTGTTATAAAATTCTAGGGATAGAACACGATAGAGAATAGTATTGTCCACAAATCCTAATCATTTTTTTTTCGCCCACGTTGACTCCTTTTCCAGAAAATTGGATTCATCCCCTAGAGAATTCAAAAGAGTAAATTGGCCAAGTCGGTCCAACTCAATCTGTTAAAAATTCTAGGGATAGAACACGATAGAAAATAGTATTGTCCACAAATCCTAATCATTTTTTTTCGCTCACGTTGACTCCTTTTCCAGAAATCTGGATTCATCCCCTAGAGAATTCAAAAGAGTAAATTGGCCATAAGTCGGTCGAACTCAATCTGTTAAAAATTCTAGTGATAGAACACGATAAAGAATAGTATTGTCCACAAATCCTAATCATTTTTTTTTGCCCACGTTGACTCCTTTTCCAGAAATCTGGATTCATCCCCTAGAGAATTCAAAAGAGTAAATTGGCCATAAGTCGGTCCAACTCAATCTGTTAAAAATTCTAGGGATTGAACACGATAGAGAATAGTATTGTCCACAAATCGTAATCATTTTTTTTTCGCCCACGTTGACTCCTTTTCCAGAAATCTGGATTCATCCCCTAGAGAATTCAAAAGAGTAAATTGGCTATAAGTCGATCCAACTCGCTCTGTTAAAATTCTAGGGATAGAACACGATAGAGAATAGTATTGTCCACAAATCCTAATCATTTTTTTTCGCCCACGTTGACTCCTTTTCCAGAAATCTGGATTCATCCCCTAGAGAATTCAAAAGAGTAAATTGGCCATAAGTCGGTCCAACTCAATCTGTTAAAAATTCTAGGGATTGAACACGATAGAGAATAGTATTGTCCACAAATCGTAATCATTTTTTTTCGCCCACGTTGACTCCTTTTCCAGAAATCTGGATTCAGCCCCTAGAGAATTCAAAAGAGTAAATTGGCCATAAGTCGGTCCAACTCGCTCTGTAATAAAATTCTAGGGATAGAACAGGATAGAGAACAGTATTGTCCACAAATCCTAATCATTTTTTTTCGCCCACGTTGACTCCTTTTCCAGAAAATTGTATTCATCCCCTAGAGAATTCAAAAGAGTAAATTGGCCATAGGTCGGTCCAACTCAATCTGTTAACATTTCTAGGGATAGAACACGATAGAGAATAGTATTGTCCACAAATCCTTATCATTTTTTTTGCCCACGTTGACTCCTTTTGCAGAAAATTGGATTCATCCCCTAGAGAATTCAAAAGAGTAAATTGGCCATAAGTCGGTCCAACTCGCTCTGTTATAAAATTCTAGGGATAGAACACGATAGAGAATAGTATTGTCCACAAATCCTAATCATTTTTTTTTCGCCCACGTTGACTCCTTTTCCAGAAAATTGGATTCATCCCCTAGAGAATTCAAAAGAGTAAATTGGCTATAAGTTGATCCAACTCAATCTGTTAAAAATTCTAGGGATTGAACACGATAGAGAATAGTATTGTCCACAAATCGTAATCATTTTTTTTCGCCTACGTTGACTCCTTTTCCAGAAATCTGGATTCATCCCCTAGAGAATTCAAAAGAGTAAATTGGCCATAAGTCGGTCCAACTCAATCTGTTAAAAATTCTAGTGATAGAACACGATAGAGAATAGTATTGTCCACAAATCCTTATCATTTTTTTTGCCCACGTTGACTCCTTTTCCAGAAAATTGGATTCATCCCCTAGAGAATTCAAAAGAGTAAATTGGCCATAAGTCGGTCCAACTCGCTCTGTTATAAAATTCTTGGGATAGAACACGATAGAGAATAGTATTGTCCACAAATCCGAATCATTTTTTTTTCGCCTACGTTGACTCCTTTTCCAGAAAATTGGATTCATCCCCTAGAGAATTCAAAAGAGTAAATTGGCTATAAGTTGATCCAACTCAATCTGTTAAAAATTCTAGGGATTGAACACGATAGAGAAAAGTATTGTCCACAAATCGTAATCATTTTTTTTCGCCCACGTTGACTCCTTTTCCAGAAATCTGGATTCATCCCCTAGAGAATTCAAAAGAGCAAATTGGCCATAAGTCGGTCCAACTCAATCTGTTAAAAATTCTAGTGATAGAACACGATAGAGAATAGTATTGTCCACAAATCCTTATCATTTTTTTGCCCACGTTGACTCCTTTTCCAGAAAATTGGATTCATCCCCTAGAGAATTCAAAAGAGTAAATTGGCCATAAGTCGGTCCAACTCGCTCTGTTATAAAATTCTTGGGATAGAACACGATAGAGAATAGTATTGTCCACAAATCCGAATCATTTTTTTTTCGCCCACGTTGACTCCTTTTCCAGAAAATTGGATTCATCCCCTAGAGAATTCAAAAGAGTAAATTGGCCAAGTCGGTCCAACTCAATCTGTTAAAAATTCTAGGGATAGAACACGATAGAAAATAGTATTGTCCACAAATCCTAATCATTTTTTTTCGCTCACGTTGACTCCTTTTCCAGAAATCTGGATTCATCCCCTAGAGAATTCAAAAGAGTAAATTGGCCATAAGTCGGTCCAACTCAATCTGTTAAAAATTCTAGTGATAGAACACGATAGAGAATAGTATTGTCCACAAATCCTTATCATTTTTTTTTGCCCACGTTGACTCCTTTTCCAGAAAATTGGATTCATCCCCTAGAGAATTCAAAAGAGTAAATTGCCTATAAGTCGATCCAACACCCTCTGTTAAAATTCTAGGGATAGAACACGATAGAGAATAGTATTGTCCACAAATCCTAATCATTTTTTTTCGCCCACGTTGACTCCTTTTCCAGAAATCTGGATTCATCCCCTAGAGAATTCAAAAGAGTAAATTGGCCATAACTCGGTCCAACTCAATCTGTTAAAAATTCTAGGGATTGAACACGATAGAGAATAGTATTGTCCACAAATCGTAATCATTTTTTTTCGCCCACGTTGACTCCTTTTCCAGAAATCTGGATTCATCCCCTAGAGAATTCAAAAGAGTAAATTGGCCATAAGTCGGTCCAACTCGCTCTGTTATAAAATTCTAGGGATAGAACACGATAGAGAATAGTATAGTCCACAAATCCTAATCATTTTTTTTTCGCCCACGTTGACTCCTTTTCCAGAAAATTGGATTCATCCCCTAGAGAATTCAAAAGAGTAAATTGGCCATAAGTCGGTCCAACTCGCTCTGTTATAAAATTCTAGGGATAGAACACGATAGAGAATAGTATTGTCCACAAATCCTAATCATTTTTTTTTCGCCCACGTTGACTCCTTTTCCAGAAAATTGGATTCATCCCCTAGAGAATTCAAAAGAGTAAATTGGCTATAAGTTTATCCAACTCAATCTGTTAAAAATTCTAGGGATTGAACACGATAGAGAATAGTATTGTCCA
The DNA here is from genome assembly GCA_949318255.1 of Pollenia labialis. Taxonomy (NCBI): domain Eukaryota; kingdom Metazoa; phylum Arthropoda; class Insecta; order Diptera; family Polleniidae; genus Pollenia; species Pollenia labialis. The sequence goes on from OX439139.1 coordinate 75,160,075, forward strand.
CAAATCGTAATCATTTTTTTTCGCCCACGTTGACTCCTTTTCCAGAAATCTGGATTCATCCCCTAGAGAATTCAAAAGAGTAAATTGGCCATAAGTCGGTCCAAGTCGCTCTGTTATAAAATTCTAGGGATAGAACACGATAGAAAATAGTATTGTCCACAAATCCTAATCATTTTTTTTCGCTCACGTTGACTCCTTTTCCAGAAATCTGGATTCATCCCCAAGAGAATTCAAAAGAGTAAATTGGCCGTAAGTCGGTCCAACTCAATCTGTTAAAAATTCTAGGGATTGAACACGATAGAGAATAGTATTGCCCACAAATCGTAATCATTTGTTTTCGCCCACGTTGACTCCTTTTCCAGAAATCTGGATTCATCCCCTAGAGAATTCAAAAGAGTAAATTGGCCATAAGTCGGTCCAACTCGCTCTGTTATAAAATTCTAGGGATAGAACACGATAGAGAATAGTATTGTCCACAAATCCTTATCATTTTTTTTCGCCCACGTTGACTCCTTTTCCAGAAATCTGGATTCATCCCCTAAAGAATTCAAAAGAGTATATTGGCCATAAGTCGGTCCAACTCAATCTGTTAAAAATTCTAGGGATAGAACACGATAGAGAATAGTATTGTCCACAAATCCTTATCATTTTTTTTTGCACACGTTGACTCGTTTTCCAGAAAATTGGATTCATCCCCTAGAGAATTCAAAAGAGTAAATTGGCTATAAGTCGATCCAACTCGCTCTGTTAAAATTCTAGGGATAGAACACGATAGAGAATAGTATTGTCCACAAATCCTTATCATTTTTTTTGCCCACGTTGACTCCTTTTCCAGAAAATTGGATTCATCCCCTAGAGAATTCAAAAGAGTAAATTGGCTATAAGTCGATCCAACTCGCTCTGTTAAAATTCTAGGGATAGAAAACGATGGAGAATAGTATTGTCCACAAATCCTAATCATTTTTTTTCGCCCACGTTGACTCCTTTTCCAGAAATCTGAATTCATCCCCTAGAGAATTCAAAAGAGTAAATTGGCCATAAGTCGGTCCAACTCAATCTGTTAAAAATTCTAGGGATTGAACACGATAGAGAATAGTATTGTCCACAAATCGTAATCATTTTTTTTCGCCCACGTTGACTCCTTTTCCAGAAATCTGGATTCATCCCCTAGAGAATTCAAAAGAGTAAATTGGCCATAAGTCGGTCCAACTCGCTCTGTTAAAAATGCTAGGGATAGAACACGATAGAGAATAGTATTGTCCACAAATCCTAATCATTTTTTTTTCGCCCACGTTGACTCCTTTTCCAGAAATCTGGATTCATCCCCTAGAGAATTCAAAAGAGTAAATTGGCCATAAGTCGGTCCAACTCGCTCTGTTATAAAATTCTTGGGATAGAACACGATAGAGAATAGTATTGTCCACAAATCCGAATCATTTTTTTTTCGCCCACGTTGACTCCTCTTCCAGAAAATTGGATTCATCCCCTAGAGAATTCAAAAGAGTAAATTGGCCATAAGTCGGTCCAACTCAATCTGTTAAAAATTCTAGTGATAGAACACGATAGAGAATAGTATTGTCCACAAATCCTTATCATTTTTTTTGCCCACGTTGACTCCTTTTGCAGAAAATTGGATTCATCCCCTAGAGAATTCAAAAGAATAAATTGGCCATAAGTCGGTCCAACTCGCTCTGTTATAAAATTCTAGGGATAGAACACGATAGAGAATAGTATTGTCCACAAATCCTAATCATTTTTTTTTCGCCCACGTTGACTCCTTTTCCAGAAAATTGGATTCATCCCCTAGAGAATTCAAAAGAGTAAATTGGCTATAAGTTGATCCAACTCAATCTGTTAAAAATTCTAGGGATTGAACACGATAGAGAATAGTATTGTCCACAAATCGTAATCATTTTTTTTCGCCTACGTTGACTCCTTTTCCAGAAATCTGGATTCATCCCCTAGAGAATTCAAAAGAGTAAATTGGCCATAAGTCGGTCCAACTCAATCTGTTAAGAATTCTAGTGATAGAACACGATAGAGAATAGTATTGTCCACAAATCCTTATCATTTTTTTTGCCCACGTTGACTCCTTTTCCAGAAAATTGGATTCATCCCCTAGAGAATTCAAAAGAGTAAATTGGCCATAAGTCGGTCCAACTCGCTCTGTTATAAAATTCTTGGGATAGAACACGATAGAGAATAGTATTGTCCACAAATCCGAATCATTTTTTTTTCGCCCACGTTGACTCCTTTTCCAGAAAATTGGATTCATCCCCTAGAGAATTCAAAAGAGTAAATTGGCTATAAGTTGATCCAACTCAATCTGTTAAAAATTCTAGGGATTGAACACGATAGAGAATAGTATTGTCCACAAATCGTAATCATTTTTTTTCGCCCACGTTGACTCCTTTTCCAGAAATCTGGATTCATCCCCTAGAGAATTCAAAAGAGCAAATTGGCCATAAGTCGGTCCAACTCAATCTGTTAAAAATTCTAGTGATAGAACACGATAGAGAATAGTATTGTCCACAAATCCGAATCATTTTTTTTTCGCCCACGTTGACTCCTTTTCCAGAAAATTGGATTCATCCCCTAGAGAATTCAAAAGAGTAAATTGGCCATAAGTCGGTCCAACTCGCTCTGTTATAAAATTCTTGGGATAGAACACGATAGAGAATAGTTTTGTCCACAAATCCGAATCATTTTTTTTTCGCCCACGTTGACTCCTTTTCCAGAAAATTGGATTCATCCCCTAGAGAATTCAAAAGAGTAAATTGGCCAAGTCGGTCCAACTCAATCTGTTAAAAATTCTAGGGATAGAACACGATAGAAAATAGTATTGTCCACAAATCCTAATCATTTTTTTTCGCTCACGTTGACTCCTTTTCCAGAAATCTGGATTCATCCCCTAGAGAATTCAAAAGAGTAAATTGGCCATAAGTCGGTCCAACTCAATCTGTTAAAAATTCTAGTGATAGAACACGATAGAGAATAGTATTGTCCACAAATCCTTATCATTTTTTTTTGCCCACGTTGACTCCTTTTCCAGAAAATTGGATTCATCCCCTAGAGAATTCAAAAGAGTAAATTGCCTATAAGTCGATCCAACACCCTCTGTTAAAATTCTAGGGATAGAACACGATAGAGAATAGTATTGTCCACAAATCCTAATCATTTTTTTTCGCCCACGTTGACTCCTTTTCCAGAAATCTGGATTCATCCCCTAGAGAATTCAAAAGAGTAAATTGGCCATAACTCGGTCCAACTCAATCTGTTAAAAATTCTAGGGATTGAACACGATAGAGAATAGTATTGTCCACAAATCGTAATCATTTTTTTTCGCCCACGTTGACTCCTTTTCCAGAAATCTGGATTCATCCCCTAGAGAATTCAAAAGAGTAAATTGGCCATAAGTCGGTCCAACTCGCTCTGTTATAAAATTCTAGGGATAGAACACGATAGAGAATAGTATAGTCCACAAATCCTAATCATTTTTTTTTCGCCCACGTTGACTCCTTTTCCAGAAAATTGGATTCATCCCCTAGAGAATTCAAAAGAGTAAATTGGCCATAAGTCGGTCCAACTCGCTCTGTTATAAAATTCTAGGGATAGAACACGATAGAGAATAGTATTGTCCACAAATCCTAATCATTTTTTTTTCGCCCACGTTGACTCCTTTTCCAGAAAATTGGATTCATCCCCTAGAGAATTCAAAAGAGTAAATTGGCTATAAGTTTATCCAACTCAATCTGTTAAAAATTCTAGGGATTGAACACGATAGAGAATAGTATTGTCCACAAATCGTAATCATTTTTTTTCGCCCACGTTGACTCCTTTTCCAGAAATCTGGATTCATCCCCTAGAGAATTCAAAAGAGTAAATTGGCCATAAGTCGGTCCAAGTCGCTCTGTTATAAAATTCTAGGGATAGAACACGATAGAAAATAGTATTGTCCACAAATCCTAATCATTTTTTTTCGCTCACGTTGACTCCTTTTCCAGAAATCTGGATTCATCCCCAAGAGAATTCAAAAGAGTAAATTGGCCATAAGTCGGTCCAACTCAATCTGTTAAGAATTCTAGTGATAGAACACGATAGAGAATAGTATTGTCCACAAATCGTAATCATTTTTTTTCGCCTACGTTGACTCCTTTTCCAGAAATCTGGATTCATCCCCTAGAGAATTCAAAAGAGTAAATTGGCCATAAGTCGGTCCAACTCAATCTGTTACAAATTCTAGGGATTGAACACGATAGAGAATAGTATTGTCCACAAATCGTAATCATTTTTTTTCGCCCACGTTGACTCCTTTTCCAGAAATCTGGATTCATCCCCTAGAGAATTCAAAAGAGTAAATTGGCCATAAGTCGGTCCAACTCGCTCTGTTATAAAATTCTAGGGATAGAACACGATAGAGAATAGTATAGTCCACAAATCCTAATCATTTTTTTTTCGCCCACGTTGACTCCTTTTCCAGAAAATTGGATTCATCCCCTAGAGAATTCAAAAGAGTAAATTGGCTATAAGTTGATCCAACTCAATCTGTTAAAAATTCTAGGGATTGAACACGATAGAGAATAGTATTGTCCACAAATCGTAATCATTTTTTTTCGCCTACGTTGACTCCTTTTCCAGAAATCTGGATTCATCCCCAAGAGAATTCAAAAGAGTAAATTGGCCATAAGTCGGTCCAACTCAATCTGTTAAGAATTCTAGTGATAGAACACGATAGAGAATAGTATTGTCCACAAATCCTTATCATTTTTTTTGCCCACGTTGACTCCTTTTCCAGAAAATTGGATTCATCCCCTAGAGAATTCAAAAGAGTAAATTGGCCATAAGTCGGTCCAACTCGCTCTGTTATAAAATTCTTGGGATAGAACACGATAGAGAATAGTATTGTCCACAAATCCGAATCATTTTTTTTTCGCCCACGTTGACTCCTTTTCCAGAAAATTGGATTCATCCCCTAGAGAATTCAAAAGAGTAAATTGGCTATAAGTTGATCCAACTCAATCTGTTAAAAATTCTAGGGATTGAACACGATAGAGAATAGTATTGTCCACAAATCGTAATCATTTTTTTTCGCCCACGTTGACTCCTTTTCCAGAAATCTGGATTCATCCCCTAGAGAATTCAAAAGAGCAAATTGGCCATAAGTCGGTCCAACTCAATCTGTTAAAAATTCTAGTGATAGAACACGATAGAGAATAGTATTGTCCACAAATCCTTATCATTTTTTTTGCCCACGTTGACTCCTTTTCCAGAAAATTGGATTCATCCCCTAGAGAATTCAAAAGAGTAAATTGGCCATAAGTCGGTCCAACTCGCTCTGTTATAAAATTCTTGGGATAGAACACGATAGAGAATAGTTTTGTCCACAAATCCGAATCATTTTTTTTTCGCCCACGTTGACTCCTTTTCCAGAAAATTGGATTCATCCCCTAGAGAATTCAAAAGAGTAAATTGGCCAAGTCGGTCCAACTCAATCTGTTAAAAATTCTAGGGATAGAACACGATAGAAAATAGTATTGTCCACAAATCCTAATCATTTTTTTTCGCTCACGTTGACTCCTTTTCCAGAAATCTGGATTCATCCCCTAGAGAATTCAAAAGAGTAAATTGGCCATAAGTCGGTCCAACTCAATCTGTTAAAAATTCTAGTGATAGAAGACGATAGAGAATAGTATTGTCCACAAATCCTTATCATTTTTTTTTGCCCACGTTGACTCCTTTTCCAGAAAATTGGATTCATCCCCTAGAGAATTCAAAAGAGTAAATTGCCTATAAGTCGATCCAACACCCTCTGTTAAAATTCTAGGGATAGAACACGATAGAGAATAGTATTGTCCACAAATCCTTATCATTTTTTTTCGCCCACGTTGACTCCTTTTCCAGAAATCTGGATTCATCCCCTAGAGAATTCAAAAGAGTAAATTGGCCATAACTCGGTCCAACTCAATCTGTTAAAAATGCTAGGGATAGAACACGATAGAGAATAGTATTGTCCACAAATCGTAATCATTTTTTTTCGCCCACGTTGACTCCTTTTCCAGAAATCTGGATTCATCCCCTAAAGAATTCAAAAGAGTAAATTGGCCATAAGTCGGTCCAACTCGCTCTGTTATAAAATTCTAGGGATAGAACACGATAGAGAATAGTATTGTCCACAAATCCTAATCATTTTTTTTTCGCCCACGTTGACTCCTTTTCCAGAAAATTGGATTCATCCCCTAGAGAATTCAAAAGAGTAAATTGGCTATAAGTTTATCCAACTCAATCTGTTAAAAATTCTAGGGATTGAACACGATAGAGAATAGTATTGTCCACAAATCGTAATCATTTTTTTTCGCCCACGTTGACTCCTTTTCCAGAAATCTGGATTCATCCCCTAGAGAATTCAAAAGAGTAAATTGGCCATAAGTCGGTCCAAGTCGCTCTGTTATAAAATTCTAGGGATAGAACACGATAGAAAATAGTATTGTCCACAAATCCTAATCATTTTTTTTCGCTCACGTTGACTCCTTTTCCAGAAATCTGGATTCATCCCCAAGAGAATTCAAAAGAGTAAATTGGCCGTAAGTCGGTCCAACTCAATCTGTTAAAAATTCTAGGGATTGAACACGATAGAGAATAGTATTGCCCACAAATCGTAATCATTTGTTTTCGCCCACGTTGACTCCTTTTCCAGAAATCTGAATTCATCCCCTAGAGAATTCAAAAGAGTAAATTGGCCATAAGTCGGTCCAACTCAATCTGTTAAAAATTCTAGGGATTGAACACGATAGAGAATAGTATTGTCCACAAATCGTAATCATTTTTTTTCGCCCACGTTGACTCCTTTTCCAGAAATCTGGATTCATCCCCTAGAGAATTCAAAAGAGTAAATTGGCCATAAGTCGGTCCAACTCGCTCTGTTAAAAATGCTAGGGATAGAACACGATAGAGAATAGTATTGTCCACAAATCCTAATCATTTTTTTTTCGCCCACGTTGACTCCTTTTCCAGAAATCTGGATTCATCCCCTAGAGAATTCAAAAGAGTAAATTGGCCATAAGTCGGTCCAACTCGCTCTGTTATAAAATTCTTGGGATAGAACACGATAGAGAATAGTATTGTCCACAAATCCGAATCATTTTTTTTTCGCCCACGTTGACTCCTCTTCCAGAAAATTGGATTCATCCCCTAGAGAATTCAAAAGAGTAAATTGGCCATAAGTCGGTCCAACTCAATCTGTTAAAAATTCTAGTGATAGAACACGATAGAGAATAGTATTGTCCACAAATCCTTATCATTTTTTTTGCCCACGTTGATTCCTTTTGCAGAAAATTGGATTCATCCCCTAGAGAATTCAAAAGAATAAATTGGCCATAAGTCGGTCCAACTCGCTCTGTTATAAAATTCTAGGGATAGAACACGATAGAGAATAGTATTGTCCACAAATCCTAATCATTTTTTTTTCGCCCACGTTGACTCCTTTTCCAGAAAATTGGATTCATCCCCTAGAGAATTCAAAAGAGTAAATTGGCTATAAGTTGATCCAACTCAATCTGTTAAAAATTCTAGGGATTGAACACGATAGAGAATAGTATTGTCCACAAATCGTAATCATTTTTTTTCGCCTACGTTGACTCCTTTTCCAGAAATCTGGATTCATCCCCTAGAGAATTCAAAAGAGTAAATTGGCCATAAGTCGGTCCAACTCAATCTGTTAAGAATTCTAGTGATAGAACACGATAGAGAATAGTATTGTCCACAAATCCTTATCATTTTTTTTGCCCACGTTGACTCCTTTTCCAGAAAATTGGATTCATCCCCTAGAGAATTCAAAAGAGTAAATTGGCCATAAGTCGGTCCAACTCGCTCTGTTATAAAATTCTTGGGATAGAACACGATAGAGAATAGTATTGTCCACAAATCCGAATCATTTTTTTTTCGCCCACGTTGACTCCTTTTCCAGAAAATTGGATTCATCCCCTAGAGAATTCAAAAGAGTAAATTGGCTATAAGTTGATCCAACTCAATCTGTTAAAAATTCTAGGGATTGAACACGATAGAGAATAGTATTGTCCACAAATCCTTATCATTTTTTTCGCCCACGTTGACTCCTTTTCCAGAAATCTGGATTCATCCCCTAGAGAATTCAAAAGAGCAAATTGGCCATAAGTCGGTCCAACTCAATCTGTTAAAAATTCTAGTGATAGAACACGATAGAGAATAGTATTGTCCACAAATCCTTATCATTTTTTTTGCCCACGTTGACTCCTTTTCCAGAAAATTGGATTCATCCCCTAGAGAATTCAAAAGAGTAAATTGGCCATAAGTCGGTCCAACTCGCTCTGTTATAAAATTCTTGGGATAGAACACGATAGAGAATAGTTTTGTCCACAAATCCGAATCATTTTTTTTTCGCCCACGTTGACTCCTTTTCCAGAAAATTGGATTCATCCCCTAGAGAATTCAAAAGAGTAAATTGGCCAAGTCGGTCCAACTCAATCTGTTAAAAATTCTAGGGATAGAACACGATAGAAAATAGTATTGTCCACAAATCCTAATCATTTTTTTTCGCTCACGTTGACTCCTTTTCCAGAAATCTGGATTCATCCCCTAGAGAATTCAAAAGAGTAAATTGGCCATAAGTCGGTCCAACTCAATCTGTTAAAAATTCTAGTGATAGAACACGATAGAGAATAGTATTGTCCACAAATCCTTATCATTTTTTTTTGCCCACGTTGACTCCTTTTCCAGAAAATTGGATTCATCCCCTAGAGAATTCAAAAGAGTAAATTGCCTATAAGTCGATCCAACACCCTCTGTTAAAATTCTAGGGATAGAACACGATAGAGAATAGTATTGTCCACAAATCCTAATCATTTTTTTTCGCCCACGTTGACTCCTTTTCCAGAAATCTGGATTCATCCCCTAGAGAATTCAAAAGAGTAAATTGGCCATAACTCGGTCCAACTCAATCTGTTAAAAATTCTAGGGATTGAACACGATAGAGAATAGTATTGTCCACAAATCGTAATCATTTTTTTTCGCCCACGTTGACTCCTTTTCCAGAAATCTGGATTCATCCCCTAGAGAATTCAAAAGAGTAAATTGGCCATAAGTCGGTCCAACTCGCTCTGTTATAAAATTCTAGGGATAGAACACGATAGAGAATAGTATAGTCCACAAATCCTAATCATTTTTTTTTCGCCCACGTTGACTCCTTTTCCAGAAAATTGGATTCATCCCCTAGAGAATTCAAAAGAGTAAATTGGCCATAAGTCGGTCCAACTCGCTCTGTTATAAAATTCTAGGGATAGAACACGATAGAGAATAGTATTGTCCACAAATCCTAATCATTTTTTTTTCGCCCACGTTGACTCCTTTTCCAGAAAATTGGATTCATCCCCTAGAGAATTCAAAAGAGTAAATTGGCTATAAGTTTATCCAACTCAATCTGTTAAAAATTCTAGGGATTGAACACGATAGAGAATAGTATTGTCCACAAATCGTAATCATTTTTTTTCGCCCACGTTGACTCCTTTTCCAGAAATCTGGATTCATCCCCTAGAGAATTCAAAAGAGTAAATTGGCCATAAGTCGGTCCAAGTCGCTCTGTTATAAAATTCTAGGGATAGAACACGATAGAAAATAGTATTGTCCACAAATCCTAATCATTTTTTTTCGCTCACGTTGACTCCTTTTCCAGAAATCTGGATTCATCCCCAAGAGAATTCAAAAGAGTAAATTGGCCGTAAGTCGGTCCAACTCAATCTGTTAAAAATTCTAGGGATTGAACACGATAGAGAATAGTATTGCCCACAAATCGTAATCATTTTTTTTCGCCCACGTTGACTCCTTTTCCAGAAATCTGGATTCATCCCCTAGAGAATTCAAAAGAGTAAATTGGCCATAAGTCGGTCCAACTCGCTCTGTTATAAAATTCTAGGGATAGAACACGATAGAGAATAGTATTGTCCACAAATCCTTATCATTTTTTTTCGCCCACGTTGACTCCTTTTCCAGAAATCTGGATTCATCCCCTAAAGAATTCAAAAGAGTATATTGGCCATAAGTCGGTCCAACTCAATCTGTTAAAAATTCTAGGGATAGAACACGATAGAGAATAGTATTGTCCACAAATCCTTATCATTTTTTTTTGCACACGTTGACTCGTTTTCCAGAAAATTGGATTCATCCCCTAGAGAATTCAAAAGAGTAAATTGGCTATAAGTCGATCCAACTCGCTCTGTTAAAATTCTAGGGATAGAACACGATAGAGAATAGTATTGTCCACAAATCCTTATCATTTTTTTGCCCACGTTGACTCCTTTTCCAGAAAATTGGATTCATCCCCTAGAGAATTCAAAAGAGTAAATTGGCTATAAGTCGATCCAACTCGCTCTGTTAAAATTCTAGGGATAGAAAACGATGGAGAATAGTATTGTCCACAAATCCTAATCATTTTTTTTCGCCCACGTTGACTCCTTTTCCAGAAATCTGCATTCATCCCCTAGAGCATTCAAAAGAGTAAATTGGCCATAAGTCGGTCCAGCTCACTCTGTTAACAAGTCTAGGGATGAAAAACGATGATGAATAGTATTGTCCACAAAGCCTAATCATTTTTTTTTTGCCCACGTTGACTCCTTTTCCAGAAATCTGGATTCATCCCCTAGAGAATTCAAAAGAGTAAATTGGCCATAAGTCGGTCCAACTCGCTCTGTTAAAAATGCTAGGGATAGAACACGATAGAGAATAGTATTGTCCACAAATCCTAATCATTTTTTTTTCGCCCACGTTGACTCCTTTTCCAGAAATCTGGATTCATCCCCTAGAGAATTCAAAAGAGTAAATTGGCCATAAGTCGGTCCAACTCGCTCTGTTATAAAATTCTTGGGATAGAACACGATAGAGAATAGTATTGTCCACAAATCCGAATCATTTTTTTTTCGCCCACGTTGACTCCTCTTCCAGAAAATTGGATTCATCCCCTAGAGAATTCAAAAGAGTAAATTGGCCATAAGTCGGTCCAACTCAATCTGTTAAAAATTCTAGTGATAGAACACGATAGAGAATAGTATTGTCCACAAATCCTTATCATTTTTTTTGCCCACGTTGATTCCTTTTGCAGAAAATTGGATTCATCCCCTAGAGAATTCAAAAGAATAAATTGGCCATAAGTCGGTCCAACTCGCTCTGTTATAAAATTCTAGGGATAGAACACGATAGAGAATAGTATTGTCCACAAATCCTAATCATTTTTTTTTCGCCCACGTTGACTCCTTTTCCAGAAAATTGGATTCATCCCCTAGAGAATTCAAAAGAGTAAATTGGCTATAAGTTGATCCAACTCAATCTGTTAAAAATTCTAGGGATTGAACACGATAGAGAATAGTATTGTCCACAAATCGTAATCATTTTTTTTCGCCTACGTTGACTCCTTTTCCAGAAATCTGGATTCATCCCCTAGAGAATTCAAAAGAGTAAATTGGCCATAAGTCGGTCCAACTCAATCTGTTAAGAATTCTAGTGATAGAACACGATAGAGAATAGTATTGTCCACAAATCCTTATCATTTTTTTTGCCCACGTTGACTCCTTTTCCAGAAAATTGGATTCATCCCCTAGAGAATTCAAAAGAGTAAATTGGCCATAAGTCGGTCCAACTCGCTCTGTTATAAAATTCTTGGGATAGAACACGATAGAGAATAGTATTGTCCACAAATCCGAATCATTTTTTTTTCGCCCACGTTGACTCCTTTTCCAGAAAATTGGATTCATCCCCTAGAGAATTCAAAAGAGTAAATTGGCTATAAGTTGATCCAACTCAATCTGTTAAAAATTCTAGGGATTGAACACGATAGAGAATAGTATTGTCCACAAATCCTTATCATTTTTTTCGCCCACGTTGACTCCTTTTCCAGAAATCTGGATTCATCCCCTAGAGAATTCAAAAGAGCAAATTGGCCATAAGTCGGTCCAACTCAATCTGTTAAAAATTCTAGTGATAGAACACGATAGAGAATAGTATTGTCCACAAATCCTTATCATTTTTTTTGCCCACGTTGACTCCTTTTCCAGAAAATTGGATTCATCCCCTAGAGAATTCAAAAGAGTAAATTGGCCATAAGTCGGTCCAACTCGCTCTGTTATAAAATTCTTGGGATAGAACACGATAGAGAATAGTTTTGTCCACAAATCCGAATCATTTTTTTTTCGCCCACGTTGACTCCTTTTCCAGAAAATTGGATTCATCCCCTAGAGAATTCAAAAGAGTAAATTGGCCAAGTCGGTCCAACTCAATCTGTTAAAAATTCTAGGGATAGAACACGATAGAAAATAGTATTGTCCACAAATCCTAATCATTTTTTTTCGCTCACGTTGACTCCTTTTCCAGAAATCTGGATTCATCCCCTAGAGAATTCAAAAGAGTAAATTGGCCATAAGTCGGTCCAACTCAATCTGTTAAAAATTCTAGTGATAGAACACGATAGAGAATAGTATTGTCCACAAATCCTTATCATTTTTTTTTGCCCACGTTGACTCCTTTTCCAGAAAATTGGATTCATCCCCTAGAGAATTCAAAAGAGTAAATTGCCTATAAGTCGATCCAACACCCTCTGTTAAAATTCTAGGGATAGAACACGATAGAGAATAGTATTGTCCACAAATCCTAATCATTTTTTTTCGCCCACGTTGACTCCTTTTCCAGAAATCTGGATTCATCCCCTAGAGAATTCAAAAGAGTAAATTGGCCATAACTCGGTCCAACTCAATCTGTTAAAAATTCTAGGGATTGAACACGATAGAGAATAGTATTGTCCACAAATCGTAATCATTTTTTTTCGCCCACGTTGACTCCTTTTCCAGAAATCTGGATTCATCCCCTAGAGAATTCAAAAGAGTAAATTGGCCATAAGTCGGTCCAACTCGCTCTGTTATAAAATTCTAGGGATAGAACACGATAGAGAATAGTATAGTCCACAAATCCTAATCATTTTTTTTTCGCCCACGTTGACTCCTTTTCCAGAAAATTGGATTCATCCCCTAGAGAATTCAAAAGAGTAAATTGGCCATAAGTCGGTCCAACTCGCTCTGTTATAAAATTCTAGGGATAGAACACGATAGAGAATAGTATTGTCCACAAATCCTAATCATTTTTTTTTCGCCCACGTTGACTCCTTTTCCAGAAAATTGGATTCATCCCCTAGAGAATTCAAAAGAGTAAATTGGCTATAAGTTTATCCAACTCAATCTGTTAAAAATTCTAGGGATTGAACACGATAGAGAATAGTATTGTCCACAAATCGTAATCATTTTTTTTCGCCCACGTTGACTCCTTTTCCAGAAATCTGGATTCATCCCCTAGAGAATTCAAAAGAGTAAATTGGCCATAAGTCGGTCCAAGTCGCTCTGTTATAAAATTCTAGGGATAGAACACGATAGAAAATAGTATTGTCCACAAATCCTAATCATTTTTTTTCGCTCACGTTGACTCCTTTTCCAGAAATCTGGATTCATCCCCAAGAGAATTCAAAAGAGTAAATTGGCCGTAAGTCGGTCCAACTCAATCTGTTAAAAATTCTAGGGATTGAACACGATAGAGAATAGTATTGCCCACAAATCGTAATCATTTTTTTTCGCCCACGTTGACTCCTTTTCCAGAAATCTGGATTCATCCCCTAGAGAATTCAAAAGAGTAAATTGGCCATAAGTCGGTCCAACTCGCTCTGTTATAAAATTCTAGGGATAGAACACGATAGAGAATAGTATTGTCCACAAATCCTTATCATTTTTTTTCGCCCACGTTGACTCCTTTTCCAGAAATCTGGATTCATCCCCTAAAGAATTCAAAAGAGTATATTGGCCATAAGTCGGTCCAACTCAATCTGTTAAAAATTCTAGGGATAGAACACGATAGAGAATAGTATTGTCCACAAATCCTTATCATTTTTTTTTGCACACGTTGACTCGTTTTCCAGAAAATTGGATTCATCCCCTAGAGAATTCAAAAGAGTAAATTGGCTATAAGTCGATCCAACTCGCTCTGTTAAAATTCTAGGGATAGAACACGATAGAGAATAGTATTGTCCACAAATCCTTATCATTTTTTTTGCCCACGTTGACTCCTTTTCCAGAAAATTGGATTCATCCCCTAGAGAATTCAAAAGAGTAAATTGGCTATAAGTCGATCCAACTCGCTCTGTTAAAATTCTAGGGATAGAAAACGATGGAGAATAGTATTGTCCACAAATCCTAATCATTTTTTTTCGCCCACGTTGACTCCTTTTCCAGAAATCTGCATTCATCCCCTAGAGCATTCAAAAGAGTAAATTGGCCATAAGTCGGTCCAGCTCACTCTGTTAACAAGTCTAGGGATGAAAAACGATGATGAATAGTATTGTCCACAAAGCCTAATCATTTTTTTTTTGCCCACGTTGACTCCTTTTTCAGGAATCTGGATTCATCCCCTATAGAATTCAAAAGAGTAAATTGGCCATAAGTCGGTCCAACTCAATCTGTTAAAAATTCTAGGGATTGAACACGATAGAGAATAGTATTGTCCACAAATCGTTATCATTTTTTTCGCCCAAGTTGACTCCTTTTCCAGAAATCTGGATTCATCCCCTAGAGAATTCAAAAGAGTAAATTGGCCATAAGTCGGTCCAACTCGCTCTGTTAAAAATTCTAGGGATAGAACACGATAGAGAATAGTATTGTCCACAAATCCTAATAATTTTTTTTCGCCCACGTTGACTCGTTTTCCAGAAATCTGGATTCATCCCCTAGAGCATTCAAAAGAGTAAATTGGCCATAAGTCGGTCCAGCTCGCTCTGTTAGCAATTCTAGGGATAAAAAACGATGGAGAATAGTATTGTCCACAAAGCCTAATCATTTTTTTTTTGCCCACGTTGACTCCTTTTTCAGAAATCTGGATTCATCCCCTATAGAATTCAAAAGAGTAAATTGGCCATAAGTCGGTCCAACTCAATCTGTTAAAAATTCTAGGGATTGAACACGATAGAGAATAGTATTGTCCACAAATCGTAATCATTTTTTTTCGCCCACGTTGACTCCTTTTCCAGAAATCTGGATTCATCCCCTAGAGAATTCAAAAGAGTAAATTGGCCATAAGTCGGTCCAACTCGCTCTGTTATAAAATTCTAGGGATAGAACACGATAGAGAATAGTATAGTCCACAAATCCTAATCATTTTTTTTTCGCCCACGTTGACTCCTTTTCCAGAAAATTGGATTCATCCCCTAGAGAATTCAAAAGAGTAAATTGGCCATAAGTCGGTCCAACTCGCTCTGTTATAAAATTCTAGGGATAGAACACGATAGAGAATAGTATTGTCCACAAATCCTAATCATTTTTTTTTCGCCCACGTTGACTCCTTTTCCAGAAAATTGGATTCATCCCCTAGAGAATTCAAAAGAGTAAATTGGCTATAAGTTTATCCAACTCAATCTGTTAAAAATTCTAGGGATTGAACACGATAGAGAATAGTATTGTCCACAAATCGTAATCATTTTTTTTCGCCCACGTTGACTCCTTTTCCAGAAATCTGGATTCATCCCCTAGAGAATTCAAAAGAGTAAATTGGCCATAAGTCGGTCCAAGTCGCTCTGTTATAAAATTCTAGGGATAGAACACGATAGAAAATAGTATTGTCCACAAATCCTAATCATTTTTTTTTCGCTCACGTTGACTCCTTTTCCAGAAATCTGGATTCATCCCCAAGAGAATTCAAAAGAGTAAATTGGCCGTAAGTCGGTCCAACTCAATCTGTTAAAAATTCTAGGGATTGAACACGATAGAGAATAGTATTGCCCACAAATCGTAATCATTTTTTTTCGCCCACGTTGACTCCTTTTCCAGAAATCTGGATTCATCCCCTAGAGAATTCAAAAGAGTAAATTGGCCATAAGTCGGTCCAACTCGCTCTGTTATAAAATTCTAGGGATAGAACACGATAGAGAATAGTATTGTCCACAAATCCTTATCATTTTTTTTCGCCCACGTTGACTCCTTTTCCAGAAATCTGGATTCATCCCCTAAAGAATTCAAAAGAGTATATTGGCCATAAGTCGGTCCAACTCAATCTGTTAAAAATTCTAGGGATAGAACACGATAGAGAATAGTATTGTCCACAAATCCTTATCATTTTTTTTTGCACACGTTGACTCGTTTTCCAGAAAATTGGATTCATCCCCTAGAGAATTCAAAAGAGTAAATTGGCTATAAGTCGATCCAACTCGCTCTGTTAAAATTCTAGGGATAGAACACGATAGAGAATAGTATTGTCCACAAATCCTTATCATTTTTTTTGCCCACGTTGACTCCTTTTCCAGAAAATTGGATTCATCCCCTAGAGAATTCAAAAGAGTAAATTGGCTATAAGTCGATCCAACTCGCTCTGTTAAAATTCTAGGGATAGAAAACGATGGAGAATAGTATTGTCCACAAATCCTAATCATTTTTTTTCGCCCACGTTGACTCCTTTTCCAGAAATCTGCATTCATCCCCTAGAGCATTCAAAAGAGTAAATTGGCCATAAGTCGGTCCAGCTCACTCTGTTAACAAGTCTAGGGATGAAAAACGATGATGAATAGTATTGTCCACAAAGCCTAATCATTTTTTTTTTGCCCACGTTGACTCCTTTTTCAGGAATCTGGATTCATCCCCTATAGAATTCAAAAGAGTAAATTGGCCATAAGTCGGTCCAACTCAATCTGTTAAAAATTCTAGGGATTGAACACGATAGAGAATAGTATTGTCCACAAATCGTTATCATTTTTTTCGCCCAAGTTGACTCCTTTTCCAGAAATCTGGATTCATCCCCTAGAGAATTCAAAAGAGTAAATTGGCCATAAGTCGGTCCAACTCGCTCTGTTAAAAATTCTAGGGATAGAACACGATAGAGAATAGTATTGTCCACAAATCCTAATAATTTTTTTTCGCCCACGTTGACTCGTTTTCCAGAAATCTGGATTCATCCCCTAGAGCATTCAAAAGAGTAAATTGGCCATAAGTCGGTCCAGCTCGCTCTGTTAGCAATTCTAGGGATAAAAAACGATGGAGAATAGTATTGTCCACAAAGCCTAATCATTTTTTTTTTGCCCACGTTGACTCCTTTTTCAGAAATCTGGATTCATCCCCTATAGAATTCAAAAGAGTAAATTGGCCATAAGTCGGTCCAACTCAATCTGTTAAAAATTCTAGGGATTGAACACGATAGAGAATAGTATTGTCCACAACTCCTAATCATTATTTTTCGCCCACGTTGACTCCTTTTCCAGAAATCTGGATTCATCCCCTAGAGCATTGAAAAGAGTACATTGGCCATAAGTCGGTCCTGCTCGCTCTGTTAACAATTCTAGGGATGAAAAACGATGGAGAATAGTATTGTCCACAAAGCCTAATCATTTTTTGTTTTGCCCACGTTGACTCCTTTTTCAGAAATCTGGATTCATCCCCTAGAGAATTCGAAAGAGTAAATTGGCCATAAGTCGGTCCAACTCAATCTGTTAAAAATTCTAGGGAAAGAACACGATAGAGAATAGTATTGTCCACAAATCCTTATCATTTTTTTTGCCCACGTTGACTCCTTTTCCAGAAATCTGGATTTATCCCCTAGAGAATTCAAAAGAGTAAATTGGCTATAAGTCGATCCAACTCGCTCTGTTAAAATTCTAGGAATAGAACACGATAGAGAATAGTATTGTCCACAAATCCTAATCATTTTTTTCGCCCACGTTGACTCCTTTTCCTGAAATCTGGATTCATCCCCTAGAACATTCAAAAGAGTACATTGACCATAAGTCGGTCCAGCTCAATCTGTTAAAAATTCTAGGGATGAAAAACGATGGAGAATAGTATTGTCCACAAATCGTAACCATTTTTTTTTCGCCCACGTTCACTCCTTTTCCAGAAATCTGGATTCATCCCCTAAAGACTTCAAAAGATGGAGAATAGTATTGTCCACAAATCCTAATCATTTTTTTTCGCCCACGTTGACTCCTTTTTCAGAAATCTGGATTCATCCCCTAGAGAATTCAAAAGAGAAAATTG
This sequence comes from Pollenia labialis, assembly GCA_949318255.1. Classification (NCBI taxonomy): domain Eukaryota; kingdom Metazoa; phylum Arthropoda; class Insecta; order Diptera; family Polleniidae; genus Pollenia; species Pollenia labialis. The sequence goes on from OX439139.1 coordinate 75,178,143, forward strand.
GCCATAAGTCGGTCCAACTCGCTCTGTTAAAAATTCTAGGAATGAAAAACGATGGAGAATAGTATTGTCCACAAATCTTTATCATTTTTTTCGCCCACGTTGACTCCTTTTTTAGAAATCTGGATTCATCCCCTAGAGAATTCAAAAGAGTAAATTGGCCATAAGTCGGTCCAACTCGCTCTGTTAAAAATTCTGGGGATGGAAAACGATGGAGAATAGTATTGTCCACAAATCTTTATCATTTTTTTCGCCCACGTTGACTCCTTTTCCAGAAATCTGGATTCATCCCCTAGAGATTTCAAAAGAGTACATTGGCCTTAAGTCGGTCCAACTCGCTCTGTTAAAAATTCTGAGATTGGAAAACAATGGAGAATAGTATTATCCACAAATCCAAATTATTTTTGTTTCGCCAACGTTGACTCCTTTTTTTTTTAAATCTGGATTCATCCCCTAGAGAATTCAAAAGAGTAAATTGGCCATAAGTCGGCCCAACTTGCTCTGTTAAAAATTCTGGGGATGGAAACTGATGGAGAATAGTATTGTCCACAAATACTTATAATGTTTTTTCGCCCACGTTGACTCCTTTTTCAGAAATCTGGATTCACCCCCTAGAGATTTCAAAAGAGTACATTGGCCTTAAGTCGGTCCAACTCGCTCTGTTATAAATTCTGGGATTGGAAAACAATGGAGAATAGTATTGTCCACAAATCCAAATTATTTTTGTTTCGCCCACGTTGACTACTTTTCCAGAAATCTGGATTCATCCCCTAGAGAATTCAAAAGATGGAGAATAGTATTGTCCATAAATCCTAATCATTTTTTTTCGCCCACGTTGACTCCTTTTTCAGAAATCTGGATTCATCCCGTAGAGAATTCAAAAGAGAAAATTGGCCATAAGTCGGTCCAACTCGCTCTGTTAAAAATTCTAGAGATAAAAAACGATGGAGAATAGTATTGTCCACAAATCCTAATCATTTTTTTTCGCCCACGTTGACTCCTTTTTCAGAAATCTGGATTCATCCCCTAGAGAATTCAAAAGAGAAAATTGGCCATAAGTCGGTCCAACTCGCTCTGTTAAAAATTCTGGGATGGAAAACGATGGAGAATAGTATTGTCCACAAATCCTTATCATTTTTTTTCGCCCACGTTGACTCCTTTTCCAGAAATCTGGATTCATTCCCTAGAGAATTCAAAAGAGTAAATTGGCCATAAGTCGGTCCAACTCGCTCTGTTAAAAATTCTGGGGATAAAAACTATGGAGAATAGTATTGTCCACAAATCATAATCATTTTTTTTGCTCACATTGACTCCTTTTTTAGAAATCTGGATTCATCCCCTAGAGAATTCAAAAGAGTAAATTGGCCATAAGTCGGTCCAACTCGCTCTGTTAAAAATTCTGGGATGGAAAACGATGGAGAATAGTATTGTCCACAAATCCTTATCATTTTTTTTCGCCCACGTTGACTCCTTTTCCAGAAATCTTGATTCATCCCCTAGAGATTTCAAAAGAGTACATTGGCCTTAAGTCGGTCCAACTCGCTCTGTTAAAAATTCTGAGATTGGAAAACAATGGAGAATAGTATTGTCCACAAATCCAAATTATTTTTGTTTCGCCCACGTTGACTCCTTTTTTAGAAATCTGGTTTCATCCCCCAGAGAATTCAAAAGAGTAAATTGGCCATAAGTCGGCCCAACTTGCTCTGTTAAAAATTCTGGGGATGGAAACTGATGGAGAATAGTATTGTGCACAAATCCTTATAATGTTTTTTCGCCCACGTTGACCCCTTTTTCAGAAATCTGGATTCATCCCCTAGAGATTTCAAAAGAGTACATTGGCCTTAAGTCGGTCCAACTCGCTCTTTTAAAAATTCTGGGATTGGAAAACAATGGAGAATAGTATTGTCCACAAATCCAAATTATTTTTGTTTCGCCCACGTTTACTCCTTTTTAAAAAATCTGGATTCATCCCCTAGAGAATTCAAAATAGTAAATTGGCCATAAGTCGGCCCAACTTGCTCTGTTAAAAATTCTGGGGATTGAAAATGATGGGGAATAGTATTGTCCACAAATCCTTATAATGTTTTTTCGCCCACGTTGACTCCTTTTTCAGAAATCTGGATTCATCCCCTAGAGATTTCAAAAGAGTAAATTGGCCATAAGTCGGTCCAACTCAATCTGTTAAAAATTCTAGGGATTGAACACGATAGAGAATAGTATTGTCAACAACTCCTAATCATTATTTTTCGCCCACGTTGACTCCTTTTCCAGAAATCTGGATTCATCCCCTAGAGCATTGAAAAGAGTACATTGGCCATAAGTCGGTCCAACTAGCTCTGTTAAAAATTCTGGGGATGGAAAATAGTATTGACCACAAATCCTAATCATTTTTTTTTTGCCCACGTTGACTCCTTTTTCAGAAATCTGGATTCATCCCCTATAGAATTCAAAAGAGTAAATTGGCCATAAGTCGGTCCAACTCAATCTGTTAAAAATTCTAGGGATTGAACACGATAGAGAATAGTATTGTCCACAACTCCTAATCATTATTTTTCGCCCACGTTGACTCCTTTTCCAGAAATCTGGATTCATCCCCTAGAGCATTGAAAAGAGTACATTGGCCATAAGTCGGTACTGCTCGCTCTGTTAACAATTCTAGGGATGAAAAACGATGGAGAATAGTATTGTCCACAAATCCTTATCATTTTTTTTGCCCACGTTGACTCCTTTTTCAGAAATCTGGATTCATCCCCTAGAGAATTCAAAAGAGTAAATTGGCCATAAGTCGGTCCAACTCAATCTGTTAAAAATTCTAGGGAAACAACACGATAGAGAATAGTATTGTCCACAAATCCTTATCATTTTTTTTGCCCACGTTGACTCCTTTTCCAGAAATCTGGATTCATCCCCTAGAGAATTCAAAAGAGTAAATTGGCTATAAGTCGATCCAACTCGCTCTGTTAAAATTCTAGGAATAGAACACGATAGAGAATAGTATTGTCCACAAATCCTAATCATTTTTTTCGCCCACGTTGACTCCTTTTCCTGAAATCTGGATTCATCCCCTAGAACATTCAAAAGAGTACATTGACCATAAGTCGGTCCAGCTCAATCTGTTAAAAATTCTAGGGATGAAAAACGATGGAGAATAGTATTGTCCACAAATCGTAACCATTTTTTTTTCGCCCACGTTGACTCCTTTTCCAGAAATCTGGATTCATCCCCTAAAGACTTCAAAAGATGGAGAATAGTATTGTCCACAAATCCTAATCATTTTTTTTCGCCCACGTTGACTCCTTTTTCAGAAATCTGGATTCATCCCCTAGAGAATTCAAAAGAGAAAATTGGCCATAAGTCGGTCCAACTCGCTCTGTTAAAAATTCTAGGAATGAAAAACGATGGAGAATAGTATTGTCCACAAATCCTAATCATTTTTTTTCGCCCACGTTGACTCCTTTTCCAGAAATCTGGATTCATTACCTAGAGAATTCAAAAGAGTAAATTGGCCATAAGTCGGTCCAACTCGCTCTGTTAAAAATTCTGGGGATGGAAAATAGTATTGTCCACAAATCCTTATCATTTTTTTTCGCTCACATTGACTCCTTTTCCAGAAATCTGGATTCATTCCCTATAGAATTCAAAAGAGTAAATTGGCCATAAGTCGGTCCAACTCGCTCTGTTAAAAATTCTGGGGATAAAAACTATGGAGAATAGTATTGTCCACAAATCATAATCATTTTTTTTTGCTCACATTGACTCCTTTTTTAGAAATCTGGATTCATCCCCTAGAGAATTCAAAAGAGTACATTGGCCTTAAGTCGGTCCAACTCGCTCTGTTAAAAATTCTGAGATTGGAAAACGATGGAGAATAGTATTGTCCACAAATCCAAATTATTTTTGTTTCGCCCACGTTGACTCCTTTTTTAGAAATCTGGATTCATCCCCCAGAGAATTCAAAAGAGTAAATTGGCCATAAGTCGGCCCAACTTGCTCTGTTAAAAATTCTGGGGATGGAAACTGATGGAGAATAGTATTGTCCACAAATCCTTATAATGTTTTTTCGCCCACGTTGACTCCTTTTTCAGAAATCTGGATTCATCCCCTAGAGATTTCAAAAGAGTACATTGGCCTTAAGTCGGTCCAACTCGCTCTTTTAAAAATTCTGGGATTGGAAAACAATGGAGAATAGTATTGTCCACAAATCCAAATTATTTTTGTTTCGCCCACGTTGACTCCTTTTTTAAAAATCTGGATTCATCCCCTAGAGAATTCAAAAGAGTAAATTGGCCATAAGTCGGCCCAACTTGCTCTGTTAAAAATTCTGGGGATTGAAAATGATGGGGAATAGTATTGTCCACAAATCCTTATAATGTTTTTTCGCCCACGTTGACTCCTTTTTCAGAAATCTGGATTCATCCCCTAGAGATTTCAAAAGAGTACATTGGCCTTAAGTCGGTCCAACTCGCTCTGTTAAAAATTCTGGGATTGGAAAACAATGGAGAATAGTATTGTCCACAAATCCAAATTATTTTTGTTTCGCCCACGTTGACTCCTTTTCCAGAAATCTGGATTCATCCCCTAGAGAATTCAAAAGATGGAGAATAGTATTGTCCACAAATCCTAATCATTTTTTTTCGCCCACGTTGACTCCTTTTTCAGAAATCTGGATTCATCCCCTAGAGAATTCAAAAGAGAAAATTGGCCATAAGTCGGTCCAACTCGCTCTGCTAAAAATTCTAGGGATGAAAAACGATGGAGAATAGTATTGTCCACAAATCCTAATCATTTTTTTTCGCCCACGTTGACTCCTTTTTCAGAAATCTGGATTCATCCCCTATAGATTTCAAAAGAGTACATTGGCCTTAAGTCGGTCCAACTCGCTCTGTTAAAAATTCTGGGATTGGAAAACAATGGAGAATAGTATTGTCCACAAATCCAAATTATTTTTGTTTCGCCCACGTTGACTCCTTTTTAAGAAATCTGGATTCATCCCCTAGAGAACTCAAAAGAGTAAATTGGCCATAAGTCGGCCCAACTTGCTCTGTTAAAAATTCTGGGGATGGAAAATGATGGAGAATAGTACTGTCCACAAATCCTTATATTGTTTTTTCGCCCAAGTTGACTCCTTTTTCAGAAATCTGTATTTATTCCCTTTGAGATTTTAAAAGAGTACATTGGCCTTAAGTCGGTCCAACTCGCTCTGTTAAAAATTCTGGGATTGGAAAACAATGGAGAATAGTATTGTCCACAAATCCAAATTATTTTTGTTTCGCCCACGTTCACTCCTTTTCCAGAAATCTGGATTCATACCCTAGAGAATTCAAAAGATGGTGAATAGAATTGTCCACAAATCCTAATCATTTTTTTTCGCCCACGTTGACTCCTTTTTCAGAAATCTGGATTCATCCCCTAGAGAATTCAAAAGAGAAAATTGGCCATAAGTCGGTCCAACTCGCTCTGTTAAAAATTCTAGGGATGAAAAACGATGGAGAATAGTATTGTCCACAAATCCTAATCATTTCTTTTCGCCCACGTTGACTCCTTTTCCAGAAATCTGGATTCATTCCCTAGAGAATTCAAAAGAGAAAATTGGCCATAAGTCGGTCCAACTCGCTCTGTTAAAAATTCTAGGGATGAAAAACGATGGAGAATAGTATTGTCCACAAATCCTAATCATTTCTTTTCGCCCACGTTGACTCCTTTTCCAGAAATCTGGATTCATTCCCTAGAGAATTCAAAAGAGTAAATTGGCCATAAGTCGGTCCAACTCGCTATGTTAAAAATTCTGGGGATGGGAAATAGTATTGACCACAAATCCTAATCATTTTTTTTTCGCCCACGTTGACTCCTTTTCCAGAAATCTGGATTCATCCCCTAGAGAATTCAAAAGAGAAAATTGGCCATAAGTCGGTCCAACTCGCTCTGTTAAAAATTCTAGGAATGTAAAACGATGGAGAATAGTACTGTCCAACAATCCTTATAATTTTTTTTCGCCCACGTTGACTCCTTTTCCAGAAATCTGGATTCATCCCCTAGAGAATTAAAAAGAGTACATTGGCCATAAGTCGGTCCAACTCGCTCTGTTAAAAATTCTGGGGATAAAAACCATGGAGAATAGTATTGTCCACAAATCCTAATCATTTTTTTTCGCTCACATTGACTCCTTTTTTAGAAATCTGTAGCTCGTTTCTGTATTTCTCGCATCGTAAAATTTCTTACATGAAGTGTGAAACAAAAAATTCCATCGTTTCTCGATTTATGAGATAAAAGTGTTTCTGTATTTGAATGCGAAAACAGACACAACACATTCTGTTTATACTGGAATATTTCCAGTAATTAAGTGTCAAATAAAAGCGAAACGTCAACAAAAGAAATAAATATAAAAAAAACAGGGCTGCCAGATTTGACGAGTTATCGTCATCTTGACAATTTTTTGTTCCGATATTAACAAAGTGACGTTTTGATGATTTTTTCTAAAAAAGTGACGAAAGCAAAAACAAAATCAAAAATATTTTATAATTTTGTTGTTACTTTCTATAGAAATTCATCTTGAATTTTTAAATTTCAAACACTTCTATTTTTTGTCTGTAGAAAGCAACAACAAATTTATAAAATATATTTTATTTTATTTTTGCTTTCAATGAAATTGTTGGCGTTGCGTTTTACACTATAAGCCCCTTAGTCTTCGAAATAAGATAATTGTAAATATTTTTATATGTTTGTTTATTAGAAAAAAAGATATCTTTAGAAACAAGGCTGCTTAAATTTTAATATTTATCCCTATTGTGAAAATTGTCCTCGAAATTGTTTGTTTCTTCCCTAAAAAATATATCGGTAAAAGCAAAATTTCGAGGGAAAGTAATGGACCGACTTGGCTCATTTTGAACATTTAATACTTCTTATATACATATACAAAATATGATTGATATTTGATATTCTTATCTTATATGTACACTTTTGTGCCAAAACCATTATTCCGGCAAGAAAGATATTTGTTTGTCTCCCAGTAAAAACTTTTTCAAAATGGATAACTTCTTTCACTCGTTATTAAGTAGCTTTCTTCCATAAGAACTTCGATAACTACTTTTTTCTGGATGTATTAAGATAAAAAAAAATGACTTACTTTTGAATTTGTTCTTTTTGGCACAACCCTTGTAAAATTCATTAGTTTTTCAGTAGAATTGTATGTAGTGCTTTTATGTGTTTCTGATTACTAAACATATTATTTTGTAGGCGAAGATTTTACTGGGTCTTTAACCCGTTTATTTATGAACCGATTTGTTTAATTTTAACTACAAGGTATTCTACTAAGTCTATTTCAGGTAAAAAAGAAAAAGATAATAGGAATAGGTAAATTAAAGATTTATATCTCAATTATTAAATAATAATTATTTAATACCCATTAACTTAAACTATGTTTTGTTTGATTATTTTTTAATAAAAGTCAAAACAAATTTGTTTAAAATTGATTTAAAATTGCACGATTTTTAAAACAAAAAAGACGATCTTTTTTATTTTTTTCTCAGGAAATTGACGATTTTGACACGAATTTATCTGGCAGCACTGATTAAAACCAAAACAAGAAAAGGCTAACAAAAATTTAAACTAACAATATATAACAATTGCTTTTTGTTTATTTTCATCATATAAATTATGCATTTATCATTTTTATTCCTTCTATTTTTTTTATTTATTTAAAAAAAATAGTATATAAACATATTTTAAATTCAGAATATCTACATTTTGTTTTTCTCGCCACCAATTTCAAATGTGACTTATTTTGACAGTTCTTGAAAGAAACTTTTCGCAAAATATTGTTTTAGAAACACTTTTTCTCGCATCCTTCCAATAATTGCTGGAAAATTATTAAAATGACAGATAATTCTCGCAACGGAAAGATACAGAAACACTTGTGCGAGAAAAACCATTTTTTGTTTCATTTTGCACTGTTTCTGTCCCGATTCACTGGTTTCAAGCGGAAAATTTTACGATGCGAAAAATACAGAAACGGGCTACTGGATTCATCCCCTAGAGAATTCAAAAGAGTAAATTGGCCATAAGTCGGTCCAACTCGCTCTGTTAAAAATTCTGGGGATAGCAAACGATGGAGAATAATATTGTCCACAAATCCTTATCATTTTTTTCGCCCACGTTGACTCCTTTTCCAGAAATTTGGATTCATCCCCTAGAGATTTCAAAAGAGTACATTGGCCTTAAGTCGGCCCAACTCGCTCTGTTAAAAATTCTGAGATTGGAAAACAATGGAGAATAGTATTGTCCACAAATCCAAATTATTTTTGTTTCGCCCACGTTGACTCCTTTTTTAGAAATCTGGATTCATCCCCTAGAGAATTCAAAAGAGTAATTTGGCCATAAGTCGGCCCAACTTGCTCTGCTAAAAATTCTGGGGATGGAAACTGATTGAGAATAGTTTTGTCCACAAATCCTTATAAAGTTTTTTCGCCCACGTTGACTCCTTTTTCAGAAATCTGGATTCATCCCCTAGAGATTTCAAAAGAGTACATTGGCCTTAAGTCGGTCCAACTCGCTCTGTTAGAAATTCTGGGATTGGAAAACAATGGAGAATAGTATTGTCCACAAATCCAAATTATTTTTGTTTCGCCCACGTTGACTCCTTTTTTAGAAATCTGGATTCATCCCCTAGAGAATTCAAAAGAGTAAATTGGCCATAAGTCGGCCCAACTTGCTATGTTAAAAATTCTGGGGATGGAAAATGATGGAGAATAGTATTGTCCACAAATCCTTATAATGTTTTTTCGCCCACGTTGACTCCTTTTTCAGAAATCTGGATTCATCCCCTAGAGATTTCAAAAGAGTACATTGGCCTTAAGTCGGTCCAACTCGCTCTGTTAAAATTTCTGAGATTGGAAAACAATGGAGAGTATTGTCCACAAATCCAAATTATTTTTGTTTCGCCAACGTTGACTCCTTTTTTTGAAATCTGGATTCATCCCCTAGAGAATTCAAAAGAGTACATTGGCCTTAAGTCGGTCCAACTCGCTCTGTTAAAAATTCTGGGATTGGAAAACAATGGAGAATAGTATTGTCCACAAATCCAAATTATTTTTGTTTCGCCCACGTTGACTCCTTTTCCAGAAATCTGGATTCATCCCCTAGAGAATTCAAAAGATGGAGAATAGTATTGTCCACAAATCCTAATCATTTTTTTTCGCTCACATTGACTCCTTTTTTAGAAATCTGGATTCATCCCCTAGAGAATTCAAAAGAGTAAATTGGCCATAAGTCGGTCCAACTCGCTCTGTTGAAAATTCTGGGGATGGAAAACGATGGAGAATAGTATTGTCCACAAATCCTTATCATTTTTTTTCGCCCACGTTGACTCCTTTTCCAGAAATCAGGATTCATCCCCTAGAGATTTCAAAAGAGTACATTGGCCTTAAGTCGGTCCAACTCGCTCTGTTTAAAATTCTGAGACTGGAAAACAATGGAGAATAGTATTGTCCACAAATCCAAATTATTTTTGTTTCGCCCACGTTGACTCCTTTTTTAGAAATCTGGATTCATCCCCTAGAGAATTCAAAAGAGTAAATTGGCCATAAGTCGGCCCAACTTGCTCTGTTAAAAATTCTGGGGATGGAAACTGATGGAGAATAGTATTGTCCACAAATCCTTATAATGTTTTTTCGCCCACGTTGACTCCTTTTTCAGAAATCTGGATTCATCCCCTAGAGATTTTAAAAGAGTACATTGGCCTTAAGTCGGTCCAACTCGCTCTTTTAAAAATTCTGGGATTGGAAAACAATGGAGAATAGTATTGTCCACAAATCCAAATTATTTTTGTTTCGGCCACGTTGACTCCTTTCCCAGAAATCTGGATTCATTCCCTAGAGAATTCAAAAGAGTAAATTGGCCATAAGTCGGTCCAACTCGCTCTGTTAAAATTTCTGGGGATGGAAAATAGTATTGACCACAAATCCTAATCATTTTTTTTCGCCCACGTTGACTCCTTTTCCAGAAATCTGGATTCATTCCCTAGAGAATTCAAAAGAGTAAATTGGCCATAAGTCGGTCCAACTCACTCTGTTAAAAATTCTGGGGATAAAAACCATGGAGAATAGTATTGTCCACAAATCCTAATCATTTTTTTTCGCTCACATTGACTCCTTTTTTAGAAATCTGGATTCATCCCCTAGAGAATTCAAAAGAGTAAATTGGCCATAAGTCGGTCCAACTCGCTCTGTTAAAAATTCTGGGGATGGAAAACGATGGAGAATAGTATTGGCCACAAATCCTTATTATTTTTTTTCGCCCACGTTGACTCCTTTTCCAGAAATCTGGATTCATCCCCTAGAGATTTCAAAAGAGTACATTGGCCTAAGTCGGTCCAACTCAATCTGTTAAAAATTCTAGGGATAGAACACGATAGAGAATAGTTTTGTCCACAAATCCTAATCATTTTTTTTCGCCCACGTTGACTCCTTTTCCAGAAATCTGGATTCATCCCCTAGAGAATTCAAAAGAGTAAATTGGCCATTAGTCGGTCAAACTCAATCTGTTAAAAATTCTAGGGACAGAACACGATTGAGAATAGTATTGCCCACAAATCCTTATCATTTTTTTGCCCACGTTGACTCCTTTTTCAGAAATCTGGATTCATCCCCTAGAGAATTCAAAAGAGTAAATTGGCTATAAGTCGATCCAACTCGCTCTGTTACAATTCTAGGGATAGAACACGATAGAGAATAGTATTGTCCACAAATCCTAATCATTTTTTCTCGCCCACGTTGACTCCTTTTCCAGAAATCTGGATTCATCCCCTAGAGAATTCAAAAGAGTAAATTGGCCATAAGTCGGTCCAACTCGCTCTGTTAAAAATTCTGGGGATGGAAAACGATGGAGAATAGTATTGTCCACAAAGCCTAATCATTTTTTTTCGCCCACGTTGACTCCTTTTTCAGAAATCTGGATTCATCCCCTAGAGAATTCAAAAGAGTAAATTGGCCATAAGTCGGTCCAACTCAATCTGTTAAAAATTCTAGGGATAGAACACGATAGAGAATAGTATCGTCCACAAAGCCTAATCATTTTTTTTTCGCTCACGTTGACTCCTTTTTCAGAAATCTGGATTCATCCCCTAGAGAATTCAAAAGAGTAAATTGGCCATTAGTCGGTCAAACTCAATCTGTTAAAAATTCTAGGGATAGAACACGATAGAGAATAGTATTGTCCACAAATCCTTATCATTTTTTTGCCCACGTTGACTCCTTTTCCAGAAATCTGGATTAATCCCCTAGAGAATTCAAAAGAGTAAATTGGCTATAAGTCGATCAAACTCAATCTGTTAAAATTCTAGGGATAGAACACGATAGAGAATAGTATTGTCCACAAATCCTTATCATTTTTTTCCCACGTTGACTCCTTTTCCAGAAATCTGGATTCATCCCCTAGAGAATTCAAAAGAGTAAATTGGCTATAAGTCGATCCAACTCGCTCTGTTAAAATTCTAGGGATAGAACACGATAGAGAATAGTATTGTCCACAAATCCTAATCATTTTTTCTCGCCCATGTTGACTCCTTTTCCAGAAATCTGGATTCATCCCCTAGAGAATTCAAAAGAGTAAATTGGCCATAAGTCGGTCCAACTCGCTCTGTTAAAAATTCTGGGGATGGAAAACGATGGAGAATAGTATTGTCCACAAAGCCTAATCATTTTTTTTCGCCCACGTTGACTCCTTTTTCAGAAATCTGGATTCATCCCCTAGAGAATTCAAAAGAGTAAATTGGCCATAAGTCGGTCCAACTCAATCTGTTAAAAATTCTAGGGATTGAACACGATGGAGAATAGTATTGTCCACAAATCCTAATCATTTTTTTTCGCCCACGTTGACTCCTTTTCCAGAAATCTGGATTCATCCCCTAGAGAATTCAAAAGAGTAAATTGGCCATAAGTCGGTCCTAATCATTTTTTTTTCGCCCACGTTGACTCCTTTTCCAGAAATCTGGATTCATCCCCTAGAGAATTCAAAAGAGTAAATTGGCCATAAGTCGGTCCAACTCGCTCTGTTAAAAATTCTAGGGATAGAACACGATAGAGAATAGTATTGTCCACAAATCCTAATCATTTTTTTTCGCCCACGTTGACTCCTTTTCCAGAAATCTGGATTCATCCCCTAGAGCATTCAATAGAGTAAATTGGCCATTAGTCGGTCCAACTCGCTCTGTTAAAAATTCTGGGGATGGAAAACGATGGAGAATAGTATTGTCGACAAAGCTAATCATTTTTTTTTTCGCCCACGTTGACTCCTTTTTCAGAAATCTGGATTCATCCCCTAGAGAATTCAAAAGAGTAAATTGGCCATAAGTCGGTCCAACTCAATCTGTTAAAAATTCTAGGGATAGAACACGATAGAGAATAGTATCGTCCACAAAGCCTAATCATTTTTTTTTCGCCCACGTTGACTCCTTTTTCAGAAATCTGGATTCATCCCCTAGAGAATTCAAAAGAGTAAATTGGCCATAAGTCGGTCCAACTCAATCTGTTAAAAATTCTAGGGATTGAACACGATAAAGAATAGTATTGTCCACAAATCTTAATCATTTTTTTTCGCCCACGTTGACTCGTTTTCCAGAAATCTGGATTCATCCCCTAGAGAAATCAAAAGAGTAAATTGGCCATAAGTCGGTCCAACTCGCTCTGTTAAAAATTCTGGGGATAAAAAACGATGGAAAATAGTATTGTCCACAAATCCTAATCATTTTTTTTCGTCCACGTTGACTCCTTTTCCAGAAATCTGGATTCATCCCCTAGAGAATTCAAAAGAGTAAATTGGCCATAAGTCGGTCCAACTCGCTCTGTTAAAAATTCTAGGGACAGAACACGATAGAGAATAGTATTGTCCACAAATCCTAATCATTTTTTTTCGCCCAACTCCTTTTCCAGAAATCTGGATTCATCCCCTAGAGAATTCAAAAGAGTAAATTGGCCATAAGTCGGTCCAACTCGCTCTGTTAAAAATTCTAGGGACAGAACACGATAGAGAATAGTATTGTCCACAAATCCTAATCATTTTTTTTCGACCACGTTGACTCCTTTTCCAGAAATCTGGATTCATCTCCTAGAGCATTCAAAAGAGTAAATTGGCCATAAGTCGGTCCAACTCGCTCTGTTAAAAATTCTAGGGACAGAACACGATAGAGAATAGTATTGTCCACAAATCCTAATCATTTTTTTTCGCCCACGTTGACTCCTTTTCCAGAAATCTGGATTCATCCCTTAGAGAATTCAAAAGAGTAAATTTCCCATAAGTCGCTCCAACTCAATCTGTTAAAAATTCTAGGGATAGAACACGATAGAGAATAGTATTGTCCACAAATCCTAATCATTTTTTTTCGCCCACGTTGACTCCTTTTCCAGAAATCTGGATTCATCCCCTAGAGCATTCAAAAGAGTAAATTGGCCATTAGTCGGTCCAACTCGCTCTGTTAAAAATTCTGGGGATGGAAAACGATGGAGAATAGTATTGTCCACAAAGCCTTATCATTTTTTTTTCGCCCACGTTGACTCCTTTTTCAGAAATCTGGATTCATCCCCTAGAGAATTCAAAAGAGTAAATTAGCCATAAGTCGGTCCAACTCAATCTGTTAAAAATTCTAGGGATAGAACACGATAGAGAATAGTATCGTCCACAAAGCCTAATCACTTTTTTCCGCCCACGTTGACTCCTTTTTCAGAAATCTGGATTCATCCCCTAGAGAATTCAAAAGAGTAAATTGGCCATAAGTCGGTCCAACTCAATCTGTTAAAAATTCTAGGGATTGAACACGATAGAGAATAGTATTGTCCACAAATCTTAATCATTTTTTTTCGCCCACGTTGACTCGTTTTCCAGAAATCTGGATTCATCCCCTAGAGAAATCAAAAGAGTAAATTGGCCATAAGTCGGTCCAACTCGCTCTGTTAAAAATTCTGGGGATAAAAAACGATGGAAAATAGTATTGTCCACAAATCCTAATCCTTTTTTTTCGCCCACGTTGACTCCTTTTCCAGAAATCTGGATTCATCCCCTAGAGAATTCAAAAGAGTAAATTGGCCATAAGTCGGTCCAACTCGCTCTGTTAAAAATTCTAGGGACAGAACACGAAAGAGAATAGTATTGTCCACCAATCCTAATAATTTTTTTTCGCCCACGTTGACTCCTTTTCCAGAAATCTGGATTCATCCCCTAGAGCATTCAAAAGAGTAAATTGGCCATAAGTCGGTCCAACTCGCTCTGTTAACAATTCTGGGGACGGAAAACGATGGAGAATAGCATTGTCCATAAAGCCTAATCATTTTTTTTTCGCCCACGTTGAGTCCTTTTTCAGAAATCTGGATTCATCCCTTAGAGAATTCAAAAGAGTAAATTGGCCATAAGTCGGTCCAACTCAATCTGTTTAAAATTCTAGGGATAGAACACGATAGAGAATAGTATTGTCCACAAAGCCTAATCATTTTTTTTTCGCCCACGTTGACTCCTTTTTCAGAAATCTGGATTCATCCCCTAGAGAATTCAAAAGAGTAAATTGGCCATAAGTCGGTCCAACTCAATCTGTTAAAAATTCTAGGGATTGAACACGATAGAGAATAGTATTGTCCACAAATCCAAATTATTTTTGTTTCGCCCACGTTGACTCCTTTTTTAGAAATCTGGATTCATCCCCTAGAGAATTCAAAAGAGTAAATTGGCCATAAGTCGGCGCAACTTGCTCTGTTAAAAATTCTAGGGATAAGAAACGATGGAGAATAGTATTGTCCACAAATCCTAATCATTTTTTTTGCCCACGTTGACTCCTTTTTTAGAAATCTGGATTCATCCCCTAGAGAATTCAAAAGAGTAAATTGGCCATAAGTCGGTCCAACTCACTCTGTTTAAAATTCTAGGGATGAGAAACGATGGAGAATAGTATTGTCCACAAATCCTTATATTGTTTTTTCGCCCACGTTAACTCCTTTTTCAGAAATCTGGATTCATCCCCTAGAGAATTCAAAAGAGTAAATTGACCATAAGTCGGTCCTACTCGCTCTGTTAAAAATTATGGGGATGGAAAATGATAGAGAATAGTATTGTCCACAAATCCTAATCATTTTTTTTTCGCCCTCGTTGACTCCTTTTCCAGAAATCTAGATTCATCCCCTAGAGAATTCAAAAGAGTAAATTGGCCATAAGTCGGTCCAACTCGCTCTGTTATAAATTCTAGGGACAGAACACGATAGAGAATAGTATTGTCCCCAAATCCTAATCATTTTTTTTCGCCCACGTTGACTCCTTTTCCAGAAATCTGGATTCATCCCCTAGAGAATTCAAAAGAGTAAATTGGCCATAAGTCGGTCCAACTCGCCCTGTTAAAAATTCTGGGGATGGAAAACGATGGAGAATAGTATTGTCCACAAAGCCTAATCATTTTTTTTTCGCCCACGTTGACTCATTTTTCAGAAATCTGGATTCATCCCCTAGAGAATTCAAAAGAGTAAATTGGCCATAAGTCGGTCCAACTCAATCTGTTAAAAATTCTAGGGATAGAACACGATAGAGAATAGTATCGTCCACAAAGCCTAATCATTTTTTTTTCGCCCACGTTGACTCCTTTTTCAGAAATCTGGATTCATCCCCTAGAGAATTCAAAAGAGTAAATTGGCCATAAGTCGGTCCAACTCAATCTGTTAAAAATTCTAGGGATTGAACACGATAGAGAATAGTATTGTCCACAAATCCTAATCATTTTTTTTCGCCCACGTTGACTCGATTTCCAGAAATCTGGATTCATCCCCTAGAGAAATCAAAAGAGTAAATTGACCATAAGTCGGTCCAACTCGCTCTGTTAAAAATTCTGGGGATAAAAAACGATGGAAAATAGTATTGTCCACAAATCCCAATCATTTTTTTTCGCCCACGTTGACTCCTTTTCCAGAAATCTGGATTCATCCCCTTGAGAATTCAAAAGAGTAAATTGGCCATAAGTCGGTCCAACTCAATCTGTTAAAAATTCTAGGGATAGAAGACGATAGAGAATAGTATTGTCCACAAATCCTAATCATTTTTTTTCGCCCACGTTGACTCCTTTTTCAGAAATCTGGATTCATCCCCTAGAGAATTCAAAAGAGTAAATTGGCCATAAGTCGGTCAAACTCAATCTGTTAAAAATTCTAGGGATCGAAAACGATAGAGAATAGTATTGTCCACAAATCCTTATCATTTTTTTTGCCCACGTTGACTCCTTTTCCAGAAATCTGGATTCATCCCCTAGAGAATTCAAAAGAGTAAATTAACTATAAGTCGATCCAACTCGCTCTGTTAAAATTCTAGGGATAAAACACGATAGAGAATAGTATTGTCCACAAATCCTAATCATTTTTTCTCGCCCACGTTAACTCCTTTTCCAGAAATCTGGATTCATCCCCTAGAGAATTCAAAAGAGTAAATTGGCCATAAGTCGGTCCAACTCAATCTGTTAGAAATTCTAGGGATTGAACACGATAGAGAATAGTATTGTCCACAAATCCTAGTAATTTTTTTTCGCCCACGTTGACTCCTTTTCCAGAAATCTGGATTCATCCAATAGAGAATTCAAAAGAGTAAATTGGCCATAAGTCGCTCTAACTCAATCTGTTAAAAATTCTAGGGATAGAACACGATAGAGAATAGTATTGTCCACAAATCCTAATCATTTTTTTTCGCCCACGTTGACTCCTTTTCCAGAAATCTGGATTCATCCCCTAGAGCATTCAAAAGAGTAAATTGGCCATTAGTCGGTCCAACTACTCTGTTAAAAATTCTGGGGATAGAAAACGATGAAGAATAGTATTGCCCACAAAGCCTTATCATTTTTTTTTCGCCCACGTTGACTCCTTTTTCAGAAATCTGGATTCATCCCCTAGAGAATTCAAAAGAGTAAATTGGCCATAAGTCGGTCCAACTCAATCTGTTAAAAATTCTAGGGATTGAACACGATAGAGAATAGTATTGTCCACAAATCTTAATCATTTTTTTTCGCCCACGTTGACTCGTTTTCCAGAAATCTGGATTCATCCCCTAGAGAAATCAAAGGAGTAAATTGGCCATAAGTCGGTCCAACTCGCTCTGTTAAAAATTCTGGGGATAAAAAACGATGGAAAATAGTATTGTCCACAAATCCCAATCATTTTTTTTCGCCCACGTTGACTCCTTTTCCAGAAATCTGGATTCATCCCCTAGAGAATTCAAAAGAGTAAATTGGCCATAAGTCGGTCCAACTCAATCTGTTAAAAATTCTAGGGATAGAAGACGATAGAGAATAGTATTGTCCACAAATCCTAATCATTTTTTTTCGCCCACGTTGACTCCTTTTTCAGAAATCTGGCTTCATCCCCTAGAGAATTCAAAAGAGTAAATTGGCCATAAGTCGGTCAAACTCAATCTGTTAAAAATTCTAGGGATCGAAAACGATAGAGAATAGTATTGTCCACAAATCCTTATCATTTTTTTTGCCCACGTTGACTCCTTTTCCAGAAATCTGGATTCATCCCCTAGAGAATTCAAAAGAGTAAATTGGCTATAAGTCGATCCAACTCGCTCTGTTAAAATTCTAGGGATAAAACACGATAGAGAATAGTATTGTCCACAAATCCTAATCATTTTTTCTCGCCCACGTTAACTCCTTTTCCAGAAATCTGGATTCATCCCCTAGAGAATTCAAAAGAGTAAATTGGCCATAAGTCGGTCCAACTCAATCTGTTAGAAATTCTAGGGATTGAACACGATAGAGAATAGTATTGTCCACAAATCCTAGTAATTTTTTTTCGCCCACGTTGACTCCTTTTCCAGAAATCTGGATTCATCCAATAGAGAATTCAAAAGAGTAAATTGGCCATAAGTCGCTCCAACTCAATCTGTTAGAAATTCTAGGGATTAAACACGATAGAGAATAGTATTGTCCACAAATCCTAGTAATTTTTTTTCGCCCACGTTAACTCCTTTTTCAGAAATCTGGATTCATCCCCTAGAGAATTCAAAAGAGTAAATTGGCCATAAGTCGGTCCTACTCGCTCTGTTAAAAATTATGGGGATGGAAAATGATAGAGAATAGTATTGTCCACAAATCCTAATCATTTTTTTTTCGCCCTCGTTGACTCCATTTCCAGAAATCTAGATTCATCCCCTAGAGAATTCAAAAGAGTAAATTGGCCATAAGTCGGTCCAACTCGCTCTGTTTTAAATTCTGGGGATAAAAAACGATGGAAAATAGTATTGTCCACAAATCCCAATCATTTTTTTTCGCCCACGTTGACTCCTTTTCCAGAAATCTGGATTCATCCCCTAGAGAATTCAAAAGAGTAAATTGGCCATAAGTCGGTCCAACTCAATCTGTTAAAAATTCTAGGGATAGAAGACGATAGAGAATAGTATTGTCCACAAATCCTAATCATTTTTTTTCGCCCACGTTGACTCCTTTTTCAGAAATCTGGATTCATCCCCTAGAGAATTCAAAAGAGTAAATTGGCCATAAGTCGGTCAAACTCAATCTGTTAAAAATTCTAGGGATCGAAAACGATAGAGAATAGTATTGTCCACAAATCCTTATCATTTTTTTTGCCCACGTTGACTCCTTTTCCAGAAATCTGGATTCATCCCCTAGAGAATTCAAAAGAGTAAATTGGCTATAAGTCGATCCAACTCGCTCTGTTAAAATTCTAGGGATAAAACACGATAGAGAATAGTATTGTCCACAAATCCTAATCATTTTTTCTCGCCCACGTTAACTCCTTTTCCAGAAATCTGGATTCATCCCCTAGAGAATTCAAAAGAGTAAATTGGCCATAAGTCGGTCCAACTCAATCTGTTAGAAATTCTAGGGATTGAACACGATAGAGAATAGTATTGTCCACAAATCCTAATCATTTTTTTTCGCCCACGTTGACTCCTTTTCCAGAAATCTGGATTCATCCCCTAGAGCATTCAAAAGAGTAAATTGGCCATTAGTCGGTCCAACTACTCTGTTAAAAATTCTGGGGATAGAAAACGATGGAGAATAGTATTGCCCACAAAGTCTTATCATTTTTTTTTCGCCCACGTTGACTCCTTTTTCAGAAATCTGGATTCATCCCCTAGAGAATTCAAAAGAGTAAATTGGCCATAAGTCGGTCCAACTCAATCTGTTAAAAATTCTAGGGATTGAACACGATAGAGAATAGTATTGTCCACAAATCTTAATCATTTTTTTTCGCCCACGTTGACTCGTTTTCCAGAAATCTGGATTCATCCCCTAGAGAAATCAAAAGAGTAAATTGGCCATAAGTCGGTCCAACTCGCTCTGTTAAAAATTCTGGGGATAAAAAACGATGGAAAATAGTATTGTCCACAAATCCTAATCATTTTTTTTCGCCCACGTTGACTCCTTTTCCAGAAATCTGGATTCATCCCCTAGAGCATTCAAAAGAGTAAATTGGCCATAAGTCGGTCCAACTCGCTCTGTTAACAATTCTGGGGACGGAAAACGATGGAGAATAGCATTGTCCATAAAGCC
This sequence comes from Pollenia labialis, assembly GCA_949318255.1. Lineage (NCBI taxonomy): Eukaryota > Metazoa > Arthropoda > Insecta > Diptera > Polleniidae > Pollenia > Pollenia labialis. Next base: position 75,197,662 of record OX439139.1, read on the forward strand.
TAATCATTTTTTTTTCGCCCACGTTGTGTCCTTTTTCAGAAATCTAAATTCATCCCTTAGAGAATTCAAAAGAGTAAATTGGCCATAAGTCGGTCCAACTCAATCTGTTTAAAATTCTAGGGATAGAACACGATAGAGAATAGTATTGTCCACAAAGCCTAATCATTTTTTTTCGCCCACGTTGACTCCTTTTCCAGAAATCTGGATTCATCCCCTAGAGAATTCAAAAGAGTAAATTGGCCATAAGTCGGTCCAACTCAATCTGTTAAAAATTCTAGGGATTGAACACGATAGAGAATAGTATTGTCCACAAATCCAAATTATTTTTGTTTCGCCCACGTTGACTCCTTTTTTAGAAATCTGGATTCATCCCCTAGAGAATTCAAAAGAGTAAATTGGCCATAAGTCGGCCTAACTTGCTCTGTTAAAAATTCTAGGGATAAAAAACGATGGAGAATAGTATTGTCCACAAATCCTAATCATTTTTTTTCGCCCACGTTGACTCCTTTTTTAGAAATCTGGATTCATCCCCTAGAGAATTCAAAAGAGTAAATTGGCCATAAGTCGGTCCAACTCGCTCTGTTTAAAATTCTAGGGATGAGAAACGATGGAGAATTGTATTGTCCACAAATCCTTATATTGTCTTTTCGCCCACGTTGACTCCTTTTTCAGAAATCTGGATTCATCCCCTAGAGAATTCAAAAGAGTAAATTGACCATAAGTCGGTCCTACTCGCTCTGTTAAAAATTCTGGGGATGGAAAATGATAGAGAATAGTATTGTCCACAAATCCTAATCATTTTTTTTTCGCCCTCGTTGACTCCTTTTCCAGAAATCTAGATTCATCCCCTAGAGAATTCAAAAGAGTAAATTGGCCATAAGTCGGTCCAACTCGCTCTGTTAAAAATTCTAGGGACAGAACACGATAGAGAATAGTATTGTCCACAAATCCTAATCATTTTTTTTCGCCCACGTTGACTCCTTTTCCAGAAATCTGAATTCATCCCCTAGAGAATACAAAAGAGTAAATTGGCCATAAGTCGGTCCAACTCGCTCTGTTAAAAATTCTGGGGATAAAAAACGATGGAAAATAGTATTGTCCACAAATCCAAATCATTTTTTTTTTTGCCCACGTTGTTTCCTTTTTCAGAAATCTGGATTCATCCAATAGAGAATTCAAAAGAGTAAATTGGCCATAAGTCGGTCCAACTCAATCTGTTAAAAATTCTAGGGATTGAACACGATAGAGAATAGTATTGTCCACAAATCCTAATCATTTTTTTTCGCCCACGTTGACTCGTTTTCCAGAAATCTGGATTCATCCCCTAGAGAATTCAAAAGAGTAAATTGGCCATAAGTCGGTCCAACTCAATCTGTTAAAAATTCTAGGGATTGAACACGATAGAGAATAGTATTGTCCACAAATCCAAATTATTTTTGTTTCGCCCACGTTGACTCCTTTTTTAGAAATCTGGATTCATCCCCTAGAGAATTCAAAAGAGTAAATTGACCATAAGTCGGTCCTACTCGCTCTGTTAAAAATTCTGGGGATGGAAAATGATAGAGAATAGTATTGTCCCCAAATCCTAATCATTTTTTTTCGCCCACGTTGACTCCTTTTCCAGAAATCTGGATTCATCCCCTAGAGAATTCAAAAGAGTAAATTGGCCATAAGTCGGTCCAACTCAATCTGTTAAAAATTCTAGGGATAGAACACGATAGAGAATAGTATCGTCCACAAAGCCTAATCATTTTTTTTTCGCCCACGTTGACTCCTTTTCCAGAAATCTGGATTCATCCCCTAGAGAATTCAAAAGAGTAAATTGGCCATAAGTCGGTCCAACTCGCCCTGTTAAAAATTCTGGGGATGGAAAACGATGGAGAATAGTATTGTCCACAAAGCCTAATCATTTTTTTTTCGCCCACGTTGACTCATTTTTCAGAAATCTGGATTCATCCCCTAGAGAATTCAAAAGAGTAAATTGGCCATAAGTCGGTCCAACTCAATCTGTTAAAAATTCTAGGGATAGAACACGATAGAGAATAGTATCGTCCACAAAGCCTAATCATTTTTTTTTCGCCCACGTTGACTCCTTTTTCAGAAATCTGGATTCATCCCCTAGAGAATTCAAAAGAGTAAATTGGCCATAAGTCGGTCCAACTCGCCCTGTTAAAAATTCTGGGGATGGAAAACGATGGAGAATAGTATTGTCCACAAAGCCTAATCATTTTTTTTCGCCCACGTTGACTCGTTTTCCAGAAATCTGGATTCATCCCCTAGAGAATTCAAAAGAGTAAATTGGCCATAAGTCGGTCCAACTCAATCTGTTAAAAATTCTAGGGATTGAACACGATAGAGAATAGTATTGTCCACAAATCCAAATTATTTTTGTTTCGCCCACGTTGACTCCTTTTTTAGAAATCTGGATTCATCCCCTAGAGAATTCAAAAGAGTAAATTGGCCATAAGTCGGTCCAACTCACTCTGTTTAAAATTCTAGGGATGAGAAACGATGGAGAATAGTATTGTCCACAAATCCTTATATTGTTTTTTCGCCCACGTTAACTCCTTTTTCAGAAATCTGGATTCATCCCCTAGAGAATTCAAAAGAGTAAATTGACCATAAGTCGGTCCTACTCGCTCTGTTAAAAATTCTGGGGATGGAAAATGATAGAGAATAGTATTGTCCACAAATCCTAATCATTTTTTTTTCGCCTTCGTTGACTCCTTTTCCAGAAATCTAGATTCATCCCCTAGAGAATTCAAAAGAGTAAATTGGCCATAAGTCGGTCCAACTCGCTCTGTTAAAAATTCTAGGGACAGAACACGATAGAGAATAGTATTGTCCCCAAATCCTAATCATTTTTTTTCGCCCACGTTGACTCCTTTTCCAGAAATCTGGATTCATCCCCTAGAGAATTCAAAAGAGTAAATTGGCCATAAGTCGGTCCAACTCGCCCTGTTAAAAATTCTGGGGATGGAAAACGATGGAGAATAGTATTGTCCACAAAGCCTAATCATTTTTTTTTCGCCCACGTTGACTCATTTTTCAGAAATCTGGATTCATCCCCTAGAGAATTCAAAAGAGTAAATTGGCCATAAGTCGGTCCAACTCAATCTGTTAAAAATTCTAGGGATAGAACACGATAGAGAATAGTATCGTCCACAAAGCCTAATCATTTTTTTTTCGCCCACGTTGACTCCTTTTTCAGAAATCTGGATTCATCCCCTAGAGAATTCAAAAGAGTAAATTGGCCATAAGTCGGTCCAACTCAATCTGTTAAAAATTCTAGGGATTGAACACGATAGAGAATAGTATTGTCCACAAATCCTAATCATTTTTTTTCGCCCACGTTGACTCGTTTTCCAGAAATCTGGATTCATCCCCTAGAGAAATCAAAAGAGTAAATTGACCATAAGTCGGTCCAACTCGCTCTGTTAAAAATTCTGGGGATAAAAAACGATGGAAAATAGTATTGTCCACAAATCCTAATCATTTTTTTTCGCCCACGTTGATTCCTTTTCCAGAAATCTGGATTCATCCCCTAGAGAATTCAAAAGAGTAAATTGGCCATAAGTCGGTCCAACTCAATCTGTTATAAATTCTAGGGATAGAAGACGATAGAGAATAGTATTGTCCACAAATCCTAATCATTTTTTTTCGCCCACGTTGACTCCTTTTTCAGAAATCTGGATTCATCCCCTAGAGAATTCAAAAGAGTAAATTGGCCATAAGTCGGTCAAACTCAATCTGTTAAAAATTCTAGGGATCGAAAACGATAGAGAATAGTATTGTCCACAAATCCTTATCATTTTTTTTGCCCACGTTGACTCCTTTTCCAGAAATCTGGATTCATCCCCTAGAGAATTCAAAAGAGTAAATTGGCTATAAGTCGATCCAACTCGCTCTGTTAAAATTCTAGGGATAAAACACGATAGAGAATAGTATTGTCCACAAATCCTAATCATTTTTTCTCGCCCACGTTAACTCCTTTTCCAGAAATCTGGATTCATCCCCTAGAGAATTCAAAAGAGTAAATTGGCCATAAGTCGGTCCAACTCAATCTGTTAGAAATTCTAGGGATTGAACACGATAGAGAATAGTATTGTCCACAAATCCTAGTAATTTTTTTTCGCCCACGTTGACTCCTTTTCCAGAAATCTGGATTCATCCAATAGAGAATTCAAAAGAGTAAATTGGCCATAAGTCGCTCCAACTCAATCTGTTAAAAATTCTAGGGATAGAACACGATAGAGAATAGTATTGTCCACAAATCCTAATCATTTTTTTTCGCCCACGTTGACTCCTTTTCCAGAAATCTGGATTCATCCAATAGAGAATTCAAAAGAGTAAATTGGCCATAAGTCGCTCCAACTCAATCTGTTAAAAATTCTAGGGATAGAACACGATAGAGAATAGTATTGTCCACAAATCCTAATCATTTTTTTTCGCCCACGTTGACTCCTTTTCCAGAAATCTGGATTCATCCCCTAGAGCATTCAAAAGAGTAAATTGGCCATAAGTCGGTCCAACTCGCCCTGTTAAAAATTCTGGGGATGGAAAACGATGGAGAATAGTATTGTCCACAAAGCCTAATCATTTTTTTTTCGCCCACGTTGACTCATTTTTCAGAAATCTGGATTCATCCCCTAGAGAATTCAAAAGAGTAAATTGGCCATAAGTCGGTCCAACTCAATCTGTTAAAAATTCTAGGGATAGAACACGATAGAGAATAGTATCGTCCACAAAGCCTAATCATTTTTTTTTTCGCCCACGTTGACTCCTTTTTCAGAAATCTGGATTCATCCCCTAGAGAATTCAAAAGAGTAAATTGGCCATAAGTCGGTCCAACTCAATCTGTTAAAAATTCTAGGGATTGAACACGATAGAGAATAGTATTGTCCACAAATCCTAATCATTTTTTTTCGCCCACGTTGACTCGTTTTCCAGAAATCTGGATTCATCCCCTAGAGAAATCAAAAGAGTAAATTGACCATAAGTCGGTCCAACTCGCTCTGTTAAAAATTCTGGGGATAAAAAACGATGGAAAATAGTATTGTCCACAAATCCTAATCATTTTTTTTCGCCCACGTTGACTCCTTTTCCAGAAATCTGGATTCATCCCCTTGAGAATTCAAAAGAGTAAATTGGCCATAAGTCGGTCCAACTCAATCTGTTATAAATTCTAGGGATAGAAGACGATAGAGAATAGTATTGTCCACAAATCCTAATCATTTTTTTTTCGCCCTCGTTGACTCCTTTTCCAGAAATCTAGATTCATCCCCTAGAGAATTCAAAAGAGTAAATTGGCCATAAGTCGGTCCAACTCGCTCTGTTAAAAATTCTAGGGACAGAACACGATAGAGAATAGTATTGTCCCCAAATCCTAATCATTTTTTTTCGCCCACGTTGACTCCTTTTCCAGAAATCTGGATTCATCCCCTAGAGAATTCAAAAGAGTAAATTGGCCATAAGTCGGTCCAACTCGCCCTGTTAAAAATTCTGGGGATGGAAAACGATGGAGAATAGTATTGTCCACAAAGCCTAATCATTTTTTTTTCGCCCACGTTGACTCATTTTTCAGAAATCTGGATTCATCCCCTAGAGAATTCAAAAGAGTAAATTGGCCATAAGTCGGTCCAACTCAATCTGTTAAAAATTCTAGGGATAGAACACGATAGAGAATAGTATCGTCCACAAAGCCTAATCATTTTTTTTTCGCCCACGTTGACTCCTTTTTCAGAAATCTGGATTCATCCCCTAGAGAATTCAAAAGAGTAAATTGGCCATAAGTCGGTCCAACTCAATCTGTTAAAAATTCTAGGGATTGAACACGATAGAGAATAGTATTGTCCACAAATCCTAATCATTTTTTTTCGCCCACGTTGACTCGTTTTCAAAGAAATCTGGATTCATCCCCTAGAGAAATCAAAAGAGTAAATTGACCATAAGTCGGTCCAACTCGCTCTGTTAAAAATTCTGGGGATAAAAAACGATGGAAAATAGTATTGTCCACAAATCCTAATCATTTTTTTTCGCCCACGTTGACTCCTTTTCCAGAAATCTGGATTCATCCCCTAGAGAATTCAAAAGAGTAAATTGGCCATAAGTCGGTCCAACTCAATCTGTTATAAATTCTAGGGATAGAAGACGATAGAGAATAGTATTGTCCACAAATCCTAATCATTTTTTTTCGCCCACGTTGACTCCTTTTTCAGAAATCTGGATTCATCCCCTAGAGAATTCAAAAGAGTAAATTGGCCATAAGTCGGTCAAACTCAATCTGTTAAAAATTCTAGGGATCGAAAACGATAGAGAATAGTATTGTCCACAAATCCTTATCATTTTTTTTGCCCACGTTGACTCCTTTTCCAGAAATCTGGATTCATCCCCTAGAGAATTCAAAAGAGTAAATTGGCCATAAGTCGGTCCAACTCAATCTGTTAGAAATTCTAGGGATTGAACACGATAGAGAATAGTATTGTCCACAAATCCTAGTAATTTTTTTTCGCCCACGTTGACTCCTTTTCCAGAAATCTGGATTCATCCAATAGAGAATTCAAAAGAGTAAATTGGCCATAAGTCGCTCCAACTCAATCTGTTAAAAATTCTAGGGATAGAACACGATAGAGAATAGTATTGTCCACAAATCCTAATCATTTTTTTTCGCCCACGTTGACTCCTTTTCCAGAAATCTGGATTCATCCCCTAGAGCATTCAAAAGAGTAAATTGGCCATAAGTCGGTCCAACTCGCTCTGTTAAAAATTCTAGGGACAGAAAACGATAGAGAATAGTATTGTCCACAAATCCTAATCATTTTTTTTCGCCCACGTTGACTCGTTTTTTAGAAATCTGGATTCATCCCCTAGAGAATTCAAAAGAGTAAATTGGCCATAAGTCGGTCCGACTCGCTCTGTTTAAAATTCTAGGGATGAGAAACGATGGAGAATAGTATTGTCCACAAATCCTTATATTGTTTTTTCGCTCACGTTGACTCCTTTTTCAGAAATCTGGATTCATCCCCTAGAGAATTCAAAAGAGTAAATTGACCATAAGTCGGTCCTACTCGCTCTGTTAAAAATTCTGGGGATGGAAAATGATAGAGAATAGTATTGTCCACAAATCCTAATCATTTTTTTTCGCCCACGTTGACTCCTTTTCCAGAAATCTAGATTCATCCCCTAGAGAATTCAAAAGAGTAAATTGGCCATAAGTCGGTCCAACTCGCTCTGTTAAAAATTCTAGGGACAGAACACGATAGAGAATAGTATTGTCCACAAATCCTAATCATTTTTTTTCGCCCACGTTGACTCCTTTTTCAGAAATCTGGATTCATCCCCTAGAGAATTCAAAAGAGTAAATTGACCATAAGTCGGTCCTACTCGCTCTGTTAAAAATTCTGGGGATGTAAAATGATAGAGAATAGTATTGTCCACAAATCCTTATATTGTTTTTTCGCCCACGTTGACTCCTTTTTCAGAAATCTGGATTCATCCCCTAGAGAATTCAAAAGAGTAAATTGGCCATAAGTCGGTCCAACTCGCTCTGTTAAAAATTCTAGGGACAGAACACGATAGAGAATAGTATTGTCCACAAATCCTAATCATTTTTTTTCGCCCACGTTGACTCCTTTTTCAGAAATCTGGATTCATCCCCTAGAGAATTCAAAAGAGTAAATTGACCATAAGTCGGTCCTACTCGCTCTGTTAAAAATTCTGGGGATGGCAAATGATAGAGAATAGTATTGTCCACAAATCCTAATCATTTTTTTTCGCCCACGTTGACTCGTTTTCCAGAAATCTGGATTCATCCCCTAGAGAATTCAAAAGAGTAAATTGGCCATAAGTCGGTCCAACACGCTCTGTTAAAAATTCTGGGGATAAAAAACGATGGAAAATAGTATTGTCCACAAATCCTAATCATTTTTTTTCGCCCACGTTGACTCCTTTTCCAGAAATCTGGATTCATCCCCTAGAGAATTCAAAAGAGTAAATTGGCCATAAGTCGGTCCAACTCGCTCTGTTAAAAATTCTAGGGACAGAACACGATAGAGAATAATATTGTCCACAAATCCTAATCATTTTTTTTCGCCCACGTAGACTCCTTTTCCAGAAATCTGGATTCATCCCCTAGAGCATTCAAAAGAGTAAATTGGCCATAAGTCGGTCCTACTCGCTCTGTTAAAAATTCTGGGGACGGAAAACGATGGAGAATAGTATTGTCCACAAAGCCTAATCATTTTTTTTTCGCCCACGTTGAGTCCTTTTTCAGAAATCTGGATTCATCCCTTAGAGAATTCAAAAGAGTAAATTGGCCATAAGTCGGTCCAACTCAATCTGTTTAAAATTCTAGGGACAGAACACGATAGAGAATAGTATTGTCCACAAAGCCTAATCATTTTTTTTTCGCCCACGTTGACTCCTTTTTCAGAAATCTGGATTCATCCCCTAGAGAATTCAAAAGAGTAAATTGGCCATAAGTCAGTCCAACTCAATCTGTTAAAAATTCTAGGGATTGAACACGATAGAGAATAGTATTGTCCACAAATCTAAATTATTTTTGTTTCGCCCACGTTGACTCCTTTTTTAGAAATCTGGATTCATCCCCTAGAGAATTCAAAAGAGTAAATTGGCCATAAGTCGGCCCAACATGCTCTGTTAAAAATTCTAGGTACAAAAAACGATGGAGAATAGTATTGTCCACAAATCCTAATCATTTTTTTTCGCCCACGTTGACTCCTTTTTTAGAAATCTGGATTCATCCCCTAGAGAATTCAAAAGATTAAATTGGCCATAAGTCAGTCCAACTCGCTCTGTTTAAAATTCTAGGGATGAGAAACGATGGAGAATAGTATTGTCCACAAATCCTTATATTGTTTTTTCGCCCACGTTGACTCCTTTTTCAGAAATCTGGATTCATCCCCTAGAGAATTCAAAAGAGTAAATTGACCATAAGTCGGTCCAACTCGCTCTGTTAAAAATTCTGGGGATGGAAAATGATGGAGAATAGTATTGTCCACAAATCCTAATCATTTTTTTTCGCCCACGTTGACTCCTTTTTTAGAAATCTGGATTCATCCCCTAGAGAATTCAGAAGAGTAAATTGGCCATAAGTCGGCCCAACTTGCTCTGTTAAAAATTCTGGGGATGGAAAACGATGGAGAATAGTATTGTCCACAAATCCTAATCATTTTTTTTTGCCCACGTTGACTCCTTTTCCAGAAATCTGGATTCATTCCCTAGAGAATTCAAAAGAGTAAATTGGCCATAAGTCGGTCCAACTCGCTCTGTTAAAAATTCTGGGCAACATTTTTTTTCGCCCACGTTGACTCCTTTTTCAGAAATCTGGATTCTATCCCTAGAGAATTCAAAAGAGTAAATTGACCATAAGTCGGTCCAGCTCGCTCTATTAAAAATTCTGGGGATGGAAAACGATGGAGAATAGTATTGTCCACAAATCCTAATCATTTTTTTTTGCCCACGTTGATTCTTTTTCTAGAAATCTGGATTCATCCTCTAGAGAATTCAAAAGAGGAAATTGGCCATAAGTCGGTCCAGCTCGCTCTATTAAAAATTCTGGGGATGGAAAACGATGGAGAATAGTATTATCCACAAATCCTAATAATGTTTTTTCGCCCACGTTGACTCCTTTTTCAGAAATCGGGATTCATCCCCTAGAGAATTCAAAAGAGTAAATTGGCCATAAGTCGGCCCAACTTGCTCCGTTAAAAATTCTAGGGATGAAAAACGATGGAGAATAGTATTGTCCACAAATCCTAATAATGTTTTTTCGCCCACGTTGACTCCTTTTTCAGAAATCGGGATTCATCAATTCTAGGGATGAAAAACGATGGAAAATAGTATTGCCCACAAATCCTAATCTTTTTTTTTCGCCAACGTTGACTCCTTTTTCAGAAATCTGGATTCATCCCCTAGGGAATTTAAAAGAATAAATTGGCCATAAGTCTGTCCAACTCGCTCTGTTAAAAATTCTCGGGATGGAAAACGATGGAGAATAGTATTGTCCACAAATTCTAATCATTTTTGTTTCGCCCACGTTGACTCCTTTTCCAGACATCTTGATTCATCCCCTAGAGAATTCGAAAGAGTAAATTGGCTATAAGTCGATCCAACTCGCTCTGTTAACAATTCTGGGGATGAAAAACGATGGAGAATAGTATTGTCCACAAATGCTAATCATTTTTTTTTGCCCACGTTGACTCCTTTTTCAGAAATCTGGATTCATCCCCTAGAGAATTCAAAAGAGTAAATTGGCCATAAGTCTGTCCAACTCGCTCTGTTAAGAATTCTGGGAATGGAAAACGATGGAGAATAGTATTGTTCACAAATTCTAATCATTTTTGTTTCGCCCACGTTGACTGCTTTTCCAGAAATCTTGATTCATCCCCTTGAGAATTCAAAAGAGTAAATTGGCTATAAGTCGATCCAACTCGCTCTGTTAACAATTCTAGGGATGAAAAACGATGGAGAATAGTATTGTCCACAAATCCAAATCATTTTTTTTCGCCCACGTTAACTCGTTTTTCAGAAATCTGGATTCATCCCCTAGAAAATTCAAAAGAGTAAATAGGCCATAAGTTGGTCCAACTCGCTCTGTTAAAAATTCTAGGGATGAAAAACGATGGAGAATAGTATTGTCCACAAATCCTAATCATTTTTTTTCGCCCACGTTGATTCTTTTTCTAGAAATCTGGATTCATCCTCTAGAGAATTCAAAAGAGTAAATTGGCCATAAGTCGGTCCAACTCAATCTGTTAAAAATTCTAGGGATAGAACACGATAGAGAATAGTATTGTCCACAAATCCTTATAATGTTTTTTCGCCCACGTTGACTCCTTTTTCAGAAATCTGGATTCATCCCCTAGAGAATTCAAAAGAGTAAATTGGCCATAAGTCAGTCCAACTCGCTCTGTTAAAAATTCTGGGGATAAAAAACGATGGAGAATAGTATTGTCCACAAGTCCTAATCATTTTTTTTCGCCCACGTTGACTCCTTTTTCAGAAATCTGGATTCATCCCCGAGAGAATTCAAAAGAGTAAATTGCCCATAAGTCAGTCCAACTCGCTCTGTTAAAAATTCTGGGGATAAAAAATTATGGAAAATAGTATTTTCCACAAATCCTTATAATTTTTTTTCGCCCACGTTGACTCCTTTTTCAGAAATCTGGATTCATCCCCGAGAGAATTCAAAAGAGTAAATTGGCCATAAGTCGGTCCAACTCGCTCTGTTAAAAATTCTGGGGATAAAAAACGATGGAGAATAGTATTGTCCACAAGTCCTAATCATTTTTTTCGCCCACGTTGACTCCTTTTTCAGAAATCTGGATTCATCCCCGAGAGAATTCAAAAGAGTAAATTGGCCATAAGTCGGTCCAACTCGCTCTGTTAAAAATTCTGGGGATAAAAAACGATGGAGAATAGTATTGTCATTATTATTATTATTATTTTATTTAAGAGCCTTTTTTTTAAACAATAAAAGAACAATAAACAATATACAATAGGTATAAGTAGTATCGAGAAAACTTAAGACTATAACGTATTATCTTAATAACATTAAAAAAAAAAACAGCTCCATTCTTATACATTAAAAAGTTGAAATATTACAATTAAAATAAAACTTATGTATTGATATATATATATTATGCTCTTGCTCCCGAAGCTAACATGTTATGAGAGTAGTTCTCCTTAATAAACTTAAAACTAATTCACAAAAACAAAAAAAAAAAAAAAATTACTACCCTCTATGTGTACCTGAAGAACTCTTTGAATAAATGGAGGACATATATTAACACGGTAATTGTAATTTGGAGGCTCTTCATTAATAAAGCCTACAGGTGATAAATAATTTATATTAGACCAACTAAAATTTTGTTGATAAATAAAAGAATTCTTAATAAATTCATTTTCATGAAATGAAAGTCTTGTAATAAACCTTTTTAAAATATCACAAGCATATAATCCAATTGGAGTAACTTAAGAATGATTATAAATAAAAAGATTTGAATATCGCTTACAATTTGACTCAACATTTTTCCCTAAACAAAGTCTTAACACTTTCCTTTCAAAAATTTCCATTTCCCTGATTATTATAGGGGAAATACTAAACCAAATTGGAAATCCATAAAGAAAGAGCGGTCTTCAACTAGTCTTATACAGCAACAATTTAGTTCTCTTAGGCAAATTTTTATTATGCATTAATCTTGAAAATGAGCCCAATATTTTATAAGCTTTCCTTAAAACGATTCTGGCATGTACATTAAACTTTAAAAGTTTACTAAAATTAATTCCAAGATATTTAATACTATCTTTAAAGGGAATTTCGACATCATTAAGAAATAACTTCAGAATTTTACTCTCTGGAACAACAAAACTTTTACATTTTCCAGACGCATTGCGAATACAAATTGCTTCACACTTAGATGCATTAATTTTAACTCCCCACTCATCATAGAACTGTTTAACTATCCTCAAATGATGCGAAACTTGTGTTAGCGTAGTTAGTGGAGATTCGTTATGTGAATAAAGCAGAGAATCATCAGCATACAATAAACTTAAAGAATTGGATACTATATGAGGAAAGTCATACATAAAATTGTTGTATAGAAGTGGAGCTAAAACAGAACCTTGTGGAACGCCACACTTAACATTTTCAAGATTTGATAACCTATTATTTAAGCAAATGCAAAATTTTCTATCTGATAAAAAACTTTGCAAAAGTTTAACAATAGAAGCATTGAATCCAATTTGAATCATCTTAAATAATATACCATTGTGAAAAGCATGATCAAAAGCCTTTTCTACATCCAATGATATTGCAACTGTACAGTAACGTCTTCGTAAGTTATAAACTATATCGCTATGAAACTTAAATAAAGCATCAACTGTTGAATGAGAATTTTTAAAACCAAATTGCAAATCAGGAATATAACTTTCAATTAATACCAAATCCATTTTCTTACGAATAATTTTTTTTAAACAATTTACCTAAATTTGAAAGTAACGATATAGGTCGTAAATTATTAATATCGGTACTGTTTGTTTTCTTTGCAATTGGTATAATCTTCGAAATTTTCCATTGATCTGGAAAATACGAGTTATTTAAACAGTTATTGAAAATTATGGTTAAATATTCAAAAGCCTTCATTGGAAGTTTTCTTATAATAAAATTCGAAATATTATCTAAACCATAAGATTTTTTATTATTAATAACTTTACATGTTTCTACCAACTCATCCAAAGAAGTAAGATCCAAAAGCTTTTCGTTATTAATGGAAGAAAAATTATTCGAAAAATAATGTTTAAAAACTGGAACATTAAATACTGTATGATCAATAATTTCAGTTATTTGTGCAGTATTTTCCCTTGGAGTTGAATTACTGTAAATCCTAGAAAAGTGCTCTTTTAATTTTTCCAATTTTAAAGAATCATTCTCTAAAATTATTCCATCAACTGAAATGTTTAAAAGTTTCCTATTCTTCTTAAATCCTATTAGATTATAAATATTCTTGTGGGCTTTAGGACCAGGGATAATGTTTTGAAGTTTCTTATTAAAAAGAGCTGATTGTTCAAATTGGACCTGGTTCCTTATAATAATACTTAATAATTGTATTTGTTTAGATAACAACAAGTAATCTGGATCTTGCCGATTTAAAGTTCTATGATAAATTAGTTTCAAATTTTTTTGCCAAAGAAATTTAATTTTATATAATTTTCTTAAATTACTGGAAATTAAATATTTCCTACTTTTTAAACTAATTTGCTCCGAATGGACATAAGTAAGACTATTTAGTGTTGAAGAAAAGTTAAAAATATGTTCATCAATTTCTGAATTTATTAGATTTCTATTTGAGTCTGGAAAATGATCCGAAATTTTCTGTCCAACATCAGTTTTAAAATTACTCCAATTGGTATTTTTAAAAGAAACAAAATTATTAAGCGGATTTAAAATTACTTCAAAATTTCGAAGTTTAATACGACATTTTAAAGGGTAATGGTCAGAAAAAGAAGGCAAACTTGTTATTTCAAAATAAGAATTTAAGTCATTGATGCAGTTAGGACTTATAAGAAAATGATCAAGAAATGAGGAGCCGTTGGGATAAGAAGGAGTAGAATCACAAATACGAATAAAATGAGTTGGATTACATTCCAAAAAGTTACAAAATAAATTTCCATTAACATTGCATATAGAATCACCCCAAAAAGTATGTCTAGAATTTAAATCACCTCCAATAAAAATTCCGTCAAAATTTTGTGAAAAATTAGCTAAACAAGATAAACCATTGTTAAAATTTACTGAGCTATAATTACATGGAATATAAATAGAACCGAATAAAAACTTCTTAATTGAATTATCAATTTTTAATTCAATAGAAATAAAAATATGTGGAAATTCAATCCCAAATATATCGATTATAGAGAACTTATACGATTTCCTTAAAACTATTGCAACACCTTGGGAACTACTATCTCTTATAAAATTATAATCGTCATAAAAAATTGTATGTCTTAAATTAAGATGTGTTTCCTGAATGAACGCTATATCTATCCTATTAGATATCAAAGTATCTAATAAATCTATTCTTCTACTTACCGCAATAAGTGAGCCAACATTAAATGAAAGTAAATTAAAGCTATTATGGATCATAATTTTTATGTAATTCATTCAAAAGAGCTTGACATTGTTGCCTAGCCTCTTCCTTTGAAAGTTTCTTATAATCCTTAACAAAATTTCCTATTTTCTCTTCCAAAGATAATGTCTCAGAAGGGCAAATAATCTTAGCAATTTTCAAAAACTCCTTGATTAAAGGAGATGATGAATTAATACTTTGAGAAGTCTTAAAATTGTTTGCTTGAAAATGACTTGCAAAAGATTTTCCATGTTGTTAAAATTAGAATTATTTAAAGCATTTAAAACGTTGTCTGAAATCTGTTGTTTTCTTTCATAAGTCTCACGTTTAACTGTTTTTTTATATTCAATATATTTAATGAAAGCCGAGCAACCCTTATAATTTGATGGATGGCCAAATTGTTTACAGTTAAAACAAAATGGTAAATTTTCCTTTGAAGAAATAAATTGACAATCACCAGGTCCATGATCTTTGTCGCATTTAATGCACCTGTATTGTCTATTACAATTATTAGACATATGTCCCCATTGCTGACAACGCCAACATTGGATTTCCTTTGAATTCCTTTTAGGAGATTCCCATGAAATTTTTTGATTTAGAATATACTTAATATTAGTAATTTCACCTAAACTTCTACCTAACTTTAATGACACCAAGAATAAACCAGTATCAAATCCTTTTTTTTAGAGTAAGATGTTGAAAATTTCGAAATTGAATCGACTGTATCTGGAACAGTGGAATCAATCTCATTTTTTAATGCAATTAATTCAGTTTTGAAATATAGACAACGGATAACTACATTCAAACGTTTTTTTTCTAACGGAGTGAAAGAATAAGAATCAATCTTCTTATCCCTTAATAGCTGCATCATTTCTTCATGAACTGAAACATATTTTAAAAAAAGTTTGCTTTTAAATTTAGATTTGTAAATTATTTTATACTCTACTTTTTTCGCATTTAATTGTTGAACAAGGTTTTCTATATTAACATTAAAAAGAAATATGGGGGGACAAAATGAATTTTCTTTTCTAGAAACTTTTTTTTGGGAATTCTTTAATAAATTATTATTATCACCTATAGGATTGTGTTTTTCTTGTTCAATATTTAATTCACCTAAAATAGCGAACCTATTTTGTGTGTTTTGTGTAGTATTATTTGATAAAGATTGCCTATTTGAAATACTTAAATTAGATAAATCTACCTTAGTGTTATTTGATCTTTTTCGTTTTCTACTTAAAACATCTTGAAATTGATCTTCATCTTCTGAAAACGAGAACAGGGATGCTTTGTGTTCCATAGACTCTATTTGAATGTTGTTTTCCCCTAAAATGTTCGAATCTCTACTTTCTGTTTGAGGATTTACTTCCGTATGAAAATATTGTTTTTGTCTAATGCTAGAAATATGATTTTTTAATTCAAGTGCAATTTGATTGGTATCCTTAATATCACTTAGTATACTTATCTTTTTGTTAGGGTTATTTTCATTAACACCTGAAACAGCAGCGCTCGAAATTGAAGAACCACAATCAAAATTTGGCAAGAGAGCAGAATTTAAATGAGAAGTTTTAGAATTAATGGTAGCATCAGTGTCTTTATTGTCTGATATGCAGTCCAAATTTCCAGAAGAAGGTTTCATAACTTTAACTTTATCAGGCGGGAGTTTGTTACCTGATTTATCAGGAGGTAAATTATTGTCCAAATATGAGCGGTAATTACTCATATTTTAATAAAAAAAACAGCAAAATCAAGAGAAATCCAAATTTTAAAACAATTATGAAAAAAATTGATAATCGAATAGTTTCGCCCACGTTGACTCCTTTTCCAGAAATCTTGATTCATCCACTAGAGAATTCAAAAGAGTAAATTGGCCATAAGTCAGTCCAACTCGCTCTGTTAAAAATTCTGGGGATAAAAAATGATGGAAAATAGTATTGTCCACAAATCCTTATCATTTTTTTTCGCCCACGTTGACTCCTTTTTCAAAAATCTGGATTCATCCACGAGAGAATTCAAAAGAGTAAATTGGCCATAAGTCGGTCCAACTCGCTCTGTTAAAAATTCTGGGGATAAAAAACGATGGAGAATAGTATTGTTCACAAGTCCTTATCATTTTTTTTCGACCACGTTTACTCTTTTTTCAGAAATCTGTATTCATCCCCTAGAGAATTCAAAAGAGTAAATTGGCCATAAGTCGGTCCAACTCGCTCTGTTAAAAATTCTGGGGATAAAAAACGATGGAGAATAGTATTGTCCACAAATCCTAATAATTTTTTTCGCCCACGTTGACTCCTTTTTCAGAAATCTGGATTCATCCCCGAGAGAATTCAAAAGAGTAAATTAACCATAAGTCGGTCCAACTCGCTCTGTTAAGAATTCTGGGGATGGAAAACGATGGAGAATAGTATTGTCCACAAATTCTAATCACTTTTATTTCGCCCACGTTGACTCCTTTTCCAGAAATCTTGATTCATCCCCTAGAGAATTCAAAAGAGTAAATTGGCTATAAGTCGATCCAACTCGCTCTGTTAACAATTCTAGGGATGAAAAACGATGGAGAATAGTATTGTCCACAAATCCTAATCATTTTTTTCGCCCATGTTGACTCCTTTTCGAGAAATCTGGATTCATCCCCGAGAGAATTCAAAAGAGTAAATTGACCATAAGTCGGTCCAACTCGCTCCGTCAAACATTCTGGGGACGGAAAGCGATGGAGATAAGTATTGTCCACAAATCCTAATAATTTTTTTTCGCCCACGTTGACTCTTTTTTCAGAAATCTGGATTCATCCCCGAGAGAATTCAAAAGAGTAAATTGACCATAAGTCGGTCCAACTCGCTCCGTTAAACATTCTGGGGATGGAAAGCGATGGAGAATAGTATTGTCCACAAATCCTAATAATTTTTTTTCGCCCACGTTGACTCTTTTTTCAGAAATCTGGATTCATCCCCGAGAGAATTCAAAAGAGTAAATTGACCATAAGTCGGTCCAACTCGCTCTGTTAAAAATTCTGGGGATAAAAAACGATGGAAAATAGTATTGTCCAGAAATCCTAATCATTTTTTTTCGCCCATGTTGACTCCTTTTCCAGAAATCTGGATTCATCCCCTAGAGAATTCAAAAGAGTAAATTAGAACACGATACAGGAACACGATACAGAATAGTATTGTCCACAAATCCTAATCATTTTTTTCGCCCATGTTGACTCCTTTTCGAGAAATCTGGATTCATCCCCGAGAGAATTCAAAAGAGTAAATTGACCATAAGTCGGTCCAACTTGCTCCGTCAAACATTCTGGGGATGGAAAGCGATGGAGAATAGTATTGTCCACAAATCCTAATAATGTTTTTTCGCCCACGTTGACTCTTTTTTCAGAAATCTGGATTCATCCCCGAGAGAATTCAAAAGAGTAAATTGACCATAAGTCGGTCCAACTCGCTCTGTTAAAAATTCTGGGGATAAAAAACGATGGAAAATAGTATTGTCCAGAAATCCTAATCATTTTTTTTCGCCCATGTTGACTCCTATTCCAGAAATCTGGATTCATCCCCTAGAGAATTCAAAAGAGTAAATTGGAACACGATACAGAATAGTATTGTCCACAAATCCTAATCATTTTTTTCGCCCATGTTGACTCCTTTTCGAGAAATCTGGATTCATCCCCGAGAGAATTCAAAAGAGTAAATTGACCATAAGTCGGTCCAACTCGCTCCGTCAAACATTCTGGGGATGGAAAGCGATGGAGAATAGTATTGTCCACAAATCCTAATAATTTTTTTTCGCCCACGTTGACTCTTTTTTCAGAAATCTGGATTCATCCCCTAGAGAATTCAAAAGAGTAAATTGACCATAAGTCGGTCCAACACGCTCTGTTAAGAATTCTGGGGATGGAAAACGATGGAGAATAGTATTGTCCACAACTTCTAATCACCTTTGTTTCGCCCACATTAATTCCTTTTCCAGAAATCTTGATTCATCCCCTAGAGAATTCAAAAGAGTAAATTGGCTATAAGTCGATCCAACTCGCTCTGTTAACAATTCTAGGGATGAAAAACGATGGAGAATAGTATTGTCCACAAATTCTAATCATCCTTTTTTGCCCACGTTGACTCCTTTTTCAGAAATCTGGATTCATCCCCTAGAGAATTCAAAAGAGTAAATTGGAACACGATACAGGAACACGATACAGAATAGTATTGTCCACAAATCCTTATCATTTTTTTCGCCCATGTTGACTTCTTTTCGAGAAATCTGGATTCATCCCCGAGAGAATTCAAAAGAGAAAATTGACCATAAGTTGGTCCAACTCGCTCTGTTAAGAATTCTGGGAATGGAAAACGATAGAGAATAGTATTGTCCACAAATTCTAATCATTTTTGTTTCGCCCACGTTGACTCCTTTTCCAGAAATTTTGATTCATCCCCTAGAGAATTCAAAAGAGTAAATTGGCTATAAGTCGATCCAACTCGCTCTGTTAACAATTCTAGGGATGAAAAACGATGGAGAATAGTATTGTCCACAAATCCTAATCATTTTTTTTCGCCCACGTTGACTCGTTTTTCAGAAATCTGGATTCATCCCTTAGAGAATTCAAAAGAGTAAATTGGCCATATGTCGGTCCAACTCGCTCTGTTAAAAATTCAAGGGATGAAAAACGATGGAGAATAGAATTTTCCACAAAGCCTAATCATTCTTTTTTTCCCACGTTGACTCCTTTTTCAGAAATATGGATTCATCCCCTAGAGAATTCAAAAGAGTAAATTGGCCATAAGTCGGTCCAACTCGCTCTGTTAAAAATTCTGGGGATAAAAAACGATGGAAAATAGTATTGTCCACAAATCCTTATAATTTTTTTCGCCCATGTTGACTCCTTTTCGAGAAATCTGGATTCAACCCCTAGAGAATTCAAAAGAGTAAATTGGCCATAAGTCGGTCCAACTTGCTCTGTTAAAAATTCTTGGGATGTCCACAAATCCTAATCATTTTTTTTCGCCCATGTTGACTCCTTTTCGAGAAATCTGGATTCATCCCTTAGAGAATTCAAAAGAGTACATTGGCCATAAGTCGGCCCAACTTGCTCTGTTAAAAATTCTGGGGATTGAACACGATACAGAATAGTATTGTCCACAAAGCCTAATCATTTTTTTTCGCCCACGTTGACTACTTTTCCAGAAATCTGGATTCATCCCCTAGAGAATTCAAAAGAATAAATTGGCCATAAGTCGGTCCAACTCGCTCTGTTAAAAATTCTGGGGATGGAACACGATACAGAATAGTACTGTCCACAAAGCCTTATCATTTTTTTCGCCCACAGTGACTCCTTTTTCAGAAATCTGGATTCATCCCCTAGAGAATTCAAAAGAGTAAATTGGCCATAAGTCGGTCCAACTCAATCTGTTAAAAGTTCTAGGGATAGAACACGATAGAGAATAGTAGTGTCCACAAATCCTAATCATTTTTTTTCGCCCATGTTGACTCCTTTTCGAGAAATCTGGATTCATCCCCTAGAGAATTCAAAAGAGTAAATTGGCCATAGGTCGGTCCAGCTCGCTCTGTTAACAATTCTAGGGATGAAAAACGATGGAAAATAGTATTGTCCACAAATCCTAATTTTTTTTTTTCGCCCACGTTGACTCCTTTTTCAGAAATCTGGATTCATCCCCTAGAGAATTCAAAAGAATAAATTGGCCATAAGTCTGTCCAACTCGCTCTGTTTACAATTCTAGGGATGAAAAACGATGAAAAACGATGGAAAATAGTACTGTCCACAAATCCTAATCTTTTTTTTCGCCCACGTTGACTCCTTTTTCAGAAATCTGGATTCATCCCCTAGAGAATTTAAAAGAATAAATTGGCCATAAGTCTGTCCAACTCGCTCTGTTAAAAATTCTCGGGATGGAAAACGATGGAGAATAGTATTGTCCACAAATTCTAATCATTTTTGTTTCGCCCACGTTGACTCCTTTTCCAGACATCTTGATTCATCCCCTAGAGAATTCAAAAGAGTAAATTGGCTATAAGTCGATCCAACTCGCTCTGTTAACAATTCTGGGGATAAAAAACGATGGAGAATAGTATTGTCCACAAATGCTAATCATTTTTTTTCGCCCACGTTGACTCCTTTTTCAGAAATCTGGATTCATCCCCTAGAGAATTCAAAAGAGTAAATTGGCCATAAGTCGGTCCAACTTGCTCTGTTAAGAATTCTGGGAATGGAAAACGATGGAGAATAGTATTGTCCACAAATTCTAATCATTTTTGTTTCGCCCACGTTGACTCCTTTTCCAGAAATCTTGATTCATCCCCTTGAGAATTCAAAAGAGTAAATTGGCTATAAGTCGATCCAACTCGCTCTGTTAACAATTCTAGGGATGAAAAACGATGGAGAATAGTATTGTCCACAAATCCTAATCATTTTTTTTCGCCCACGTTGACTCGTTTTTCAGAAATCTGGATTCATCCCCTAGAAAATTCAAAAGAGTAAATAGGCCATAAGTTGGTCCAACTCGCTCTGTTAAAAATTCTAGGGATGAAAAAGGATGGAGAATAGTATTGTCCACAAGTCCTAATCATTTTTTTTCGCCCACGTTGACTCCTTTTTCAGAAATCTGGATTCATCCCCTAGAGAATTCAAAAGAGTAAATTGGCCATAAGTCGGTCCAACTCAATCTGTTAAAAATTCTAGGGATAGAACACGATAGAGAATAGTATTGTCCACAAATCCTTATAATGTTTTTTCGCCCACGTTGACTCCTTTTTCAGAAATCTGGATTCATCCCCTAGAGAATTCAAAAGAGTAAATTGGCCATAAGTCAGTTCAACTCGCTCTGTTAAAAATTCTGGGGATAAAAAATTATGGAAAATAGTATTTTCCACAAATCCTTATCATTTTTTTTCGCCCACGTTGACTCCTTTTTCAGAAATCTGGATTCATCCCCGAGAGAATTCAAAAGAGTAAATTGGCCATAAGTCGGTCCAACTCGCTCTGTTAAAAATTCTGGGGATAAAAAACGATGGAGAATAGTATTGTCCACAAGTCCTAATCATTTTTTTCGCCCACGTTGACTCCTTTTTCAGAAATCTGGATTCATCCCCGAGAAAATTCAAAAGAGTAAATTGGCCATAAGTCGGTCCAACTCGCTCTGTTAAAAATTCTGGGGATAAAAAACGATGGAGAATAGTATTGTCCACAAGTCCTAATCATTTTTGTTTCGCCCACGTTGACTCCTTTCCCAGAAATCTTGATTCATCCACTAGAGAATTCAAAAGAGTAAATTGGCCATAAGTCAGTCCAACTCGCTCTGTTAAAAATTCTGGGGATAAAAAATGATGGCAATTAGTATTGTCCACAAATCCTTATCATTTTTTTTCGCAAACGTTGATTCCTTTTTCAGAAATCTGGAGTCATCCCCGAGAGAATTCAAAAGAGTAAATTGGCCATAAGTCGGTCCAACTCGCTCTGTTAAAAATTCTGGGGATAAAAAACGATGGAGAATAGTATTGTCCACAAGTCCTAATCATTTTTTTCGCCCACGTTGACTCCTTTTTCAGAAATCTGGATTCATCCCCGAGAAAATTCAAAAGAGTAAATTGGCCATAAGTCGGTCCAACTCGCTCTGTTAAAAATTCTGGGGATAAAAAACGATGGAGAATAGTATTGTCCACAAGTCCTAATCATTTTTGTTTCGCCCACGTTGACTCCTTTCCCAGAAATCTTGATTCATCCACTAGAGAATTCAAAAGAGTAAATTGGCCATAAGTCGGTCCAACTCGCTCTGTTAAAAATTCTGGGGATAAAAAACGATGGAGAATAGTATTGTCCACAAGTCCTTATCATTTATTTCGCCCACGTTGACTCCTTTTTCAGAAATCTGTATTCATCCCCTAGAGAATTCAAAAGAGTAAATTGGCCATAAGTCGGTCCAACTCGCTCTGTTAAAAATTCTGGGGATAAAAAACGATGGAGAATAGTATTGTCCACAAATCCTAATAATTTTTTTTCGCCCACGTTGACTCCTTTTTCAGAAATCTGGATTCATCCCCGAGAGAATTCAAAAGAGTAAATTAACCATAAGTCGGTCCAACTCGCTCTGTTAAGAATTCTGGGGATGGAAAACGATGGAGAATAGTATTGTCCACAAATTCTAATCACCTTTGTTTCGCCCACGTTGACTCCTTTTCCAGAAATCTTGATTCATCCCCTAGAGAATTCAAAAGAGTAAATTGGCTATAAGTCGATCCAACTCGCTCTGTTAACAATTCTAGGGATGAAAAACGATGGAGAATAGTAGTGTCCACAAATCCTCATAATTTTTTTTCGCCCATGTTGACTCCTTTTCTAGAAATCTGGATTCATCCCCTAGAGAATTCAAAAGAGTAAATTGGCCATAGGTCGGTCCAGCTCGCTCTGTTAACAATTCTAGGGATGAAAAACGATGGAAAATAGTATTGTCCACAAATCCTAATCTTTTTTTTTCGCCCACGTTGACTCCTTTTTCAGAAATCTGGATTCATCCCCTAGAGAATTCAAAAGAGTAAATTGGCCATAAGTCTGTCCAACTCGCTCTGTTAAAAATTCTCGGGAAGGAAAACGATGGAGAATAGTATTGTCCACAAATTCTAATCATTTTTGTTTCGCCCACGTTGACTCCTTTTCCAGACATCTTGATTCATCCCCTAGAGAATTCAAAAGAGTAAATTGGCTATAAGTCGATCCAACTCGCTCTGTTAACAATTCTGGGGATGAAAAACGATGGAGAATAGTATTGTCCACAAATGCTAATCATTTTTTTTCGCCC
The DNA here is from genome assembly GCA_949318255.1 of Pollenia labialis. Lineage (NCBI taxonomy): Eukaryota > Metazoa > Arthropoda > Insecta > Diptera > Polleniidae > Pollenia > Pollenia labialis. Next base: position 75,221,105 of record OX439139.1, read on the forward strand.
ACGTTGACTCCTTTTTCAGAAATCTGGATTCATCCCCTAGAGAATTCAAAAGAGTAAATTGGCCATAAGTCGGTCCAACTCGCTCTGTTAAGAATTCTGGGAATGGAAAACGATGGAGAATAGTATTGTCCACAAATTCTAATTATTTTTGTTTCGCCCACGTTGACTCCTTTTCCAGAAATCTTGATTCATCCCCTTGAGAATTCAAAAGAGTAAATTGGCTATAAGTCGATCCAACTCGCTCTGTTAACAATTCTAGGGATGAAAAACGATGGAGAATAGTATTGTCCACAAATCCTAATCATTTTTTTTCGCCCACGTTGACTCGTTTTTCAGAAATCTGGATTCATCCCCTAGAAAATTCAAAAGAGTAAATTGGAACACGATACAGGAACACGATACATTATAGTATTGTCCACAAATCCTAATCATTTTTTCGCCCATGTTGACTTCTTTTCGAGAAATCTGGATTCATCCCCGAGAGAATTCAAAAGAGAAAATTGACCATAAGTTGGTCCAACTCGCTCTGTTAAAAATTCAAGGGACGAAAAACGATGGAGAATAGTATTTTCCACAAATCCTAATCATTTTTTTTCGCCCACGTTGACTCGTTTTTCAGAAATCTGGATTCATCCCCTAGAGAATTCAAAAGAGTAAATTGGCCATAAGTCAGTCCAACTCGCTCTGTTAAGAATTCTGGGAATGGAAAACGATGCGGAATAGTATTGTCCACAAATCCTAATCATTTTTTTCGCCCACGTTGACTCCTTTTTCAGAAATCTGGATTCATCCCCTAGAGAATTCAAAAGAATAAATTGGCCATAAGTCGGTCCAACTCGCTCTGTTAAAAATTCTGGGCATGGAGAACGATAGAGAATAGTATTGTCCACAAATCCTTATCATTTTTTTTCGCCCACGTTGACTCCTTTTCCAGAAAACGGGATTCATCCCCTAGAGAATTCAAAGGAGTAAATTGGTCATAGGTCTGTCCAGCTTGCTCTGTTAACAATTCTAGGGATGAAAAACGATGGAGAATAGTATTGTCCACAAATCCTAATCATTTTTTTTCGCCAACGTTGACTCCTTTTCCAGAAATCGGGATTCATCCCCTAGAGAATTCAAAAGAGTAAATTGGCCATAGGTCGGTCCAGCTTGCTTTGCTAACAACTCGAGGGATGAAAAACGATGGAGAATAGTATTGTCCACAAATCCTAATCATTTTTTTTCGCCCACGTTGACTCCTTTTTCAGAAATCTGGATTCATCCCTTAGAGAATTCAAAAGAGTAATTGGCCATAAGTCGGTCCAACTCGCTCTGTTAAAAATTCAAGGGATGAAAAACGATGGAGAATAGTATTTTCCACAAATCCTTATCATTCTTTTTTACCCACGTTGACGCCTTTTTCGGAAATATGGATTCATCCCCTAGAGAATTCAAAAGAGTAAATTGGCCATAAGTCGGTCCAACTCGCTCTGTTAAAAATTCTGGGGATAAAAAACGATGGAAAATAGTATTGTCCACAAATCCTAATCATTTTTTTTTCGCCCATGTTGCCTCCTTTTCGAGAAATCTGGATTCATTCCCGAGAGAATTCAAAAGAGTAAATTGACCATAAGTCGGTCCAACTCGCTCCGTCAAACATTCTGGGGATGGAAAGCGATGGAGAATAGTATTGTCCACAAATCCTAATAATTTTTTTTCGCCCACGTTGACTCTTTTTTCAGAAATCTGGTTTCATTCCCGAGAGAATTCAAAAGAGTAAATTAACCATAAGTCGGTCCAACTCGCTCTGTTAAGAATTCTGGGGATGGAAAACGATGGAGAATAGTATTGTCCACAAATTCTAATCACTTTTGTTTCGCCCACGTTGACTCCTTTTCCAGAAATCTTGATTCGTCCCCTAGAGAATTCAAAAGAGTAAATTGGCTATAAGTCGATCCAAATCGCTCTGTTGACAATTCTAGGGATGAAAAACGATGGAGAATAGTATTGTCCACAAATTCTAAACATTCTTTTTTGCCCACGTTGACTCCTTTTTCAGAAATCTGGATTCATCCCCTAGAGAATTGAAAAGAATAAATTGGCCATAAGTCTGTCCAACTCGCTCTGTTAAAAATTCTCGGGATGGAAAACGATGGAGAATAGTATTGTCCACAAATTCTAATCATTTTTGTTTCGCCCACGTTGACTCCTTTTCCAGACATCTTGATTCATCCCCTAGAGAATTCAAAAGAGTAAATTGGCTATAAGTCGATCCAACTCGCTCTGTTAACAATTCTGGGGATGAAAAACGATGGAGAATAGTATTGTCCACAAATGCTAATCATTTTTTTTCGGCCACGTTGACTCCTTTTTCAGAAATCTGGATTCATCCCCTAGAGAATTCAAAAGAGTAAATTGGCCATAAGTCGGTCCAACTCGCTCTGTTAAGAATTCTGGGAATGGAAAACGATGGAGAATAGTATTGTCCACAAATTCTAATCATTTTTGTTTCGCCCACGTTGACTCCTTTTCCAGAAATCTTGATTCATCCCCTTAAGAATTCAAAAGAGTAAATTGGCTATAAGTCGATCCACCTCGCTCTGTTAACAATTCTAGGGATGAAAAACGATGGAGAATAGTATTGTCCACAAATCCTAATCATTTTTTTTCGCCCACGTTGACTCGTTTTTCAGAAATCTGGATTCATCCCCTAGAAAATTCAAAAGAGTAAATTGGAACACGATACAGGAACACGATACAGAATAGTATTGTCCACAAATCCTAATCATTTTTTTCGACCATGTTGACTTCTTTTCGAGAAATCTGGATTCATCCCCGAGAGAATTCAAAAGAGAAAATTGACCATAAGTTGGTCCAACTCGCTCTGTTAAAAATTCAAGGGACGAAAAACGATGGAGAATAGTATTTTCCACAAATCCTAATCATTTTTTTCGCCCACGTTGACTCGTTTTTCAGAAATATGGATTCATCCCCTAGAGAATTCAAAAGAGTAAATTGGCCATAAGTCGGTCCAACTCGCTCTGTTAACAATTCTAGGGATGAAAAACGATGGAGAATAGTATTGTCCACAAATCCTAATCATTTTTTTTCGCCCACGTTGACTCGTTTTTCAGAAATCTGGATTCATCCCCTAGAAAATTCAAAAGAGTAAATAGGCCATAAGTTGGTCCAACTCGCTCTGTTAAAAATTCTAGGGATGAAAAAGGATGGAGAATAGTATTGTCCACAAGTCCTAATCATTTTTTTTCGCCCACGTTGACTCCTTTTTCAGAAATCTGGATTCATCCCCTAGAGAATTCAAAAGAGTAAATTGGCCATAAGTCGGTCCAACTCAATCTGTTAAAAATTCTAGGGATAGAACACGATAGAGAATAGTATTGTCCACAAATCCTTATAATGTTTTTTCGCCCACGTTGACTCCTTTTTCAGAAATCTGGATTCATCCCCTAGAGAATTCAAAAGAGTAAATTGGCCATAAGTCAGTTCAACTCGCTCTGTTAAAAATTCTGGGGATAAAAAATTATGGAAAATAGTATTTTCCACAAATCCTTATCATTTTTTTTCGCCCACGTTGACTCCTTTTTCAGAAATCTGGATTCATCCCCGAGAGAATTCAAAAGAGTAAATTGGCCATAAGTCGGTCCAACTCGCTCTGTTAAAAATTCTGGGGATAAAAAACGATGGAGAATAGTATTGTCCACAAGTCCTAATCATTTTTTTCGCCCACGTTGACTCCTTTTTCAGAAATCTGGATTCATCCCCGAGAAAATTCAAAAGAGTAAATTGGCCATAAGTCGGTCCAACTCGCTCTGTTAAAAATTCTGGGGATAAAAAACGATGGAGAATAGTATTGTCCACAAGTCCTAATCATTTTTGTTTCGCCCACGTTGACTCCTTTCCCAGAAATCTTGATTCATCCACTAGAGAATTCAAAAGAGTAAATTGGCCATAAGTCAGTCCAACTCGCTCTGTTAAAAATTCTGGGGATAAAAAATGATGGCAAATAGTATTGTCCACAAATCCTTATCATTTTTTTTCGCAAACGTTGATTCCTTTTTCAGAAATCTGGAGTCATCCCCGAGAGAATTCAAAAGAGTAAATTGGCCATAAGTCGGTCCAACTCGCTCTGTTAAAAATTCTGGGGATAAAAAACGATGGAGAATAGTATTGTCCACAAGTCCTTATCATTTATTTCGCCCACGTTGACTCCTTTTTCAGAAATCTGTATTCATCCCCTAGAGAATTCAAAAGAGTAAATTGGCCATAAGTCGGTCCAACTCGCTCTGTTAAAAATTCTGGGGATAAAAAACGATGGAGAATAGTATTGTCCACAAATCCTAATAATTTTTTTTCGCCCACGGTGACTCCTTTTTCAGAAATCTGGATTCATCCCCGAGAGAATTCAAAAGAGTAAATTAACCATAAGTCGGTCCAACTCGCTCTGTTAAGAATTCTGGGGATGGAAAACGATGGAGAATAGTATTGTCCACAAATTCTAATCACCTTTGTTTCGCCCACGTTGACTCCTTTTCCAGAAATCTTGATTCATCCCCTAGAGAATTCAAAAGAGTAAATTGGCCATAAGTCGATCCAACTCGCTCTGTTAACAATTCTAGGGATGAAAAACGATGGAGAATAGTAGTGTCCACAAATCCTCATAATTTTTTTTCGCCCATGTTGACTCCTTTTCTAGAAATCTGGATTCATCCCCTAGAGAATTCAAAAGAGTAAATTGGCCATAGGTCGGTCCAGCTCGCTCTGTTAACAATTCTAGGGATGAAAAACGATGGAAAATAGTATTGTCCACAAATCCTAATCTTTTTTTTTCGCCCACGTTGACTCCTTTTTCAGAAATCTGGATTCATCCCCTAGAGAATTCAAAAGAGTAAATTGGCCATAAGTCTGTCCAACTCGCTCTGTTAAAAATTCTCGGGAAGGAAAACGATGGAGAATAGTATTGTCCACAAATTCTAATCATTTTTGTTTCGCCCACGTTGACTCCTTTTCCAGACATCTTGATTCATCCCCTAGAGAATTCAAAAGAGTAAATTGGCTATAAGTCGATCCAACTCGCTCTGTTAACAATTCTGGGGATGAAAAACGATGGAGAATAGTATTGTCCACAAATGCTAATCATTTTTTTTCGCCCACGTTGACTCCTTTTTCAGAAATCTGGATTCATCCCCTAGAGAATTCAAAAGAGTAAATTGGCCATAAGTCGGTCCAACTCGCTCTGTTAAGAATTCTGGGAATGGAAAACGATGGAGAATAGTATTGTCCACAAATTCTAATTATTTTTGTTTCGCCCACGTTGACTCCTTTTCCAGAAATCTTGATTCATCCCCTTGAGAATTCAAAAGAGTAAATTGGCTATAAGTCGATCCAACTCGCTCTGTTAACAATTCTAGGGATGAAAAACGATGGAAAATAGTATTGTCCACAAATCCTAATCTTTTTTTTTCGCCCACGTTGACTCCTTTTTCAGAAATCTGGATTCATCCCCTAGAGAATTCAAAAGAGTAAATTGGCCATAAGTCTGTCCAACTCGCTCTGTTAAAAATTCTCGGGAAGGAAAACGATGGAGAATAGTATTGTCCACAAATTCTAATCATTTTTGTTTCGCCCACGTTGACTCCTTTTCCAGACATCTTGATTCATCCCCTAGAGAATTCAAAAGAGTAAATTGGCTATAAGTCGATCCAACTCGCTCTGTTAACAATTCTGGGGATGAAAAACGATGGAGAATAGTATTGTCCACAAATGCTAATCATTTTTTTTCGCCCACGTTGACTCCTTTTTCAGAAATCTGGATTCATCCCCTAGAGAATTCAAAAGAGTAAATTGGCCATAAGTCGGTCCAACTCGCTCTGTTAAGAATTCTGGGAATGGAAAACGATGGAGAATAGTATTGTCCACAAATTCTAATTATTTTTGTTTCGCCCACGTTGACTCCTTTTCCAGAAATCTTGATTCATCCCCTTGAGAATTCAAAAGAGTAAATTGGCTATAAGTCGATCCAACTCGCTCTGTTAACAATTCTAGGGATGAAAAACGATGGAGAATAGTATTGTCCACAAATCCTAATCATTTTTTTCGCCCATGTTGACTTCTTTTCGAGAAATCTGGATTCATCCCCGAGAGAATTCAAAAGAGAAAATTGACCATAAGTTGGTCCAACTCGCTCTGTTAAAAATTCAAGGGACGAAAAACGATGGAGAATAGTATTTTCCACAAATCCTAATCATTTTTTTCGCCCACGTTGACTCGTTTTTCAGAAATATGGATTCATCCCCTAGAGAATTCAAAAGAGTAAATTGGCCATAAGTCGGTCCAACTCGCTCTGTTAACAATTCTAGGGATGAAAAACGATGGAGAATAGTATTGTCCACAAATCCTAATCATTTTTTTTCGCCCACGTTGACTCGTTTTTCAGAAATCTGGATTCATCCCCTAGAAAATTCAAAAGAGTAAATAGGCCATAAGTTGGTCCAGCTTGCTTTGCTAACAACTCGAGGGATGAAAAACGATGGAGAATAGTATTGTCCACAAGTCCTAATCATTTTTTTTCGCCCACGTTGACTCCTTTTTCAGAAATCTGGATTCATCCCCTAGAGAATTCAAAAGAGTAAATTGGCCATAAGTCGGTCCAACTCAATCTGTTAAAAATTCAAGGGATGAAAAACGATGGAGAATAGTATTTTCCACAAATCCTTATCATTCTTTTTTACCCACGTTGACGCCTTTTTCGGAAATATGGATTCATCCCCTAGAGAATTCAAAAGAGTAAATTGGCCATAAGTCGGTCCAACTCGCTCTGTTAAAAATTCTGGGGATAAAAAACGATGGAAAATAGTATTGTCCACAAATCCTAATCATTTTTTTTTCGCCCATGTTGCCTCCTTTTCGAGAAATCTGGATTCATCCCCGAGAGAATTCAAAAGAGTAAATTGACCATAAGTCGGTCCAACTCGCTCCGTCAAACATTCTGGGGATGGAAAGCGATGGAGAATAGCATTGTCCACAAATCCTAATAATTTTTTTTCGCCCACGTTGACTGTTTTTTCAGAAATCTGGTTTCATTCCCGAGAGAATTCAAAAGAGTAAATTAACCATAAGTCGGTCCAACTCGCTCTGTTAAGAATTCTGGGGATGGAAAACGATGGAGAATAGTATTGTCCACAAATTCTAATCACTTTTGTTTCGCCCACGTTGACTCCTTTTCCAGAAATCTTGATTCGTCCCCTAGAGAATTCAAAAGAGTAAATTGGCTATAAGTCGATCCAAATCGCTCTGTTGACAATTCTAGGGATGAAAAACGATGCAGAATAGTATTGTCCACAAATTCTAAACATTCTTTTTTGCCCACGTTGACTCCTTTTTCAGAAATCTGGATTCATCCCCTAGAGAATTCAAAAGAATAAATTGGCCATAAGTCTGTCCAACTCGCTCTGTTAAAAATTCTCGGGATGGAAAACGATGGAGAATAGTATTGTCCACAAATTCTAATCATTTTTGTTTCGCCCACGTTGACTCCTTTTCCAGACATCTTGATTCATCCCCTAGAGAATTCAAAAGAGTAAATTGGCTATAAGTCGATCCAACTCGCTCTGTTAACAATTCTGGGGATGAAAAACGATGGAGAATAGTATTGTCCACAAATGCTAATCATTTTTTTTCGGCCACGTTGACTCCTTTTTCAGAAATCTGGATTCATCCCCTAGAGAATTCAAAAGAGTAAATTGGCCATAAGTCGGTCCAACTCGCTCTGTTAAGAATTCTGGGAATGGAAAACGATGGAGAATAGTATTGTCCACAAATTCTAATCATTTTTGTTTCGCCCACGTTGACTCCTTTTCCAGAAATCTGGATTCATCCCCTTAAGAATTCAAAAGAGTAAATTGGCTATAAGTCGATCCACCTCGCTCTGTTAACAATTCTAGGGATGAAAAACGATGGAGAATAGTATTGTCCACAAATCCTAATCATTTTTTTTCGCCCACGTTGACTCGTTTTTCAGAAATCTGGATTCATCCCCTAGAAAATTCAAAAGAGTAAATTGGAACACGATACAGGAACACGATACAGAATAGTATTGTCCACAAATCCTAATCATTTTTTTCGCCCATGTTGACTTCTTTTCGAGAAATCTGGATTCATCCCCGAGAGAATTCAAAAGAGAAAATTGACCATAAGTTGGTCCAACTCGCTCTGTTAAAAATTCAAGGGACGAAAAACGATGGAGAATAGTATTTTCCACAAATCCTAATCATTTTTTTCGCCCACGTTGACTCGTTTTTCAGAAATCTGGATTCATCCCTTAGAGAATTCAAAAGAGTAAATTGGCCATAAGTCGGTCCAACTCGCTCTGTTAAAAATTCAAGGGACGAAAAACGATGGAGAATAGTATTTTCCACAAAGCCTAATCATTCTTTTTTTCCCACGTTGACTCCTTTTTCAGAAATATGGATTCATCCCCTAGAGAATTCAAAAGAGTAAATTGGCCATAAGTCGGTCCAACTCGCTCTGTTAAAAATTCTGGGGATAAAAAACGATGGAAAATAGTATTGTCCACAAATCCTAATCATTTTTTTCGCCCATGTTGACTCCTTTTCGAGAAATCTGGATTCAACCCCTAGAGAATTCAAAAGAGTAAATTGGCCATAAGTCGGTCCAACTTGCTCTGTTAAAAAATCTGGGGATGTCCACAAATCCTAATCATTTTTTTTCGCCCATGTTGACTCCTTTTCGAGAAATCTGGATTCATCCCCTAGAGAATTCAAAAGAGTACATTGGCCATAAGTCGGCCCAACTTGCTCTGTTAAAAATTCTGGTGATTGAACACGATACAGAATAGTATTGTCCACAAAGCCTAATCATTTTTTTTCGCCCACGTTGACTACTTTTCCAGAAATCTGGATTCATCCCCTAGAGAATTCAAAAGAATAAATTGGCCAGAAGTCGGTCCAACTCGCTCTGTTAAAAATTCTGGGGATGGAACACGATACAGAATAGTATTGTCCACAAAGCCTTATTATTTTTTTTCGCCCACAGTGACTCCTTTTTCAGAAATCTGGATTCATCTCCTAGAGAATTCAAAAGAGTAAATTGGCCATAAGTCGGTCCAACTCAATCTGTTAAAAATTCTAGGGATAGAACACGATGGAAAATAGTATTGTCCACAAATCCTAATCTTTTTTTTTCGCCCACGTTGACTCCTTTTTCAGAAATCTGGATTCATCCCCTAGAGAATTCAAAAGAGTAAATTGGCCATAGGTCGGTCCAGCTCGCTCTGTTAACAATTCTAGGGATGAAAAACGATGGCAAATAGTATTGTTCACAAATCCTAATCTTTTTTTTTCGCCCACGTTGACTCCTTTTTCAGAAATCTGGATTCATCCCCTAGAGAATTCAAAAGAGTAAATTGGCCATAAGTCGGTCCAACTCGCTCTGTTAAGAAATCTGGGAATGGAAAACGATGGAGAATAGTATTGTCCACAAATTCTAATCATTTTTGTTTCGCCCACGTTGACTTCTTTTCCAGAAATCTTGATTCATCCCCTTGAGAATTCAAAAGAGTAAATTGGCTATAAGTCGATCCAACTCGCTCTGTTAACAATTCTAGGGATGAAAAACGATGGAGAATAGTATTGTCCACAAATCCTAATCATTTTTTTTCGCCCACGTTGACTCGTTTTTCAGAAATCTGGATTCATCCCCTAAAAAATTCAAAAGAGTAAATTGGCCATAAGTTGGTCCAACTCGCTCTGTTAAAAACTCTAGGGATGAAAAACGATGGAGAATAGTATTGCCCACAAATCCTTATAATGTTTTTTCGCCCACGTTGACTCCTTTTTCAGAAATCTGGATTCATCCCCTAGAGAATTCAAAAGAGTAAATTGGCCATAAGTCAGTCCAACTTGCTCTGTTAAAAATTCTGGGGATAAAAAATTATGGAAAATAGTATTTTCCACAAATCCTTATCATTTTTTTCACCCACGTTGACTCCTTTTTCAGAAATCTGGATTCATCCCCTAGAGAATTCAAAAGAGTAAATTGGCCATAAGTCAGTCCAACTTGCTCTGTTAAAAATTCTGGGGATAAAAAATTATGGAAAATAGTATTTTCCACAAATCCTTATCATTTTTTTCGCCCACGTTGACTTCTTTTTCAGAAATCTGGATTCATCCCCGAGAGAATTCAAAAGAGTAAATTGGCCATAAGTTGGTCCAACTCGCTCTGTTAAAAATTCTGGGGATAAAAAACGATGGAGAATAGTATTGTCCACAAGTCCTAATCATTTTTGTTTCGCCCACGTTGACTCCTTTTCCAGAAATCTTGATTCATCCACTAGAGAATTCAAAAGAGTAAATTGGCCATAAGTCAGTCCAACTCGCTCTGTTAAAAATTCTGGGGATAAAAAATGATGGAAAATAGTATTGTCCACAAATCCTTATCATTTTTTTTCGCCCACGTTGACTCCTTTTTCAGAAATCTGGATTCATCCCCGAGAGAATTCAAAAGAGTAAATTGGCCATAAGTCGGTCCAACTCGCTCTGTTAAAAATTCTGGGGATAAAAAACGATGGACAATAGTATTGTCCACAAATCCTCATCATTTTTTTCGCCCACGTTGACGCCTTTTTCAGAAATCTGGATGCATCCCCAAGAGAATTCAAAAGAGTAAATTGGCCATAAGTCGGTCCAACTCGCTCTGTTAAAAATTCTGGGGATAAAAAACGATGGAAAATAGTATTGTCCACAAATCCTAATCATTTTTTTTCGCCCACGTTGACTCCTTTTTCAGAAATCTGGATTTATCCCCTAGAGAATTCAAAAGAGTAAATTGGCCATAAGTCGGTTCAACTCGCTCTGTTAAAAAATTCTGGGGATAAAAAACGATGGAGAATAGTATTGTCCACAAATCCTAATCATTTTTTTTCGCCCACGTTGACTCCTTTTTCAGAAATCTTGATTCATCCCCTAGAGAATTCAGAAGAGTAAATTGGCCATAAGTCGGTCCAACTCGCTCTGTTAAAAATTCAAGGGATGAAAAACGATGGAGAATATTAGTGTCCACAAATCCTAATCATTCTTCGCCCACGTTGACTACTTTTTCAGAAATCTGGATTCATCCCCAAGAGAATTCAAAAGAGTAAATTGGCCATAAGTCGGTCCAACTCGCTCTGTTAAAAATTCTGGGGATAAAAAACGATGGAAAATAGTATTGTCCACAAATCCTAATCATTTTTTTCGCCCACGTTGACTCCTTTTTCAGAAATCTGGATTCATCTCCTAGAGAATTCAAAAGAGTAAATTGGCCATAAGTCGGTCCAACTCGCTCAGTTAAAAAATTCTGGGGATAAAAAACGATGGAGAATAGTATTGTCCACAAATCCTTATCATTTTTTTTCGCCCACGTTGACTCCTTTTTCAGAAATCTGGATTCATCCCCTAGAGAATTCAAAAGAGTAAATTGGCCATAAGTCGGTCCAACTCGCTCTGTTAAAAATTCTGGGGATGGAACACGATACAGAATAGTATTGTCCACAAAGCCTAATTATCTTTTTTTTCGCCCACGTTGACTCCTTTTCCAGAAATCGGGATTCATCCCCTAGAGAATTCAAAAGAGTAAATTGGCCATAGGTCGGTCCAGCTCGCTCTGTTAACAATTCTAGGGATGAAAAACGATGGAGAATAGTATTGTCCACAAATCCTAATCATTTTTTTATCGCCCACGTTGACTCCTTTTTCAGAAATCTGGATTCATCCCCTAGAGAATTCAAAAGAGTAAATTGGCTATAAGTCGATCCAACTCGCTCTGTTAACAATTCTAGGGATGAAAAACGATGGAGAATAGTATTGTCCACAAATCCTAATCATTTTTTTCGCCCACGTTGACTCCTTTTTCAGAAATCTGGATTCATCCCCTAGAGAATTCAAAAGAGTAAATTGGCCATAAGTCGGTCCAACTCGCTCTGTTAAAAATTCAAGGGATGAAAAACGATGGAGAATATTATTGTCCACAAATCCTAATCATTATTTTTTGCCCACGTTGACTGCTTTTTCAGAAATCTGGATTCATCCCCAAGAGAAATCAAAAGAGTAAATTGGCCATAAGTCGGTCCAACTCGCTCTGTTAAAAATTCTGGGGATAAAAAACGATGGAAAATAGTATTGTCCACAAATCCTAATCATTTTTTTTCGCCCACGTTGACTCCTTTTTCAGAAATCTGGATTCATCCCCTAGAGAATTCAAAAGAGTAAATTGGCCATAAGTCGGTCCAACTCGCTCTGTTAAAAAATTCTGGGGATAAAAAACGATGGAGAATAGTATTGTCCACAAATCCTAATCATTTTTTTTCGCCCACGTTGACCCCTTTTTCAGAAATCTGGATTCATCCCCTAGAGAATTCAAAAGAGTAAATTGGCCATAAGTCGGTCCAACTCGCTCTGTTAAAAATTCAAGGGATGAAAAACGATGGAAAATAGTATAGTCCACAAATCCTAATCATTTTTTTTTCGCCCACGTTGACTCCTTTTTCAGAAATCTGGATTCATCCCCTAGAGAATTCAAAAGAGTAAATTGGCCATAAGTCGGTCCAACTCGCTCTGTTAAAAAATTCTGGGGATAAAAAACGATGGAGAATAGTATTGTCCACAAATCCTTATCATTTTTTTTCGCCCACGTTGACCCCTTTTTCAGAAATCTGGATTCATCCCCTAGAGTATTCAAAAGAGTAAATTGGCCATAAGTCGGACCAACACGCTCTGTTAAAAATTCAAGGGATAAAAAACGATGGAGAATAGTATTGTCCACAAATCCTAATCATTCTTTTTCGCCCACGTTGACTCCTTTTTCAGAAATCTGGATTCATCCCCTAGAGAATTCAAAAGAGTAAATTAGCCATAAGTCGGTCCTACTCGCTCTGTTAAAAATTCTGGGGATGGAAAACGATGCAGAATAGTATTGTCCACAAATCCTAATCATTTTTTTCGCCCATGTTGACTCCTTTTCGAGAAATCTGGATTCATCCCCTAGAGAATTTAAAAGAGTAAATTGGCCATAAGTCGGCCCAACTTGCTCTGTTAAAAATTCAGGGGATGAAAAACGATGGAGAATAGTATTGTCCACAAATCCTAATCATTTTTTTTCGCCCACGTTGGCTCCTTTTTCAGAAATCTGGATTCATCCCCTAGAGAATTCAAAAGAGTAAATTGGCCATAAGTCGGTCCAACTCGCTCTGTTAAAAATTCAAGGGATGAAAAACGATGGAGAATAGTATTGTCCACAAATCCTAATCATTTTTTTTCGCCCACGTTGGCTCCTTTTTCATAAATCTGGATTCATCCCCTAGAGAATTCAAAAGAGTAAATTGGCCATAAGTCGGTCCAACTCGCAATGTTAAAAATTCAAGGGACGAAAAACGATGGAGAATAGTATTGTCCACAAATCCTAATCATTGTTTTTCGCCCACGTTGACTCCTTTTTCAGAAATCTGGATTCATCCCCTAGAGATTTCAAGAGTAAATTAGCCATAAGCCGGTCCAACTCGCTCTGTTAAAAATTCTGGGGATGAAAAACGATGGAGAATAGTATTGTCCACAAATCCTAATCATTTTTTTTCGCCCACGTTGGCTCCTTTTTCATAAATCTGGATTCATCCCCTAGAGAATTCAAAAGAGTAAATTGGCCATAAGTCGGTCCAACTCGCAATGTTAAAAATTCAAGGGACGAAAAACGATGGAGAATAGTATTGTCCACAAATCCTAATCATTGTTTTTCGCCCACGTTGACTCCTTTTTCAGAAATCTGGATTCATCCCCTAGAGAAATCAAAAGAGTAAATTGGCCATAAGTCGGTCCAACTCGCTGTGTTAAAAATTCAAGGGATGAAAAACGATGGAGAATATTATTGTCCACAAATCCTAATCATTCTTTTTCGCCCACGTTGACTCCTTTTCCAGAAATCTGGATTCATCCCCTAGAGAATTCAAAAGAGTAAATTGGCCATAAGTCGGTCCAACTCGCAATGTTAAAAATTCAAGGGACGAAAAACGATGGAGAATAGTATTGTCCACAAATCCTAATCATTGTTTTTCGCCCACGTTGACTCCTTTTTCAGAAATCTGGATTCATCCCCTAGAGAAGTCAAGAGTAAATTAGCCATAAGTCGGTCCAACTCGCTGTGTTAAAAATTCAAGGGATGAAAAACGATGGAGAATATTACTGTCCACAAATCCTAATCATTCTTTTTCGCCCACGTTGACTCCTTTTCCAGAAATCTGGATTCATCCCCTAGAGAATTCAAAAGAGTAAATTGGCCATAAGTCGGTCCAACTCGCAATGTTAAAAATTCAAGGGACGAAAAACGATGGAGAATAGTATTGTCCACAAATCCTAATCATTGTTTTTCGCCCACGTTGACTCCTTTTTCAGAAATCTGGATTCATCCCCTAGAGAAGTCAAGAGTAAATTGGCCATAAGTCGGTCCAACTCGCTAAGTTAAAAATTCAAGGGATGAAAAACGATGGAGAATATTATTGTCCACAAATCCTAATCATTCTTTTTCGCCCACGTTGACTCCTTTTCCAGAAATCTGGATTCATCCCCTAGAGAATTCAAAAGAGTAAATTGGCCATAAGTCGGTCCAACTCGCAATGTTAAAAATTCAAGGGACGAAAAACGATGGAGAATAGTATTGTCCACAAATCCTAATCATTTTTTTTCGCCCACGTTGACTCCTTTTTCAGAAATCTGGATTCATCCCCTAGAGAATTCAAAAGAGTAAATTGGCCATAAGTCGGTCCAACTCGCTCTGTTAAAAAATTCTGGGGATAAAAAACGATGGAGAATAGTATTGTCCACAAATCCTTATCATTTTTTTTCGCCCACGTTGACCCCTTTTTCAGAAATCTGGATTCATCCCCTAGAGTATTCAAAAGAGTAAATTGGCCATAAGTCGGTCCAACTCGCTCTGTTAAGAAATCTGGGAATGGAAAACGATGGAGAATAGTATTGTCCACAAATTCTAATCATTTTTGTTTCGCCCACGTTGACTTCTTTTCCAGAAATCTTGATTCATCCCCTTGAGAATTCAAAAGAGTAAATTGGCTATAAGTCGATCCAACTCGCTCTGTTAACAATTCTAGGGATGAAAAACGATGGAGAATAGTATTGTCCACAAATCCTAATCATTTTTTTTCGCCCACGTTGACTCGTTTTTCAGAAATCTGGATTCATCCCCTAAAAAATTCAAAAGAGTAAATTGGCCATAAGTTGGTCCAACTCGCTCTGTTAAAAACTCTAGGGATGAAAAACGATGGAGAATAGTATTGCCCACAAATCCTTATAATGTTTTTTCGCCCACGTTGACTCCTTTTTCAGAAATCTGGATTCATCCCCTAGAGAATTCAAAAGAGTAAATTGGCCATAAGTCAGTCCAACTTGCTCTGTTAAAAATTCTGGGGATAAAAAATTATGGAAAATAGTATTTTCCACAAATCCTTATCATTTTTTTCACCCACGTTGACTCCTTTTTCAGAAATCTGGATTCATCCCCTAGAGAATTCAAAAGAGTAAATTGGCCATAAGTCAGTCCAACTTGCTCTGTTAAAAATTCTGGGGATAAAAAATTATGGAAAATAGTATTTTCCACAAATCCTTATCATTTTTTTCGCCCACGTTGACTTCTTTTTCAGAAATCTGGATTCATCCCCTAGAGAATTCAAAAGAATAAATTGGCCATAAGTCTGTCCAACTCGCTCTGTTAAAAATTCTCGGGATGGAAAACGATGGAGAATAGTATTGTCCACAAATTCTAATCATTTTTGTTTCGCCCACGTTGACTCCTTTTCCAGACATCTTGATTCATCCCCTAGAGAATTCAAAAGAGTAAATTGGCTATAAGTCGATCCAACTCGCTCTGTTAACAATTCTGGGGATGAAAAACGATGGAGAATAGTATTGTCCACAAATGCTAATCATTTTTTTTCGGCCACGTTGACTCCTTTTTCAGAAATCTGGATTCATCCCCTAGAGAATTCAAAAGAGTAAATTGGCCATAAGTCGGTCCAACTCGCTCTGTTAAGAATTCTGGGAATGGAAAACGATGGAGAATAGTATTGTCCACAAATTCTAATCATTTTTGTTTCGCCCACGTTGACTCCTTTTCCAGACATCTTGATTCATCCCCTAGAGAATTCAAAAGAGTAAATTGGCTATAAGTCGATCCAACTCGCTCTGTTAACAATTCTGGGGATGAAAAACGATGGAGAATAGTATTGTCCACAAATGCTAATCATTTTTTTTCGGCCACGTTGACTCCTTTTTCAGAAATCTGGATTCATCCCCTAGAGAATTCAAAAGAGTAAATTGGCCATAAGTCGGTCCAACTCGCTCTGTTAAGAATTCTGGGAATGGAAAACGATGGAGAATAGTATTGTCCACAAATTCTAATCATTTTTGTTTCGCCCACGTTGACTCCTTTTCCAGAAATCTTGATTCATCCCCTTGAGAATTCAAAAGAGTAAATTGGCTATAAGTCGATCCAAATCGCTCTGTTGACAATTCTAGGGATGAAAAACGATGGAGAATAGTATTGTCCACAAATTCTAAACATTCTTTTTTGCCCACGTTGACTCCTTTTTCAGAAATCTGGATTCATCCCCTAGAGAATTCAAAAGAATAAATTGGCCATAAGTCTGTCCAACTCGCTCTGTTAAAAATTCTCGGGATGGAAAACGATGGAGAATAGTATTGTCCACAAATTCTAATCATTTTTGTTTCGCCCACGTTGACTCCTTTTCCAGACATCTTGATTCATCCCCTAGAGAATTCAAAAGAGTAAATTGGCTATAAGTCGATCCAACTCGCTCTGTTAACAATTCTGGGGATGAAAAACGATGGAGAATAGTATTGTCCACAAATGCTAATCATTTTTGTTTCGCCCACGTTGACTCCTTTTCCAGACATCTTGATTCATCCCCTAGAGAATTCAAAAGAGTAAATTGGCTATAAGTCGATCCAACTCGCTCTGTTAACAATTCTGGGGATAAAAAACGATGGAAAATAGTATTGTCCACAAATCCTAATCATTTTTTTCGCCCACGTTGACTCCTTTTCCAGACATCTTGATTCATCCCCTAGAGAATTCAAAAGAGTAAATTGGCTATAAGTCGATCCAACTCGCTCTGTTAACAATTCTGGGGATGAAAAACGATGGAGAATAGTATTGTCCACAAATGCTAATCATTTTTTTTCGGCCACGTTGACTCCTTTTTCAGAAATCTGGATTCATCCCCTAGAGAATTCAAAAGAGTAAATTGGCCATAAGTCGGTCCAACTCGCTCTGTTAAGAAATCTGGGAATGGAAAACGATGGAGAATAGTATTGTCCACAAATTCTAATCATTTTTGTTTCGCCCACGTTGACTTCTTTTCCAGAAATCTTGATTCATCCCCTTGAGAATTCAAAAGAGTAAATTGGCTATAAGTCGATCCAAATCGCTCTGTTGACAATTCTAGGGATGAAAAACGATGGAGAATAGTATTGTCCACAAATTCTAAACATTCTTTTTTGCCCACGTTGACTCCTTTTTCAGAAATCTGGATTCATCCCCTAGAGAATTCAAAAGAATAAATTGGCCATAAGTCTGTCCAACTCGCTCTGTTAAAAATTCTCGGGATGGAAAACGATGGAGAATAGTATTGTCCACAAATTCTAATCATTTTTGTTTCGCCCACGTTGACTCCTTTTCCAGACATCTTGATTCATCCCCTAGAGAATTCAAAAGAGTAAATTGGCTATAAGTCGATCCAACTCGCTCTGTTAACAATTCTGGGGATGAAAAACGATGGAGAATAGTATTGTCCACAAATGCTAATCATTTTTTTTCGGCCACGTTGACTCCTTTTTCAGAAATCTGGATTCATCCCCTAGAGAATTCAAAAGAGTAAATTGGCCATAAGTCGGTCCAACTCGCTCTGTTAAGAATTCTGGGAATGGAAAACGATGGAGAATAGTATTGTCCACAAATTCTAATCATTTTTGTTTCGCCCACGTTGACTCCTTTTCCAGAAATCTTGATTCATCCCCTTAAGAATTCAAAAGAGTAAATTGGCTATAAGTCGATCCACCTCGCTCTGTTAACAATTCTAGGGATGAAAAACGATGGAGAATAGTATTGTCCACAAATCCTAATCATTTTTTTTCGCCCACGTTGACTCGTTTTTCAGAAATCTGGATTCATCCCCTAGAAAATTCAAAAGAGTAAATTGGAACACGATACAGGAACACGATACAGAATAGTATTGTCCACAAATCCTAATCATTTTTTTCGCCCATGTTGACTTCTTTTCGAGAAATCTGGATTCATCCCCGAGAGAATTCAAAAGAGAAAATTGACCATAAGTTGGTCCAACTCGCTCTGTTAAAAATTCAAGGGACGAAAAACGATGGAGAATAGTATTTTCCACAAATCCTAATCATTTTTTTCGCCCACGTTGACTCGTTTTTCAGAAATCTGGATTCATCCCTTAGAGAATTCAAAAGAGTAAATTGGCCATAAGTCGGTCCAACTCGCTCTGTTAAAAATTCAAGGGACGAAAAACGATGGAGAATAGTATTTTCCACAAAGCCTAATCATTCTTTTTTTCCCACGTTGACTCCTTTTTCAGAAATATGGATTCATCCCCTAGAGAATTCAAAAGAGTAAATTGGCCATAAGTCGGTCCAACTCGCTCTGTTAAAAATTCTGGGGATAAAAAACGATGGAAAATAGTATTGTCCACAAATCCTAATCATTTTTTTCGCCCATGTTGACTCCTTTTCGAGAAATCTGGATTCAACCCCTAGAGAATTCAAAAGAGTAAATTGGCCATAAGTCGGTCCAACTTGCTCTGTTAAAAAATCTGGGGATGTCCACAAATCCTAATCATTTTTTTTCGCCCATGTTGACTCCTTTTCGAGAAATCTGGATTCATCCCCTAGAGAATTCAAAAGAGTACATTGGCCATAAGTCGGCCCAACTTGCTCTGTTAAAAATTCTGGGGATTGAACACGATACAGAATAGTATTGTCCACAAAGCCTAATCATTTTTTTTCGCCCACGTTGACTACTTTTCCAGAAATCTGGATTCATCCCCTAGAGAATTCAAAAGAATAAATTGGCCATAAGTCGGTCCAACTCGCTCTGTTAAAAATTCTGGGGATGGAACACGATACAGAATAGTATTGTCCACAAAGCCTTATCATTTTTTTTCGCCCACAGTGACTCCTTTTTCAGAAATCTGGATTCATCTCCTAGAGAATTCAAAAGAGTAAATTGGCCATAAGTCGGTCCAACTCAATCTGTTAAAAATTCTAGGGATAGAACACGATGGAAAATAGTATTGTCCACAAATCCTAATCTTTTTTTTTCGCCCACGTTGACTCCTTTTTCAGAAATCTGGATTCATCCCCTAGAGAATTCAAAAGAGTAAATTGGCCATAGGTCGGTCCAGCTCGCTCTGTTAACAATTCTAGGGATGAAAAACGATGGCAAATAGTATTGTTCACAAATCCTAATCTTTTTTTTTCGCCCACGTTGACTCCTTTTTCAGAAATCTGGATTCATCCCCTAGAGAATTCAAAAGAGTAAATTGGCCATAAGTCGGTCCAACTCGCTCTGTTAAGAAATCTGGGAATGGAAAACGATGGAGAATAGTATTGTCCACAAATTCTAATCATTTTTGTTTCGCCCACGTTGACTTCTTTTCCAGAAATCTTGATTCATCCCCTTGAGAATTCAAAAGAGTAAATTGGCTATAAGTCGATCCAACTCGCTCTGTTAACAATTCTAGGGATGAAAAACGATGGAGAATAGTATTGTCCACAAATCCTAATCATTTTTTTTCGCCCACGTTGACTCGTTTTTCAGAAATCTGGATTCATCCCCTAAAAAATTCAAAAGAGTAAATTGGCCATAAGTTGGTCCAACTCGCTCTGTTAAAAACTCTAGGGATGAAAAACGATGGAGAATAGTATTGCCCACAAATCCTTATAATGTTTTTTCGCCCACGTTGACTCCTTTTTCAGAAATCTGGATTCATCCCCTAGAGAATTCAAAAGAGTAAATTGGCCATAAGTCAGTCCAACTTGCTCTGTTAAAAATTCTGGGGATAAAAAATTATGGAAAATAGTATTTTCCACAAATCCTTATCATTTTTTTCACCCACGTTGACTCCTTTTTCAGAAATCTGGATTCATCCCCTAGAGAATTCAAAAGAGTAAATTGGCCATAAGTCAGTCCAACTTGCTCTGTTAAAAATTCTGGGGATAAAAAATTATGGAAAATAGTATTTTCCACAAATCCTTATCATTTTTTTCGCCCACGTTGACTTCTTTTTCAGAAATCTGGATTCATCCCCGAGAGAATTCAAAAGAGTAAATTGGCCATAAGTTGGTCCAACTCGCTCTGTTAAAAATTCTGGGGATAAAAAACGATGGAGAATAGTATTGTCCACAAGTCCTAATCATTTTTGTTTCGCCCACGTTGACTCCTTTTCCAGAAATCTTGATTCATCCACTAGAGAATTCAAAAGAGTAAATTGGCCATAAGTCAGTCCAACTCGCTCTGTTAAAAATTCTGGGGATAAAAAATGATGGAAAATAGTATTGTCCACAAATCCTTATCATTTTTTTTCGCCCACGTTGACTCCTTTTTCAGAAATCTGGATTCATCCCCGAGAGAATTCAAAAGAGTAAATTGGCCATAAGTCGGTCCAACTCGCTCTGTTAAAAATTCTGGGGATAAAAAACGATGGACAATAGTATTGTCCACAAATCCTCATCATTTTTTTCGCCCACGTTGACGCCTTTTTCAGAAATCTGGATGCATCCCCAAGAGAATTCAAAAGAGTAAATTGGCCATAAGTCGGTCCAACTCGCTCTGTTAAAAATTCTGGGGATAAAAAACGATGGAAAATAGTATTGTCCACAAATCCTAATCATTTTTTTTCGCCCACGTTGACTCCTTTTTCAGAAATCTGGATTTATCCCCTAGAGAATTCAAAAGAGTAAATTGGCCATAAGTCGGTTCAACTCGCTCTGTTAAAAAATTCTGGGGATAAAAAACGATGGAGAATAGTATTGTCCACAAATCCTAATCATTTTTTTTCGCCCACGTTGACTCCTTTTTCAGAAATCTTGATTCATCCCCTAGAGAATTCAGAAGAGTAAATTGGCCATAAGTCGGTCCAACTCGCTCTGTTAAAAATTCAAGGGATGAAAAACGATGGAGAATATTAGTGTCCACAAATCCTAATCATTCTTCGCCCACGTTGACTACTTTTTCAGAAATCTGGATTCATCCCCAAGAGAATTCAAAAGAGTAAATTGGCCATAAGTCGGTCCAACTCGCTCTGTTAAAAATTCTGGGGATAAAAAACGATGGAAAATAGTATTGTCCACAAATCCTAATAATTTTTTTTCGCCCACGGTGACTCCTTTTTCAGAAATCTGGATTCATCCCCTAGAGAATTCAGAAGAGTAAATTGGCCATAAGTCGGTCCAACTCGCTCTGTTAAAAATTCAAGGGATGAAAAACGATGGAGAATATTAGTGTCCACAAATCCTAATCATTCTTCGCCCACGTTGACTACTTTTTCAGAAATCTGGATTCATCCCCAAGAGAATTCAAAAGAGTAAATTGGCCATAAGTCGGTCCAACTCGCTCTGTTAAGAAATCTGGGAATGGAAAACGATGGAGAATAGTATTGTCCACAAATTCTAATCATTTTTGTTTCGCCCACGTTGACTTCTTTTCCAGAAATCTTGATTCATCCCCTTGAGAATTCAAAAGAGTAAATTGGCTATAAGTCGATCCAACTCGCTCTGTTAACAATTCTAGGGATGAAAAACGATGGAGAATAGTATTGTCCACAAATCCTAATCATTTTTTTTCGCCCACGTTGACTCGTTTTTCAGAAATCTGGATTCATCCCCTAAAAAATTCAAAAGAGTAAATTGGCCATAAGTTGGTCCAACTCGCTCTGTTAAAAACTCTAGGGATGAAAAACGATGGAGAATAGTATTGCCCACAAATCCTTATAATGTTTTTTCGCCCACGTTGACTCCTTTTTCAGAAATCTGGATTCATCCCCTAGAGAATTCAAAAGAGTAAATTGGCCATAAGTCAGTCCAACTTGCTCTGTTAAAAATTCTGGGGATAAAAAATTATGGAAAATAGTATTTTCCACAAATCCTTATCATTTTTTTCACCCACGTTGACTCCTTTTTCAGAAATCTGGATTCATCCCCTAGAGAATTCAAAAGAGTAAATTGGCCATAAGTCAGTCCAACTTGCTCTGTTAAAAATTCTGGGGATAAAAAATTATGGAAAATAGTATTTTCCACAAATCCTTATCATTTTTTTCGCCCACGTTGACTTCTTTTTCAGAAATCTGGATTCATCCCCTAGAGAATTCAAAAGAATAAATTGGCCATAAGTCTGTCCAACTCGCTCTGTTAAAAATTCTCGGGATGGAAAACGATGGAGAATAGTATTGTCCACAAATTCTAATCATTTTTGTTTCGCCCACGTTGACTCCTTTTCCAGACATCTTGATTCATCCCCTAGAGAATTCAAAAGAGTAAATTGGCTATAAGTCGATCCAACTCGCTCTGTTAACAATTCTGGGGATGAAAAACGATGGAGAATAGTATTGTCCACAAATGCTAATCATTTTTTTTCGGCCACGTTGACTCCTTTTTCAGAAATCTGGATTCATCCCCTAGAGAATTCAAAAGAGTAAATTGGCCATAAGTCGGTCCAACTCGCTCTGTTAAGAATTCTGGGAATGGAAAACGATGGAGAATAGTATTGTCCACAAATTCTAATCATTTTTGTTTCGCCCACGTTGACTCCTTTTCCAGACATCTTGATTCATCCCCTAGAGAATTCAAAAGAGTAAATTGGCTATAAGTCGATCCAACTCGCTCTGTTAACAATTCTGGGGATGAAAAACGATGGAGAATAGTATTGTCCACAAATGCTAATCATTTTTTTTCGGCCACGTTGACTCCTTTTTCAGAAATCTGGATTCATCCCCTAGAGAATTCAAAAGAGTAAATTGGCCATAAGTCGGTCCAACTCGCTCTGTTAAGAATTCTGGGAATGGAAAACGATGGAGAATAGTATTGTCCACAAATTCTAATCATTTTTGTTTCGCCCACGTTGACTCCTTTTCCAGAAATCTTGATTCATCCCCTTGAGAATTCAAAAGAGTAAATTGGCTATAAGTCGATCCAAATCGCTCTGTTGACAATTCTAGGGATGAAAAACGATGGAGAATAGTATTGTCCACAAATTCTAAACATTCTTTTTTGCCCACGTTGACTCCTTTTTCAGAAATCTGGATTCATCCCCTAGAGAATTCAAAAGAATAAATTGGCCATAAGTCTGTCCAACTCGCTCTGTTAAAAATTCTCGGGATGGAAAACGATGGAGAATAGTATTGTCCACAAATTCTAATCATTTTTGTTTCGCCCACGTTGACTCCTTTTCCAGACATCTTGATTCATCCCCTAGAGAATTCAAAAGAGTAAATTGGCTATAAGTCGATCCAACTCGCTCTGTTAACAATTCTGGGGATGAAAAACGATGGAGAATAGTATTGTCCACAAATGCTAATCATTTTTGTTTCGCCCACGTTGACTCCTTTTCCAGACATCTTGATTCATCCCCTAGAGAATTCAAAAGAGTAAATTGGCTATAAGTCGATCCAACTCGCTCTGTTAACAATTCTGGGGATAAAAAACGATGGAAAATAGTATTGTCCACAAATCCTAATCATTTTTTTCGCCCACGTTGACTCCTTTTCCAGACATCTTGATTCATCCCCTAGAGAATTCAAAAGAGTAAATTGGCTATAAGTCGATCCAACTCGCTCTGTTAACAATTCTGGGGATGAAAAACGATGGAGAATAGTATTGTCCACAAATGCTAATCATTTTTTTTCGGCCACGTTGACTCCTTTTTCAGAAATCTGGATTCATCCCCTAGAGAATTCAAAAGAGTAAATTGGCCATAAGTCGGTCCAACTCGCTCTGTTAAGAAATCTGGGAATGGAAAACGATGGAGAATAGTATTGTCCACAAATTCTAATCATTTTTGTTTCGCCCACGTTGACTTCTTTTCCAGAAATCTTGATTCATCCCCTTGAGAATTCAAAAGAGTAAATTGGCTATAAGTCGATCCAAATCGCTCTGTTGACAATTCTAGGGATGAAAAACGATGGAGAATAGTATTGTCCACAAATTCTAAACATTCTTTTTTGCCCACGTTGACTCCTTTTTCAGAAATCTGGATTCATCCCCTAGAGAATTCAAAAGAATAAATTGGCCATAAGTCTGTCCAACTCGCTCTGTTAAAAATTCTCGGGATGGAAAACGATGGAGAATAGTATTGTCCACAAATTCTAATCATTTTTGTTTCGCCCACGTTGACTCCTTTTCCAGACATCTTGATTCATCCCCTAGAGAATTCAAAAGAGTAAATTGGCTATAAGTCGATCCAACTCGCTCTGTTAACAATTCTGGGGATGAAAAACGATGGAGAATAGTATTGTCCACAAATGCTAATCATTTTTTTTCGGCCACGTTGACTCCTTTTTCAGAAATCTGGATTCATCCCCTAGAGAATTCAAAAGAGTAAATTGGCCATAAGTCGGTCCAACTCGCTCTGTTAAGAATTCTGGGAATGGAAAACGATGGAGAATAGTATTGTCCACAAATTCTAATCATTTTTGTTTCGCCCACGTTGACTCCTTTTCCAGAAATCTTGATTCATCCCCTTAAGAATTCAAAAGAGTAAATTGGCTATAAGTCGATCCACCTCGCTCTGTTAACAATTCTAGGGATGAAAAACGATGGAGAATAGTATTGTCCACAAATCCTAATCATTTTTTTTCGCCCACGTTGACTCGTTTTTCAGAAATCTGGATTCATCCCCTAGAAAATTCAAAAGAGTAAATTGGAACACGATACAGGAACACGATACAGAATAGTATTGTCCACAAATCCTAATCATTTTTTTCGCCCATGTTGACTTCTTTTCGAGAAATCTGGATTCATCCCCGAGAGAATTCAAAAGAGAAAATTGACCATAAGTTGGTCCAACTCGCTCTGTTAAAAATTCAAGGGACGAAAAACGATGGAGAATAGTATTTTCCACAAATCCTAATCATTTTTTTCGCCCACGTTGACTCGTTTTTCAGAAATCTGGATTCATCCCTTAGAGAATTCAAAAGAGTAAATTGGCCATAAGTCGGTCCAACTCGCTCTGTTAAAAATTCAAGGGACGAAAAACGATGGAGAATAGTATTTTCCACAAAGCCTAATCATTCTTTTTTTCCCACGTTGACTCCTTTTTCAGAAATATGGATTCATCCCCTAGAGAATTCAAAAGAGTAAATTGGCCATAAGTCGGTCCAACTCGCTCTGTTAAAAATTCTGGGGATAAAAAACGATGGAAAATAGTATTGTCCACAAATCCTAATCATTTTTTTCGCCCATGTTGACTCCTTTTCGAGAAATCTGGATTCAACCCCTAGAGAATTCAAAAGAGTAAATTGGCCATAAGTCGGTCCAACTTGCTCTGTTAAAAAATCTGGGGATGTCCACAAATCCTAATCATTTTTTTTCGCCCATGTTGACTCCTTTTCGAGAAATCTGGATTCATCCCCTAGAGAATTCAAAAGAGTACATTGGCCATAAGTCGGCCCAACTTGCTCTGTTAAAAATTCTGGGGATTGAACACGATACAGAATAGTATTGTCCACAAAGCCTAATCATTTTTTTTCGCCCACGTTGACTACTTTTCCAGAAATCTGGATTCATCCCCTAGAGAATTCAAAAGAATAAATTGGCCATAAGTCGGTCCAACTCGCTCTGTTAAAAATTCTGGGGATGGAACACGATACAGAATAGTATTGTCCACAAAGCCTTATCATTTTTTTTCGCCCACAGTGACTCCTTTTTCAGAAATCTGGATTCATCTCCTAGAGAATTCAAAAGAGTAAATTGGCCATAAGTCGGTCCAACTCAATCTGTTAAAAATTCTAGGGATAGAACACGATGGAAAATAGTATTGTCCACAAATCCTAATCTTTTTTTTTCGCCCACGTTGACTCCTTTTTCAGAAATCTGGATTCATCCCCTAGAGAATTCAAAAGAGTAAATTGGCCATAGGTCGGTCCAGCTCGCTCTGTTAACAATTCTAGGGATGAAAAACGATGGCAAATAGTATTGTTCACAAATCCTAATCTTTTTTTTTCGCCCACGTTGACTCCTTTTTCAGAAATCTGGATTCATCCCCTAGAGAATTCAAAAGAGTAAATTGGCCATAAGTCGGTCCAACTCGCTCTGTTAAGAAATCTGGGAATGGAAAACGATGGAGAATAGTATTGTCCACAAATTCTAATCATTTTTGTTTCGCCCACGTTGACTTCTTTTCCAGAAATCTTGATTCATCCCCTTGAGAATTCAAAAGAGTAAATTGGCTATAAGTCGATCCAACTCGCTCTGTTAACAATTCTAGGGATGAAAAACGATGGAGAATAGTATTGTCCACAAATCCTAATCATTTTTTTTCGCCCACGTTGACTCGTTTTTCAGAAATCTGGATTCATCCCCTAAAAAATTCAAAAGAGTAAATTGGCCATAAGTTGGTCCAACTCGCTCTGTTAAAAACTCTAGGGATGAAAAACGATGGAGAATAGTATTGCCCACAAATCCTTATAATGTTTTTTCGCCCACGTTGACTCCTTTTTCAGAAATCTGGATTCATCCCCTAGAGAATTCAAAAGAGTAAATTGGCCATAAGTCAGTCCAACTTGCTCTGTTAAAAATTCTGGGGATAAAAAATTATGGAAAATAGTATTTTCCACAAATCCTTATCATTTTTTTCACCCACGTTGACTCCTTTTTCAGAAATCTGGATTCATCCCCTAGAGAATTCAAAAGAGTAAATTGGCCATAAGTCAGTCCAACTTGCTCTGTTAAAAATTCTGGGGATAAAAAATTATGGAAAATAGTATTTTCCACAAATCCTTATCATTTTTTTCGCCCACGTTGACTTCTTTTTCAGAAATCTGGATTCATCCCCGAGAGAATTCAAAAGAGTAAATTGGCCATAAGTTGGTCCAACTCGCTCTGTTAAAAATTCTGGGGATAAAAAACGATGGAGAATAGTATTGTCCACAAGTCCTAATCATTTTTGTTTCGCCCACGTTGACTCCTTTTCCAGAAATCTTGATTCATCCACTAGAGAATTCAAAAGAGTAAATTGGCCATAAGTCAGTCCAACTCGCTCTGTTAAAAATTCTGGGGATAAAAAATGATGGAAAATAGTATTGTCCACAAATCCTTATCATTTTTTTTCGCCCACGTTGACTCCTTTTTCAGAAATCTGGATTCATCCCCGAGAGAATTCAAAAGAGTAAATTGGCCATAAGTCGGTCCAACTCGCTCTGTTAAAAATTCTGGGGATAAAAAACGATGGACAATAGTATTGTCCACAAATCCTCATCATTTTTTCGCCCACGTTGACGCCTTTTTCAGAAATCTGGATGCATCCCCAAGAGAATTCAAAAGAGTAAATTGGCCATAAGTCGGTCCAACTCGCTCTGTTAAAAATTCTGGGGATAAAAAACGATGGAAAATAGTATTGTCCACAAATCCTAATCATTTTTTTTCGCCCACGTTGACTCCTTTTTCAGAAATCTGGATTTATCCCCTAGAGAATTCAAAAGAGTAAATTGGCCATAAGTCGGTTCAACTCGCTCTGTTAAAAAATTCTGGGGATAAAAAACGATGGAGAATAGTATTGTCCACAAATCCTAATCATTTTTTTTCGCCCACGTTGACTCCTTTTTCAGAAATCTTGATTCATCCCCTAGAGAATTCAGAAGAGTAAATTGGCCATAAGTCGGTCCAACTCGCTCTGTTAAAAATTCAAGGGATGAAAAACGATGGAGAATATTAGTGTCCACAAATCCTAATCATTCTTCGCCCACGTTGACTACTTTTTCAGAAATCTGGATTCATCCCCAAGAGAATTCAAAAGAGTAAATTGGCCATAAGTCGGTCCAACTCGCTCTGTTAAAAATTCTGGGGATAAAAAACGATGGAAAATAGTATTGTCCACAAATCCTAATCATTTTTTTCGCCCACGTTGACTCCTTTTTCAGAAATCTGGATTCATCTCCTAGAGAATTCAAAAGAGTAAATTGGCCATAAGTCGGTCCAACTCGCTCAGTTAAAAAATTCTGGGGATAAAAAACGATGGAGAATAGTATTGTCCACAAATCCTTATTATTTTTTTTCGCCCACGTTGACTCCTTTTTCAGAAATCTGGATTCATCCCCTAGAGAATTCAAAAGAGTAAATTGGCCATAAGTCGGTCCAACTCGCTCTGTTAAAAATTCTGGGGATGGAACACGATACAGAATAGTATTGTCCACAAAGCCTAATTATCTTTTTTTTCGCCCACGTTGACTCCTTTTCCAGAAATCGGGATTCATCCCCTAGAGAATTCAAAAGAGTAAATTGGCCATAGGTCGGTCCAGCTCGCTCTGTTAACAATTCTAGGGATGAAAAACGATGGAGAATAGTATTGTCCACAAATCCTAATCATTTTTTTATCGCCCACGTTGACTCCTTTTTCAGAAATCTGGATTCATCCCCTAGAGAATTCAAAAGAGTAAATTGGCTATAAGTCGATCCAACTCGCTCTGTTAACAATTCTAGGGATGAAAAACGATGGAGAATAGTATTGTCCACAAATCCTAATCATTTTTTTCGCCCACGTTGACTCCTTTTTCAGAAATCTGGATTCATCCCCTAGAGAATTCAAAAGAGTAAATTGGCCATAAGTCGGTCCAACTCGCTCTGTTAAAAATTCAAGGGATGAAAAACGATGGAGAATATTATTGTCCACAAATCCTAATCATTATTTTTTGCCCACGTTGACTGCTTTTTCAGAAATCTGGATTCATCCCCAAGAGAAATCAAAAGAGTAAATTGGCCATAAGTCGGTCCAACTCGCTCTGTTAAAAATTCTGGGGATAAAAAACGATGGAAAATAGTATTGTCCACAAATCCTAATCATTTTTTTTCGCCCACGTTGACTCCTTTTTCAGAAATCTGGATTCATCCCCTAGAGAATTCAAAAGAGTAAATTGGCCATAAGTCGGTCCAACTCGCTCTGTTAAAAAATTCTGGGGATAAAAAACGATGGAGAATAGTATTGTCCACAAATCCTAATCATTTTTTTTCGCCCACGTTGACCCCTTTTTCAGAAATCTGGATTCATCCCCTAGAGAATTCAAAAGAGTAAATTGGCCATAAGTCGGTCCAACTCGCTCTGTTAAAAATTCAAGGGATGAAAAACGATGGAAAATAGTATAGTCCACAAATCCTAATCATTTTTTTTCGCCCACGTTGACTCCTTTTTCAGAAATCTGGATTCATCCCCTAGAGAATTCAAAAGAGTAAATTGGCCATAAGTCGGTCCAACTCGCTCTGTTAAAAAATTCTGGGGATAAAAAACGATGGAGAATAGTATTGTCCACAAATCCTTATCATTTTTTTTCGCCCACGTTGACCCCTTTTTCAGAAATCTGGATTCATCCCCTAGAGTATTCAAAAGAGTAAATTGGCCATAAGTCGGACCAACACGCTCTGTTAAAAATTCAAGGGATAAAAAACGATGGAGAATAGTATTGTCCACAAATCCTAATCATTCTTTTTCGCCCACGCTGACTCCTTTTTCAGAAATCTGGATTCATCCCCTAGAGAATTCAAAAGAGTAAATTAGCCATAAGTCGGTCCTACTCGCTCTGTTAAAAATTCTGGGGATGGAAAACGATGCAGAATAGTATTGTCCACAAATCCTAATCATTTTTTTCGCCCATGTTGACTCCTTTTCGAGAAATCTGGATTCATCCCCTAGAGAATTTAAAAGAGTAAATTGGCCATAAGTCGGCCCAACTTGCTCTGTTAAAAATTTAGGGGATGAAAAACGATGGAGAATAGTATTGTCCACAAATCCTAATCATTTTTTTTCGCCCACGTTGGCTCCTTTTTCAGAAATCTGGATTCATCCCCTAGAGAATTCAAAAGAGTAAATTGGCCATAAGTCGGTCCAACTCGCTCTGTTAAAAATTCAAGGGATGAAAAACGATGGAGAATAGTATTGTCCACAAATCCTAATCATTTTTTTTCGCCCACGTTGGCTCCTTTTTCATAAATCTGGATTCATCCCCTAGAGAATTCAAAAGAGTAAATTGGCCATAAGTCGGTCCAACTCGCAATGTTAAAAATTCAAGGGACGACAAACGATGGAGAATAGTATTGTCCACAAATCCTAATCATTGTTTTTCGCCCACGTTGACTCCTTTTTCAGAAATCTGGATTCATCCCCTAGAGAATTCAAGAGTAAATTAGCCATAAGCCGGTCCAACTCGCTCTGTTAAAAATTCTGGGGATGAAAAACGATGGAGAATAGTATTGTCCACAAATCCTAATCATTTTTTTTCGCCCACGTTGGCTCCTTTTTCATAAATCTGGATTCATCCCCTAGAGAATTCAAAAGAGTAAATTGGCCATAAGTCGGTCCAACTCGCAATGTTAAAAATTCAAGGGACGAAAAACGATGGAGAATAGTATTGTCCACAAATCCTAATCATTGTTTTTCGCCCACGTTGACTCCTTTTTCAGAAATCTGGATTCATCCCCTAGAGAAATCAAAAGAGTAAATTGGCCATAAGTCGGTCCAACTCGCTGTGTTAAAAATTCAAGGGATGAAAAACGATGGAGAATATTATTGTCCACAAATCCTAATCATTCTTTTTCGCCCACGTTGACTCCTTTTCCAGAAATCTGGATTCATCCCCTAGAGAATTCAAAAGAGTAAATTGGCCATAAGTCGGTCCAACTCGCAATGTTAAAAATTCAAGGGACGAAAAACGATGGAGAATAGTATTGTCCACAAATCCTAATCATTGTTTTTCGCCCACGTTGACTCCTTTTTCAGAAATCTGGATTCATCCCCTAGAGAAGTCAAGAGTAAATTAGCCATAAGTCGGTCCAACTCGCTGTGTTAAAAATTCAAGGGATGAAAAACGATGGAGAATATTACTGTCCACAAATCCTAATCATTCTTTTTCGCCCACGTTGACTCCTTTTCCAGAAATCTGGATTCATCCCCTAGAGAATTCAAAAGAGTAAATTGGCCATAAGTCGGTCCAACTCGCAATGTTAAAAATTCAAGGGACGAAAAACGATGGAGAATAGTATTGTCCACAAATCCTAATCATTGTTTTTCGCCCACGTTGACTCCTTTTTCAGAAATCTGGATTCATCCCCTAGAGAAGTCAATAGTAAATTGGCCATAAGTCGGTCCAACTCGCTGTGTTAAAAATTCAAGGGATGAAAAACGATGGAGAATATTATTGTCCACAAATCCTAATCATTCTTTTTCGCCCACGTTGACTCCTTTTCCAGAAATCTGGATTCATCCCCTAGAGAATTCAAAAGAGTAAATTGGCCATAAGTCGGTCCAACTCGCAATGTTAAAAATTCAAGGGACGAAAAACGATGGAGAATAGTATTGTCCACAAATCCTAATCATTTTTTTTCGCCCACGTTGACTCCTTTTTCAGAAATCTGGATTCATCCCCTAGAGAATTCAAAAGAGTAAATTGGCCATAAGTCGGTCCAACTCGCTCTGTTAAAAAATTCTGGGGATAAAAAACGATGGAGAATAGTATTGTCCACAAATCCTTATCATTTTTTTTCGCCCACGTTGACCCCTTTTTCAGAAATCTGGATTCATCCCCTAGAGTATTCAAAAGAGTAAATTGGCCATAAGTCGGTCCAACACGCTCTGTTAAAAATTCAAGGGATAAAAAACGATGGAGAATAGTATTGTCCACAAATCCTAATCATTCTTTTTCGCCCACGTTGACTCCTTTTTCAGAAATCTGGATTCATCCCCTAGAGAATTCAAAAGAGTAAATTAGCCATAAGTCGGTCCTACTCGCTCTGTTAAAAATTCTGGGGATGGAAAACGATGCAGAATAGTATTGTCCACAAATCCTAATCATTTTTTTCGCCCATGTTGACTCCTTTTCGAGAAATCTGGATTCATCCCCTAGAGAATTTAAAAGAGTAAATTGGCCATAAGTCGGCCCAACTTGCTCTGTTAAAAATTCAGGGGATGAAAAACGATGGAGAATAGTATTGTCCACAAATCCTAATCATTTTTTTTCGCCCACGTTGGCTCCTTTTCCAGAAATCTGGATTCATCCCCTAGAGAATTCAAAAGAGTAAATTGGCCATAAGTCGGTCCAACTCGCTCTGTTAAAAATTCTGGGGATGGAAAACGATGCAGAATAGTATTGTCCACAAATCCTAATCATTTTTTTTTCGCCCACGTTGACTCCTTTTTCAGAAATCTGGATTCATCCCCTAGAGAATTCAAAAGAATAAATTGGCCATAAGTCGGTCCAACTCGCTCTGTTAAAAATTCTCGGCATGGAGAACGATGGAGAATAGTATTGTCCACAAACTCTAATCATTTTTGTTTCGCCCACGTTGACTCCTTTTCCAGAAATCTTGATTCATCCCCTAGAGAATTCAAAAGAGTAAATTGGCTATAAGTCGATCCAAGTCGCTCTGTTAACAATTCTAGGGATGAAAAACGATGGAGAATAGTATTGTCCACAAATCCTAATCATTTTTTTTCGCCCACGTTGACTCCTTTTTCAGAAATCTGGATTCATCCCCTAGAGAAATCAAAAGAGTAAATTGGCCATAAGTCGGTCCAACTCGCTGTGTTAAAAATTCAAGGGATGAAAAACGATGGAGAATATTATTGTCCACAAATCCTAATCATTCTTTTTCGCCCACGTTGACTCCTTTTCCAGAAATCTGGATTCATCCCCAAGAGAATTCAAAAGTGTAAATTGGCCATAAGTCGGTCCAACTCACCCTGTTAAAAATTCTGGGGATAAAAAACGATGGAAAATAGTATTGTCCACAAATCCTAATCATTTTTTTTCGCCCACGTTGACTCCTTTTTCAGAAATCTGGATTCATCCCCTAGAGAATTCAAAAGAGTAAATTGGACATAAGTCGGTCCAACTCGCTCTGTTAAAAAATTCTGGGGATAAAAAACGATGGAGAATAGTAT
Organism: Pollenia labialis; assembly: GCA_949318255.1. NCBI lineage: Eukaryota > Metazoa > Arthropoda > Insecta > Diptera > Polleniidae > Pollenia > Pollenia labialis. Next base: position 75,254,339 of record OX439139.1, read on the forward strand.
TGTCCACAAATCCTAATCATTTTTTTCGCCCACGTTGACCCCTTTTTCAGAAATCTGGATTCATCCCCTAGAGAATTCAAAAGAGTAAATTGGCCATAAGTCGGTCCAACTCGCTCTGTTAAAAATGTAAGGGATGAAAAACGATGGAAAATAGTATTGTCCACAAATCCTAATCATTTTTTTTCGCCCACGTTGAATCCTTTTTCAGAAATCTGGATTCATCCCCTAGAGAATTCAAAAGAGTAAATTGGCCATAAGTCGGTCCAACTCGCTCTATTAAAAAATTCTGGGGATAAAAAACGATGGAGAATAGTACTGTCCACAAATCCTAATCATTTTTTTTCGCCCACGTTGACTCCTTTTCCAGAAATCGGGATTCATCCCCTAGAGAATTCAAAAGAGTAAATTGGCCATAGGTCGGTGTTGAACCGTGTTCAACCTGGTTTTTATACTTTTTATTTACTCCTTTTGCTGAACCCAAATATGTAAATATTTGCCTTTTTTATTTATCGTTTTTTTTCATATAATTGAATTCGCCCGTGAATAGCGGCTTTTGTTTTTTCTACATGATATTTATATGTGTATATTTTGTTCATTTTTCGCTACATAATTTTTTGTTAGTCAGTAAGAGTTAGACTTGTATACTCAATAAAGCAAGAAGCTTTCAATTAAAGACAATTCGTGTATTTAGTTTTTTTTCTAAAAGTTGTGGGAAAAGGAGTTACCTAAGCCCCACATAATTGGTCCTTCGAAAAAGTTCTAGAATAGGCTAGAACAGGAAAAAATTAGCGACTTGGTGTCCACAAATAGCATTGGCAGTTGTCCCTCCCGACGGCAACTTAAAATTTCAACCATAAAGGACACTAGGGTTTGTCCAACAACAAAAGGCAAAAGTGTTGTCTGACACCAAATACATTTAAATTTCATCGTGCTTACAGCAGAGTAATAAAGGTACTACATTGTGCATCCCGTGCCAGTGAAAAAGTCAACAACTAAAAAGTCTTATTTGTAAATTCAATTTGGGATACAACTTACATACATACAAAGCAAAAGGGTCCACAAGACAGAATAAAGTTAGTTAGAATAAACGCAGGAGAAAATTAAGGTATGTACTGTGTTTATTAGTTATTTTGTGCGACAACTATTTTTCTCTATCAAAAATTAATTAAAAAATCAACTTGGCAAAGAAGATAATAAAAAGACGGCCATTATCATAACACACTCCATGTAAAATATAACCCTAAAAGATTTGGTTAAAATACATGAGAAAGTTTGCCCAAAATCAAATTCAAAAACACAAATCGTTAAAACTCAAAATACCACTAACAATACCACTAATAATACCACCAATAATACCACTAAAAAGTACCATCACTAATATAGAAAGAGATAACTACAATCTCAACAACTCACAAATTATCTTGTTGTCAAATTCACTCTACAAATGTTCCATTTCAACTTGTTCCTATTACTGCAATAACTTCACATAAGAAGTAAGAAGAAAAAGAAAAACATAAATGGTGACTTTAAACAAGTGCGGCAGTGCAAAAAGTTTAAATATATTTAAAAAGTTTATAAAACTAAAAGAAAAATTAATAATCAATAATAATCAAACAATAAAAAAAAAGTGAAGTGCCGGTAAAAAATATAATCCCAAAAAACATTGTGCTTAACAAAAAATAAATAATTAAGTATTTTGCTAAATACCTATTAAGAGAAAATACATACATTGGTATTTACACCAAATAAAAAATCAAAAAAAATCTTGAAAAATAGCAAAATATAAAAGTTAGTTTACCAAATAAAAAAAACAGATCAAAAATATTCGTTTAAAAGTGCAGCAAAATACATATGTATGTATGTAAGTACCTACAAGGGAATAAAAATTTAAGCACAAATTATTTACAACAACAGCAACAACGTCAATAGCAAGGCATTTTGAACAACAAAATAAAACCGTAACAACACAAGTTGCGGTGACGTCACAACATTTGTTAATTTATTGTGTGTCAGAGGTTCCCTAATAGTAAAATATAAGAACACATATTATTCAAGGTGAGTGTTATGAGATATAACTTTTACTTGAAAATATAACATCAGGTGGATAGGGAAACTAATAAAATGTAAATACCTATATTTACAAAATAAAATTATCGTGAGGAAAATATTTTTACGGAACAATCAACTTAAGTGGTTTAGTGGTACATCAAAAACTTTTAATTTTGAAAACATTAAAAAAAACATGTGGTAAATTAATTGTAAAAAGCGAAAAAAAAATTTTCTTTAAAAATTTATGAAACCCGATAAATTAAATATTCATTTTAAATTGAAATATACACAATTTTGAAACACCATAAAAATATATTATAAAAAATAACCGTTTTGGGAGAAAAATAAAAATAATTTGCGACTTTGGTTCACCCTATATACATAGATAATATATAAAGAAAAGATTTTCCGATTCTACAAGAAGACTGTAGTTGCAGAGCGTGGGTTATTTTTTAAGGAATTTTTAAATTCTAATAGAAATTTTATTCAACAAATTGAAAATATTTTCAAAGTTGATCTGTGTCATTAGATTTGTGTTTTCGGTCGGGGTTATACAAAATGTCGGCAAGAAGAAGAAGATGCAAGTTTGATTTGACGCAATTGGTGGCATTCTGCATGAATTTTGAGAGAACTTGTCCTGAAGATTGTTCTTTTGCGTTTCTTGAGGTAAAAAAGCAAGAATGAGAAAGAAGATATGTCAAGTTAGTTGAATCGTATGAAGAATACATGTTAGGAGATGCTGAATCTGAGGGCAGTGAGCAGAAAGACGACCTTTCTTTAAGATACGAAGAAGCTAGCGATTTATATCAGGCCCTAAAAACTAAAATGTTGGAAAAATCAAAAGAAATGAAAATAGAAGAGAAAAGACCTACTAGTACTAGATCCACATTAAAGTTGCCGGCATGCGAAATAGAAAATTTTGAAGGCGGATACTCCAAGTGGCCGGCGTTTCGAGATATGTTCCAGGCAGTTATCGGGAAAGAGTCATCAGTGGCTCCAGCCCAAAAATTATATTATTTGCGAAGCAAAGTGAGGGGGAAGGCCTACCAAGTCATAAAAGATTTCGACTTGGTAGATGATAATTTTCAACTGGCCTGGGAGAAATTAAAAACCAGATTCGAGAATAGAAGGCTCTTGGTACAGGATCAAATTAAAAAGATTCATGCGGTCGCTCCAGCGCAAAATGAAAACATCAAATCTCTCAGGCAAATTCAGAACACAGTTAATGACTGTTTGGCAATTTTAAAGAATTATGCAATTGAGTTGCCCGACTACGATCCATTATTGATTCACATAGTTGTGTCAAAACTTTCTGATGAAACAATAAAAGAGTGGGAGGTTTCTCTAAAAAACCATCGCGAATTGCCCACATGGCCACAACTTAATGGATTTCTTACTGAGCGAATAGACATTTTAGAAAATATGACCGATAGGAAAAAACCCATGCCTAAAGAGAGCCAGTCTTCAAGAACTCATACATTTTACTCTCAGACTGAAAAAAATTATAGTTGCAAGAAATGCAAGCAAAATCACCCTCTTAGGGTTTGTAAATCATTTAAGTCCATGACACCGAGCGAGCGCTTAAAATTTGTTTTTGCGAATAAATATTGTGTCAATTGTCTCTCAACCACTCATTTCAAATCCAAATGTTTGAGCACAGGCTCTTGCAATATATGCAACAAAAAACACCACACCATGCTTCATCTCGAAAAAGAAGAGAATCCAAAGGGTCACTCACAGGGGATAACCCATGATAACGAAAAGCCTTCGACGTCAGGAGGCTTATTCTGAATTGCGATGCGAAAATCAATGCGATGCGAAAATACATAAATGCGAACAATTGCTATTCTGTTTTGCGATTTTCGCAAAGTTTTTTTTTAATCGCATTTCAAATGCGAAAAAGTGGCAAGGCGGTATTCTACATTGCGAAAACAAATGTCAAACACATGTCAAATTCGCAAAATTTATTCGACAACAAAATAGCATTCGCAAAGTACAAACATGTAAGTGAAAGATAATATTTTATTTATTTATTCATCATATATTTATTATTTTATTTAGGGAAGCTAGCAATAAGACCACCAAACCGCGTCAATTTGAAATAATGATAGAATTTATGAATAAGCACAGCCAATTGGCAAGAGGCCATTTGAAAACACCAAATGTACGTCAGCCGGCAAATTCTTTGTGATAAACAACCACCGTGAACCACAGTGCCACAGAATCCATTTTTATTATTTTTTTCTTACAGAATGTCCTAAATAAATTTTATAAACAATTTTCACAGCCAAACACAAAAAATTTATTTATTTTTAATTTGACGTTTGTTGTCACTGACGTTTATTTGAGCAGCGTCGCCACGATTTTAAATAAATTGCGAATGCGATTGCGAAAGTCTAACAGAATACCAATTTTCTTTCGCATCGCATTTCATTTGCGCATCGCATTGATTTTCGCATCGCAATTCAGAATAAGCCTCCAGGTACTCTAGGCGGAACACATACTTTTAACACCCAAGTTGAAAAACTAGCTTATGAAAATCATACCCAGGAAAATGTTCAGGCATACTTAGCTCGTCGCGAAGGAACTACAGTGTTGCCTACCGCACTTATTCATATTGAAGGCGCGGGAGAGTTGTTTGTAACGCAGTTTATTTTTCCAGCTGAGGTATGACTCGGTCTGTCCAGGGTCAATTCGAAGGTCTGCTTCCTTTGAAATGAAACACGGGATGTTTTCGTGTATGTTCGTTTACAATAATTTTAGCAAAGCTTTATTTACGAAACCTTAATCTACGTAATATACTTAAATCTACGACGGCTATCAGATGGTTCTGCGCAGCTGCAAGCGGGAACGGAGGCTGGAACGCGAGGCTGGTGGTGGGCTGGACTGCAGAGGTTGCGGGGGTGCACGGATGCGGTGATGGACTGCGGCCGGACGGTTGCGATCTGGTAAAGAGACTGGTGAGTGGTATAGATATTGGGTGTTAGTTGACCGATGGGTTCGGCTAATTAACTACGGTTGCGAATACCAACGAAATGCGGGAGCGCTGGCGTTCGGGCAAACTACGATAAATACGGGCTCGGATCAAGTCGGCTACCAACGAAATTCGGAGGCGCTGGCGGTCGGCTTAACACGACTAACTACGGTTTCGAATACCAACGAAATGCGGAGGCGCTGGTGTTCGGGCAAAATACGGGTTCGGATCAAGTCGGCTACCAACGAAATTCGGAGGCGCTGGCGGTCGGCTCAACACGACTAACTACGGTAACGTATACCAACGAAATGCGGAGGCGCTGGTGTTCGGGCAAAATACGGGTTCGGATCAAGTCGGCCACCAACGAAATTCGGAGGCGCTGGCGGTCGGCTCAATACGACTAACTACGGTTACGAATACCAACGAAATGCGGGAGCGCTGGCGTTCGGGCAAAATACGGGTTCGGATCAAGTCGGCTACCAACGAAATTCGGAGGCGCTGGCGGTCGGCTCAATACGACTAACTACGGTTACGAATACCAACGAAATGCGGAGGCGCTGGTGTTCGGGCAAAATACGGGTTCGGATCAAGTCGGCTACCAACGAAATTCGGAGGCGCTGGCGGTCGGCTCAATACGACTAACTACGGTTACGAATACCAACGAAATGCGGGGGCGCTGGTGTTCGGGCAAAATACAGGCTCGGATCAAGTCGGCTACCAACGAAATTCGGAGGCGCTGGCGGTCGGCTCAATACGACTAACTACGGTTACGAATACCAACGAAATGCGGAGGCGCTGGTGTTCGGGCGAAATACGGGTTCGGATCAAGTCGGCTACCAACGAAATTCGGGGGCGCTGGCGGTCGGCTCAATACGACTAACTACGGTTACGAATACCAACGAAATGCGGGGGCGCTGGTGTTCGGGCAAAATACAGGCTCGGATCAAGTCGGCTACCAACGAAATTCGGAGGCGCTGGCGGTCGGCTCAATACGACTAACTACGGTTACGAATAGTGCAAGCTACTAAGAGTAAACACTGGGGTTAGCATCAGTTTCTACTCTGTTTGTTTCGAACAAAACCTTGTCTATTTGTTCAAAAATAAAATAAACTAAATGAGACTTCTAACTAACAAAAGTAATTTAGGTAAACAGTAAGGGCATTCATAGTAGTTAGCAAAATAATAAGGGTATTCAAGGTGTTGGGTTACTTATACTTTATGATGTTAGTATTAAATGTATATGTATAGAGTTAGTTTGTAACGTCACGTTACAGTCCCCCCCTACTTTAAATAAAAAAAAAATATTGTGCATTGAAATTTGAAATTTTTTTTTTGTTTTTTTTTTTTTTTTCAAATTCAGTTATATATAATGAATAATAATAAAATAATATCATAATAATAAAAAAAAATAATAATAATTTCATATATATAAAAAAAAATAACAATAATTTCCAAGGCGGGTAATAATAATAATAGTATATAATAATATATAATATCATAATAATAATTAAAAAAAAAATAATAATAATTTCCTACGTGCGGCCCCGTTATTCCTCAGTTAGGGCAATGAATCTTTCGCGACCCTGGCAGCGGAGGCGGACTCTTTCCCCCAAGATCCGGACTTCTACCTTTGGCCTGCCTGCTGGGTATACCATCCACCGTGTGGTTTTCCGTAGGGGGTTCCGCATAACCCTTATGCCACTGAAGAGGTCGGTGGCCTCCTTCAGTCCGGCTTGGTCCCATGGGATGAGGTTGACGACATTGTCCTCTCTCGGGAGTGGCGTTTTGTCGGTGCTCGTTTTGGCAGGAGGTGGGTCATTTTTAGGTTCCTGCGCCGGTTCGTCCATTTGGTCAGGAGCCTGGGAAAGGGGTGCTAACGGTGGTGGTCCTTCCTGCGTGGAGCGTAGGGGTTGCGTGGTTCGGCGTTCCCACATTCGTTTGGCCAGGGAGTCCACTTGTGGATTTCCGGACTGGGCTACTGGGCAGCTTTCAACCGCTTGCACTTTCGCTCGTGCCTCAAAGGGGGGAAGAAATCTTGGGACGTGCCGTGGCATGGCCGTGCGTCTTAAGTAGTCAGTGATTTTGCCAGGTGCTACCGGTATTGTTGCCTTTCTTTCCATCTTGCTGCTACTGCATGAACTGAGAATGTGTCTCCTTTTATACCTTCCGCGGTCGGCGGCTAATAATTCGTCGGCCTCGCTGTTTATGACGCTCTGCATAGCCGGGTTGCGAGGGTAATACCGCTGTTTGATCGGCCGGTCGTGCTTCATATGAATGATTTGTTCCCCCATGGTGCAAGGTCCGGTGATGGTGTCAAATGCTGTTCTTGCCGAGGCCAGCAGCGTGTGCAACTGCGAAGTCTGTTCAGGCGATAGATCATCGTGCGGGATTATGGTGTGCAGTGCATGCAACCGTATCTCGCCCGATGATGGGGCAGCCTGCAGCTCGACTCCGTCGATCAATAGTCGGGCCTGTCGACGCCGCAGGAAATCCATGCCCAAGATGACTGGTTCAGCCAAGCTGTCCAGGGCGGATGCCAGAAGACGTGTTGTACCGCCGCTAGTTCCTACAACCAGTGGATATACCTTGAGGCTGGTTCTGCACGATCCGGCGGCCAACTGGATGCTGCGCTGGTGGTCGCGGGGTCGGATGTTCGCGGCTTCGAGTAGTTGGCGGACACTACCTCCGATATACGTTAGCGTCGATCCCGTGTCGACTAGGGTTCGTATGGTGGTGCCGCAAATGGTGACTGTCAGGTAATATCGACCGTCGGCGGATGGTTCGCTGCGGCAGGCGCAGTCTCGAGTAAGAGTGCCTTCCTGGCCACACCAGGAGCAGAAACGTAGCCCCGGATTTGGGCAATCCCGTCTTATATGGCCTGGTTGCTTGCAGCGCCAACAATGGGTGCTGCGGCAGTATGTAGCGGTGTCGACGTAGTGGGTTGGTTGAGGTCTTCCCTGCCTGGCTTCTTCTTTTCTGAGCAGCTCGTATTCGTTTGTCAGCTCCATTAGTTCATCTAGTGAGCAAAAGTCAGTGCGGCGGACGTATAGCTTGTACTCGCAGCGTACGCCGTCATAGATGCGATCAGTGTGGTCGAGTTTTCGCAGTTCAGGATGCTGCCGTATGAGAGTTTGAAGGCACATGACGTAATCTTTTGCTCTCTCTCGGCCGCCTTGCTTACGGTGGTAGATCGTTTCCTCCAGGTGAGCTAGGTGTCGTCTCGGCAGGAAAAATCGTATGGCTTCTTCCTTGAAGCGGTCCCAGCTGTTGATTTGTTCTCGCTTGACCCGATACCACTGTAAGGCTCTATTCTTCAGGATCTCCAGTAGGGAGAATAGCAAGCGACTACGGTCGAAGCCGTAGCATTCTGCTAGCTCTTCCAGACGTTCGATGAACTCCATCAAATTTTCGCCTCCGTCATATGTGAGGTCCCATCGCCGGATGGTAGCCATGACTTCTGAATCGCTTGGAGCATTCGGTGGAGGCTTCTCGGTACGAGGTACTGCAATGCTGACCGAGCCGAGTAGCGGCCTTCTCTCTTCTTCTAAGACTTCCTCCTCTAGTGCTCGCAAGAGGTTCTCCGATGAGGCTCGTTGTCGTTTCAGGCTTATCAGCTCGCTCAGTTTTCGACGCAGCTGGTCGACGGTGACGCCCTCGGTAACAGAGATGCCATGCTGACGGCAAACTTCCATCAGTTTGTCTTTCCGAAGTAGATAGATCCATCCAAGGGAGTCCGTTCGTAGATTGGTTGGAGTAGATGAGGTTTCGTTGCTTTGGTTTTGGCCCGATCCAGTTCCGTTGGTGAGATGTTTTACCACTGGTTGCGGTTTTGGAATCGGGTCCCTGCTCGGGCGCAATTGTAACGCAGTTTATTTTTCCAGCTGAGGTATGACTCGGTCTGTCCAGGGTCAATTCGAAGGTCTGCTTCCTTTGAAATGAAACACGGGATGTTTTCGTGTATGTTCGTTTACAATAATTTTAGCAAAGCTTTATTTACGAAACCTTAATCTACGTAATACTTAAATCTACGACGGCTATCTGATGGTTCTGCGCAGCTGCAAGCGGGAACGGAGGCTGGAACGCGAGGCTGGTGGTGGGCTGGACTGCAGAGGTTGCGGGGGTGCACGGATGCGGTGCTGGACTGCGGTGCTGGACTGCGGCCGGACGGTTGCGATCTGGTAAAGAGACTGGTGAGTGGTTCTAGATATTGGGTGTTAGTTGACCGATGGGTTCGGCTAATTAACTACGGTTGCGAATACCAACGAAATGCGGGAGCGCTGGCGTTCGGGCAAACTACGATAAATACGGGCTCGGATCAAGTCGGCTACCAACGAAATTCGGAGGCGCTGGCGGTCGGCTTAACACGACTAACTACGGTTACGAATAGCAACGAAATGCGGAGGCGCTGGTGTTCGGGCAAAATACGGGTTCGGATCAAGTCGGCTACCAACGAAATTCGGAGGCGCTGGCGGTCGGCTCAATACGACTAACTACGGTTACGAATACCATCGAAATGCGGGAGCGCTGGCGTTCGGGTAAAATACGGGTTCGGATCAAGTCGGCTACCAACGAAATTCGGAGGCGCTGGCGGTCGGCTCAATACGACTAACTACGGTTACGAATACCAACGAAATGCGGAGGCGCTGGTGTTCGGGCGAAATACGGGTTCGGATCAAGTCGGCTACCAACGAAATTCGGGGGCGCTGGCGGTCGGCTCAATACGACTAACTACGGTTACGAATACCAACGAAATGCGGGGGCGCTGGTGTTCGGGCAAAATACAGGCTCGGATCAAGTCGGCTACCAACGAAATTCGGAGGCGCTGGCGGTCGGCTCAATACGACTAACTACGGTTACGAATAATGCAAGCTACTAAGAGTAAACACCGGGGTTAGCATCAGTTTCTACTCTGTTTGTTTCGAACAAAACCTTGTCTATTTGTTCAAAAATAAAATAAACTAAATGAGACTTCTAACTAACAAAAGTAATTTAGGTAAACAGTAAGGGGATTCATAGTAGTTAGCAAAATAATAAGGGTATTCAAGGTGTTGGGTTACTTATACTTTATGATGTTAGTATTAAATGTATATGTATAGAGTTAGTTTGTAACGTCACGTTACATGTTTAGTATTCGAGCACTATTAGACTCAGGGGCAGAACGAAGCTTTATTACCACACGTATTCAACAAAAATTGGCAATCCCAATCGAAACACATCCTCGTCAAATATCAGGTTTCGGGGGAACAATCGTTGGGAGTTCTAAAGGAAGTTGTTACGTTACTGTGAGGTCAAGAGTTTCTGACTTTAAAATAAAAATATTAGCTATTGTAGCTTCTAAGATTGCAAACCTTATTCCCTCACGTCCGGTTGAGCTGCAAAATTATTCAGCCATTAAAAACTTACCTTTGGCAGATCCTCACTTTTATCGACCCGCTGCTATTGACATGATAATAGGAAGCGATTTCCTACCCTTTATAAACCTTGAGGGTGTCCATAAACATATATCAGGAAATCTGGAAGCCCGGGAATCACATTTTGGGTGGTACTTGTCCGGTCCAGATAACATGAGTAACGTTAAAGTTTTTTCTACCACCGTTTCCACGTCTGACGAATTGCTTCTTCATGAACAAATTAAAAAGTTTTGGGAACTTGAGGAAGTTGAACGAGAATTTGCAATAACCGAGGCTGATAGACTTTGTGAAAATTTTTACCAAACTACCACTACTAGGCAGTCAGATGGTCGTTACGTGGTAAGGTTGCCCTTTAAAGAAGAGTATCCAACTAATATATTTTTGGGTCCCTCACGGAACAGCGCTCTGGGACAATATTATAGAATGGAAAAAACTCTCGACAAAACTCCAGATTTAAAAGTAGCATACATGAAAGTTCTACAAGAATATATTGAGCTGGACCATATGGAACTAGTAACTCATCACGAAACTATTGGCGAAAACCAGCTTCTTTTTTTCTACCACATCACGCGGTCATACGGCCTGAGAGTAAATCGACAAAAGTAAGGGTGGTCTTTAATGCCTCCAAGAAGACTAGTAGTGGATTTGCCTTGAACGACGTCCTGCATCCAGGCCCCACGCTTCAGACGGATTTAATGCAAATAGTGCTTAGTTGGCGCTTTTATAAGTTTGTTTTCACGGGCGACATTGAGAAAATGTTCCGCCAAATCGTAGTGCATAAAGATGACCGGCCGTATCAGCAAATATTATTTCGTGAACATTCAGATGGCATGGTTAAAGCATTTCAAATGAAAACCGTCACCTTTGGGGTGAATTGTGCGCCATTCCTGGCTATCCGAACGCTTCGGCAGTTAAGCGAGGACTGCAAATTTCTATATCCGATAGCATCTGCGATTTTGAAGAGCGAGATTTACGTAGATGATATTTTGTCTGGGGGTCATAGTATTGAAGAAGCCAAATTAAAGCAAAGTCAACTCACTCAGGCTTTAAATTCTGCCTGCTTCACCCTGAAGAAAATAACAGCCAATAACGGTGTTTTACTCGAACATTTGGCCCTCGAGGATCTTCTAGACGAAGATTTCTTAAAATTTGATGATTCCAGCAGACTTTTTTTATTATGTGGTAGAGCCGATTCAGATAACTGACAGCAGCACAAAAAGGCAGATATTATCGGTCATTGCAAAGCTGTTCGACCCTTTAGGCTGGTTAGGACCAGTCGTAGTAGTAGCAAAACTCTTCATTCAGGAACTATGGGAGTTAAAGGCAGAATGGGATGAGGGTATCCCACCGCATTTGTTAGTAAAATGGAACACTTTTGTTCGAAATCTACCACAAATTTCTCTTCTCAAGATTCCAAGATGGGTGCATTTTAAGCCGACTCATCAAGTACAGATACACGGGTTCTGCGATTCTTCCGAAAAGGCTTATTGCGGCGCAGTATACCTACGAACCTCTTTATCAACTGAGACTAATTGTAATTTGTTGGTTGCAAAAACTAGGGTTGCACCAATGTAAAAGATCACAATACCAAAACTTGAATTGTGCGGGGCGGTCCTGCTAGCTAAATTAGTAGAGGGCATTATTAAAAATGTAAAGTTCAACTACGAACTATATTTGTGGACGGACTCCTCTATAGTCCTCGGATGGCTACAAAAACCACCACAAACTTTGAAAACTTTTGTGGCAAATCGCATAACAACAATCAACCGTATTGCCAGCAGCAGTTACTGGAAACATGTTAAAACAGAGGACAACCCTGCGGATCTTGGTACCCGGGGTTGTACCTCGCAAGAACTCATTGAAAGCACATTATGGTGGCATGGGCCTACCTGGCTCAGCCAGCCTCCCGATAGGTGGCCTAAGCCACGCGAATTTGATCCCACCGACCTAGAAACTAAAAAGGTATTTACACTTCATGCAGTTGTAAGCGGTGAAACATCTCTAATTCATCCAAGTACCAACACAGAAGATATATTGGAAACGTTCTCCACATTTGCACGAGCACTTAGAGTAATCTGTTATTGCCTTCGTTTCTGCAACCGAGCTCGTAAGCGCGACGTCGATTCTGACGCGTTTATAACGACGAAAGAATTGAGTTTTATCAAAAATCGTTTAATCATTATCGCCCAGCTTAAATATTTTCCCCAAGAATATAAATGTCTACAGAGTAAACAGCCTATTAACAAGAAAAGTAGACTTTCAACTTTATGTCCATATCTTGATAAAAATGGTCTTTTACGTGTTGGGGGAAGACTTGACTTGAGCGACACCCGATTATAATTCCCGAAAAATCTCGCTATGCTACGCTGCTTGTGGAACACACACATAAAATTTTGCTTCATGCTGAACACCATATTATGCTACGAGCCATAAGACAGGGATTCTATATACTCCGTCTTAAAAATCTAGTAAGAAAATGTATTCGAAACTGCAGAACGTGTACTATTTATAAACATAAGATGCAACAACAACTAATGTCAGCGCTCCCACCCGAAAGAGTTAACTTCTCGCTGCCCTTCACCTACTCTGGTGTTGATTTCGCTGGCCCTTTCCATATTAAGTCTTCTAATTTACGAAACGCTAAGCTCATAAAAGGTTATGCAGCTATATTTGTATGCTTCTCCACGAGAGCAGTGCACTTGGAGGCATGTTCAGATCTTTCGACCGACGCACACAAGGACAAATAGCCAAATTAGGACGACAAAAATAGAATTTTTCATTTTGTTAAATGTAACCACTATTGCACTTAATATGTTCTATATACCAGTACGCACTCAACCTATAATTTTTTTTTTTTTAACGCTTCACATTATTCTGTACGTGCGTGCAAAGTATAAGTATCTGTTACACGCACTTATTCTTGTCAGCAGCATCTATAGCGTTTATTGTTTATACACTCGACAATTGTTTGTAAATTTACAGTTTGAAGTTTTTTATAAAAAATTTTAGGCATCAGATATTTAATTTAATTTGCAGTTATTATTAAAATAACAATTTTATGTAGTGTAGATATAGTTTAATGTTTTTATTATGAAATATATTTAAAAATTTACTTTAGCTAGAGCTATAAAAAAAGTTCCACAGAGTTCCACGACGTTTCCTTTCAAGTTAAAACAAACCACCACTAATAAGTGTAAAAAAGTCAAGTGGAGGTCCCCCCGTTTCCCCCTTCAATAGATAGAGCATATTTTGCTTAGGTAGTACACCTAATTCTGAAAATCCCACATGCAAATGACATTTTTTTTAATTCGTTCCAAATTCGTTTAAAAGTTCCAAACAGTTCAACGACTTTTCCTTATAAGTTAAAAAAAACAACTACTATAAAGTGTAAAAAAGTAAAGTGGAGGTCCACCCGTTTCCACTTTCAATAAATAGAGCATATTTTTCTTAGGTATGACATATTATTTTTATTCCATTCATTCTGTGCAGTCTGCTCACAAAATACTTGTGTGCATCATTGATGTATACTTAAACTGCTACGAAAATATATAAAAAGGGGAATTCCGTTACTAAATTGTAACTAACACAACCGCAATAGCAAAGTTTTTCATTCAGTGCAGTTTCCTCACAAAATACTTCTGCGCACCACTGATGTATACTTAAGCTGCTACGAAAATTTATTAGAAAGGGGAATTCCGTAACTACATTGGGTGTACTGAGATCTGTGCTTCAAAAAAGATGAAAATGAAGAGAAAGGAGTTATTTGATGTACTAAGAAACCAACAATTTTATAATTTGTCTACATTAACGTGTAATGAACAACTATTACAGTATATTTTGGTCAAAATTGGTGTTAGTGAGCTTCCTAAAGATTTAATAAAACAAATAAAACTGGAAGTTAAAGTGTTTGTTTCAAAGATGTTTACGAAGTGGCGTGAGCGTGGTTATACTTATGAGCGTTTTAACAAGAAGCACATAAACTGGCTTGACGGAAACCTAAAACTCCCGGAGATACAACCACCACTGCTTCCATTATCGGTAGGAACACATTCAGAACAAAAGATGCGAGGCAGACCCAGAAAATCATTTGAAGAAAGTTCTCATCGCAGTAAGCAAAGACATGTAAGAGCAATTGTATCAGATCTTAATTCAGAAAAATTATGTTTGGCTGCAGAAACAAGCTTGGTGAAATCAGGCAACAGAAGTAAAGCTGAAGTTGTGAAGTTAGCCATCAATTCTTCACCCCACAGTTTAAAAAGAATGAAATTGGCACATGATACTTCTGCTTCTATAAAACCTTACAATCCTGAAGAAGCTTTAGCTCTTATGGTGGACCTTGGATTGACAAGAGAGGATTATATAACGCTGCGACTTGGAGCAAAAGAAAGAGGAGCTAATATGTATCCCTCATATCATGTGATAGGAGAGGCCAAAAGAAAGTGTTATCCAGCAAATATTGAGATAAACGAAAATGAGGCTGTGGTACCGCTTCAAGATCTTCTTGCACATACTACGCAACGTCTGGCTCAAGTTCAGACTGATGTGATACTACAGTATATTTCCACTGACTGTGATACCATTGAAGTTTATTATAAATGGGGCTTGGATGGCAGCGGTGGACACAGTATATATAAACAAAATTTTGCGAATAATTCAGTTTATGCAGACTCTAATATAATTTTATGTACGATTGTGCCACTGCAAATGTGTGAATCTAATGGCAATAATGACAAAATATTTTGGAAGAACATGTCACCATCATCGACCAAGCATTGTCGACCAATTTCATTCAAGATAAAAAAGGAAAACGTCCAAAATGTGAAAGAAGAGTATAACGAAATTCAAAATCAAATATTGCAATTGGGGCCCACATCAATCGTACTTGACGGTAAAGAAATAAAATTTAAACATATCCCTATATCTACAATGCTGGATGGAAAGGCTGTCAACATTTTGAGTGATACTGCAAGTTCACAAGCGTGTAATATTTGTAAAGCTACTCCCAAAATTTTAAACGATTTAGAAAAATTAAGGAATAGAGTCTGTAATGAAGACACCTATAAGTATGGGATTTCGGTGCTACATGCACATATTAGATGTTATGAATATTTACTACATATAGCATACAAATTGGAACTACAGAAATGGCAAGCAAGAGGTGACAGTGCAAAACAAGAAGTAAAAGAAAAAAAGGGTGAAATAGCAACTAAGTTTTATGAACAAATGGGCCTTGTTGTTGACCAGCCGAAACAAGGTGGAGGCAATAGTAATGACGGTAATACTGCACGAAAATTTTTTAAGAATCCTTCGCTCGTTTCAGAAATAACTGGAATTGATAAAGATTTAATAGAAAGATTTGCAAATATACTGTCAATAATTTCTTGTGGGCATTACATCAAGGAAGAAGTATTTAAAAACTATTGCTTTGAAACAGCAGAAATGGCCATTTAACTTTATGGCTGGTTCAAAATGAGTGCCACTGTTCATAAAATTTTAATTCATGGAGCAGATATTATAAAATCGTTACCTTTACCAGTAGGCCAACTGTCAGAAGATGTACTTGAAGCAAGTCACAAAGAGTATAAAAATTTAAGACAATATCACTCCAGAAAAACTTCAAGAGTCAATACCAACAGTGACATATTTAACTGGATGCTGGTTTCTTCGGACCCTGTTGTGACCGATAACCGAAAAAAAGCTAAAAAAAAGTAAAGCAAAATTTAATGAAACTGTATTAAATATGCTAAGGCTGCCCACTTTCTGTGGCAACGAAGAAGAGAATAATGAACAGGAGTTCGATGACGTCCAAGACGATGAAGATGTTAATATAGAATAAAATAAAAATTAATATTGTAATTAAAAAAAAAATGTAAAACAATTAATTATAATTCTTATTATTTTAAGTAGTAGCATCACCAGTTGATCAAATTTAAATAAAAACTTTTAAAAAATATAATTATTAATTCCGTTTTTTATAAGTACATATTCTCGTTTTAAGTTTTTAATTAGGCCTTATGTTTTGAAATTTGAATTTTTAATTTTTAAAAACTGATATCAAAAATCCCGTGTAATAAGTTTTAAGCGAATTCGATAATTTTTTTTAAAATTGTCCGCCATATTGAATCCGCCATTTTGAATTTTTCAAAACTAACATCAGATTCGTAATCAGCGACCCAAAAAAAATCCCGTGTAATAAGTTTTAAGTAAATTCGATCAATTTTTTAAAAATTGTCCGCCATATTGGATCCGCCATTTTGAATTTTTAAAAACTGACATCAGATTCGTAATCAGCAACCCTAAAACCTTTAACGTACTTAGTTTTATTAAAATTTATTGAATCCATATGAAGTAAATAATATTGTCGCGCTAAATCCTCCATTTGTCCCTGTGTGCGACGCATTCTTAGCTTGTTTCGACAGATTCGTCGGACGACGAGGCTTCCCAAAAACCATGTTCTCGGATAATGGCAGAAATTTCCTTGGAGACAGTTCTTCACTACTGAAAACTTACAATGATTTTCTCAAGACCACTGAGAAAGCACTCGTAGAAAAATATAGTGCTCATGATTTCTCCTGGTCATTTATCCCACCTTATGCACCCCACATGGGCGGCCTCTGGGAGGCTGCCGTAAAAAGCATGAAATCACACCCAAAAAAGATCGCTGGAAACCTCAACTTTTCCTTTGAAGAATTTAGCACTATTTTAATTCGTTTTGAGGCAGTATTAAATTCGCGTCCCATGTCCCCTTTGACCGAAAATCTATCGGAGCTACTGCCATTGACCCCGGCCATTTTTTAAGGGGTGCGCCGCTAGTAGCTCCGCCCGAAGCTCCCGAAGAACTCCCACTAGAGAAACTTAGCTTCATTAAGCGGTGGAATCGATTGAAAACCATTCAACACCTTTTTGCGCATCGATGGAAAATCGAATACATCACCGAACTTCAGCGGCGAGCTAAGTGGAAAACCGAACAGCACAATCTCAAGCCTAACGACTTTGTTATTGTCAAGGATGACTTGTTACCACCAACCGAGTGGCGACTTGGCCGCATGGTAAATGTCATCTATGGAAGAGATAGTAAAGTACGATTAGCCGAAATCAAAACGCAAAACGGAAATATAATACGCCCAATCGCAAAATTGTGTATTTTACCATCTTATGATACAAATACAAATAAACCACAAAGCTGTTCAGACTAATCTAAAAGACATACAACACAAATCACCAAAAATTGTATACCTAATCCACCTGATTAAAAAAAGGGGCTTTTATTATAAAGAGAAAAGGTCGCAAAACAAAATTTCTAATAACCCAGTATATTCTTATATTTTTTCTTTTATCCTCTCTAGCTACAGTCATGCCGCGATGCAATCTATGTTTGTAAAATCATGCTGTACGTCATTGCCAAATATTTGTTGCCATGGACATTGAGAAACGCCGAAACTATCTGTTACGATGGAACTATTGTCTAAATTGTATGGCACACACTCATCAAAGATCGGAATGCTACTCCGAAAATCGGTGCGCACTCTGCAAGGGAAAGCACCACTCGATGATACACCAACAGCATCCCCATGATGTCTCAAGTTCAAGCTTTGAGGACGAAAACGCAGATAGTTTGACGACCGAGCAATCCCAAAACAACCCCGAAGAAGAAGAAGAAGTTGAAACCACGCCAGCAAAAATACCTACTCCTCACGAGTTGCTGCGCATGGAGTTCCCAACCCACGCACCATACTGGGAAACCACCATACCGCCACTAGTTCAGGTCACCCTAATCAACAAAGGAAATCCTATGTGGGTTACTTTTCTGTTGGACCACACGTCTACTACCTCATTTCTGCTGCGAAGCGTCGCTGACATTTTCCCCAAATTTACGTCTGACTACCAACGTGGAAATACGCATTATGCCAGATTTGAGGTTGCTCCCACGTTTTATAGGCCAATAGCCCGTTGGTGCCTGCCATTAAAAGATGACGCCATCAATGTCTATCCACCTGTAAACGACCGCCAGTTAATCGAACATTTTAGATGTCTCAGGCCCAAAGCACACCAAAACTTTGCCACTTGTCGCACAATTGATGGGGTTATTGGTAGCCGGACATTAGCCACAATAATGAGGGGCACAGTGATCCAGCAAGAAGAAGGCCTCCCACGAGCTCAACGATCCATATTTGGTTGGGTTATATCCGGTGTATGGAAAGGATGTTCATGCCACACGCATTCTCGCCCGGGAGTATGTTGAACCGTGTTCAACCAGGTTTTTATACTTTTTATTTACTCCTTTTGCTGAACCCAAATATGTAAATATTTGCCTTTTTTATTTATCGTTTTTTTTTTCATATAATTGAATTCGCCCGTGAATAGCGGCTTTTGTTTTTTCTACATGATATTTATATGTGTATATTTTGTTCATTTTTCGCTACATAATTTTTTGTTAGTCAGTAAGAGTTAGACTTGTATACTCAATAAAGCAAGAAGCTTTCAATTAAAGACAATTCGTGTTCTTAGTTTTTTTTCTAAAAGTTGTGGGAAAAGGAGTTACCTAAGCCCCACAGTCCGTCCAGGTCGCTCTGTTAACAATTCTAGGGATGAAAAACGATGGAGAATAGTATTGTCCACAAATCCTAATAATTTTTTTTCGCCCACGTTGACTCCTTTTTCAGAAATCTGGATTCATCCCCTAGAGAATTCAAAAGAATAAATTGGCCATAAGTCGGTCCAACTCGCTCTGTTAAAAATTCTCGGCATGGAGAACGATGGAGAATAGTATTGTCCACAAATTCTAATTATTTTTGTTTCGCCCACGTTGACTCCTTTTCCAGAAATCTTGATTCATCCCCTAGAGAATTCAAAAGAGTAAATTGGCTATAAGTCGATCCAACTCGCTCTGTTAACAACTCTAGGGATGAAAAACGATGGAGAATAATATTGTCCACAAATCCTAATCATTTTTTCGCCCACGTTGACTCCTTTTTCAGAAATCTGGATTCATCCCCTAGAGAATTCAAAAGAGTAAATTGGCCATAAGTCGGTCCAACTGGCTCTGTTAAAAATTCAAGGGATGAAAAACGATTGAGAATATTATTGTCCACAAATCCTAATCATTCTTTTTCGCCCACGTTGACTCCTTTTTCAGAAATCTGGATTCATCCCCAAGAGAATTCAAAAGAGTAAATTGGCCATAAGTCGGTCCAACTTGCTCTGTTAAAAATTCTGGGGATAAAAAACGATGGAATAGTATTGTCCACAAATCCTAATCATTTTTTTTCGCCCACGTTGACTCCTTTTTCAGAAATCTGGATTCATCCCCTAGAGAATTCAAAAGAGTAAATTGGCCATAAGTCGGTCCAACTCATTCTATTTAAAAATTCTGGGGATAAAAAACGATGGAGAATAGTACTGTCCACAAATCCTAATCATTTTTTTTCCCCACGTTGACCCCTTTTTCAGAAATCTGGATTCATCCCCTTTTCAGAAATCTGGATTCATCCCCAAGAGAATTCCAAAGAGTAAATTGGCCATAAGTCGGTCCAACTCGCTCTGTTAAAAAATTCTGGGGATAAAAAACGATGGAGAATAGTATTGTCCACAAATCCTAATCATTTTTTTTCGCCCACGTTGACCCCTTTTTCAGAAATCTGGATTCATCCCCTAGAGAGTTCAAAAGAGTAAATTGGCCATATGTCGGTCCAACTCGCTCTGTTAAAAATTCAAGGGATAAAAAACGATGGAGAATAGTATTGTCCACAAATCCTAATCATTCTTTTTCGCCCACGTTGACTCCTTTTTCAGAAATCTGGATTCATCCCCTAGAGAATTCAAAAGAGTAAATTAGCCATAAGTCGGTCCTACTCGCTCTGTTAAAAATTCTGGGGATAAAAAACGATGGAAAATAGTATTGTCCACAAATCCTAATCATTTTTTTCGCCCACGTTGACTCCTTTTTCAGAAATCTGGATTCATCCCCTAGAGAATTCAAAAGAGTAAATTGGCCATAAGTCGGTCCAACTCGCTCTGTTAAAAAATTCTGGGGATAAAAAACGATGCAGAATAGTATTGTCCACAAATCCTAATCATTTTTTTGTCCATGTTGACTCCTTTTCGAGAAATCTGGATTCATCCCCTAGAGAATTTAAAAGAGTAAATTGGCCATAAGTCGGCCCAACTTGCTCTGTTAAAAATTCAGGGGAAGAAAAACGATGGAGAACAGTATTGTCCACAAATCCTAATCATTTTTTTTTTGCCCACGTTGTTTCCTTTTTCAGAAATCTGGATTCATCCCCTAGAGAATTCAAAAGAGTAAATTGGCCATAAGTCGGTCCAACTTGCTCTGTTAAAAATTCAAGGGAAGAAAAACGATGGAGAATATTATTGTCTACAAATCCTAATCATTGTTTTTCGCCCACGTTGACTCCTTTTTCAGAAATCTGGATTCATCCCCTAGAGAATTCAATAGAGTAAATTAGCCATAAGTCGGTCCAACTCGCTCTGTTAAAAATTCTGGGGATGGAAAACGATGCAGAATAGTACTGTCCACAAATCCTAATCATTTTTTTTCGCCCACGTTGACTCCTTTTTCAGAAATCTGGATTCATCCCCTAGAGAATTTAAAAGAATAAATTGGCCATAAGTCGGTCCAACTCGCTCTGTTAAAAATTCTCGGCATCGAGAACGATGGAGAATAGTATTGTCCACAAATTCTAATCATTTTTGTTTCGCCCACGTTGACTTCTTTTCCAGAAATCTTGATTCATCCCCTAGAGAATTCAAAAGAGTAAATTGGCTATAAGTCGATCCAACTCGCTCTGTTAACAATTCTAGGGATGAAAAACGATAGAGAATAGTATTGTCCACAAATCCTAATCATTCTTTTTCGCCCACGTTGACTCCTTTTTCAGAAATCTGGATTCATCCCCAAGAGAATTCAAAAGAGTAAATTGGCCATAAGTCGGTCCAACTCGCTCTGTTAAAAATTCTGGGGATAAAAAACGATGGAAAATAGTATTGTCCACAAATCCTAATCATTTTTTTTCGCCCACGTTGACTTCTTTTTCAGAAATCTGGATTCATCCCCTAGAGAATTCAAAAGAGTAAATTAGCCATAAGTCGGTCCAACTCGCTCTGTTAAAAATTCTGGGGATGAAAAACGATGCAGAATAGTATTGTCCACAAATCCTAATCATTTTATTTCGCCCATGTTGACTCCTTTTCGAGAAATCTGGATTCATCCTCTAGAGAATTCAAAAGAGTAAATTAGCCATAAGTCGGTCCTACTCGCTCTGTTAAAAATTCTGGGGATGAAAAACGATGCAGAATAGTATTGTCCACAAATCCTTATCATTTTTTTTCGCCCACGTTGACCCCTTTTTCAGAAATCTGGATTCTTCCCCTAGAGAATTCAAAAGAGTAAATTGGCCATAAGTCGGTCCAACTCGCTCTGTTAAAAATTCAAGGGATGAAAAACGATGGAAAATAGTATGGTCCACAAATCCTAATCATTTTTTTCGCCCACGTTGACTCCTTTTTCAGAAATCTGGATTCATCCCCTAGAGAATTCAAAAGAGTAAATTGGCCATAAGTCGGTCAAACTCGCTCTGTTAAAAAATTCTGGGGATTAAAAACGATGGAGAATAGTATTGTCCACAAATCCTAATCATTTTTTTTCGCCCTCGTTGACCCCTTTTTCAGAAATCTGGATTCATCCCCTAGAGAGTTCAAAAGAGTAAATTGGCCATATGTCGGTCCAACTCGCTCTGTTAAAAATTCAAGGAATAAAAAACGATGGAGAATAGTATTGTCCACAAATCCTAATCATTTTTTTTCGCCCTCGTTGACTCCTTTTTCAGAAATCTGGATTCATCCCCTAGAGAATTCAAAAGAGTAAATTGGCCATAAGTCGGTCAAACTCGCTCTGTTAAAAAATTCTGGGGATTAAAAACGATGGAGAATAGTATTGTCCACAAATCCTAATCATTCTTTTTCGCCCACGTTGACTTCTTTTTCAGAAATCTGGATTCATCCCCTAGAGAATTCAAAAGAGTAAATTAGCCATAAGTCAGTCCTACTCGCTCTGTTAAAAATTCTTTGGATGGAAAACGATGCAGAATAGTATTGTCCACAAATCCTAATCATTTTTTTGCCCATGTTGACTCCTTTTCGAGAAATCTGGATTCATCCCCTAGAGAATTTAAAAGAGTAAATTGGCCATAAGTCGGCCCAACTTGCTCTGTTAAAAATTCAGGGGATGAAAAATGATGGAGAATAGTATTGTCCACAAATACTAATCATTTTTTTTCGCCCACGTTGTTTCCTTTTTCAGAAATCTGGATTCATCCCCTAGAGAATTCAAAAAAGTAAATTGGCCATAAGTCGGTCCAACTCGCTCTGTTAAAAATTCAAGGGAAGAAAAACGATGGAGAATATTATTGTCTACAAATCCTAATCATTGTTTTTCGCCCACGTTGACTCCTTTTTCAGAAATCTGGATTCATCCCCTAGAGAATTCAATAGAGTAAATTAGCCATAAGTCGGTCCAACTCGCTCTGTTAAATATTCTGGGGATGGAAAACGATGCAGAATAGTATTGTCCACAAATCCTAATCATTTTTTTTCGCCCACGTTGACTCCTTTTTCAGAAATCTGGATTCATTCCCTAGAGAATTTAAAAGAATAAATTGGCCATAAGTCGGTCCAACTCGCTCTGTTAAAAATTCTCGGCATGGAGAACGATGGAGAATAGTATTGTCCACAAATTCTAATCATTTTTGTTTCGCCCACGTTGACTACTTTTCCAGAAATCTTGATTCATCCCCTAGAGAATTCAAAAGAGTAAATTGGCTATAAGTTGATCCAACTCGCTCTGTTAACAATTCTAGGGATGAAAAACGATGGAGAATAGTATTGTCCACAAATCCTAATCATTTTTTTTCGCCCACGTTGACTCCTTTTTCAGAAATCTGGATTCATCCCCTAGAGAATTCGAAAGAGTAAAGTGGCCAGAAGTCGGTCCAACTCGCTCTGTTAAAAATTCAAGGGATGAAAAACGATGGAGAATATTATTGTCCACAAATCCTAATCATTCTTTTTCGCCCACGTTGACTCCTTTTTCAGAAATCTGGATTCATCCCCAACAGAATTCAAAAGAGTAAACTGGCCATAAGTCGGTCCAACTCGCTCTTTTAAAAATTCTGGGGACAAAAAACGATGGAAAATAGTATTGTCCACAAATCCTAATCATTTTTTTTCGCCAACGTTGACTCCTTTTTCAGAAATCTGGATTCATCCCCTAGAGAATTCAAAAGAGTAAATTGGCCATAAGTCGGTCCAACTCGCTCTGTTAAAAAATTCTGGGGATAAAAAACGATGGAGAATAGTATTGTCCACAAATCCTAATCATTTTTTTTCGCCCACGTTGACCCCTTTTTCAGAAATCTGGATTCATCCCCTAGAGAATTCAAAAGAGTAAATTGGTCATAAGTCGGTCCAACTCGCTCTGTTAAAAATTCAAGGGATGAAAAACGATGGAAAATAGTATTGTCCACAAATCCTATTCATTTTTTTTCGCCCACGTTGACTCCTTTTTCAGAAATCTGGATTCATCCCCTAGAGAATTCAAAAGAGTAAATTGGCCATAAGTCGGTCCAACTCTCTTAAAAAATTCTGGGGATAAAAAACGATGGAGAATAGTATTGTCCACAAATCCTAATCATTTTTTTTCGCCCACGTTGACCCCATTTCAGAAATCTGGATTCATCCCCTAGAGAATTCAAAAGAGTAAATTGGTCCTAAGTCGGTCCAACTCGCTCTGTTAAAAATTCAAGGGATGAAAAACGATGGAAAATAGTATTGTCCACAAATCCTAATCATTTTTTTTCGCCCACGTTGACCCCTTTTTCAGAAATCTGGATTCATCCCCTAGAAAATTCAAAAGAGTAAATTGGCCATAAGTCGGTCCAACTCGCTCTGTTAAAAATTCAAGGGATAAAAACGATGGAGAATAGTATTGTCCACAAATCCTAATCATTCTTTTTCGCCCACTTTGACTTCTTTTTCAGAAATCTGTATTAATCCCCTAGAGAATTCAAAAGAGTAAATTAGCCATAAGTCCGTCCAACTCGCTCTGTTAAAAATTCTGGGGATAAAAAACGATGCAGAATAGTATTGTCCACAAATCCTAATCATTTTTTTCGCCCACGTTGACTCCTTTTCGAGAAATCTGGATTCATCCCCTAGAGAATTTAAAAGAGTAAATTGGCCATAAGTCGGCCCAACTTGCTCTGTTAAAAATTCAGGGGATGAAAAACGATGGAGAATAGTATTGTCCACAAATCCTAATCATTTTTTTTCGCCCACGTTGGCTCCTTTTTCAGAAATCTGGATTCATCCCCTAGAGAATTCAAAAGAGTAAATTGGCCATAACTCGGTCCAACTCGCTCTGTTAAAAATTCAAGGGATGAAAAACGATGGAGAATATTATTGTCTACAAATCCTAATCATTCTTTTTCGCCCACGTTGACTCCTTTTTCAGAAATCTGGATTCATCCCCTAGATAATTCAATAGAGTAAATTAGCCATAAGTCGGTCCAACTCGCTCTGTTTAAAATTCTGGGGAAGGAAAACGATGCAGAATAGTATTGTCCACAAATCCTAATCATTTTTTTTCGCCCACGTTGACTCTTTTTCCAGAAATCTGGATTCATCCTCTAGAGAATTCAAAAGAGTAAATTGGCCATAAGTCGGTCCAACTCGCTCTGTTAAAAATTCAAGGGACGGAAAACGATGCAGAATAGTATTGTCCACAAATCCAAATCATTTTTTTCGCCCATGTTGACTCCTTTTTAAGAAATCTGGATTCATCCCCTAGAGAATTTAAAAGAGTAAATTGGCCATAAGTCGGCCCAACTTGCCCTGTTAAAAATTCAGGGGATGAAAAACGATGGAGAATAGTATTGTCCACAAATCCTAATCATTTTTTTTCGCCAACGTTGACTCCTTTTTCAGAAATCTGGATTCATCCCCTAGAGAATTCAAAAGAGTAAATTGGCCATAAGTCGGTCCAACTCGCTCTGTTAAAAAATTCTGGGGATAAAAAACGATGGAGAATAGTATTGTCCACAAATCCTAATCATTTTTTTTCGCCCACGTTGACCCCTTTTTCAGAAATCAGGATTCATCCCCTAGAGAATTCAAAAGAGTAAATTGGTCATAAGTCGGTCCAACTCGCTCTGTTAAAAATTCAAGGGATGAAAAACGATGGAAAATAGTATTGTCCACAAATCCTATTCATTTTTTTTCGCCCACGTTGACTCCTTTTTCAGAAATCTGGATTCATCCCCTAGAGAATTCAAAAGAGTAAATTGGCCATAAGTCGGTCCAACTCTCTTAAAAAATTCTGGGGATAAAAAACGATGGAGAATAGTATTGTCCACAAATCCTAATCATTTTTTTTCGCCCACGTTGACCCCATTTCAGAAATCTGGATTCATCCCCTAGAGAATTCAAAAGAGTAAATTGGTCCTAAGTCGGTCCAACTCGCTCTGTTAAAAATTCAAGGGATAAAAAACGATGGAAAATAGTATTGTCCACAAATCCTAATCATTTTTTTTCGCCCACGTTGACCCCTTTTTCAGAAATCTGGATTCATCCCCTAGAAAATTCAAAAGAGTAAATTGGCCATAAGTCGGTCCAACTCGCTCTGTTAAAAATTCAAGGGATAAAAAACGATGGAGAATAGTATTGTCCACAAATCCTAATCATTCTTTTTCGCCCACTTTGACTTCTTTTTCAGAAATCTGTATTAATCCCCTAGAGAATTCAAAAGAGTAAATTAGCCATAAGTCCGTCCAACTCGCTCTGTTAAAAATTCTGGGGATAAAAAACGATGCAGAATAGTATTGTCCACAAATCCTAATCATTTTTTTTCGCCCACGTTGACTCCTTTTCGAGAAATCTGGATTCATCCCCTAGAGAATTTAAAAGAGTAAATTGGCCATAAGTCGGCCCAACTTGCTCTGTTAAAAATTCAGGGGATGAAAAACGATGGAGAATAGTATTGTCCACAAATCCTAATCATTTTTTTTCGCCCACGTTGGCTCCTTTTTCAGAAATCTGGATTCATCCCCTAGAGAATTCAAAAGAGTAAATTGGCCATAAGTCGGTCCAACTCGCTCTGTTAAAAATTCAGGGGATGAAAAACGATGGAGAATATTATTGTCTACAAATCCTAATCATTCTTTTTCGCCCACGTTGACTCCTTTTTCAGAAATCTGGATTCATCCCCTAGATAATTCAATAGAGTAAATTAGCCATAAGTCGGTCCAACTCGCTCTGTTTAAAATTCTGGGGAAGGAAAACGATGCAGAATAGTATTGTCCACAAATCCTAATCATTTTTTTTCGCCCACGTTGACTCTTTTTCCAGAAATCTGGATTCATCCTCTAGAGAATTCAAAAGAGTAAATTGGCCATAAGTCGGTCCAACTCGCTCTGTTAAAAATTCAAGGGACGGAAAACGATGCAGAATAGTATTGTCCACAAATCCAAATCATTTTTTTCGCCCATGTTGACTCCTTTTTAAGAAATCTGGATTCATCCCCTAGAGAATTTAAAAGAGTAAATTGGCCATAAGTCGGCCCAACTTGCCCTGTTAAAAATTCAGGGGATGAAAAACGATGGAGAATAGTATTGTCCACAAATCCTAATCATTTTTTTTCGCCCACGTTGACTCCTTTTTCAGAAATCTGGATTCATCCCCTAGAGAATTCAAAAGAGTAAATTGGCCATAAGTCGATCCAACTCGCTCTGTTAACAATTCTAGGGATGAAAAACGATGGAGAATAGTATTGTCCACAAATCCTAATCATTTTTTTTCGCCCACGTTGACTCCTTTTTCAGAAATCTGGATTCATCCCCTAGAGAATTCAAAAGAGTAAATTGACCATAAGTCGGTCCAACTCGCTCTGTTAAAAATTCAAGGGATGAAAAACGATGGAGAATATTATTGTCCACAAATCCTAATCATTCTTTTTCGCCCACGTTGACTCCTTTTTCAGAAATCTGGATTCATCCCCTAGAGAATTCAAGAGTAAATTGGCCATAAGTCGGTCCAACTCGCTCTGTTAAAAAATTCTGGGGATAAAAAACGATGGAGAATAGTATTGTCCACAAATCCTAATCATTTTTTTTTCGCCCACGTTGACTCCTTTTTCAGAAATCTGGATTCATCCCCTAGAGAATTCAAAAGAGTAAATTGGCTATAAGTCGATCCAACTCGCTCTGTTAACAATTCTAGGGATGAAAAACGATGGAGAATAGTATTGTCCACAAATCCTAATCATTTTTTTTCGCCCACGTTGACTCCTTTTTCAGAAATCTGGATTCATCCCCTAGAGAATTCAAAAGAGTAAATTGGCCATAAGTCGATCCAACTCGCTCTGTTAACAATTCTAGGGATGAAAAACGATGGAGAATAGTATTGTCCACAAATCCTAATCATTTTTTTCGCCCACGTTGACTCCTTTTTCAGAAATCTGGATTCATCCCCTAGAGAATTCAAAAGAGTAAATTGGCCATAAGTCGGTCCAACTCGCTCTGTTAAAAATTCAAGGGATGAAAAACGATGGAGAATATTATTGTCCACAAATCCTAATCATTCTTTTTCGCCCACGTTGACTCCTTTTTCAGAAATCTGGATTCATCCCCAAGAGAATTCAAAAGAGTAAATTGGCCATAAGTCGCTCCAACTCGCTCTGCTAAAAATTCTGGGGATAAAAAACGATGGAAAATAGTATTGTCCACAAATCCTAATCATTTTTTTTCGCCCACGTTGGCCCCTTTTTCAGAAATCTGGATGCATCCCCTAGAGAATTCAAAAGAGTAAATTGGCCATAAGTCGGTCGAACTC
This sequence comes from Pollenia labialis, assembly GCA_949318255.1. Lineage (NCBI taxonomy): Eukaryota > Metazoa > Arthropoda > Insecta > Diptera > Polleniidae > Pollenia > Pollenia labialis. Next base: position 75,282,674 of record OX439139.1, read on the forward strand.
GCTCTGTTAAAAATTCAAGGGATGAAAAACGATGGAAAATAGTATGGTCCACAAATCCTAATCATTTTTTTTCGCCCACGTTGACTCCTTTTTCAGAAATCTGGATTCATCCCCTAGAGAATTCAAAAGAGTAAATTGGCCATAAGTCGGTCCAACTCGCTCTGTTAAAAAATTCTGGGGATAAAAAACAATGGAGAATAGTATTGTCCACAAATTCTAATCATTTTTGTTTCGCCCACGTTGACTACTTTTCCAGAAATCTTGATTCATCCCCTAGAGAATTCAAAAGAGTAAATTGGCTATAAGTCAATCCAACTCGCTCTGTTAACAATTCTAGGGATGAAAAACGATGGAGAATAGTATTGTCCACAAATCCTAATCATTTTTTTTCGCCCACGTTGACTCCTTTTTCAGAAATCTGGATTCATCCCCTAGAGAATTCGAAAGAGTAAAGTGGCCATAAGTCGGTCCAACTCGCTCTGTTAAACATTCAAGGGATGAAAAACGATGGAGAATATTATTGTCCACAAATCCTAATCATTCTTTTTCGCCCACGTTGACTCCTTTTGCAGAAATCTGGATTCATCCCCAAGAGAATTCAAAAGAGTAAATTGGCCATAAGTCGGTCCAACTCGCTCTTTTAAAAATTCTGGGGATAAAAAACGATGGAAAATAGTATTGTCCACAAATCCTAATCATTTTTTTTTTGCCAACGTTGACTCCTTTTTCAGAAATCTGGATTCATCCCCTAGAGAATTCAAAAGAGTAAATTGGCCATAAGTCGGTCCAACTCGCTCTGTTAAAAAATTCTGGGGATAAAAAACGATGGAGAATAGTATTGTCCACAAATCCTAATCATTTTTTTTCGCCCACGTTGACCCCTTTTTCAGAATTCTGGATTCATCCCCTAGAGAATTCAACAGAGTAAATTGGTCATAAGTCGGTCCAAATCGCTCTGTTAAAAATTCAAGGGATGAAAAACGATGGAAAATAGTATTGTCCACAAATCCTAATCATTTTTTTTCGCCCACGTTGACTCCTTTTTCAGAAATCTGGATTCATCCCCTAGAGAATTCAAAAGAGTAAATTGGCCATAAGTCGGTCCAACTCTCTTAAAAAATTCTGGGGATAAAAAACGATGGAGAATAGTATTGTCCACAAATCCTAATCATTTTTTTTCGCCCACGCTGACCCCTTTTTCAGAAATCTGGATTCATCCCCTAGAAAATTCAAAAGAGTAAATTGGCCATAAGTCGGTCCAACTCGCTCTGTTAAAAATTCAAGGGATAAAAAACGATGGAGAATAGTATTGTCCACAAATCCTAATCATTCTTTTTCGCCCACTTTGACTTCTTTTTCAGAAATCTGTATTCATCCCCTAGAGAATTCAAAAGAGTAAATTAGCCATAAGTCGGTCCAACTCGCTCTGTTAAAAATTCTGGGGATGGAAAACAATGCAGAATAGTATTGTCCACAAATCCTAATCATTTTTTTCGCCCATGTTGACTCCTTTTCGAGATATCTGGATTTATCCCCTAGAGAATTTAAAAGAGTAAATTGGCCATAAGTCGGCCCAACTTGCCCTGTTAAAAATTCAGGGGATGAAAAACGATGGAGAATAGTATTGTCCACAAATCCTAATCATTTTTTTTCGCCCACGTTGGCTCATTTTTCAGAAATCTGGATTCATCCCCTAGAGAATTCAAAAGAGTAAATTGGCCATAAGTCGGTCCAACTCGCTCTGTTAAAAATCCAAGGGATGAAAAACGATGGAGAATATTATTGTCTACAAATCCTAATCATTCTTTTTTGCCCACGTTGACTCCTTTTTCAGAAATCTGGATTCATCCCCTAGAGAATTCAATAGAGTTAATTAGCCATAAGTCGGTCCAACTCGCTCTGTTAAAAATTCTGGGGATAAAAAACGATGGAAAATAGTATTGTCCACAAATCCTAATCATTTTTTTTCGCCCACGTTGACTCCTTTTTCAGAAATCTGGATTCATTCCCTAGAGAATTCAAAAGAGTAAATTGGCCATAAGTCGGTCCAACTCGCTCTGTTAACAATTCTAGGGATGAAAAACGATGGAGAATAGTATTGTCCATAAATCCTAATCATATTTTTTCGCCCACGTTGACTCCTTTTTCAGAAATCTGGATTCATCCCCAAGAGAATTCAAAAGAGTAAATTGGCCATAAGTCGGTCCAACTCGCTCTGTTAAAAATTCTGGGGATAAAAAACGATGGAAAATAGTATTGTCCACAAATCCTAATCATTTTTTTTCGCCCACGTTGACTCCTTTTTCAGAAATCTGGATTCATCCCCTAGAGAATTCAAAAGAGTAAATTGGCCATAAGTCGGTCCAACTCGCTCTGTTAAAAATTCAAGGGATGAAAAACGATGGCGAATATTATTGTCCACAAATCCTAATCATTCTTTTTCGCCCACGTTGACTCCTTTTGCAGAAATCTGGATTCATCCCCTAGAGAATTCAAGAGTAAATTGGCCATAAGTCGGTAACTCGCTCTGTTAAAAAATTCTGGGGATAAAAAACGATGGAGAATAGTATTGTCCACAAATCCTAATCATTTTTTTTCGCCCACGTTGACTCCTTTTTCAGAAATCTGGATTCATCCCCTAGAGAATTCAAAAGAGTAAATTGGCTATAAGTCGATCCAACTCGCTCTGTTAACAATTCTAGGGATGAAAAACGATGGAGAATAGTATTGTCCACAAATCCTAATCATTTTTTTTCGCCCACGTGGACTCCTTTTTCAGAAATCTGGATTCATCCCCTAGAGAATTCAAAAGAGTAAATTGGCCATAAGTCGATCCAACTCGCTCTGTTAACAATTCTAGGGATGAAAAACGATGGAGAATAGTATTGTCCACAAATCCTAATCATTTTTTTCGCCCACGTTGACTCCTTTTTCAGAAATCTGGATTCATCCCCTAGAGAATTCAAAAGAGTAAATTGGCCATAAGTCGGTCCAACTCGCTCTGTTAAAAATTCAAGGGATGAAAAACGATGGAGAATATTATTTTCCACAAATCCTAATCATTCTTTTTCGCCCACGTTGACTCCTTTTTCAGAAATCTGGATTCATCCCCAAGAGAATTCAAAAGAGTAAATTGGCCATAAGTCGGTCCAACTCGCTCTGCTAAAAATTCTGGGGATAAAAAACGATGGAAAATAGTATTTTCCACAAATCCTAATCATTTTTTTTCGCCCACGTTGACTCCTTTTTCAGAAATCTGGATTCATCCCCTAGAGAATTCAAAAGAGTAAATTGGCCATAAGTCGGTCCAACTCGCTCTGTTAAAAAATTCTGGGGATAAAAAACAATGGAGAATAGTATTGTCCACAAATCCTAATCATTTTTTTCGCCCACGTTGGCCCCTTTTTCAGAAATCTGGATGCATCCCCTAGAGAATTCAAAAGAGTAAATTGGCCATAAGTCGGTCGAACTCGCTCTGTTAAAAATTCAAGGGATGAAAAACGATGGAAAATAGTATGGTCCACAAATCCTAATCATTTTTTTTCGCCCACGTTGACTCCTTTTTCAGAAATCTGGATTCATCCCCTAGAGAATTCAAAAGAGTAAATTGGCCATAAGTCGGTCCAACTCGCTCTGTTAAAAAATTCTGGGGATAAAAAACGATGGAGAATAGTATTGTCCACAAATCCTAATCATTTTTTTTCGCCCACGTTGACCCCTTTTTCAGAAATCTGGATTCATCCCCTAGAGAGTTCAAAAGAGTAAATTGGCCATATGTCGGTCCAACTGGCTCTGTTAAAAATTCAAGAGATAAAAAACGATGGAGAATAGTATTGTCCACAAATCCTAATCATTCTTTTTCGCCCACGTTGCCTCCTTTTTCAGAAATCTGGATTCATCCCCTAGAGAATTCAAAAGAGTAAATTAGCCATAAGTCGGTCCTACTCGCTCTGTTAAAAATTCTGGGGATGGAAAGCGATGCAGAATAGTATTGTCCACAAATCCTTATCATTTTTTTGCCCATGTTGACTCCTTTTCGAGAAATCTGGATTCATCCCCTAGAGAATTTAAAAGAGTAAATTGGCCATAAGTCGGCCCAACTTGCTCTGTTAAAAATTCAGGGGATGAAAAACGATGGAGAATAGTATTGTCCACAAATCCTAATCATTTTTTTTCGCCCACGTTGTTTCCTTTTTCAGAAATCTGGATTCATCCCCTAGAGAATTCAAAAGAGTAAATTGGCCATAAGTCGGTCCAACTCGCTCTGTTAAAAATTGAAGGGATAAAAAACGATGGAGAATAGTATTGTCCACAAATCCTAATCATTCTTTTTCGCCCACGTTGACTCCTTTTTCAGAAATCTGGATTTATCCCCAAGAGAATTCAAAAGAGTAAATTGGCCATAAGTCGGTCCAACTCGCTTTGTTAAAAATTCTGGGGATGGAAAACGATGCAGAATAGTATTGTCCACAAATCCTAATCATTTTTTTTCGCCCACGTTGACTCCTTTTTCAGAAATCTGGATTCATCCCCTAGAGAATTTAAAAGAATAAATTGGCCATAAGTCGGTCCAACTCGCGCTGTTAAAAATTCTCGGCATGGAGAACGATGGAGAATAGTATTGTCCACAAATTCTAATCAGTTTTGTTTCGCCCACGTTGACTACTTTTCCAGAAATCTTGATTCATCCCCTAGAGAATTCAAAAGAGTAAATTGGCTATAAGTCGGTCCAACTCGCTCTGTTAAAAATTCAAGGGATGAAAAACGATGGAAAATAGTATTGTCCACAAATCCTAATCATTTTTTTTCGCCCACGTTGACTCCTTTTTCAGAAATCTGGATTCATCCCCTAGAGAATTCAAAAGAGTAAATTGGCCATAAGTCGGTCCAACTCTCTTAAAAAATTCTGGGGATAAAAAACGATGGAGAATAGTATTGTCCACAAATCCTAATCATTTTTTTTCGCCCACGTTGACCCCTTTTTCAGAAATCTGGATTCATCCCCTAGAAAATTCAAAAGAGTAAATTGGCCATAAGTCGGTCCAACTCGCTCTGTTAAAAATTCAAGGGATAAAAAACGATGGAGAATAGTATTGTCCACAAATCCTAATCATTCTTTTTCGCCCACTTCGACTTCTTTTTCAGAAATCTGTATTCATCCCCTAGAGAATTCAAAAGAGTAAATTAGCCATAAGTCGGTCCAACTCGCTCTGTTAAACATTCAAGGGATGAAAAACGATGGAGAATATTATTGTCCACAAATCCTAATCATTCTTTTTCGCCCACGTTGACTCCTTTTGCAGAAATCTGGATTCATCCCCAAGAGAATTCAAAAGAGTAAATTGGCCATAAGTCGGTCCAACTCGCTCTTTTAAAAATTCTGGGGATAAAAAACGATGGAAAATAGTATTGTCCACAAATCCTAATCATTTTTTTTTTGCCAACGTTGACTCCTTTTTCAGAAATCTGGATTCATCCCCTAGAGAATTCAAAAGAGTAAATTGGCCATAAGTCGGTCCAACTCGCTCTGTTAAAAAATTCTGGGGATAAAAAACGATGGAGAATAGTATTGTCCACAAATCCTAATCATTTTTTTTCGCCCACGTTGACCCCTTTTTCAGAATTCTGGATTCATCCCCTAGAGAATTCAACAGAGTAAATTGGTCATAAGTCGGTCCAAATCGCTCTGTTAAAAATTCAAGGGATGAAAAACGATGGAAAATAGTATTGTCCACAAATCCTAATCATTTTTTTTCGCCCACGTTGACTCCTTTTTCAGAAATCTGGATTCATCCCCTAGAGAATTCAAAAGAGTAAATTGGCCATAAGTCGGTCCAACTCTCTTAAAAAATTCTGGGGATAAAAAACGATGGAGAATAGTATTGTCCACAAATCCTAATCATTTTTTTTCGCCCACGCTGACCCCTTTTTCAGAAATCTGGATTCATCCCCTAGAAAATTCAAAAGAGTAAATTGGCCATAAGTCGGTCCAACTCGCTCTGTTAAAAATTCAAGGGATAAAAAACGATGGAGAATAGTATTGTCCACAAATCCTAATCATTCTTTTTCGCCCACTTTGACTTCTTTTTCAGAAATCTGTATTCATCCCCTAGAGAATTCAAAAGAGTAAATTAGCCATAAGTCGGTCCAACTCGCTCTGTTAAAAATTCTGGGGATGGAAAACAATGCAGAATAGTATTGTCCACAAATCCTAATCATTTTTTTCGCCCATGTTGACTCCTTTTCGAGATATCTGGATTTATCCCCTAGAGAATTTAAAAGAGTAAATTGGCCATAAGTCGGCCCAACTTGCCCTGTTAAAAATTCAGGGGATGAAAAACGATGGAGAATAGTATTGTCCACAAATCCTAATCATTTTTTTTCGCCCACGTTGGCTCATTTTTCAGAAATCTGGATTCATCCCCTAGAGAATTCAAAAGAGTAAATTGGCCATAAGTCGGTCCAACTCGCTCTGTTAAAAATCCAAGGGATGAAAAACGATGGAGAATATTATTGTCTACAAATCCTAATCATTCTTTTTTGCCCACGTTGACTCCTTTTTCAGAAATCTGGATTCATCCCCTAGAGAATTCAATAGAGTTAATTAGCCATAAGTCGGTCCAACTCGCTCTGTTAAAAATTCTGGGGATAAAAAACGATGGAAAATAGTATTGTCCACAAATCCTAATCATTTTTTTTCGCCCACGTTGACTCCTTTTTCAGAAATCTGGATTCATTCCCTAGAGAATTCAAAAGAGTAAATTGGCCATAAGTCGGTCCAACTCGCTCTGTTAACAATTCTAGGGATGAAAAACGATGGAGAATAGTATTGTCCATAAATCCTAATCATTTTTTTTCGCCCACGTTGACTCCTTTTTCAGAAATCTGGATTCATCCCCAAGAGAATTCAAAAGAGTAAATTGGCCATAAGTCGGTCCAACTCGCTCTGTTAAAAATTCTGGGGATAAAAAACGATGGAAAATAGTATTGTCCACAAATCCTAATCATTTTTTTTCGCCCACGTTGACTCCTTTTTCAGAAATCTGGATTCATCCCCTAGAGAATTCAAAAGAGTAAATTGGCCATAAGTCGGTCCAACTCGCTCTGTTAAAAATTCAAGGGATGAAAAACGATGGCGAATATTATTGTCCACAAATCCTAATCATTCTTTTTCGCCCACGTTGACTCCTTTTGCAGAAATCTGGATTCATCCCCTAGAGAATTCAAGAGTAAATTGGCCATAAGTCGGTAACTCGCTCTGTTAAAAAATTCTGGGGATAAAAAACGATGGAGAATAGTATTGTCCACAAATCCTAATCATTTTTTTTCGCCCACGTTGACTCCTTTTTCAGAAATCTGGATTCATCCCCTAGAGAATTCAAAAGAGTAAATTGGCTATAAGTCGATCCAACTCGCTCTGTTAACAATTCTAGGGATGAAAAACGATGGAGAATAGTATTGTCCACAAATCCTAATCATTTTTTTTCGCCCACGTTGACTCCTTTTTCAGAAATCTGGATTCATCCCCTAGAGAATTCAAAAGAGTAAATTGGCCATAAGTCGATCCAACTCGCTCTGTTAACAATTCTAGGGATGAAAAACGATGGAGAATAGTATTGTCCACAAATCCTAATCATTTTTTTCGCCCACGTTGACTCCTTTTTCAGAAATCTGGATTCATCCCCTAGAGAATTCAAAAGAGTAAATTGGCCATAAGTCGGTCCAACTCGCTCTGTTAAAAATTCAAGGGATGAAAAACGATGGAGAATATTATTTTCCACAAATCCTAATCATTCTTTTTCGCCCACGTTGACTCCTTTTTCAGAAATCTGGATTCATCCCCAAGAGAATTCAAAAGAGTAAATTGGCCATAAGTCGGTCCAACTCGCTCTGCTAAAAATTCTGGGGATAAAAAACGATGGAAAATAGTATTTTCCACAAATCCTAATCATTTTTTTTCGCCCACGTTGACTCCTTTTTCAGAAATCTGGATTCATCCCCTAGAGAATTCAAAAGAGTAAATTGGCCATAAGTCGGTCCAACTCGCTCTGTTAAAAAATTCTGGGGATAAAAAACAATGGAGAATAGTATTGTCCACAAATCCTAATCATTTTTTTCGCCCACGTTGGCCCCTTTTTCAGAAATCTGGATGCATCCCCTAGAGAATTCAAAAGAGTAAATTGGCCATAAGTCGGTCGAACTCGCTCTGTTAAAAATTCAAGGGATGAAAAACGATGGAAAATAGTATGGTCCACAAATCCTAATCATTTTTTTTCGCCCACGTTGACTCCTTTTTCAGAAATCTGGATTCATCCCCTAGAGAATTCAAAAGAGTAAATTGGCCATAAGTCGGTCCAACTCGCTCTGTTAAAAAATTCTGGGGATAAAAAACGATGGAGAATAGTATTGTCCACAAATCCTAATCATTTTTTTTCGCCCACGTTGACCCCTTTTTCAGAAATCTGGATTCATCCCCTAGAGAGTTCAAAAGAGTAAATTGGCCATATGTCGGTCCAACTGGCTCTGTTAAAAATTCAAGAGATAAAAAACGATGGAGAATAGTATTGTCCACAAATCCTAATCATTCTTTTTCGCCCACGTTGCCTCCTTTTTCAGAAATCTGGATTCATCCCCTAGAGAATTCAAAAGAGTAAATTAGCCATAAGTCGGTCCTACTCGCTCTGTTAAAAATTCTGGGGATGGAAAGCGATGCAGAATAGTATTGTCCACAAATCCTTATCATTTTTTTGCCCATGTTGACTCCTTTTCGAGAAATCTGGATTCATCCCCTAGAGAATTTAAAAGAGTAAATTGGCCATAAGTCGGCCCAACTTGCTCTGTTAAAAATTCAGGGGATGAAAAACGATGGAGAATAGTATTGTCCACAAATCCTAATCATTTTTTTTCGCCCACGTTGTTTCCTTTTTCAGAAATCTGGATTCATCCCCTAGAGAATTCAAAAGAGTAAATTGGCCATAAGTCGGTCCAACTCGCTCTGTTAAAAATTGAAGGGATAAAAAACGATGGAGAATAGTATTGTCCACAAATCCTAATCATTCTTTTTCGCCCACGTTGACTCCTTTTTCAGAAATCTGGATTTATCCCCAAGAGAATTCAAAAGAGTAAATTGGCCATAAGTCGGTCCAACTCGCTTTGTTAAAAATTCTGGGGATGGAAAACGATGCAGAATAGTATTGTCCACAAATCCTAATCATTTTTTTTCGCCCACGTTGACTCCTTTTTCAGAAATCTGGATTCATCCCCTAGAGAATTTAAAAGAATAAATTGGCCATAAGTCGGTCCAACTCGCGCTGTTAAAAATTCTCGGCATGGAGAACGATGGAGAATAGTATTGTCCACAAATTCTAATCAGTTTTGTTTCGCCCACGTTGACTACTTTTCCAGAAATCTTGATTCATCCCCTAGAGAATTCAAAAGAGTAAATTGGCTATAAGTCGGTCCAACTCGCTCTGTTAAAAATTCAAGGGATGAAAAACGATGGAAAATAGTATTGTCCACAAATCCTAATCATTTTTTTTCGCCCACGTTGACTCCTTTTTCAGAAATCTGGATTCATCCCCTAGAGAATTCAAAAGAGTAAATTGGCCATAAGTCGGTCCAACTCTCTTAAAAAATTCTGGGGATAAAAAACGATGGAGAATAGTATTGTCCACAAATCCTAATCATTTTTTTTCGCCCACGTTGACCCCTTTTTCAGAAATCTGGATTCATCCCCTAGAAAATTCAAAAGAGTAAATTGGCCATAAGTCGGTCCAACTCGCTCTGTTAAAAATTCAAGGGATAAAAAACGATGGAGAATAGTATTGTCCACAAATCCTAATCATTCTTTTTCGCCCACTTCGACTTCTTTTTCAGAAATCTGTATTCATCCCCTAGAGAATTCAAAAGAGTAAATTAGCCATAAGTCGGTCCAACTCGCTCTGTTAAAAATTCTGGGGATGAAAAAACGATGCAGAATAGTATTGTCCACAAATCCTAATCATTTTTTTCGCCCATGTTGACTCCTTTTCGAGAAATCTGGATTCATCCCCTAGAGAATTTAAAAGAGTAAATTGGCCATAAGTCGGTCCAACTCGCTCTGTTAAAAATTCAAGGGATGAAAAACGATGGAGAATAGTATTGTCTACAAATCCTAATCATTCTTTTTCGCCCACGTTGACTCCTTTTTCAGAAATCTGGATTCATCCCCTAGAGAATTCAATAGAGTAAATTAGCCATAAGTCGGTCCAACTCGCTCTGTTTAAAATTCTGGGGAAGGAAAACGATGCAGAATAGTATTGTCCACAAATCCTAATCATTTTTTTCGACCACGTTGACTCTTTTTCCAGAAATCTGGATTCATCCTCTAGAGAATTCAAAAGAAGTATATTGGCCATAAGTCGGTCCAACTCGCACTGTTAAAAATTCAAGGGACGGAAAACGATGCAGAATAGTATTGTCCACAAATTCAAATCATTTTTTTCGCCCATGTTGACTCCTTTTTAAGAAATCTGGATTCATCCCCTAGAGAATTTAAAAGAGTAAATTGGCTATAAGTCGATCCAACTCGCTCTGTTAACATTTCTAGGGATGAAAAACGATGGAGAATAGTATTGTCCACAAATCCTAATCATTTTTTTTCGCCCACGTTGACTCCTTTTTCAGAAATCTGGATTCATCCCCTAGAGAATTCAAAAGAGTAAATTGGCCATAAGTCGGTCCAACTCGCTCTGTTAAAAATTCAAGGGATGAAAAACGATGGAGAATATTATTCAACAGCTCTGTTAACAATTCTAGGGATGAAAAACGATGGAGAATAGTATTGTCCACAAATCCTAATCATTTTTTTCGCCCACGTTGACTCCTTTTTCAGAAATCTGGAGTCATCCCCTAGAGAATTCAAAAGAGTAAATTGGCCATAAGTCGGTCCAACTCGCTCTGTTAAAAATTCAAGGGATGAAAAACGATGGAGAATATTATTGTCCACAAATCCTAATCATTCTTTTTCGCCCACGTTGACTCCTTTTTCAGAAATATGGATTCATCCCCAAGAGAATTCAAAAGAGTAAATTGGCCATAAGTCGGTCCAACTCGCTCTGCTAAAAATTCTGGGGATAAAAAACGATGGAAAATAGTATTGTCCACAAATCCTAATCATTTTTTTTCGCCCACGTTGACTCCTTTTTCAGAAATCTGGATTCATCCCCTAGAGAATTCAAAAGAGTAAATTGGCCATAAGTCGGTCCAACTCGCTCTGTTAAAAATTCAAGGGATGAAAAACGATGGAGAATATTATTGTCCACAAATCCTTATCATTCTTTTTCGCCCACGTTGCCTCCTTTTTCAGAAATCTGGATTCATCCCCAAGAGAATTCAAAAGAGTAAATTGGCCATAAGTCGGTCTAACTCGCTCTGTTAAAAATTCTGGGGATAAAAAACGATGGAAAATAGTATTGTCCACAAATCCTAATCATTTTTTTTCGCCCACGTTGACTCCTTTTTCAGAAATCTGGATTCATCCCCTAGAGAATTCAAAAGAGTAAATTGGCCATAAGTCGGTCCAACTCGCTCTGTTAAAAATTCAAGGGATGAAAAACGATGGAGAATATTATTGTCCACAAATCCTAATCATTGTTTTTCGCCCACGTTGACTCCTTTTTCAGAAATCTGGATTCATCCCCTAGAGAATTCAAGAGTAAATTGGCCATAAGTCGGTCCAACTCGCTCTGTTAAAAAATTCTGGGGATAAAAAACGATGGAGAATAGTATTGTCCACAAATCTTAATCATTTTTTTTCACCCACGTTGACTCCTTTTTCAGAAATCTGGATTCATCCCCTAGAGAATTCAAAAGAGTAAATTGGCTATAAGTCGATCCAACTCGCTCTGTTAACAATTCTAGGGATGAAAAACGATGGAGAATAGTATTGTCCACAAATCCTAATCATTTTTTTTCGCCCACGTTGACTCCTTTTTCAGAAATCTGGATTCATCCCCTAGAGAATTTAAAAGAGTAAATTGGCCATAAGTCGATCCAACTCGCTCTGTTAACAATTCTAGGGATGATAAACGATGGAGAATAGTATTGTCCACAAATCCTAATCATTTTTTTCGCCCACGTTGACTCCTTTTTCAGAAATCTGGATTCATCCCCTAGAGAATTCAAAAGAGTAAATTGGCCATAAGTCGGTCCAACTCGCTCTGTTAAAAATTCAAGGGATGAAAAACGATGGAGAATATTATTGTCCACAAATCCTAATCATTCTTTTTCGCCCACGTTGACTCCTTTTTCAGAAATATGGACTCATCCCCAAGAGAATTCAAAAGAGTAAATTGGCCATAAGTCGGTCCAACTCGCTCTGCTAAAAATTCTGGGGAGAAAAAACGATGGAAAATAGTATTTTCCACAAATCCTAATCATTTTTTTTCGCCCACGTTGACTCCTGTTTCAGAAATCTGGATTCATCCCCTAGAGAATTCAAAAGAGTAAATTGGCCATAAGTCGGTCCAACTCGCTCTGTTAAAAAATTTTGGGGATAAAAAACAATGGAGAATAGTATTGTCCACAAATCCTAATCATTTTTTTCGCCCACGTTGACTCCTTTTTCAGAAATCTGGATTCATCCCCTAGAGAATTCAAAAGAGTAAATTGGCCATAAGTCGGTCCAACTCGCTCTGTTAAAAAATGTTGGGGATAAAAAACGATGGAGAATAGTATTGTCCACAAATCCTAATCATTTTTTTCGCCCACGTTGACTCCTTTTTCAGAAATCTGGATTCATCCCCTAGAGAATTCAAAAGAATAAATTGGCCATAAGTCGGTCCAACTCGCTCTGTTAAAAATTCAAGGGTTGAAAAACGATGGAGAATATTATTGTCCACAAATCCTAATCATTCTTTTTCGCCCACGTTGACTCCTTTTTCAGAAATATGGATTCATCCCCAAGAGAATTCAAAAGAGTAAATTGGCCATAAGTCGGTCCAACTCGATCTGCTAAAAATTCTGGGGATAAAAAACGATGGAAAATAGTATTTTCCACAAATCCTAATCATTTTTTTTCGCCCACGGTGACCCCTTTTTCAGAAATCTGGATTCATCCCCTAGAGAATTCAAAAGAGTAAATTGGCCATAAGTCGGTCCAACTCGCTCTGTTAAAAATTCAAGGGATGAAAAACGATGGAAAATAGTATGGTCCACAAATCCTAATCATTCTTTTTCGCCCACGTTGACTCCTTTTTCAGAAATATGGATTCATCCCCAAGAGAATTCAAAAGAGTAAATTGGCCATAAGTCGGTCCAACTCGCTCTGCTAAAAATTCTGGGGAGAAAAAACGATGGAAAATAGTATTTTCCACAAATCCTAATCATTTTTTTTCGCCCACGTTGACTCCTTTTTCAGAAATCTGGATTCATCCCCTAGAGAATTCAAAAGAGTAAATTGGCCATAAGTCGGTCCAACTCGCTCTGTTAAAAAATTTTGGGGATAAAAAACGATGGAGAATAGTATTGTCCACAAATCCTAATCATTTTTTTCGCCCACGTTGACTCCTTTTTCAGAAATCTGGATTCATCCCCTAGAGAATTCAAAAGAATAAATTGGCCATAAGTCGGTCCAACTCGCTCTGTTAACATTTCTAGGGATGAAAAACGATGGAGAATAGTATTGTCCACAAATCCTAATCATTTTTTTTCGCCCACGTTGACTCCTTTTTCAGAAATCTGGATTCATCCCCTAGAGAATTCAAAAGAGTAAATTGGCCATAAGTCGGTCCAACTCGCTCTGTTAAAAATTCAAGGGATGAAAAACGATGGAGAATATTATTCAACAGCTCTGTTAACAATTCTAGGGATGAAAAACGATGGAGAATAGTATTGTCCACAAATCCTAATCATTTTTTTCGCCCACGTTGACTCCTTTTTCAGAAATCTGGAGTCATCCCCTAGAGAATTCAAAAGAGTAAATTGGCCATAAGTCGGTCCAACTCGCTCTGTTAAAAATTCAAGGGATGAAAAACGATGGAGAATATTATTGTCCACAAATCCTAATCATTCTTTTTCGCCCACGTTGACTCCTTTTTCAGAAATATGGATTCATCCCCAAGAGAATTCAAAAGAGTAAATTGGCCATAAGTCGGTCCAACTCGCTCTGCTAAAAATTCTGGGGATAAAAAACGATGGAAAATAGTATTGTCCACAAATCCTAATCATTTTTTTTCGCCCACGTTGACTCCTTTTTCAGAAATCTGGATTCATCCCCTAGAGAATTCAAAAGAGTAAATTGGCCATAAGTCGGTCCAACTCGCTCTGTTAAAAATTCAAGGGATGAAAAACGATGGAGAATATTATTGTCCACAAATCCTTATCATTCTTTTTCGCCCACGTTGCCTCCTTTTTCAGAAATCTGGATTCATCCCCAAGAGAATTCAAAAGAGTAAATTGGCCATAAGTCGGTCTAACTCGCTCTGTTAAAAATTCTGGGGATAAAAAACGATGGAAAATAGTATTGTCCACAAATCCTAATCATTTTTTTTCGCCCACGTTGACTCCTTTTTCAGAAATCTGGATTCATCCCCTAGAGAATTCAAAAGAGTAAATTGGCCATAAGTCGGTCCAACTCGCTCTGTTAAAAATTCAAGGGATGAAAAACGATGGAGAATATTATTGTCCACAAATCCTAATCATTGTTTTTCGCCCACGTTGACTCCTTTTTCAGAAATCTGGATTCATCCCCTAGAGAATTCAAGAGTAAATTGGCCATAAGTCGGTCCAACTCGCTCTGTTAAAAAATTCTGGGGATAAAAAACGATGGAGAATAGTATTGTCCACAAATCTTAATCATTTTTTTTCACCCACGTTGACTCCTTTTTCAGAAATCTGGATTCATCCCCTAGAGAATTCAAAAGAGTAAATTGGCTATAAGTCGATCCAACTCGCTCTGTTAACAATTCTAGGGATGAAAAACGATGGAGAATAGTATTGTCCACAAATCCTAATCATTTTTTTTCGCCCACGTTGACTCCTTTTTCAGAAATCTGGATTCATCCCCTAGAGAATTTAAAAGAGTAAATTGGCCATAAGTCGATCCAACTCGCTCTGTTAACAATTCTAGGGATGATAAACGATGGAGAATAGTATTGTCCACAAATCCTAATCATTTTTTTCGCCCACGTTGACTCCTTTTTCAGAAATCTGGATTCATCCCCTAGAGAATTCAAAAGAGTAAATTGGCCATAAGTCGGTCCAACTCGCTCTGTTAAAAATTCAAGGGATGAAAAACGATGGAGAATATTATTGTCCACAAATCCTAATCATTCTTTTTCGCCCACGTTGACTCCTTTTTCAGAAATATGGATTCATCCCCAAGAGAATTCAAAAGAGTAAATTGGCCATAAGTCGGTCCAACTCGCTCTGCTAAAAATTCTGGGGAGAAAAAACGATGGAAAATAGTATTTTCCACAAATCCTAATCATTTTTTTTCGCCCACGTTGACTCCTGTTTCAGAAATCTGGATTCATCCCCTAGAGAATTCAAAAGAGTAAATTGGCCATAAGTCGGTCCAACTCGCTCTGTTAAAAAATTTTGGGGATAAAAAACAATGGAGAATAGTATTGTCCACAAATCCTAATCATTTTTTTCGCCCACGTTGACTCCTTTTTCAGAAATCTGGATTCATCCCCTAGAGAATTCAAAAGAGTAAATTGGCCATAAGTCGGTCCAACTCGCTCTGTTAAAAAATGTTGGGGATAAAAAACGATGGAGAATAGTATTGTCCACAAATCCTAATCATTTTTTTCGCCCACGTTGACTCCTTTTTCAGAAATCTGGATTCATCCCCTAGAGAATTCAAAAGAATAAATTGGCCATAAGTCGGTCCAACTCGCTCTGTTAAAAATTCAAGGGATGAAAAACGATGGAGAATATTATTGTCCACAAATCCTAATCATTCTTTTTCGCCCACGTTGACTCCTTTTTCAGAAATATGGATTCATCCCCAAGAGAATTCAAAAGAGTAAATTGGCCATAAGTCGGTCCAACTCGATCTGCTAAAAATTCTGGGGATAAAAAACGATGGAAAATAGTATTTTCCACAAATCCTAATCATTTTTTTTCGCCCACGGTGACCCCTTTTTCAGAAATCTGGATTCATCCCCTAGAGAATTCAAAAGAGTAAATTGGCCATAAGTCGGTCCAACTCGCTCTGTTAAAAATTCAAGGGATGAAAAACGATGGAAAATAGTATGGTCCACAAATCCTAATCATTCTTTTTCGCCCACGTTGACTCCTTTTTCAGAAATATGGATTCATCCCCAAGAGAATTCAAAAGAGTAAATTGGCCATAAGTCGGTCCAACTCGCTCTGCTAAAAATTCTGGGGAGAAAAAACGATGGAAAATAGTATTTTCCACAAATCCTAATCATTTTTTTTCGCCCACGTTGACTCCTTTTTCAGAAATCTGGATTCATCCCCTAGAGAATTCAAAAGAGTAAATTGGCCATAAGTCGGTCCAACTCGCTCTGTTAAAAAATTTTGGGGATAAAAAACGATGGAGAATAGTATTGTCCACAAATCCTAATCATTTTTTTCGCCCACGTTGACTCCTTTTTCAGAAATCTGGATTCATCCCCTAGAGAATTCAAAAGAATAAATTGGCCATAAGTCGGTCCAACTCGCTCTGTTAAAAATTCAAGGGATGAAAAACGATGGAGAATATTATTGTCCACAAATCCTAATCATTCTTTTTCGCCCACGTTGACTCCTTTTTCAGAAATATGGATTCATCCCCAAGAGAATTCAAAAGAGTAAATTGGCCATAAGTCGGTCCAACTCGCTCTGCTAAAAATTCTGGGGATAAAAAACGATGGAAAATAGTATTTTCCACAAATCCTAATCATTTTTTTTCGCCCACGTTGACCCCTTTTTCAGAAATCTGGATTCATCCCCTAGAGAATTCAAAAGAGTAAATTGGCCATAAGTCGGTCCAACTCGCTCTGTTAAAAAATTTTGGGGATAAAAAACGATGGAGAATAGTATTGTCCACAAATCCTAATCATTTTTTTCGCCCACGTTGACTCCTTTTTCAGAAATCTGGATTCATCCCCTAGAGAATTCAAAAGAATAAATTGGCCATAAGTCGGTCCAACTCGCTCTGTTAAAAATTCAAGGGATGAAAAACGATGGAGAATATTATTGTCCACAAATCCTAATCATTCTTTTTCGCCCACGTTGACTCCTTTTTCAGAAATATGGATTCATCCCCAAGAGAATTCAAAAGAGTAAATTGGCCATAAGTCGGTCCAACTCGCTCTGCTAAAAATTCTGGGGATAAAAAACGATGGAAAATAGTATTTTCCACAAATCCTAATCATTTTTTTTCGCCCACGTTGACCCCTTTTTCAGAAATCTGGATTCATCCCCTAGAGAATTCAAAAGAGTAAATTGGCCATAAGTCGGTCCAACTCGCTCTGTTAAAAATCCAAGGGATGAAAAACGATGGAGAATATTATTGTCTACAAATCCTAATCATTCTTTTTTGCCCACGTTGACTCCTTTTTCAGAAATCTGGATTCATCCCCTAGAGAATTCAATAGAGTTAATTAGCCATAAGTCGGTCCAACTCGCTCTGTTTAAAATTCTGGGGAAGGAAAACGATGCAGAATAGTATTGTCCACAAATCCTAATCATTTTTTTCGCCCACGTTGACTCTTTTTCCAGAAATCTGGATTCATCCTCTAGAGAATTCAAAAGAGTAAATTGGCCATAAGTCGGTCCAACTCGCTCTGTTAAAAATTCAAGGGACGAAAACGATGCAGAATAGTATTGTCCACAAATCCAAATCATTTTTTTCGCCCATGTTGACTACTTTTTAAGAAATCTGGATTCATCCCCTAGAGAATTTAAAAGAGTAAATTGGCTATAAGTCGATCCAACTCGCTCTGTTAACAATTCTAGGGATGAAAAACGATGGAGAATAGTATTGTCCACAAATCCTAATCATTTTTTTTCGCCCACGTTGACTCCTTTTTCAGAAATCTGGATTCATCCCCAAGAGAATTCAAAAGAGTAAATTGGCCATAAGTCGGTCCAACTCGCTCTGTTAAAAATTCTGGGGATAAAAAACGATGGAAAATAGTATTGTCCACAAATCCTAATCATTTTTTTTCGCCCACGTTGACTCCTTTTTTAGAAATCTGGATTCATCCCCTAGAGAATTCAAAAGAGTAAATTGGCCATAAGTCGGTCCAACTCGCTCTGTTAAAAATTCAAGGGATGAAAAACGATGGCGAATATTATTGTCCACAAATCCTAATCATTCTTTTTCGCCCACGTTGACTCCTTTTGCAGAAATCTGGATTCATCCCCTAGAGAATTCAAGAGTAAATTGGCCATAAGTCGGTAACTCGCTCTGTTAAAAAATTCTGGGGATAAAAAACGATGGAGAATAGTATTGTCCACAAATCCTAATCATTTTTTTTCGCCCACGTTGACTCCTTTTTCAGAAATCTGGATTCATCCCCTAGAGAATTCAAAAGAGTAAATTGGCTATAAGTCGATCCAACTCGCTCTGTTAACAATTCTAGGGATGAAAAACGATGGAGAATAGTATTGTCCACAAATCCTAATCATTTTTTTTCGCCCACGTTGACTCCTTTTTCAGAAATCTGGATTCATCCCCTAGAGAATTCAAAAGAGTAAATTGGCCATAAGTCGATCCAACTCGCTCTGTTAACAATTCTAGGGATGAAAAACGATGGAGAATAGTATTGTCCACAAATCCTAATCATTTTTTTCGCCCACGTTGACTCCTTTTTCAGAAATCTGGATTCATCCCCTAGAGAATTCAAAAGAGTAAATTGGCCATAAGTCGGTCCAACTCGCTCTGTTAAAAAATTTTGGGGATAAAAAACGATGGAGAATAGTATTGTCCACAAATCCTAATCATTTTTTTCGCCCACGTTGACTCCTTTTTCAGAAATCTGGATTCATCCCCTAGAGAATTCAAAAGAATAAATTGGCCATAAGTCGGTCCAACTCGCTCTGTTAAAAATTCAAGGGATGAAAAACGATGGAGAATATTATTGTCCACAAATCCTAATCATTCTTTTTCGCCCACGTTGACTCCTTTTTCAGAAATATGGATTCATCCCCAAGAGAATTCAAAAGAGTAAATTGGCCATAAGTCGGTCCAACTCGCTCTGCTAAAAATTCTGGGGATAAAAAACGATGGAAAATAGTATTTTCCACAAATCCTAATCATTTTTTTTCGCCCACGTTGACCCCTTTTTCAGAAATCTGGATTCATCCCCTAGAGAATTCAAAAGAGTAAATTGGCCATAAGTCGGTCCAACTCGCTCTGTTAAAAATCCAAGGGATGAAAAACGATGGAGAATATTATTGTCTACAAATCCTAATCATTCTTTTTTGCCCACGTTGACTCCTTTTTCAGAAATCTGGATTCATCCCCTAGAGAATTCAATAGAGTTAATTAGCCATAAGTCGGTCCAACTCGCTCTGTTTAAAATTCTGGGGAAGGAAAACGATGCAGAATAGTATTGTCCACAAATCCTAATCATTTTTTTCGCCCACGTTGACTCTTTTTCCAGAAATCTGGATTCATCCTCTAGAGAATTCAAAAGAGTAAATTGGCCATAAGTCGGTCCAACTCGCTCTGTTAAAAATTCAAGGGACGAAAACGATGCAGAATAGTATTGTCCACAAATCCAAATCATTTTTTTCGCCCATGTTGACTACTTTTTAAGAAATCTGGATTCATCCCCTAGAGAATTTAAAAGAGTAAATTGGCCATAAGTCGATCCAACTCGCTCTGTTAACAATTCTAGGGATGAAAAACGATGGAGAATAGTATTGTCCACAAATCCTAATCATTTTTTTTCGCCCATGTTGACTCCTTTTTCAGAAATCTGGATTCATCCCCAAGAGAATTCAAAAGAGTAAATTGGCCATAAGTCGGTCCAACTCGCTCTGTTAAAAATTCTGGGGATAAAAAACGATGGAAAATAGTATTGTCCACAAATCCTAATCATTTTTTTTCGCCCACGTTGACTCCTTTTTCAGAAATCTGGATTCATCCCCTAGAGAATTCAAAAGAGTAAATTGGCCATAAGTCGGTCCAACGCGCTCTGTTAAAAATTCAAGGGATGAAAAACGATGGCGAATATTATTGTCCACAAATCCTAATCATTCTTTTTCGCCCACGTTGACTCCTTTTGCAGAAATCTGGATTCATCCCCTAGAGAATTCAAGAGTAAATTGGCCATAAGTCGGTAACTCGCTCTGTTAAAAAATTCTGGGGATAAAAAACGATGGAGAATAGTATTGTCCACAAATCCTAATCATTTTTTTTCGCCCACGTTGACTCCTTTTTCAGAAATCTGGATTCATCCCCTAGAGAATTCAAAAGAGTAAATTGGCTATAAGTCGATCCAACTCGCTCTGTTAACAATTCTAGGGATGAAAAACGATGGAGAATAGTATTGTCCACAAATCCTAATCATTTTTTTTCGCCCACGTTGACTCCTTTTTCAGAAATCTGGATTCATCCCCTAGAGAATTCAAAAGAGTAAATTGGCCATAAGTCGATCCAACTCGCTCTGTTAACAATTCTAGGGATGAAAAACGATGGAGAATAGTATTGTCCACAAATCCTAATCATTTTTTTCGCCCACGTTGACTCCTTTTTCAGAAATCTGGATTCATCCCCTAGAGAATTCAAAAGAGTAAATTGGCCATAAGTCGGTCGAACTCGCTCTGTTAAAAATTCAAGGGATGAAAAACGATGGAAAATAGTATGGTCCACAAATCCTAATCATTTTTTTTCGCCCACGTTGACTCCTTTTTCAGAAATCTGGATTCATCCCCTAGAGAATTCAAAAGAGTAAATTGGCCATAAGTCGGTCCAACTCGCTCTGTTAAAAAATTCTGGGGATAAAAAACGATGGAGAATAGTACTGTCCACAAATCCTAATCATTTTTTTTCGCCCACGTTGACCCCTTTTTCAGAAATCTGGATTCATCCCCTAGAGAGTTCAAAAGAGTAAATTGGCCATATGTCGGTCCAACTGGCTCTGTTAAAAATTCAAGAGATAAAAAACGATGGAGAATAGTATTATCCACAAATCCTAATCATTCTTTTTCGCCCACGTTGCCTCCTTTTTCAGAAATCTGGATTCATCCCCTAGAGAATTTAAAAGAATAAATTGGCCATAAGTCGGTCCAACTCGCGCTGTTAAAAATTCTCGGCATGGAGAACGATGGAGAATAGTATTGTCCACAAATTCTAATCAGTTTTGTTTCGCCCACGTTGACTACTTTTCCAGAAATCTTGATTCATCCCCTAGAGAATTCAAAAGAGTAAATTGGCTATAAGTCGGTCCAACTCGCTCTGTTAAAAATTCAAGGGATGAAAAACGATGGAAAATAGTATTGTCCACAAATCCTAATCATTTTTTTTCGCCCACGTTGACTCCTTTTTCAGAAATCTGGATTCATCCCCTAGAGAATTCAAAAGAGTAAATTGGCCATAAGTCGGTCCAACTCTCTTAAAAAATTCTGGGGATAAAAAACGATGGAGAATAGTATTGTCCACAAATCCTTATCATTTTTTTTCGCCCACGTTGACCCCTTTTTCAGAAATCTGGATTCATCCCCTAGAAAATTCAAAAGAGTAAATTGGCCATAAGTCGGTCCAACTCGCTCTGTTAAAAATTCAAGGGATAAAAAACGATGGAGAATAGTATTGTCCACAAATCCTAATCATTCTTTTTCGCCCACTTCGACTTCTTTTTCAGAAATCTGTATTCATCCCCTAGAGAATTCAAAAGAGTAAATTAGCCATAAGTCGGTCCAACTCGCTCTGTTAAAAATTCTGGGGATGAAAAACGATGCAGAATAGTATTGTCCACAAATCCTAATCATTTTTTTCGCCCATGTTGACTCCTTTTCGAGAAATCTGGATTCATCCCCTAGAGAATTTAAAAGAGTAAATTGGCCATAAGTCGGTCCAACTCGCTCTGTTAAAAATTCAAGGGATGAAAAACGATGGAGAATAGTATTGTCTACAAATCCTAATCATTCTTTTTCGCCCACGTTGACTCCTTTTTCAGAAATCTGGATTCATCCCCTAGAGAATTCAATAGAGTAAATTAGCCATAAGTCGGTCCAACTCGCTCTGTTTAAAATTCTGGGGAAGGAAAACGATGCAGAATAGTATTGTCCACAAATCCTAATCATTTTTTTCGACCACGTTGACTCTTTTTCCAGAAATCTGGATTCATCCTCTAGAGAATTCAAAAGAAGTATATTGGCCATAAGTCGGTCCAACTCGCACTGTTAAAAATTCAAGGGACGGAAAACGATGCAGAATAGTATTGTCCACAAATTCAAATCATTTTTTTCGCCCATGTTGACTCCTTTTTAAGAAATCTGGATTCATCCCCTAGAGAATTTAAAAGAGTAAATTGGCTATAAGTCGATCCAACTCGCTCTGTTAACAATTCTAGGGATGAAAAACGATGGAGAATAGTATTGTCCACAAATCCTAATCATTTTTTTTCGCCCACGTTGACTCCTTTTTCAGAAATCTGGATTCATCCCCTAGAGAATTCAAAAGAGTAAATTGGCCATAAGTCGGTCCAACTCGCTCTGTTAAAAATTCAAGGGATGAAAAACGATGGAGAATATTATTCAACAGCTCTGTTAACAATTCTAGGGATGAAAAACGATGGAGAATAGTATTGTCCACAAATCCTAATCATTTTTTTCGCCCACGTTGACTCCTTTTTCAGAAATCTGGATTCATCCCCTAGAGAATTCAAAAGAGTAAATTGGCCATAAGTCGGTCCAACTCGCTCTGTTAAAAATTCAAGGGATGAAAAACGATGGAGAATATTATTGTCCACAAATCCTAATCATTCTTTTTCGCCCACGTTGACTCCTTTTTCAGAAATATGGATTCATCCCCAAGAGAATTCAAAAGAGTAAATTGGCCATAAGTCGGTCCAACTCGCTTTGCTAAAAATTCTGGGGATAAAAAACGATGGAAAATAGTATTGTCCACAAATCCTAATCATTTTTTTTCGCCCACGTTGACTCCTTTTTCAGAAATCTGGATTCATCCCCTAGAGAATTCAAAAGAGTAAATTGGCCATAAGTCGGTCCAACTCGCTCTGTTAAAAATTCAAGGGATGAAAAACGATGGAGAATATTATTGTCCACAAATCCTTATCATTCTTTTTCGCCCACGTTGCCTCCTTTTTCAGAAATCTGGATTCATCCCCAAGAGAATTCTTAAGAGTAAATTGGCCATAAGTCGGTCCAACTCGCTCTGTTAAGAATTCTGGGGATAAAAAACGATGGAAAATAGTATTGTCCACAAATCCTAATCATTTTTTTTCGCCCACGTTGACTCCTTTTTCAGAAATCTGGATTCATCCCCTAGAGAATTCAAAAGAGTAAATTGGCCATAAGTCGGTCCAACTCGCTCTGTTAAAAATTCAAGGGATGAAAAACGATGGAGAATATTATTGTCCACAAATCCTAATCATTCTTTTTTGCCCACGTTGACTCCTTTTTCAGAAATCTGGATTCATCCCCTAGAGAATTCAAGAGTAAATTGGCCATAAGTCGGTCCAACTCGCTCTGTTAAAAAATTCTGGGGATAAAAAACGATGGAGAATAGTATTGTCCACAAATCTTAATCATTTTTTTTCACCCACGTTGACTCCTTTTTCAGAAATCTGGATTCATCCCCTAGAGAATTCAAAAGAGTAAATTGGCTATAAGTCGATCCAACTCGCTCTGTTAACAATTCTAGGGATGAAAAACGATGGAGAATAGTATTGTCCACAAATCCTAATCATTTTTTTTCGCCCACGTTGACTCCTTTTTCAGAAATCTGGATTCATCCCCTAGAGAATTTAAAAGAGTAAATTGGCCATAAGTCGATCCAACTCGCTCTGTTAACAATTCTAGGGATGAAAAACGATGGAGAATAGTATTGTCCACAAATCCTAATCATTTTTTTCGCCCACGTTGACTCCTTTTTCAGAAATCTGGATTCATCCCCTAGAGAATTCAAAAGAGTAAATTGGCCATAAGTCGGTCCAACTCGCTCTGTTAAAAATTCAAGGGATGAAAAACGATGGAGAATATTATTGTCCACAAATCCTAATCATTCTTTTTTCGCCCACGTTGACTCCTTTTTCAGAAATATGGATTCATCCCCAAGAGAATTTAAAAGAGTAAATTGGCCATAAGTCGGTCCAACTCGCTCTGCTAAAAATTCTGGGGAGAAAAAACGATGAAAAATAGTATTTTCCACAAATCCTAATCATTTTTTTTCGCCCACGTTGACTCCTTTTTCAGAAATCTGGATTCATCCCCTAGAGAATTCAAAAGAGTAAATTGGCCATAAGTCGGTCCAACTCGCTCTGTTAAAAAATTTTGGGGATAAAAAACAATGGAGAATAGTATTGTCCACAAATCCTAATCATTTTTTTCTCCCACGTTGACTCCTTTTTCAGAAATCTGGATTCATCCCCTAGAGAATTCAAAAGAGTAAATTGGCCATAAGTCGGTCCAACTCGCTCTGTTAAAAAATTTTGGGGATAAAAAACGATGGAGAATAGTATTGTCCACAAATCCTAATCATTTTTTTCGCCCACGTTGACTCCTTTTTCAGAAATCTGGATTCATCCCCTAGAGAATTCAAAAGAATAAATTGGCCATAAGTCGGTCCAACTCGCTCTGTTAAAAATTCAAGGGATGAAAAACGATGGAGAATATTATTGTCCACAAATCCCAATCATTCTTTTTCGCCCACGTTGACTCCTTTTTCAGAAATATGGATTCATCCCCAAGAGAATTCAAAAGAGTAAATTGGCCATAAGTCGGTCCAACTCGCTCTGCTAAAAATTCTGGGGATAAAAAACGATGGAAAATAGTATTTTCCACAAATCCTAATCATTTTTTTTCGCCCACGTTGACCCCTTTTTCAGAAATCTGGATTCATCCCCTAGAGAATTCAAAAGAGTAAATTGGCCATAAGTCGGTCCAACTCGCTCTGTTAAAAATTCAAGGGATGAAAAACGATGGAAAATAGTATGGTCCACAAATCCTAATCATTTTTTTTCGCCCACGTTGACTCCTTTTTCAGAAATCTGGATTCATCCCCTAGAGAATTCAAAAGAGTAAATTGGCCATAAGTCGGTCCAACTCGCTCTGTTAAAAAATTCTGGGGATAAAAAACGATGGAGAATAGTATTGTCCACAAATCCTAATCATTTTTTTTCGCCCACGTTGACCCCTTTTTCAGAAATCTGGATTCATCCCCTAGAGAGTTCAAAAGAGTAAATTGGCCATATGTCGGTCCAACTGGCTCTGTTAAAAATTCAAGGGATAAAAAACGATGGAGAATAGTACTGTCCACAAATCCTAATCATTCTTTTTCGCCCACGTTGACTCCTTTTTCAGAAATCTGGATTCATCCCCTAGAGAATTCAAAAGAGTAAATTGGCCATAAGTCGGTCCAACTCGCACTGTTAAAAATTCAAGGGATGAAAAACGATGGAAAATAGTATGCTCCACAAATCCTAATCATTTTTTTTCGCCCACGTTGACTCCTTTTTCAGAAATCTGGATTCATCCCCTAGAGAATTCAAAAGAGTAAATTGGCCATAAGTCGGTCCAACTCGCTCTGTTAAAAAATTCTGGGGATAAAAAACGATGGAGAATAGTATTGTCCACAAATCCTAATCATTTTTTTTCGCCCACGTTGACTCCTTTTTCAGAAATCTGGATTCATCCCCTAGAGAATTCAAAAGAGTAAATTAGCCATAAGTCGGTCCTACTCGCTCTGTTAAAAATTCTGGGGACAGAAAGCGATGCAGAATAGTATTGTCCACAAATCCTTATCATTTTTTGCCCATGTTGACTCCTTTTCGAGAAATCTGGATTCATCCCCTAGAGAATTTAAAAGAGTAAATTGGCCATAAGTCGGCCCAACTCGCTCTGTTAAAAAATTCTGGGGATAAAAAACAATGGAGAATAGTATTGTCCACAAATCCTAATCATTTTTTTTCGCCCACGTTGACCCCTTTTTCAGAAATCTGGATTCATCCCCTAGAGAATTCAAAAGAGTAAATTGGCCATAAGTCGGTCCAACTCGCTCTGTTAAAAAATTCTGGGGATAAAAAACGATGGAGAATAGTATTGTCCACAAATCCTAATCATTTTTTTTCGCCCACGTTGACCCCTTTTTCAGAAATCTGGATTCATCCCCTAGAGAATTCAAAAGAGTAAATTAGCCATAAGTCGGTCCTACTCGCTCTGTTAAAAATTCTGGGGATGGAAAGCGATGCAGAATAGTATTGTCCACAAATCCTTATCATTTTTTTGCCCATGTTGACTCCTTTTCGAGAAATCTGGATTCATCCCCTAGAGAATTTAAAAGAGTAAATTGGCCATAAGTCGGCCCAACTTGCTCTGTTAAAAATTCAGGGGATGAAAAACGATGGAGAATAGTATTGTCCACAAATCCTAATCATTTTTTTTCGCCCACGTTGTTTCCTTTTTCAGAAATCTGGATTCATCCCCTAGAGAATTCAAAAGAGTAAATTGGCCATAAGTCGGTCCAACTCGCTCTGTTAAAAATTCAAGGGAAGAAAAACGATGGAGAATATTATTGTCTACAAATCATAATCATTGTTTTTCGCCCACGTTGACTCCTTTTTCAGAAATGTGGATTCATCCCCTAGAGAATTCAATAGAGTAAATTAGCCATAAGTCGGTCCAACTCGCTGTGTTAAAAATTCTGGGGATGGAAAACGATGCAGAATAGTATTGTCCACAAATCCTAATCATTTTTTTTCGCCCACGTTGACTCTTTTTCCAGAAATCTGGATTCATCCTCTAGAGAATTCAAAAGAGTACATTGGCCATAAGTCGGTCCAACTCGCTCTGTTAAAAATCAAGGGATGAAAAACGATGGAGAATATTATTGTCTACAAATCCTAATCATTCTTTTTCGCCCACGTTGACCCCTTTTTCAGAAATCTGGATTCATCCCCTAGAGAATTCAATAGAGTAAATTAGCCATAAGTCGGTCCAACTCGCTCTGTTTAAAATTCTGGGGAAGGAAAACGATGCAGAATAGTATTGTCCACAAATCCTAATCAATTTTTTCGCCCACGTTGACTCTTTTTCCAGAAATCTGGATTCATCCTCTAGAGAATTCAAAAGAGTAAATTGGCCATAAGTCGGTCCAACTCGCTCTGTTAAAAATTCAAGGGACGGAAAACGATGCAGAATAGTATTGTCCACAAATCCAAATCATTTTTTTCGCCCATGTTGACTCCTTTTTAAGAAATCTGGATTCATCCCCTAGAGAATTTAAAAGAGTAAATTGGCTATAAGTCGATCCAACTCGCTCTGTTAACAATTCTAGGGATGAAAAACGATGGAGAATAGTATTGTCTACAAATCCTAATCATTTTTTTTCGCCCACGTTGACTCCTTTTTCAGAAATCTGGATTCATCCCCTAGAGAATTCAAAAGAGTAAATTGGCCATAAGTCGGTCCAACTCGCTCTGTTAAAAATTCAAGGGATGAAAAACGATGGAGAATATTATTGTCCACAAATCCTAATCATTCTTTTTCGCCCACGTTGACTCCTTTTTCAGAAATCTGGATTCATCCCCAAGAGAATTCAAAAGAGTAAATTGGCCATAAGTCGGTCCAACTCGCTCTGTTAAAAATTCTGGGGATAAAAAACGATGGAAAATAGTATTGTCCACAAATCCTAATCATTTTTTTTCGCCCACGTTGACTCCTCTTTCAGAAATCTGGATTCATCCCCTAGAGAATTCAAAAGAGTAAATTGGCCATAAGTCGGTCCAGCTCGCTCTGTTAAAAATTCAAGGGATGAAAAACGATGGAGAATATTATTGTCCACAAATCCTAATCATTCTTTTTCGCCCACGTTGACTCCTTTTTCAGAAATCTGGATTCATCCCCTAGAGAATTCAAGAGTAAATTGGCCATAAGTCGGTCCAACTCGCTCTGTTAAAAAATTCTGGGGATAAAAAACGATGGAGAATAGTATTGTCCACAAATCCTAATCATTTTTTTTCGCCCACGTTGACTCCTTTTTCAGAAATCTGGATTCATCCCCTAGAGAATTCAAAAGAGTAAGTCGATCCAACTCGCTCTGTTAACAATTCTAGGGATGAAAAACGATGGAGAATAGTATTGTCCACAAATCCTAGTCATTTTTTTTCGCCCACGTTGACTCCTTTTTCAGAAATCTGGATTCATCCCCTAGAGAATTCAAAAGAGTAAATTGGCCATAAGTCGATCCAACTCGCTCTGTTAACAATTCTAGGGATGAAAAACGATGGAGAATAGTATTGTCCACAAATCCTAATCATTTTTTTCGCCCACGTTGACTCCTTTTTCAGAAATCTGGATTCATCCCCTAGAGAATTCAAAAGAGTAAATTGGCCATAAGTCGGTCCAACTCGCTCTGTTAAAAATTCAAGGGATGAAAAACGATGGAGAATATTATTGTCCACAAATCCTAATCATTCTTTTTCGCCCACGTTGACTCCTTTTTCAGAAATATGGATTCATCCCCAAGAGAATTCAAAAGAGTAAATTGGCCATAAGTCGGTCCAACTCGCTCTGCTAAAAATTCTGGGGATAAAAAACGATGGAAAATAGTATTGTCCACAAATCCTAATCATTTTTGTTCGCCCACGTTGACTCCTTTTTCAGAAATCTGGATTCATACCCTAGAGAATTCAAAAGAGTAAATTGGCCATAAGTCGGTCCAACTCGCTCTGTTAAAAAATTTTGGGGATAAAAAACAATGGAGAATAGTATTGTCCACAAATCCTAATCATTTTTTTTCGCCCACGTTGACCCCTTTTTCAGAAATCTGGATTCATCCCCTAGAGAATTCAAAAGAGTAAATTGGCCATAAGTCGGTCCAACTCGCTCTGTTAAAAATTCAAGGGATGAAAAACGATGGAAAATAGTATGGTCCACAAATCCTAATCATTTTTTTTCGCCCACGTTGACTCCTTTTTCAGAAATCTGGATTCATCCCCTAGAGAATTCAAAAGAGTAAATTAGCCATAAGTCGGTCCAACTCGCTCTGTTAAAAAATTCTGGGAATAAAAAAAGATGGAGAATAGTATTGTCCACAAATCCTAATCATTTTTTTTAGCCCACGTTGACCCCTTTTTCAGAAATCTGGATTCATCCCCTAGAGAGTTCAAAAGAGTAAATTGGCCATATGTCGGTCCAACTGGCTCTGTTAAAAATTCAAGGGATAAAAAACGATGGAGAATAGTACTGTCCTCAAATCCTAATCATTCTTTTTCGCCCACGTTGACTCCTTTTTCAGAAATCTGGATTCATCCCCTAGAGAATTCAAAAGAGTAAATTAGCCATAAGTCGGTCCTACTCGCTCTGTTAAAAATTCTGGGGATGGAAAGCGATGCAGAATAGTATTGTCCACAAATCCTTATCATTTTTTTGCCCATGTTGACTCCTTTTCGAGAAATCTGGATTCATCCCCTAGAGAATTTAAAAGAGTAAATTGGCCATAAGTCGGCCCAACTTGCTCTGTTAAAAATTCAGGGGATGAAAAACGATGGAGAATAGTATTGTCCACAAATCCTTATCATTTTTTTTCGCCCACGTTGTTTCCTTTTTCAGAAATCTGGATTCATCCCCTAGAGAATTCAAAAGAGTAAATTGGCCATAAGTCGGTCCAACTCGCTCTGTTAAAAATTCAAGGGAAGAAAAACGATGGAGAATATTATTGTCTACAAATCATAATCATTGTTTTTCGCCCACGTTGACTCCTTTTTCAGAAATCTGGATTCATCCCCTAGAGAATTCAATAGAGTAAATTAGCCATAAGTCGGTCCAACTCGCTTTGTTAAAAATTCTGGGGATGGAAAACGATGCAGAATAGTATTGTCCACAAATCCTTATCATTTTTCTTCGCCCACGTTGACTCCTTTTTCAGAAATCTGGATTCATCCCCTAGAGAATTTAAAAGAATAAATTGGCCATAAGTCGGTCCAACTCGCGCTGTTAAAAATTCTCGGCATGGAGAACGATGGAGAATAGTATTGTCCACAAATTCTAATCATTTTTGTTTCGCCCACGTTGACTACTTTTCCAGAAATCTTGATTCATCCCCTAGAGAATTCAAAAGAGTAAATTGGCTATAAGTCGAACCAACTCGCTCTGTTAACAATTCTAGGGATGAAAAACGATGGAGAATAGTATTGTCCACAAATCCTAATCATTTTTTTTCGCCCACGTGGACTCCTTTTTCAGAAATCTGGATTCATCCCCTAGAGAATTCAAAAGAGTAAAGTGGCCATAAGTCGGTCCAACTCGCTCTGTTAAAAATTCAAGAGATGAAAAACGATGGAGAATATTATTGTCCAAAAATCCTAATCATTCTTTTTCGCCCACGTTGACTCCTTTTTCAGAAATCTGGATTCATCCCCAAGAGAATTCAAAAGAGTAAATTGGCCATAAGTCGGTCCAACTCGCTCTGTTAAAAGTTCTGGGGATAAAAAACGATGGAAAATAGTATTGTCCACAAATCCTAATCATTTTTTTTCGCCCACGTTGACTCCTTTTTCAGAAATCTGGATTCATCCCCTAGAGAATTCAAAAGAGTAAATTGGCCATAAGTCGGTCCAACTCGCTCTGTTAAAAAATTCTGGGGATAAAAAACGATGGAGAATAGTATTGTCCACAAATCCTAATCATTTTTTTTCGCCCACGTTGACCCCTTTTTCAGAAATCTGGATTCATCCCCTAGATAATTCAAAAGAGTAAATTGGTCATAAGTCGGTCCAACTCGCTCTGTTAAAAATTCAAGGGATAAAAAACGATGGAAAATAGTATTGTCCACAAATCCTAATCATTTTTTTTCGCCCACGTTGACTCCTTTTTCAGAAATCTGGATTCATCCCCTAGAGAATTCAAAAGAGTAAATTGGCCATAAGTCGGTCCAACTCGCTCTGTTAAAAAATTCTGGGGATAAAAAACGATGGAGAATAGTATTGTCCACAAATCCTAATCATTTTTTTTCGCCCACGTTGACCCCTTTTTCAGAAATCTGGATTCATCCCCTAGATAATTCAAAAGAGTAAATTGGTCATAAGTCGGTCCAACTCGCTCTGTTAAAAATTTAAGGGATGAAAAACGATGGAAAATAGTATTGTCCACAAATCCTAATCATTTTTTTTCGCCCACGTTGACTCCTTTTTCAGAAATCTGGATTCATCCCCTAGAGAATTCAAAAGAGTAAATTGGCCATAAGTCGGTCCAACTCGCTCTCTTAAAAAATTCTGGGGATAAAAAACGATGGAGAATAGTATTGTCCACAAATCCTAATCATTCTTTTTCGCCCACGTTGACTTCTTTTTCAGAAATCTGGATTCATCCCCTAGAGAATTCAAAAGAGTAAATTAGCCATAAGTCGGTCCAACTCGCTCTGTTAAAAATTCAAGGGATGAAAAACGATGGAAAATAGTATTGTCCACAAATCCTAATCATTTTTTTTCGCCCACGTTGACCCCTTTTTCAGAAATCTGGATTCATCCCCTAGATAATTCAAAAGAGTAAATTGGTCATAAGTCGGTCCAACTCGCTCTGTTAAAAATTCAAGGGATAAAAAACGATGGAGAATAGTATTGTCCACAAATCCTAATCATTCTTTTTCGCCCACGTTGACTTCTTTTTCAGAAATCTGGATTCATCCCCTAGAGAATTCAAAAGAGTAAATTAGCCATAAGTCGGTCCAACTCGCTCTGTTAAAAATTCTGGGGATGAAAAACGATGCAGAATAGTATTGTCCACAAATCCTAATCATTTTTTTTCGCCCACGTTGACCCCTTTTTCAGAAATCTGGATTCATCCCCTAGATAATTCAAAAGAGTAAATTGGTCATAAGTCGGTCCAACTCGCTCTGTTAAAAATTTAAGGGATGAAAAACGATGGAAAATAGTATTGTCCACAAATCCTAATCATTTTTTTTCGCCCACGTTGACCCCTTTTTCAGAAATCTGGATTCATCCCCTAGATAATTCAAAAGAGTAAATTGGTCATAAGTCGGTCCAACTCGCTCTGTTAAAAATTCAAGGGATAAAAAACGATGGAGAATAGTATTGTCCACAAATCCTAATCATTCTTTTTCGCCCACGTTGACTTCTTTTTCAGAAATCTGGATTCATCCCCTAGAGAATTCAAAAGAGTAAATTAGCCATAAGTCGGTCCAACTCGCTCTGTTAAAAATTCTGGGGATGAAAAACGATGCAGAATAGTATTGTCCACAAATCCTAATCATTTTTTTTCGCCCACGTTGACCCCTTTTTCAGAAATCTGGATTCATCCCCTAGAGAATTCAAAAGAGTAAATTGGCCATAAGTCGGTCCAACTCGCTCTGTTAAAAATTCAAGGGATAAAAAACGATGGAGAATAGTATTGTCCACAAATCCTAATCATTCTTTTTCGCCCACGTTGACTTCTTTTTCAGAAATCTGGATTCATCCCCTAGAGAATTCAAAAGAGTAAATTAGCCATAAGTCGGTCCAACTCGCTCTGTTAAAAATTCAAGGGATAAAAACGATGGAGAATAGTACTGTCCACAAATCCTAATCATTCTTTTTCGCCCATGTTGACTCCTTTTCGAGAAATCTGGATTCATCCCCTAGAGAATTTAAAAGAGTAAATTAGCCATAAGTCGGCCCAACTTGCTCTGTTAAAAATTCAGGGGATGAAAAACGATGGAGAATAGTATTGTCCACAAATCCTAATCATTTTTTTTCGCCCACGTTGACCCCTTTTTCAGAAATCTGGATTCATCCCCTAGAGAATTCAAAAGAGTAAATTGGCCATAAGTCGGTCCAACTCGCTCTGTTAAAAATTCAAGGGATGAAAAACGATGGAGAATAGTATTGTCCACAAATCCTAATCATTTTTTTTCGCCCACGTTGACCCCTTTTTCAGAAATCTGGATTCATCCCCTAGAGAGTTCAAAAGAGTAAATTGGCCATATGTCGGTCCAACTCGCTCTGTTAAAAATTCAAGGGATAAAAAACGATGGAGAATAGTATTGTCCACAAATCCTAATCATTTTTTTTCGCCCACGTTGACCCCTTTTTCAGAAATCTTGATTCATCCCCTAGAGAGTTCAAAAGAGTAAATTGGCCATATGTCGGTCCAACTCGCTCTGTTAAAAATTCAAGGGAAGAAAAACGATGGAGAATATTATTGTCTACAAATCATAATCATTGTTTTTCGCCCACGTTGACTCCTTTTTCAGAAATCTGGATTCATCCCCTAGAGAATTTAAAAGAATAAATTGGCCATAAGTCGGTCCAACTCGCGCTGTTAAAAATTCTCGGCATGGAGAACGATGGAGAATAGTATTGTCCACAAATCCTAATCATTTTTTTTCGCCCACGTTGACCCCTTTGTTCAGAAATCTTGATTCATCCCCTAGAGAGTTCAAAAGAGTAAATTGGCCATATGTCGGTCCAACTCGCTCTGTTAAAAATTCAAGGGAAGAAAAACGATGGAGAATATTATTGTCTACAAATCATAATCATTGTTTTTCGCCCACGTTGACTCCTTTTTCAGAAATCTGGATTCATCCCCTAGAGAATTTAAAAGAATAAATTGGCCATAAGTCGGTCCAACTCGCGCTGTTAAAAATTCTCGGCATGGAGAACGATGAAGAATAGTATTGTCCACAAATTCTAATCATTTTTGTTTCGCCCACGTTGACTACTTTTCCAGAAATCTTGATTCATCCCCTAGAGAATTCAAAAGAGTAAATTGGCTATAAGTCGAACCAACTCGCTCTGTTAACAATTCTAGGGATGAAAAACGATGGAGAATAGTATTGTCCACAAATCCTAATCATTTTTTTTCGCCCACGTGGACTCCTTTTTCAGAAATCTGGATTCATCCCCTAGAGAATTCAAAAGAGTAAATTGGCCATAAGTCGGTCCAACTCGCTCTGTTAAAAATTCAAGGGATGAAAAAGGATGGAGAATAGTATTGTCCACAAATCCTAATCATTTTTTTTCGCCCACGTTGACCCCTTTTTCAGAAATCTTGATTCATCCCCTAGAGAGTTCAAAAGAGTAAATTGGCCATATGTCGGTCCAACTCGCTCTGTTAAAAATTCAAGGGAAGAAAAACGATGGAGAATATTATTGTCTACAAATCATAATCATTGTTTTTCGCCCACGTTTACTCCTTTTTCAGAAATCTGGATTCATCCCCTAGAGAATTCAATAGAGTAAATTAGCCATAAGTCGGTCCAACTCGCTTTGTTAAAAATTGTGGGGATGGAAAACGATGCAGAATAGTATTGTCCACAAATCCTTATCATTTTTCTTCGCCCACGTTGACTCCTTTTTCAGAAATCTGGATTCATCCCCTAGAGAATTTAAAAGAATAAATTGGCCATAAGTCGGTCCAACTCGCGCTGTTAAAAATTCTCGGCATGGAGAACGATGGAGAATAGTATTGTCCACAAATCCTAATCATTCTTTTTCGCCCACGTTGACTTCTTTTTCAGAAATCTGGATTCATCCCCTAGAGAATTCAAAAGAGTAAATTAGCCATAAGTTGGTCCAACTCGCTCTGTTAAAAATTCTGGGGATGAAAAACGATGCAGAATAGTATTGTCCACAAATCCTAATCATTTTTTTTCGCCCACGTTGACCCCTTTTTCAGAAATCTGGATTCATCCCCTAGAGAATTCAAAAGAGTAAATTGGCCATAAGTCGGTCCAACTCGCTCTGTTAAAAATTCAAGGGATAAAAAACGATGGAGAATAGTATTGTCCACAAATCCTAATCATTCTTTTTCGCCCACGTTGACTTCTTTTTCAGAAATCTGGATTCATCCCCTAGAGAATTCAAAAGAGTAAATTAGCCATAAGTCGGTCCAACTCGCTCTGTTAAAAATTCAAGGGATAAAAACGATGGAGAATAGTACTGTCCACAAATCCTAATCATTCTTTTTCGCCCATGTTGACTCCTTTTCGAGAAATCTGGATTCATCTCCTAGAGAATTTAAAAGAGTAAATTAGCCATAAGTCGGCCCAACTTGCTCTGTTAAAAATTCAGGGGATGAAAAACGATGGAGAATAGTATTGTCCACAAATCCTAATCATTTTTTTTCGCCCACGTTGACCCCTTTTTCAGAAATCTGGATTCATCCCCTAGAGAATTCAAAAGAGTAAATTGGCCATAAGTCGGTCCAACTCGCTCTGTTAAAAATTCAAGGGATGAAAAACGATGGAGAATAGTATTGTCCACAAATCCTAATCATTTTTTTTCGCCCACGTTGACCCCTTTTTCAGAAATCTGGATTCATCCCCTAGAGAGTTCAAAAGAGTAAATTGGCCATATGTCGGTCCAACTCGCTCTGTTAAAAATTCAAGGGATAAAAAACGATGGAGAATAGTATTGTCCACAAATCCTAATCATTTTTTTTCGCCCACGTTGACCCCTTTTTCAGAAATCTTGATTCATCCCCTAGAGAGTTCAAAAGAGTAAATTGGCCATATGTCGGTCCAACTCGCTCTGTTAAAAATTCAAGGGAAGAAAAACGATGGAGAATATTATTGTCTACAAATCATAATCATTGTTTTTCGCCCACGTTGACTCCTTTTTCAGAAATCTGGATTCATCCCCTAGAGAATTTAAAAGAATAAATTGGCCATAAGTCGGTCCAACTCGCGCTGTTAAAAATTCTCGGCATGGAGAACGATGGAGAATAGTATTGTCCACAAATCCTAATCATTTTTTTTCGCCCACGTTGACCCCTTTGTTCAGAAATCTTGATTCATCCCCTAGAGAGTTCAAAAGAGTAAATTGGCCATATGTCGGTCCAACTCGCTCTGTTAAAAATTCAAGGGAAGAAAAACGATGGAGAATATTATTGTCTACAAATCATAATCATTGTTTTTCGCCCACGTTGACTCCTTTTTCAGAAATCTGGATTCATCCCCTAGAGAATTTAAAAGAATAAATTGGCCATAAGTCGGTCCAACTCGCGCTGTTAAAAATTCTCGGCATGGAGAACGATGGAGAATAGTATTGTCCACAAATTCTAATCATTTTTGTTTCGCTCACGTTGACTACTTTTCCAGAAATCTTGATTCATCCCCTAGAGAATTCAAAAGAGTAAATTGGCTATAAGTCGAACCAACTCGCTCTGTTAACAATTCTAGGGATGAAAAACGATGGAGAATAGTATTGTCCACAAATCCTAATCATTTTTTTTCGCCCACGTGGACTCCTTTTTCAGAAATCTGGATTCATCCCCTAGAGAATTCAAAAGAGTAAATTGGCCATAAGTCGGTCCAACTCGCTCTGTTATAAATTCAAGGGATGAAAAACGATGGAGAATAGTATTGTCCACAAATCCTAATCATTTTTTTTCGCCCACGTTGACCCCTTTTTCAGAAATCTTGATTCATCCCCTAGAGAGTTCAAAAGAGTAAATTGGCCATATGTCGGTCCAACTCGCTCTGTTAAAAATTCAAGGGAAGAAAAACGATGGAGAATATTAGTGTCTACAAATCATAATCATTGTTTTTCGCCCACGTTGACTCCTTTTTCAGAAATCTGGATTCATCCCCTAGAGAATTCAATAGAGTAAATTAGCCATAAGTCGGTCCAACTCGCTTTGTTAAAAATTGTGGGGATGGAAAACGATGCAGAATAGTATTGTCCACAAATCCTTATCATTTTTCTTCGCCCACGTTGACTCCTTTTTCAGAAATCTGGATTCATCCCCTAGAGAATTTAAAAGAATAAATTGGCCATAAGTCGGTCCAACTCGCGCTGTTAAAAATTCTCGGCATGGAGAACGATGGAGAATAGTATTGTCCACAAATTCTAATCATTTTTGTTTCGCCCACGTTCACTACTTTTCCAGAAATCTTGATTCATCCCCTAGAGAATTCAAAAGAGTAAATTGGCTATAAGTCGAACCAACTCGCTCTGTTAACAATTCTAGGGATGAAAAACGATGGAGAATAGTATTGTCCACAAATCCTAATCATTTTTTTTCGCCCACGTGGACTCCTTTTTCAGAAATCTGGATTCATCCCCTAGAGAATTCAAAAGAGTAAAGTGGCCATAAGTCGGTCCAACTCGCTCTGTTAAAAATTCAAGAGATGAAAAACGATGGAGAATATTATTGTCCACAAATCCTAATCATTCTTTTTCGCCCACGTTGACTCCTTTTTCAGAAATCTGGATTCATCCCCAAGAGAATTCAAAAGAGTAAATTATGTTAAAAGTTCTGGGGATAAAAACCGATGG
Source organism: Pollenia labialis (assembly GCA_949318255.1). Classification (NCBI taxonomy): domain Eukaryota; kingdom Metazoa; phylum Arthropoda; class Insecta; order Diptera; family Polleniidae; genus Pollenia; species Pollenia labialis. Next base: position 75,320,074 of record OX439139.1, read on the forward strand.
AAAATAGTATTGTCCACAAATCCTAATCATTTTTTTTCGCCCACGTTGACTCCTTTTTCAGAAATCTGGATTCATCCCCTAGAGAATTCAAAAGAGTAAATTGGCCATAAGTCGGTCCAACTCGCTCTGTTAAAAAATTCTGGGGATAAAAAACGATGGAGAATAGTATTGTCCACAAATCCTAATCATTTTTTTTCGCCCACGTTGACCCCTTTTTCAGAAATCTGGATTCATCCCCTAGATAATTCAAAAGAGTAAATTGGTCATAAGTCGGTCCAACTCGCTCTGTTAAAAATTCAAGGGATGAAAAACGATGGAAAATAGTATTGTCCACAAATCCTAATCATTTTTTTTCGCCCAAGTTGACTCCTTTTTCAGAAATCTGGATTCATCCCCTAGAGAATTCAAAAGAGTAAATTGGCCATAAGTCGGTCCAACTCGCTCTCTTAAAAAATTCTGGGGATAAAAAACGATGGAGAATAGTACTGTCCACAAATCCTAATCATTTTTTTTCGCCCACGTTGACCCCTTTTTCAGAAATCTGGATTCATCCCCTAGAGAATTCAAAAGAGTAAATTGGCCATAAGTCGGTCCAACTCGCTCTGTTAAAAATTCAAGGGATAAAAAACGATGGAGAATAGTATTGTCCACAAATCCTAATCATTCTTTTTCGCCCACGTTGACTTCTTTTTCAGAAATCTGGATTCATCCCCTAGAGAATTCAAAAGAGTAAATTAGCCATAAGTCGGTCCAACTCGCTCTGTTAAAAATTCAAGGGATAAAAAACGATGGAGAATAGTATTGTCCACAAATCCTAATCATTCTTTTTCGCCCATGTTGACTCCTTTTCGAGAAATCTGGATTCATCCCCTAGAGAATTTAAAAGAGTAAATTAGCCATAAGTCGGCCCAACTTGCTCTGTTAAAAATTCAGGGGATGAAAAACGATGGAGAATAGTATTGTCCACAAATCCTAATCATTTTTTTTCGCCCACGTTGACCCCTTTTTCAGAAATCTGGATTCATCCCCTAGAGAATTCAAAAGAGTAAATTGGCCATAAGTCCGTCCAACTCGCTCTGTTAAAAATTCAAGGGATGAAAAACGATGGAGAATAGTATTGTCCACAAATCCTAATCATTTTTTTTCGCCCACGTTGACCCCTTTTTCAGAAATCTTGATTCATCCCCTAGAGAGTTCAAAAGAGTAAATTGGCCATATGTCGGTCCAACTCGCTCTGTTAAAAATTCAAGGGATAAAAAACGATGGAGAATAGTATTGTCCACAAATCCTAATCATTCTTTTTCGCCCACGTTGACTCCTTTTTCAGAAATCTGGATTCATCCCCTAGAGAATTCAAAAGAGTAAATTAGCCATAAGTCGGTCCTACTCGCTCTGTTAAAAATTCTGGGGATGGAAAACGATGCAGAATAGTATTGTCCACAAATCCTAATCATTTTTTTTGCCCATGTTGACTCCTTTTCGAGAAATCTGGATTCATCCCCTAGAGAATTTAAAAGAGTAAATTGGCCATAAGTCGGCCCAACTTGCTCTGTTAAAAATTCAGGGGATGAAAAACGATGGAGAATAGTATTATCCACAAATCCTAATCATTTTTTTTCGCCCACGTTGTTTCCTTTTTCAGAAATCTGGATTCATCCCCTAGAGAATTCAAAAGAGTAAATTGGCCATAAGTCGGTCCAACTCGCTCTGTTAAAAATTCAAGGGAAGAAAAACGATGGAGAATATTATTGTCTACAAATCCTAATCATTGTTTTTCGTCCACGTTGACTCCTTTTTCAGAAATCTGGATTTATCCCCTAGAGAATTCAATAGAGTAAATTAGCCATAAGTCGGTCCAACTCGCTTTGTTAAAATTCTGGGGATGCAAACGATGCAGAATAGTATTGTCCACAAAGCCTAATAATTTTTTTTCGCCCACGTTGACTCCTTTTTCAGAAATCTGGATTCATCCCCAAGAGAATTCAAAAGAGTAAATTGGCCATAAGTCGGTCCAACTCGCTCTGTTAAAAATTCAAGGGATGAAAAACGATGGAGAATATTATTGTCCACAAATCCTAATCATTTTTTTTCGCCCACGTTGTTTCCTTTTTCAGAAATATGGATTCATCCCCAAGAGAATTCAAAAGAGTAAATTGGCCATTAGTCGGTCCAACTCGCTCTGTTAAAAATTCAAGGGATGAAAAACGATGGAGAATATTACTGTCCACAAATCCTAATCATTCTTTTTCGCCCACGTTGACTCCTTTTTCAGAAATCTGGATTCATCCCCAAGAGAATTCAAAAGAGTAAATTGGCCATAAGTCGGTCCAACTCGCTCTGTTAAAAATTCTGGGGATAAAAAACGATGGAAAATAGTATTGTCCACAAATCCTAATCATTTTTTTCGCCCACGTTGACCCCTTTTTCAGAAATCTGGATTCATCCCCTAGAGAATTCAAAAGAGTAAATTGGTCATAAGTCGGTCCAACTCGCTCTGTTAAAAATTCAAGGGATGAAAAACGATGGAAAATAGTATTGTCCACAAATCCTAATCATTTTTTTTTCGCCCACGTTAAATCCTTTTTCAGAATTCTGGATTCATCCCCTAGAGAATTCAAAAGAGTAAATTGGCCATAAGTCGGTCCAACTCGCTCTGTTAAAAAATTCTGGGGATAAAAAACGATGGAGAATAGTATTGTCCACAAATCCTAATCATTTTTTTTCGCCCACGTTGACCCCTTTTTCAGAAATCTGGATTCATCCCCTAGAGAATTCAAAAGAGTAAATTGGTCATAAGTCGGTCCAACTCGCTCTGTTAAAAATTCAAGGGATGAAAAACGATGGAGAATAGTATTGTCCACAAATCCTAATCATTTTTTTTCGCCCACGTTGACCCCTTTTTCAGAAATCTGGATTCATCCCCTAGAGAATTCAAAAGAGTAAATTGGTCATAAGTCGGTCCAACTCGCTCTGTTAAAAATTCAAGGGATGAAAAACGATGGAAAATAGTATTGTCCACAAATCCTAATCATTTTTTTTCGCCCACGTTAAATCCTTTTTCAGAATTCTGGATTCATCCCCTAGAGAATTCAAAAGAGTAAATTGGCCATAAGTCGGTCCAACTCGCTCTGTTAAAAATTCAAGGGATGAAAAACGATGGAGAATATTATTGTCCACAAATCCTAATCATTCTTTTTCGCCCACGTTGACTCCTTTTTCAGAAATATGGATTCATCCCCAAGAGAATTCAAAAGAGTAAATTGGCCATTAGTCGGTCCAACTCGCTCTGTTAAAAATTCAAGGGATGAAAAACGATGGAGAATATTATTGTCCACAAATCCTAATCATTCTTTTTCGCCCACGTTGACTCCTTTTTCAGAAATCTGGATTCATCCCCTAGAGAATTCAAAAGAGTAAATTAGCCATAAGTCGGTCCTACTCGCTCTGTTAAAAATTCTGGGGATAAAAAACGATGGAGAATAGTATTGTCCACAAATCCTAATCATTTTTTTTCGCCCACGTTGACCCCTTTTTCAGAAATCTGGATTCATCCCCTAGAGAGTTCAAAAGAGTAAATTGGCCATATGTCGGTCCAACTGGCTCTGTTAAAAATTCAAGGGAAGAAAAACGATGGAGAATAGTACTGTCCACAAATCCTAATCATTCTTTTTCGCCCACGTTTACTCCTTTTTCAGAAATCTGGATTCATCCCCTAGAGAATTCAAAAGAGTAAATTAGCCATAAGTCGGTCCTACTCGCTCTGTTAAAAATTCTGGGGATGGAAAGCGATCCAGAATAGTATTGTCCACAAATCCTTATCATTTTTTTGCCCATGTTGACTCCTTTTCGCGAAATCGGGATACATCCCCTAGAGAATTTAAAAGAGTAAATTGGCCATAAGTCGGCCCAACTTGCTCTGTTAAAAATTCAGGGGATGAAAAACGATGGAGAATAGTATTGTCCACAAATCCTAATCATTTTTTTTCGCCCACGTTGTTTCCTTTTTCAGAAATCTGGATTCATCCCCTAGAGAATTCAAAAGAGTAAATTGGCCATAAGTCGGTCCAACTCGCTCTGTTAAAAATTCAAGGGAAGAAAAACGATGGAGAATATTATTGTCTACAAATCATAATCATTGTTTTTCGCTCACGTTGACTCCTTTTTCAGAAATCTGGATTCATCCCCTAGAGAATTCAATAGAGTAAATTAGCCATAAGTCGGTCCAACTCGCTTTGTTAAAAATTCTGGGGATGGAGAACGATGGAGAATAGTATTGTCCACAAATTCTAATCATTTTTGTTTCGCCCACGTTGACTACTTTTCCAGAAATCTTGATTCATCCCCTAGAGAATTCAAAAGAGTAAATTGGCTATAAGTCGAACCAACTCGCTCTGTTAACAATTCTAGGGATGAAAAACGATGGAGAATAGTATTGTCCACAAATCCTAATCATTTTTTTTCGCCCACGTGGACTCCTTTTTCAGAAATCTGGATTCATCCCCTAGAGAATTCAAAAGAGTAAAGTGGCCATAAGTCGGTCCAACTCGCTCTGTTAAAAATTCAAGAGATGAAAAACGATGGAGAATATTATTGTCCACAAATCCTAATCATTCTTTTTCGCCCACGTTGACTCCTTTTTCAGAAATCTGGATTCATCCCCAAGAGAATTCAAAAGAGTAAATTGGCCATAAGTCGGTCCAACTCGCTCTGTTAAAAGTTCTGGGGATAAAAAACGATGGAAAATAGTATTGTCCACAAATCCTAATCATTTTTTTTCGCCCACGTTGACTCCTTTTTCAGAAATCTGGATTCATCCCCTAGAGAATTCAAAAGAGTAAATTGGCCATAAGTCGGTCCAACTCGCTCTGTTAAAAAATTCTGGGGATAAAAAACGATGGAGAATAGTATTGTCCACAAATCCTAATCATTTTTTTTCGCCCACGTTGACCCCTTTTTCAGAAATCTGGATTCATCCCCTAGAGAATTCAAAAGAGTAAAATGGTCATAAGTCGGTCCAACTCGCTCTGTTAAAAATTCAAGGGATGAAAAACGATGGAAAATAGTATTGTCCACAAATCCTAATCATTTTTTTTCGCCCACGTTAAATCCTTTTTCAGAATTCTGGATTCATCCCCTAGAGAATTCAAAAGAGTAAATTGGCCATAAGTCGGTCCAACTCGCTCTGTTAAAAATTCAAGGGATAAAAAACGATGGAGAATAGTATTGTCCACAAATCCTAATCATTCTTTTTCGCCCACGTTGACTTCTTTTTCAGAAATCTGGATTCATCCCCTAGAGAATTCAAAAGAGTAAATTAGCCATAAGTCGGTCCAACTCGCTCTGTTAAAAATTCTGGGGATGGAAAACGATGCAGAATAGTATTGTCCACAAATCCTAATCATTTTTTTCGCCCATGTTGACTCCTTTTCGAGAAATCTGGATTCATCCCCTAGAGAATTTAAAAGAGTAAATTGACCATAAGTCGGCCCAACTTGCTCTGTTCAAAATTCAGGGGATGAAAAACGATGGAGAATAGTATTCTCCACAAATCCTAATCATTTTTTTTCGCCCACTTTGGCTCCTTTTTCAGAAATCTGGATTCGTCCCCTAGAGAATTCAAAAGAGTAAATTGGCCATAAGTCGGTCCAACTCGCTCTGTTAAAAATTCAAGGGATGAAAAACGATGGAGAATATTATTGTCTACAAATCCTAATCATTCTTTTTCGCCACGTTGACTCCTTTTTCAGAAATCTGGATTCATCCCCTAGAGAATTCAATAGAGTAAATTAGCCATAAGTCGGTCCAACTCGCTCTGTTAAAAATTCAAGGGAAGAAAAAAGATGGAGAATATTATTGTCTACAAATCCTAATCATTGTTTTTCGTCCACGTTGACTCCTTTTTCAGAAATCTGGATTCATCCCCTAAAGAATTCAATAGAGTAAATTAGCCATAAGTCGGTCCAACTCGCTTTGTTAAAATTCTGGGGATGCAAACGATGCAGAATAGTAGTGTCCACAAAGCCTAATAATTTTTTTTCGCCCACGTTGACTCCTTTTTCAGAAATCTGGATTCATCCCCTAGAGAATTTAAAAGAATAAATTGGCCATAAGTCGGTCCAACTCGCTCTGTTAAAAATTCTCGGCATGGAGAACGATGGAGAATAGTATTGTCCACAAATTCTAATCATTTTTGATTCATCCCCTAGAGAATTCAAAAGAGTAAATTGGCTATAAGTCGATCCAACTCGCTCTGTTAACAATTCTAGGGATGAAAAACGATGGAGAATAGTATTGTCCACAAATCCTAATCATTTTTTTCGCCCACGTTGACTCCTTTTTCAGAAATCTGGATTCATCCCTAGAGAATTCAAAAGAGTAAATTGGCCATAAGTCGGTCCAACTCGCTCTGTTAAAAATTCAAGGGATGAAAAACGATGGAGAATATTATTGTCCACAAATCCTAATCATTCTTTTTCGCCCACGTTGACTCCTTTTTCAGAAATCTGGATTCATCCCCAAGAGAATTCAAAAGAGTAAATTGGCCATAAGTCGGTCCAACTCGCTCTGTTAAAAGTTCTGGGGATAAAAAACGATGGAAAATAGTATTGTCCACAAATCCTAATCATTTTTTTTCGCCCACGTTGACTCCTTTTTCAGAAATCTGGATTCATCCCCTAGAGAATTCAAAAGAGTAAATTGGCCATAAGTCGGTCCAACTCGCTCTGTTAGAAAATTCTGGGGATAAAAAACGATGGAGAATAGTATTGTCCACAAATCCTAATCATTTTTTTTCGCCCACGTTGAACCCTTTTTCAGAAAACTGGATTCATCCCCTAGAGAATTCAAAAGAGTAAATTGGTCATTAGTCGGTCCAACTCGCTCTGCTAAAAATTCAAGGGATGAAAAACGATGAAAAATAGTATTGTCCACAAATCCTAATCATTTTTTTCGCCCACGTTGACTCCTTTTTCAGAAATCCGGATTCATCCCCTAGAGAATTCAAAAGAGTAAATTGGCCATAAGTTGGTCCAACTCGCTCTCTTAAAAAATTCTGGGGATAAAAAACGATGGAGAATAGTATTGTCCACAAATCCTTATAATTTTTTTTCGCCCACGTTGACCCCTTTTTTAGAAATCTGGATTCATCCCCTAGAGAATTCAAAAGAGTAAATTGGCCATAAGTCGGTCCAACTCGCTCTGTTAAAAATTCAAGGGATAAAAAACGATGCAGAATAGTATTGTTCACAACTCCTAATCATTTTTTTCGCCCATGTTGACTCCTTTTCGAGAAATCTGGATTCATCCCCTAGAGAATTTAAAAGAGTAAATTGGCCATAAGTCGGCCCAACTTGCTCTGTTAAAAATTCAGGGGATAAAAAACGATGGAGAATAGTATTGTCCACAAATCCTAATCATTTTTTTTCGCCCACGTTGGCTCCTTTTTCAGAAATCTGGATTCATCCCCTAGAGAATTCAAAAGAGTAAATTGGCCATAAGTCGGTCCAACTCGCTCTGTTAAAAATTCAAGGGATAAAAAACGATGGAGAATATTATTGTCTACAAATCCTAATCATTCTTTTTCGCCCACGTTGACTCCTTTTTCAGAAATCTGGATTCATCCCCTAGAGAATTCAATAGAGTAAATTAGCCATTAGTCGGTCCAACTCGCTCTGTTAAAAATTCTGGGGATGGAAAACGATGCAGAATAGTACTGTCCACAAATCCTAATCATTTTTGTTCGCCCACGCTGACCCCTTTTTTAGAAATCTGGATTCATCCCCTAGAGAATTCAAAAGAGTAAATTGGCCATAAGTCGGTCCAACTCGCTCTGTTAAAAATTCAAGGGATAAAAAACGATGGAGAATAGTACTGTCCACAAATCCTAATCATTTTTTTTCGCCCACGTTGGCTCCTTTTTCAGAAATCTGGATTCATCCCCTAGAGAATTCAAAAGAGTAAATTGGCCATAAGTCGGTCCAACTCGCTCTGTTAAAAATTCAAGGGATGAAAAACGATGGAGAATATTATTGTCTACAAATCCTAATCATTCTTTTTCGCCCACGTTGACTCCTTTTCGAGAAATCTGGATTCATCCCCTAGAGAATTCAACAGAGTAAATTGGCCATAAGTCGGCCCAACTTGCTCTGTTAAAAATTCAGGGGATGAAAAACGATGGAGAATAGTATTGTCCACAAATCCTTATCATTTTTTTTCGCCCATGTTGACTCCTTTTTTAGAAATCTGGATTCATCCCCTAGAGAATTTAAAAGAGTAAATTGGCTATAAGTCGATCCAACTCGCTCTGTTAACAATTCTAGGGATGAAAAACGATGGAGAATATTATTGTCCACAAATCCTAATCATTTTTTTTCGCCCACGTTGACTTCTTTTTCAGAAATCTGGATTCATCCCCTAGAGAATTCAAAAGAGTAAATTGGCCATAAGTCGGTCCAACTCGCTCTGTTAAAAATTCAAGGGATGAAAAACGATGCAGAATAGTACTGTCCACAAATCCTAATCATTTTTTTTCGCCCATGTTGACTCCTTTTTTAGAAATCTGGATTCATCCCCTAGAGAATTTAAAAGAGTAAATTGGCTATAAGTCGATCCAACTCGCTCTGTTAACAACTCTAGGGATGAAAAACGATGGAGAATATTATTGTCCACAAATCCTAATCATTTTTTTTCGCCCACGTTGACTCCTTTTTCAGAAATCTGGATTCATCCCCTAGAGAATTCACTAGAGTAAATTAGCCATAAGTCGGTCCAACTCGCTCTGTTAAAAATTCTGGGGATGGAAAACGATGCAGAATAGTATTTTCCACGAATCCTAATCATTTTTTTCGCCCACGTTGACTCCTTTTCCAGAAATCTGGATTCATCCCCTAGAGAATTCAAAAAAGTAAATTGGCCATAAGTCGGTCCAACTCGCTCTGTTAAAAATTCTGGCGATGGAACACGATACAGAATAGTATTGTCCACAAGTCCTAATCATTTTTTTTCGCCCACGTTGACTCCTTTTCCAGAAATCTGGATTCATCCCCTAGAGAATTCAAAAGTGTAAATTGGCCATAAGTCGGTCCAGCTCGTTCTGTCAACAATTCTAGCAAAGAAAAACGATGGAGAATATTGGCCATAAATCAGTCCAACTCAATCTGTTAAAAATTCTAGGGATGGAGCACGATGGAGAATAGTATTGTTCACAAATCCTAATCATTTTTTTTCGCCCACGTTGACGCCTTTTCCAGAAATCTGGATTCATCCCCTAGAGAATTCAAAAGAGTAAATTGGCCATAAGTCGGCCCAACTTGCTCTGTTGAAAATTCTGAGGACAGAACACGATACAGAATAGTATTGTCAACAAATCCTAATCATTTTTTTTCGCCCACGTTGACTCCTTTTCGAGAAATCTGGATTCATCCTCTAGAGAATTCAAAAGAGTAACTTGGCCATAAGTCGGTCCAACTCGCTCTGTTAAAAATTCAAGGGATGAAAAACGATGGAGCGTATTATTGTCTACAAATCCTAATCATTGTTTTTCGCCCACGTTGACTCCTTTTTCAGAAATCTGGATTCATCCCCTAGAGAATTCAATAGAGTAAATTAGCCATAAGTCGGTCCAACTCGCTCTGTTAAAAATTCTGGGGATGGAAAACGATGCAGAATAGTATTGTCCACAAATCCTAATCATTTTTTTTCGCCCACGTAGACTCCTTTTTCAGAAATCTGGATTCATCCCCTAGAGAATTTAAAAGAGTAAATTGGCCATAAGTGGCCCAACTTGCACTGTTAAAAATTCAGGGGATGAAAAACGATGGAGAATAGTATTGTCCACAAATCCTAATCATTTTTTTTTCGCACACGTTGGCTCCTTTTTCAGAAATCTGGATTCATCCCCTAGAGAATTCAACAGAGTAAATTGGCCATAAGTCGGCCCAACTTGCTCTGTTAAAAATTCAGGGGATTAAAAACGATGGAGAATAGTATTGTCCACAAATCCTTATCATTTTTTTTCGCCCATGTTGACTCCTTTTTTAGAAATCTGGATTCATCCCCTAGAGAATTTAAAAGAGTAAATTGGCTATAAGTCGATCCAACTCGTTCTGTTAACAATTCTAGGGATGAAAAACGATGGAGAATATTATTGTCCACAAATCCTAATCATTTTTTTTCGCCCACGTTGACTTCTTTTTCAGAAATCTGGATTCATCCCCTAGAGAATTCAAAAGAGTAAATTGGCCATAAGTCGGTCCAACTCGCTCTGTTAAAAATTCAAGGGATGGAAAACGATGCAGAATAGTATTTTCCACGAATCCTAATCATTTTTTTCGCCCACGTTGACTCCTTTTCCAGAAATCTGGATTCATCCCCTAGAGAATTCAAAAAAGTAAATTGGCCATAAGTCGGTCCAACTCGCTCTGTTAAAAATTCTAGGGATGAAAAACGATGGAGAATAGTATTGTCCACAAATCCTAATCATTTTTTTTCGCCCACAGTGACTCCTTTTTCAGAAATCTGGATTCATCCCCTTGAGAATTCAAAAGAGTAAATTGGCCATAAGTCGGTCCAACTCGCTCTGTTAAAAATTCAAGGGATGAAAAACGATGGAGAATATTATTGTCCACAAATCCTAATCATTCTTTTTCGCCCACGTTGACTCCTTTTTCAGAAATCTGGATTCATCCCCAAGAGAATTCAAAAGAGTAAATTGGCCATAAGTCGGTCCAACTCGCTCTATTAAAAATTCTGGGGATAAAAAACGATGGAAAATAGTATTGTCCACAAATCCTAATCATTTTTTTCGCCCACGTTGACTCCTTTTTCAGAAATCTGGATTCATCCCCTAGAGAATTCAAAAGAGTAAATTGGACATAAGTTGGTCCAACTCGCTCTGTTAAAAAATTCTGGGGATAAAAAACTTTGGAGAATAGTATTGTCCACAAATCCTAATCATTTTTTTTCGCCCACGTTGACCCCTTTTTCAGAAATCTGGATTCATCCCCTAGAGAATTCAAAAGAGTAAATTGGTCATAAGTCGGTCCAACTCGCTCTGTTAAAAATTCAAGGGATGAAAAACGATGGAAAATAGTATTGTCCACAAAGCCTAATCATTTTTTTTCGCCCACGTTGACTCCTTTTTCAGAAATCTGGATTCATCCCCTAGAGAATTCAAAAGAGTAAATTGGCCATAAGTCGGTCCGACTCGCTCTGTTAAAAAATTCTGGGGATAAAAACGATGGAGAATAGTACTGTCCACAAATCCTAATCAATTTTTTTCGCCCACGTTGACCCCTTTTCGAGAAATCTGGATTCATCCTCTAGAGAATTCAAAAGAGTAAATTGGCCATAAGTCGGCCCAACTTGCTCTGTTGAAAATTCTGGGGATGAAAAACGATGGAAAGTAGTATTGTCCACAAATCCTAATCATTTTTGATTCGCCCACGTTGACTCCTTTTCGAGAAATCTGGATTCATCCTCTAGAGAATTCAAAAGAGTAAATTGGCCATAAGTCGGTCCAACTCGCTCTGTTATAAATTCAAGGGATGAAAAACGATGGAGAATATTATTGTCTACAAATCCTAATCATTGTTTTTCGCCCACGTTGACTCCTTTTTCAGAAATCTGGATTCATCCTCTAGAGAATTCAATAGAGTAAATTAGCCATAAGTCGGTCCAACTCGCTCTGTTAAAAATTCTGGGGATGGAAAACGATGCAGAATAGTATTGTCCACAAATCCTAATCATTTTTTTTCGCCCACGTAGACTCCTTTTCCAGAAATCTGGATTCATCCCCTAGAGAATTTAAAAGAATAAATTGGCCATAAGTCGGTCCAACTCGCTCTGTTAAAAATTCAAGGGATGAAAAACGATGGAGAATAGTCTTGTCCACAAATCCTAATCATCTTTTTTCGCCCACGTTGACTCGTTTTTCAGAAATCTGGATTCATCCCCTAGAGAATTCAAAAGAGTAAATTGGCCATAAGTCGGTCCAACTCGCTTTGTTAAAATTCTGGGGATGCAAACGATGCAGAATAGTATTGTCCACAAAGCCTAATAATTTTTTTTCGCCCACGTTGACTCCTTTTTCAGAAATCTGGATTCATCCCCTAGAGAATTTAAAAGAATAAATTGGCCATAAGTCGGTCCAACTCGCTCTGTTAAAAATTCTTTGCATGGAGAACGATGGAGAATAGTATTGTCCACAAATTCTAATCATTTTTGTTTCGCCCACGTTGACTACTTTTCCAGAAATCTTGATTCATCCCCTAGAGAATTCAAAAGAGTAAATTGGCTATAAGTCGATCCAACTCGCTCTGTTAACAATTCTAGGGATGAAAAACGATGGAGAATAGTATTGTCCACAAATCCTAATCATTTTTTTCGCCCACGTTGACTCCTTTTTCAGAAATCTGGATTCATCCCTAGAGAATTCAAAAGAGTAAATTGGCCATAAGTCGGTCCAACTCGCTCTGTTAAAAATTCAAGGGATGAAAAACGATGGAGAATATTATTGTCCACAAATCCTAATCATTCTTTTTCGCCCACGTTGACTCCTTTTTCAGAAATCTGGATTCATCCCCAAGAGAATTCAAAAGAGTAAATTGGCCATAAGTCGGTCCAACTCGCTCTGTTAAAAGTTCTGGGGATAAAAAACGATGGAAAATAGTATTGTCCACAAATCCTAATCATTTTTTTTCGCCCACGTTGACTCCTTTTTCAGAAATCTGGATTCATCCCCTAGAGAATTCAAAAGAGTAAATTGGCCATAAGTCGGTCCAACTCGCTCTGTTAGAAAATTCTGGGGATAAAAAACGATGGAGAATAGTATTGTCCACAAATCCTAATCATTTTTTTTCGCCCACGTTGACTCCTTTTTCAGAAATCTGGATTCATCCCCTAGAGAATTCAAAAGAGTAAATTGGCCATAAGTCGGTCCAACTCGCTCTGTTAAAAAATTCTGGGGATAAAAAACGATGGAGAATAGTATTGTCCACAAATCCTAATCATTTTTTTTCGCCCACGTTGACCCCTTTTTCAGAAATCTGGATTCAACCCCTAGAGAATTAAAAAGAGTAAATTGGCCATTAGTCGGTCCAACTCGATTTGTTAAAAATTCAAGGGATAAAAAACGATGGAGAATAGTGTTGTCCACAAATCCTAATCATTCTTTTTCGCCCACGTTGACTCCTTTTTCAGAAATCTGGATTCATCCCCTAGAGAATTCAAAAGAGTAAATTAGCCATAAGTCGGTCCAACTCGCTCTGTTAAAAATTCTGGCGATGGAGCACGATAGAGAATAGTATTGTTCACAAATCCTAATCATTTTTTTCGCCCACGTTGACGCCTTTTCCAGAAATCTGGATTCATCCCCTAGAGAATTCAAAAGACTAAATTGGCCATAAGTCGGCCCAACTTGCTCTGTTGAAAATTCTGAGGATAGAACACGATACAGAATAGTATTATACACAAATCCTAATCATTTTTTTTCGCCCACGTTGACTCCTTTTCGACAAATCTGGATTCATCCTCTAGAGAATTCAAAAGAGTAACTTGGCCATAAGTCGGTCCAACTCGCTCTGTTAAAAATTCAAGGGATGACAAACGATGGAGCGTATTATTGTCTACAAATCCTAATCATTGTTTTTCGCCCACGTTGACTCCTTTTTCAGAAATCTGGATTCATCCCCTAGAGAATTCAATAGAGTAAATTAGCCATAAGTCGGTCCAACTCGCTGTGTTAAAAATTCTGGGGATGGAAAACGATGCAGAATAGTATTGTCCACAAATCCTAATCATTTTTTTTCGCCCACGTAGACTCCTTTTTCAGAAATCTGGATTCATCCCCTAGAGAATTTAAAAGAATAAATTGGCCATAAGTCGGTCCAACTCGCTTTGTTAAAAATTCTAGGGATGAAAAACGATGGAGAATAGTATTGTCCACAAATCCTAATCATTTTTTTTCGCCCACGTTGACTCCTTTTCAGAAATCTGGATTCATCCCCTTGAGAATTCAAAAGAGTAAATTGGCCATAAGTCGGTCCAACTCGCTCTGTTAAAAATTCAAGGGATGAAAAACGATGGAGAATATTATTGTCCACAAATCCTAATCATTCTTTTTCGCCCACGTTGACTCCTTTTTCAGAAATCTGGATTCATCCCCAAGAGAATTCAAAAGAGTAAATTGGCCATAAGTCGGTCCAACTCGCTCTATTAAAAATTCTGGGGATAAAAAACGATGGAAAATAGTATTGTCCACAAATCCTAATCATTTTTTTCGCCCACGTTGACTCCTTTTTCAGAAATCTGGATTCATCCCCTAGAGAATTCAAAAGAGTAAATTGGCCATAAGTCGGTCCAACTCGCTCTGTTTTTTTTCGCCCACGTTGACCCCTTTTTCAGAAATCTGGATTCATCCCCTAAAGAATTCAAAAGAGTAAATTGGTCATAAGTCGGTCCAACTCGCTCTGTTAAAAATTCAAGGGATGAAAAACGATGGAGAATAGTACTGTCCACAAATCCTAATCATTTTTTTTCGCCCACGTTGACCCCTTTTCGAGAAATCTGGATTCATCCTCTAGAGAATTCAAAAGAGTAAATTGGCCATAAGTCGGCCCAACTTGCTCTGTTGAAAATTCTGGGGATGAAAAACGATGGAAAGTAGTATTGTCCACAAATCCTAATCATTTTTGATTCGCCCACGTTGACTGCTTTTCGAGAAATCTGGATTCATCCTCTAGAGAATTCAAAAGAGTAAATTGGCCATAAGTCGGTCCAACTCGCTCTGTTATAAATTCAAGGGATGAAAAACGATGGAGAATATTATTGTCTACAAATCCTAATCATTGTTTTTCGCCCACGTTGACTCCTTTTTCAGAAATCTGGATTCATCCCCTAGAGAATTCAATAGAGTAAATTAGCCATAAGTCGGTCCAACTCGCTCTGTTAAAAATTCTGGGGATGGAAAACGACGAGAATAGTATTGTCCACAAATCCTAATCATTTTTTTTCGCCCACGTAGACTCCTTTTCCAGAAATCTGGATTCATCCCCTAGAGAATTTAAAAGAATAAATTGGCCATAAGTCGGTCCAACTCGCTCTGTTAAAAAATTCTGGGGATGGAAAACGATGCAGAATAGTATTGTCCACAAATCCTAATCATTTTTTTTCGCCCACGTAGACTCCTTTTTCAGAAATCTGGATTCATCCCCAAGAGAATTTAAAAGAGTAAATTGGCCATAAGTCGGTCCAACTCGCTCTGTTAAAAATTCAAGGGATGAAAAACGATGGAGAATATTATTGTCTACAAATCCAATCATTCTTTTTCGCCCACGTTGACTCCTTTTCGAGAAATCTGGATTCATCCCCTAGAGAATTCAACAGAGTAAATTGGCCATAAGTCGGCCCAACTTGCTCTGTTGAAAATTCTGGGGATGAAAAACGATGGAAAGTAGTATTGTCCACAAATCCTAATCATTTTTGATTCGCCCACGTTGACTGCTTTTCGAGAAATCTGGATTCATCCTCTAGAGAATTCAAAAGAGTAAATTGGCCATAAGTCGGTCCAACTCGCTCTGTTATAAATTCAAGGGATGAAAAACGATGGAGAATATTATTGTCTACAAATCCTAATCATTGTTTTTCGCCCATGTTGACTCCTTTTCGAGAAATCTGGATTCATCCCCTAGAGAATTTAAAAGAGTAAATTGGCCATAACTCGGCCCAACTTGCTCTGTTAAAAATTCTGGGGATGGAAAACGATGCAGAATAGTATTGTCCACAAATCCTAATCATTTTTTTTCGCCCACGTAGACTCCTTTTTCAGAAATCTGGATTCATCCCCTAGAGAATTTAAAAGAGTAAATTGGCCATAAGTCGGTCCAACTCGCTCTGTTAAAAATTCAAGGGATGAAAAACGATGGAGAATAGTACTGTCCACAAATCCTAATCATTTTTTTTCGCCCACGTTGACCCCTTTTCGAGAAATCTGGATTCATCCTCTAGAGAATTCAAAAGAGTAAATTGGCCATAAGTCGGCCCAACTTGCTCTGTTGAAAATTCTGGGGATGAAAAACGATGGAAAGTAGTATTGTCCACAAATCCTAATCATTTTTGATTCGCCCACGTTGACTGCTTTTCGAGAAATCTGGATTCATCCTCTAGAGAATTCAAAAGAGTAAATTGGCCATAAGTCGGTCCAACTCGCTCTGTTATAAATTCAAGGGATGAAAAACGATGGAGAATATTATTGTCTACAAATCCTAATCATTGTTTTTCGCCCATGTTGACTCCTTTTCGAGAAATCTGGATTCATCCCCTAGAGAATTTAAAAGAGTAAATTGGCCATAACTCGGCCCAACTTGCTCTGTTAAAAATTCAGGGGATGAAAAACGATGGAGAATAGTATTGTCCACAAATCCTAATTATTTTTTTTCGCCCACGTTGACTCCTTTTTCAGAAATCTGGATTCATCCCCTAGAGAATTCAACAGAGTAAATTGGCCATAAGTCGGCCCAACTTGCTCTGTTAAAAATTCAGGGGATGAAAAACGATGGAGAATAGTATTGTCCACAAATCCTTATCATTTTTTTTCGCCCATGTTGACTCCTTTTTTAGAAATCTGGATTCATCCCCTAGAGAATTTAAAAGAGTAAATTGGCTATAAGTCGATCCAACTCGCTCTGTTAACAATTCTAGGGATGAAAAACGATGGAGAATATTATTGTCCACAAATCCTAATCATTTTTTTTCGCCCACGTTGACTTCTTTTTCAGAAATCTGGATTCATCCCCTAGAGAATTCAAAAGAGTAAATTGGCCATAAGTCGGTCCAACTCGCTCTGTTAAAAATTCAAGGGATGAAAAACGATGCAGAATAGTACTGTCCACAAATCCTAATCATTTTTTTTCGCCCATGTTGACTCCTTTTTTAGAAATCTGGATTCATCCCCTAGAGAATTTAAAAGAGTAAATTGGCTATAAGTCGATCCAACTCGCTCTGTTAACAACTCTAGGGATGAAAAACGATGGAGAATATTATTGTCCACAAATCCTAATCATTTTTTTTCGCCCACGTTGACTCCTTTTTCAGAAATCTGGATTCATCCCCTAGAGAATTCACTAGAGTAAATTAGCCATAAGTCGGTCCAACTCGCTCTGTTAAAAATTCTGGGGATGGAAAACGATGCAGAATAGTATTTTCCACGAATCCTAATCATTTTTTTCGCCCACGTTGACTCCTTTTCCAGAAATCTGGATTCATCCCCTAGAGAATTCAAAAAAGTAAATTGGCCATAAGTCGGTCCAACTCGCTCTGTTAAAAATTCTGGCGATGGAACACGATACAGAATAGTATTGTCCACAAGTCCTAATCATTTTTTTTCGCCACGTTGACTCCTTTTCCAGAAATCTGGATTCATCCCCTAGAGAATTCAAAAGTGTAAATTGGCCATAAGTCGGTCCAGCTCGTTCTGTCAACAATTCTAGCAAAGAAAAACGATGGAGAATATTGGCCATAAATCAGTCCAACTCAATCTGTTAAAAATTCTAGGGATGGAGCACGATGGAGAATAGTATTGTTCACAAATCCTAATCATTTTTTTTCGCCCACGTTGACGCCTTTTCCAGAAATCTGGATTCATCCCCTAGAGAATTCCAAAGAGTAAATTGGCCATAAGTCGGCCCAACTTGCTCTGTTGAAAATTCTGAGGACAGAACACGATACAGAATAGTATTGTCAACAAATCCTAATCATTTTTTTTCGCCCACGTTGACTCCTTTTCGAGAAATCTGGATTCATCCTCTAGAGAATTCAAAAGAGTAACTTGGCCATAAGTCGGTCCAACTCGCTCTGTTAAAAATTCAAGGGATGAAAAACGATGGAGCGTATTATTGTCTACAAATCCTAATCATTGTTTTTCGCCCACGTTGACTCCTTTTTCAGAAATCTGGATTCATCCCCTAGAGAATTCAATAGAGTAAATTAGCCATAAGTCGGTCCAACTCGCTCTGTTTAAAATTCTGGGGATGGAAAACGATGCAGAATAGTATTGTCCACAAATCCTAATCATTTTTTTTCGCCCACGTAGACTCCTTTTTCAGAAATCTGGATTCATCCCCTAGAGAATTTAAAAGAGTAAATTGGCCATAAGTGGCCCAACTTGCACTGTTAAAAATTCAGGGGATGAAAAACGATGGAGAATAGTATTGTCCACAAATCCTAATCATTTTTTTTTCGCACACGTTGGCTCCTTTTTCAGAAATCTGGATTCATCCCCTAGAGAATTCAACAGAGTAAATTGGCCATAAGTCGGCCCAACTTGCTCTGTTAAAAATTCAGGGGATTAAAAACGATGGAGAATAGTATTGTCCACAAATCCTTATCATTTTTTTTCGCCCATGTTGACTCCTTTTTTAGAAATCTGGATTCATCCCCTAGAGAATTTAAAAGAGTAAATTGGCTATAAGTCGATCCAACTCGTTCTGTTAACAATTCTAGGGATGAAAAACGATGGAAAATATTATTGTCCACAAATCCTAATCATTTTTTTTCGGCCACGTTGACTTCTTTTTCAGAAATCTGGATTCATCCCCTAGAGAATTCAAAAGAGTAAATTGGCCATAAGTCGGTCCAACTCGCTCTGTTAAAAATTCAAGGGATGGAAAACGATGCAGAATAGTATTTTCCACGAATCCTAATCATTTTTTTCGCCCACGTTGACTCCTTTTCCAGAAATCTGGATTCATCCCCTAGAGAATTCAAAAAAGTAAATTGGCCATAAGTCGGTCCAACTCGCTCTGTTAAAAATTCTAGGGATGAAAAACGATGGAGAATAGTATTGTCCACAAATCCTAATCATTTTTTTTCGCCCACAGTGACTCCTTTTTCAGAAATCTGGATTCATCCCCTTGAGAATTCAAAAGAGTAAATTGGCCATAAGTCGGTCCAACTCGCTCTGTTAAAAATTCAAGGGATGAAAAACGATGGAGAATATTATTGTCCACAAATCCTAATCATTCTTTTTCGCCCACGTTGACTCCTTTTTCAGAAATCTGGATTTATCCCCAAGAGAATTCAAAAGAGTAAATTGGCCATAAGTCGGTCCAACTCGCTCTATTAAAAATTCTGGGGATAAAAAACGATGGAAAATAGTATTGTCCACAAATCCTAATCATTTTTTTCGCCCACGTTGACTCCTTTTTCAGAAATCTGGATTCATCCCCTAGAGAATTCAAAAGAGTAAATTGGACATAAGTTGGTCCAACTCGCTCTGTTAAAAAATTCTGGGGATAAAAAACTTTGGAGAATAGTATTGTCCACAAATCCTAATCATTTTTTTTCGCCCACGTTGAACCCTTTTTCAGAAATCTGGATTCATCCCCTAGAGAATTCAAAAGAGTAAATTGGTCATAAGTCGGTCCAACTCGCTCTGTTAAAAATTCAAGGGATGAAAAACGATGGAAAATAGTATTGTCCACAAAGCCTAATCATTTTTTTTCGCCCACGTTGACTCCTTTTTCAGAAATCTGGATTCATCCCCTAGAGAATTCAAAAGAGTAAATTGGCCATAAGTCGGTCCGACTCGCTCTGTTAAAAAATTCTGGGGATAAAAACGATGGAGAATAGTACTGTCCACAAATCCTAATCAATTTTTTTCGCCCGCGTTGACCCCTTTTCGAGAAATCTGGATTCATCCTCTAGAGAATTCAAAAGAGTAAATTGGCCATAAGTCGGCCCAACTTGCTCTGTTGAAAATTCTGGGGATGAAAAACGATGGAAAGTAGTATTGTCCACAAATCCTAATCATTTTTGATTCGCCCACGTTGACTCCTTTTCGAGAAATCTGGATTCATCCTCTAGAGAATTCAAAAGAGTAAATTGGCCATAAGTCGGTCCAACTCGCTCTGTTATAAATTCAAGGGATGAAAAACGATGGAGAATATTATTGTCTACAAATCCTAATCATTGTTTTTCGCCCACGTTGACTCCTTTTTCAGAAATCTGGATTCATCCTCTAGAGAATTCAATAGAGTAAATTAGCCATAAGTCGGTCCAACTCGCTCTGTTAAAAATTCTGGGGATGGAAAACGATGCAGAATAGTATTGTCCACAAATCCTAATCATTTTTTTTCGCCCACGTAGACTCCTTTTCCAGAAATCTGGATTCATCCCCTAGAGAATTTAAAAGAATAAATTGGCCATAAGTCGGTCCAACTCGCTCTGTTAAAAATTCAAGGGATGAAAAACGATGGAGAATAGTCTTGTCCACAAATCCTAATCATCTTTTTTCGCCCACGTTGACTCGTTTTTCAGAAATCTGGATTCATCCCCTAGAGAATTCAAAAGAGTAAATTGGCCATAAGTCGGTCCAACTCGCTCTGTTAAAAATTCTGGGGATAAAAAACGATGGAAAATAGTATTGTCCACAAATCCTAATCATTTTTTTTCGCCCACGTTGACTCCTTTTTCAGAAATCTGGATTCATCCCCTAGAGAATTCAAAAGAGTAAATTGGCCATAAGTCGGTCCAACTCGCTCTGTTAAAAAATTCTGGGGATAAAAAACGATGGAGAATAGTATTGTCCACAAATTCTTATCATTTTTTTTCGCCCACGTTGACCCCTTTTTCAGAAATCTGGATTCATCCCCTAGAGAATTCAAAAGAGTAAATTGGTCATAAGTCGGTCCAACTCGCTCTGTTAAAAATTCAAGGGATGAAAAACGATGGAAAATAGTATTGTCCACAAATCCTAATCATTTTTTTTCGCCCACGTTGACTCCTTTTTCAGAAATCTGGATTCATCCCCTAGAGAATTCAAAAGAGTAAATTGGCCATAAGTCGGTCCAACTCGCTCTGTTAAAAAATTCTGGGGATAAAAAACGATGGAGAATAGTATTGTCCACAAATCCTAATCATTTTTTTTCGCCCACGTTGACCCCTTTTTCAGAAATCTGGATTCAACCCCTAGAGAAATAAAAAGAGTAAATTGGCCATTAGTCGGTCCAACTCGCTTTGTTAAAAATTCAAGGGATAAAAAACGATGGAGAATAGTGTTATCCACAAATCCTAATCATTCTTTTTCGCCCACGTTGACTCCTTTTTCAGAAATCTGGATTCATCCCCTAGAGAATTCAAAAGAGTAAATTAGCCATAAGTCGGTCCAACTCGCTCTGTTAAAAATTCTGGGGATGAAAAACGATGCAGAATAGTATTGTCCACAAATCCTAATCATTTTTTTCGCCCATGTTGACTCCTTTTCGAGAAATCTGGATTCATCCCCTAGAGAATTTAAAAGAGTAAATTGGCCATAACTCGGCCCAACTTGCTCCGTTAAAAATTCAGGGGATGAAAAACGATGGAGAATAGTATTGTCCACAAATCCTAATTATTTTTTTTCGCCCACGTTGACTCCTTTTTCAGAAATCTGGATTCATCCCCTAGAGAATTCAATAGAGTAAATTAGCCATAAGTCGGTCCAACTCGCTGTGTTAAAAATTCTGGGGATGGAAAACGATGCAGAATAGTATTGTCCACAAATCCTAATCATTTTTTTTCGCCCACGTAGACTCCTTTTTCAGAAATCTGGATTCATCCCCTTGAGAATTCAAAAGAGTAAATTGGCCATAAGTCGGTCCAACTCGCTCTGTTAAAAATTCAAGGGATGAAAAACGATGGAGAATATTATTGTCCACAAATCCTAATCATTTTTTTTCGCCCACGTTGACTCCTTTTCAGAAATCTGGATTCATCCCCTAGAGAATTTAAAAGAATAAATTGGCCATAAGTCGGTCCAACTCGCTTTGTTAAAAATTCTAGGGATGAAAAACGATGGAGAATAGTATTGTCCACAAATCCTAATCATTTTTTTTCGCCCACGTTGACTCCTTTTCAGAAATCTGGATTCATCCCCTTGAGAATTCAAAAGAGTAAATTGGCCATAAGTCGGTCCAACTCGCTCTGTTAAAAATTCAAGGGATGAAAAACGATGGAGAATATTATTGTCCACAAATCCTAATCATTCTTTTTCGCCCACGTTGACTCCTTTTTCAGAAATCTGGATTCATCCCCAAGAGAATTCAAAAGAGTAAATTGGCCATAAGTCGGTCCAACTCGCTCTATTAAAAATTCTGGGGATAAAAAACGATGGAAAATAGTATTGTCCACAAATCCTAATCATTTTTTTCGCCCACGTTGACTCCTTTTTCAGAAATCTGGATTCATCCCCTAGAGAATTCAAAAGAGTAAATTGGCCATAAGTCGGTCCAACTCGCTCTGTTTTTTTTCGCCCACGTTGACCCCTTTTTCAGAAATCTGGATTCATCCCCTAAAGAATTCAAAAGAGTAAATTGGTCATAAGTCGGTCCAACTCGCTCTGTTAAAAATTCAAGGGATGAAAAACGATGGAAAATAGTATTGTCCACAAAGCCTAATCATTTTTTTTCGCCCACGTTGACTCCTTTCTCAGAAATCTGGATTCATCCCCTAGAGAATTCAAAAGAGTAAATTGGCCATAAGTCGGTCCAACTCGCTCTGTTAAAAAATTCTGGGGATAAAAACGATGGAGAATAGTACTGTCCACAAATCCTAATCATTTTTTTTCGCCCACGTTGACCCCTTTTCGAGAAATCTGGATTCATCCTCTAGAGAATTCAAAAGAGTAAATTGGCCATAAGTCGGCCCAACTTGCTCTGTTGAAAATTCTGGGGATGAAAAACGATGGAAAGTAGTATTGTCCACAAATCCTAATCATTTTTGATTCGCCCACGTTGACTGCTTTTCGAGAAATCTGGATTCATCCTCTAGAGAATTCAAAAGAGTAAATTGGCCATAAGTCGGTCCAACTCGCTCTGTTATAAATTCAAGGGATGAAAAACGATGGAGAATATTATTGTCTACAAATCCTAATCATTGTTTTTCGCCCACGTTGACTCCTTTTTCAGAAATCTGGATTCATCCCCTAGAGAATTCAATAGAGTAAATTAGCCATAAGTCGGTCCAACTCGCTCTGTTAAAAATTCTGGGGATGGAAAACGACGAGAATAGTATTGTCCACAAATCCTAATCATTTTTTTTCGCCCACGTAGACTCCTTTTCCAGAAATCTGGATTCATCCCCTAGAGAATTTAAAAGAATAAATTGGCCATAAGTCGGTCCAACTCGCTCTGTTAAAAATTCAAGGGATGAAAAACGATGGAGAATAGTATTGTTCACAAATCCTAATCATTTTTTTTCGCCCACGTTGACTCGTTTTTCAGAAATCTGGATTCATCCCCTAGAGAATTCAAAAGAGTAAATTGGCCATAACTCGGTCCAACTCGCTCTGTTAAAAATTCTGGGGATAAAAAACGATGGAAAATAGTATTGTCCACAAATCCTAATCATTTTTTTTCGCCCACGTTGACTCCTTTTTCAGAAATCTGGATTCATCCCCTAGAGAATTCAAAAGAGTAAATTGGCCATAAGTCGGTCCAACTCGCTCTGTTAAAAATTCTGGGGATAAAAAACGATGGAAAATAGTATTGTCCACAAATCCTAATCATTTTTTTTCGCCCACGTTGACCCCTTTTTCAGAAATCTGGATTTATCCCCAAGAGAATTCAAAAGAGTAAATTGGCCATAAGTCGGTCCAACTCGCTCTGTTAAAAATTCTGGGGATAAAAAACGATGGAAAATAGTATTGTCCACAAATCCTAATCATTTTTTTTCGCCCACGTTGACTCCTTTTTCAGAAATCTGGATTCATCCCCTAGAGAATTCAAAAGAGTAAATTGGTCATAAGTCGGTCCAACTCGCTCTGTTAAAAATTCAAGGGATGAAAAACGATGGAAAATAGTATTGTCCACAAATCCTTATCATTTTTTTTCGCCCTCGTTGACTCCTTTTTCAGAAATCTGGATTCATCCCCTAGAGAATTCAAAAGAGTAAATTGGCCATAAGTCGGTCCAACTCGCTTTGTTAAAAATTCAAGGGATAAAAAACGATGGAGAATAGTATTGTCCACAAATCCTAATCATTTTTTTTCGCCCACGTTGACCCCTTTTTCAGAAATCTGGATTCATCCCCTAGAGAATTCAAAAGAGTAAATTGGTCATAAGTCGGTCCAACTCGCTCTGTTAAAAAATTCTGGGGTTAGAAAACGATGGAGAATAGTATTGTCCACAAATCCTAATCATTTTTTTTCGCCCACGTTGACCCCTTTTTCAGAAATCTGGATTCAACCCCTAGAGAATTAAAAAGAGTAAATTGGCCATAAGTCGGTCCAACTCGCTTTGTTAAAAATTCAAGGGATAAAAAACGATGGAGAAGAGTATTGTCCACAAATCCTAATCATTCTTTTTCGCCCACGTTGACTCCTTTTTCAGAAATCTGGATTCATCCCCTAGAGAATTCAAAAGAGTAAATTAGCCATAAGTCGGTCCAACTCGCTCTGTTAAAAATTCTGGGGATGAAAAACGATGCAGAATAGTATTGTCCACAAATCCTAATCATTTTTTTCGCCCATGTTGACTCCTTTTCGAGAAATCTGGATTTATCCCCTAGAGAATTTAAAAGAGTAAATTGGCCATAACTCGGCCCAACTTGCTCTGTTAAAAATTCAGGGGATGAAAAACGATGGAGAATAGTATTGTCCACAAATCCTTATTATTTTTTTTCGCCCACGTTGACTCCTTTTTCAGAAATCTGGATTCATCCCCTAGAGAATTCAAAAGAGTAAATTGGCCATAAGTCGGTCCAACTCGCTCTGTTAAAAATTCAAGGGATGAAAAACGATGGAGAATATTATTGTCCACAAATCCTAATCATTTTTTTTCGCCCACGTTGACTCCTTTTTCAGAAATCTGGATTCATCCCCTAGAGAATTCAAAAGAGTAAATTGGCCATAAGTCGGTCCAACTCGCTCTGTTAAAAAATTCTGGGGATAAAAAACGATGGAGAATAGTATTGTCCACAAATCCGAATCATTTTTTTTCGCCCACGTTGACCCCTTTTTCAGAAATCTGGATTTATCCCCAAGAGAATTCAAAAGAGTAAATTGGCCATAAGTCGGTCCAACTCGCTCTGTTAAAAATTCAAGGGATAAAAAACGATGGAGAATAGTATTGTCCACATATCCTAATCATTCTTTTTCGCCCACGTTGACTCCTTTTTCAGAAATCTGGATGCATCCCCTAGAGAATTTAAAAGAGTAAATTGGCCATAACTCGGCCCAACTTGCTCTGTTAAAAATTCAGGGGATGAAAAACGATGGAGAATAGTATTGTCCACAAATCCTAATTATTTTTTTTCGCCCACGTTGACTCCTTTTTCTGAAATCTGGATTCATCCCCTAGAGAACTCAAAAGAGTAAATTGGCCATAAGTCGGTCCAACTCGCTCTGTTAAAAATTCAAGGGATGAAAAACGATGGAGAATATTATTGTCTACAAATCCTAATCATTCTTTTTCGCCCACGTTGACTCCTTTTTCAGAAATCTGGATTCATCCCCTAGAGAATTCAATAGAGTAAATTAGCAATAAGTCGGTCCAACTCGCTCTGTTAAAAATTCTGGGG
This sequence comes from Pollenia labialis, assembly GCA_949318255.1. Classification (NCBI taxonomy): domain Eukaryota; kingdom Metazoa; phylum Arthropoda; class Insecta; order Diptera; family Polleniidae; genus Pollenia; species Pollenia labialis. Next base: position 75,345,622 of record OX439139.1, read on the forward strand.
ATGGAAAACGATGCAGAATAGTATGAAAAACGATGGAGAATATTATTGTCCACAAATCCTAATCATTTTTTTTCGCCCACGTTGACTCCTTTTTCAGAAATCTGGATTCATCCCCTAGAGAATTCAAAAGAGTAAATTGGCCATAAGTCGGTCCAACTCGCTCTGTTAAAAAATTCTGGGGATAAAAAACGATGGAGAATAGTATTGTCCACAAATTCTTATCATTTTTTTTCGCCCACGTTGACCCCTTTTTCAGAAATCTGGATTCATCCCCTAGAGAATTCAAAAGAGTAAATTGGTCATAAGTCGGTCCAACTCGCTCTGTTAAAAATTCAAGGGATGAAAAACGATGGAAAATAGTATTGTCCACAAATCCTAATCATTTTTTTTCGCCCACGTTGACTCCTTTTTCAGAAATCTGGATTCATCCCCTAGAGAATTCAAAAGAGTAAATTGGCCATAAGTCGGTCCAACTCGCTCTGTTAAAAAATTCTGGGGATAAAAAACGATGGAGAATAGTATTGTCCACAAATTCTTATCATTTTTTTTCGCCCACGTTGACCCCTTTTTCAGAAATCTGGATTCATCCCCTAGAGAATTCAAAAGAGTAAATTGGTCATAAGTCGGTCCAACTCGCTCTGTTAAAAATTCAAGGGATGAAAAACGATGGAAAATAGTATTGTCCACAAATCCTAATCATTTTTTTTCGCCCACGTTGACTCCTTTTTCAGAAATCTGGATTCATCCCCTAGAGAATTCAAAAGAGTAAATTGGCCATAAGTCGGTCCAACTCGCTCTGTTAAAAAATTCTGGGGATAAAAAACGATGGAGAATAGTATTGTCCACAAATCCTAATCATTTTTTTTCGCCCACGTTGACCCCTTTTTCAGAAATCTGGATTCAACCCCTAGAGAAATAAAAAGAGTAAATTGGCCATTAGTCGGTCCAACTCGCTTTGTTAAAAATTCAAGGGATAAAAAACGATGGAGAATAGTGTTGTCCACAAATCCTAATCATTCTTTTTCGCCCACGTTGACTTCTTTTTCAGAAATCTGGATTCATCCCCTAGAGAATTCAAAAGAGTAAATTAGCCATAAGTCGGTCCAACTCGCTCTGTTAAAAATTCTGGGGATGAAAAACGATGCAGAATAGTATTGTCCACAAATCCTAATCATTTTTTTCGCCCATGTTGACTCCTTTTCGAGAAATCTGGATTCATCCCCTAGAGAATTTAAAAGAGTAAATTGGCCATAACTCGGCCCAACTTGCTCTGTTAAAAATTCAGGGGATGAAAAACGATGGAGAATAGTATTGTCCACAAATCCTAATTATTTTTTTTCGCCCACGTTGACTCCTTTTTCAGAAATCTGGATTCATCCCCTAGAGAATTCAATAGAGTAAATTAGCCATAAGTCGGTCCAACTCGCTGTGTTAAAAATTCTGGGGATGGAAAACGATGCAGAATAGTATTGTCCACAAATCCTAATCATTTTTTTTCGCCCACGTAGACTCCTTTTTCAGAAATCTGGATTCATCCCCTAGAGAATTTAAAAGAATAAATTGGCCATAAGTCGGTCCAACTCGCTTTGTTAAAAATTCTAGGGATGAAAAACGATGGAGAATAGTATTGTCCACAAATCCTAATCATTTTTTTTCGCCCACGTTGACTCCTTTTCAGAAATCTGGATTCATCCCCTTGAGAATTCAAAAGAGTAAATTGGCCATAAGTCGGTCCAACTCGCTCTGTTAAAAATTCAAGGGATGAAAAACGATGGAGAATATTATTGTCCACAAATCCTAATCATTCTTTTTCGCCCACGTTGACTCCTTTTTCAGAAATCTGGATTCATCCCCAAGAGAATTCAAAAGAGTAAATTGGCCATAAGTCGGTCCAACTCGCTCTATTAAAAATTCTGGGGATAAAAAACGATGGAAAATAGTATTGTCCACAAATCCTAATCATTTTTTTCGCCCACGTTGACTCCTTTTTCAGAAATCTGGATTCATCCCCTAGAGAATTCAAAAGAGTAAATTGGCCATAAGTCGGTCCAACTCGCTCTGTTTTTTTTCGCCCACGTTGACCCCTTTTTCAGAAATCTGGATTCATCCCCTAAAGAATTCAAAAGAGTAAATTGGTCATAAGTCGGTCCAACTCGCTCTGTTAAAAATTCAAGGGATGAAAAACGATGGAAAATAGTATTGTCCACAAAGCCTAATCATTTTTTTTTGCCCACGTTGACTCCTTTCTCAGAAATCTGGATTCATCCCCTAGAGAATTCAAAAGAGTAAATTGGCCATAAGTCGGTCCAACTCGCTCTGTTAAAAAATTCTGGGGATAAAAACGATGGAGAATAGTACTGTCCACAAATCCTAATCATTTTTTTTCGCCCACGTTGACCCCTTTTCGAGAAATCTGGATTCATCCTCTAGAGAATTCAAAAGAGTAAATTGGCCATAAGTCGGCCCAACTTGCTCTGTTGAAAATTCTGGGGATGAAAAACGATGGAAAGTAGTATTGTCCACAAATCCTAATCATTTTTGATTCGCCCACGTTGACTGCTTTTCGAGAAATCTGGATTCATCCTCTAGAGAATTCAAAAGAGTAAATTGGCCATAAGTCGGTCCAACTCGCTCTGTTATAAATTCAAGGGATGAAAAACGATGGAGAATATTATTGTCTACAAATCCTAATCATTGTTTTTCGCCCACGTTGACTCCTTTTTCAGAAATCTGGATTCATCCCCTAGAGAATTCAATAGAGTAAATTAGCCATAAGTCGGTCCAACTCGCTCTGTTAAAAATTCTGGGGATGGAAAACGACGAGAATAGTATTGTCCACAAATCCTAATCATTTTTTTTCGCCCACGTAGACTCCTTTTCCAGAAATCTGGATTCATCCCCTAGAGAATTTAAAAGAATAAATTGGCCATAAGTCGGTCCAACTCGCTCTGTTAAAAATTCAAGGGATGAAAAACGATGGAGAATAGTATTGTTCACAAATCCTAATCATTTTTTTTCGCCCACGTTGACTCGTTTTTCAGAAATCTGGATTCATCCCCTAGAGAATTCAAAAGAGTAAATTGGCCATAACTCGGTCCAACTCGCTCTGTTAAAAATTCTGGGGATAAAAAACGATGGAAAATAGTATTGTCCACAAATCCTAATCATTTTTTTTCGCCCACGTTGACTCCTTTTTCAGAAATCTGGATTCATCCCCTAGAGAATTCAAAAGAGTAAATTGGCCATAAGTCGGTCCAACTCGCTCTGTTAAAAATTCTGGGGATAAAAAACGATGGAAAATAGTATTGTCCACAAATCCTAATCATTTTTTTTCGCCCACGTTGACCCCTTTTTCAGAAATCTGGATTTATCCCCAAGAGAATTCAAAAGAGTAAATTGGCCATAAGTCGGTCCAACTCGCTCTGTTAAAAATTCTGGGGATAAAAAACGATGGAAAATAGTATTGTCCACAAATCCTAATCATTTTTTTTCGCCCACGTTGACTCCTTTTTCAGAAATCTGGATTCATCCCCTAGAGAATTCAAAAGAGTAAATTGGTCATAAGTCGGTCCAACTCGCTCTGTTAAAAATTCAAGGGATGAAAAACGATGGAAAATAGTATTGTCCACAAATCCTTATCATTTTTTTTCGCCCTCGTTGACTCCTTTTTCAGAAATCTGGATTCATCCCCTAGAGAATTCAAAAGAGTAAATTGGCCATAAGTCGGTCCAACTCGCTTTGTTAAAAATTCAAGGGATAAAAAACGATGGAGAATAGTATTGTCCACAAATCCTAATCATTTTTTTTCGCCCACGTTGACCCCTTTTTCAGAAATCTGGATTCATCCCCTAGAGAATTCAAAAGAGTAAATTGGTCATAAGTCGGTCCAACTCGCTCTGTTAAAAAATTCTGGGGTTAAAAAACGATGGAGAATAGTATTGTCCACAAATCCTAATCATTTTTTTTCGCCCACGTTGACCCCTTTTTCAGAAATCTGGATTCAACCCCTAGAGAATTAAAAAGAGTAAATTGGCCATAAGTCGGTCCAACTCGCTTTGTTAAAAATTCAAGGGATAAAAAACGATGGAGAAGAGTATTGTCCACAAATCCTAATCATTCTTTTTCGCCCACGTTGACTCCTTTTTCAGAAATCTGGATTCATCCCCTAGAGAATTCAAAAGAGTAAATTAGCCATAAGTCGGTCCAACTCGCTCTGTTAAAAATTCTGGGGATGAAAAACGATGCAGAATAGTATTGTCCACAAATCCTAATCATTTTTTTCGCCCATGTTGACTCCTTTTCGAGAAATCTGGATTTATCCCCTAGAGAATTTAAAAGAGTAAATTGGCCATAACTCGGCCCAACTTGCTCTGTTAAAAATTCAGGGGATGAAAAACGATGGAGAATAGTATTGTCCACAAATCCTTATTATTTTTTTTCGCCCACGTTGACTCCTTTTTCAGAAATCTGGATTCATCCCCTAGAGAATTCAAAAGAGTAAATTGGCCATAAGTCGGTCCAACTCGCTCTGTTAAAAATTCAAGGGATGAAAAACGATGGAGAATATTATTGTCCACAAATCCTAATCATTTTTTTTCGCCCACGTTGACTCCTTTTTCAGAAATCTGGATTCATCCCCTAGAGAATTCAAAAGAGTAAATTGGCCATAAGTCGGTCCAACTCGCTCTGTTAAAAAATTCTGGGGATAAAAAACGATGGAGAATAGTATTGTCCACAAATCCGAATCATTTTTTTTCGCCCACGTTGACCCCTTTTTCAGAAATCTGGATTTATCCCCAAGAGAATTCAAAAGAGTAAATTGGCCATAAGTCGGTCCAACTCGCTCTGTTAAAAATTCAAGGGATAAAAAACGATGGAGAATAGTATTGTCCACATATCCTAATCATTCTTTTTCGCCCACGTTGACTCCTTTTTCAGAAATCTGGATGCATCCCCTAGAGAATTTAAAAGAGTAAATTGGCCATAACTCGGCCCAACTTGCTCTGTTAAAAATTCAGGGGATGAAAAACGATGGAGAATAGTATTGTCCACAAATCCTAATTATTTTTTTTCGCCCACGTTGACTCCTTTTTCTGAAATCTGGATTCATCCCCTAGAGAACTCAAAAGAGTAAATTGGCCATAAGTCGGTCCAACTCGCTCTGTTAAAAATTCAAGGGATGAAAAACGATGGAGAATATTATTGTCTACAAATCCTAATCATTCTTTTTCGCCCACGTTGACTCCTTTTTCAGAAATCTGGATTCATCCCCTAGAGAATTCAATAGAGTAAATTAGCAATAAGTCGGTCCAACTCGCTCTGTTAAAAATTCTGGGGATGGAAAACGATGCAGAATAGTATGAAAAACGATGGAGAATATTATTGTCCACAAATCCTAATCATTTTTTTTCGCCCACGTTGACTCCTTTTTCAGAAATCTGGATTCATCCCCTAGAGAATTCAAAAGAGTAAATTGGCCATAAGTCGGTCCAACTCGCTCTGTTAAAAAATTCTGGGGATAAAAAACGATGGAGAATAGTATTGTCCACAAATCCTAATCATTTTTTTTCGCCCACGTTGACCCCTTTTTCAGAAATCTGGATTCATCCCCTAGAGAATTCAAAAGAGTAAATTGGTCATAAGTCGGTCCAACTCGCTCTGTTAAAAATTCAAGGGATGAAAAACGATGGAAAATAGTATTGTCCACAAATCCTAATCATTTTTTTTCGCCCACGTTGACTCCTTTTTCAAAAATCTGGATTCATCCCCTAGAGAATTCAAAAGAGTAAATTGGCCATAAGTCGCTCCAACTCGCTCTGTTAAAAAATTCTGGGAATAATAAACGATGGAGAATAGTATTGTCCACAAATCCTAATCATTTTTTTTCGCCCACGTTGACCCCTTTTTCAGAAATCTGGATTCATCCCCTAGAGAATTCAAAAGAGTAAATTGGCCATAAGTCGGTCCAACTCGCTCTGTTAAAAATTCAAGGGATAAAAAACGATGGAGAATAGTATTGTCCACAAATCCTAATCATTCTTTTTCGCCCACGTTGACTCCTTTTTCAGAAATCTGGATTCATCCCCTAGAGAATTCAAAAGAGTAAATTAGACATAAGTCGGTCCAACTCGCTCTGTTAAAAATTCTGGGGATGAAAAACGATGCAGAATAGTATTGTCCACAAATCCTAATCATTTTTTTCGCCCATGTTGACTCCTTTTCGAGAAATCTGGATTCATCCCCTAGAGAATTCAAAAGAGTAAATTGGCCATAAGTCGGCCCAACTTGCTCTGTTAAAAATTCAGGGGATGAAAAACGATGGAGAATAGTATTGTCCACAAATCCTAATCATTTTTTTTCGCCCACGTTGGCTCCTTTTTCAGAAATCTGGATTCATCCCCTAGAGAATTCAAAAGAGTAAATTAGCCATAAGTCGGTCCAACTCGCTCTGTTGAAAATTCTGGGGATGAAAAACGATGGAAAGTAGTATTGTCCACAAATCCTAATCATTTTTGATTCGCCCACGTTGACTCCTTTTCGAGAAATCTGGATTCATCCTCTAGAGAATTCAAAAGAGTAAATTGGCCATAAGTCGGCCCAACTTGCTCTGTTGAAAATTCTGGGGATGAAAAACAATGGAAAGTAGTATTGTCCACAAATCCTAATCATTTTTGATTCGCCCACGTTGACTCCTTTTCGAGAAATCTGGATTCATCCTCTAGAGAATTCGAAAGAGTAAATTGGCCATAAGTCGGCCCAACTTGCTCTGTTGAAAATTCTGGGGATGAAAAACGATGGAAAATAGTATTGTCCACAAATCCTAATCATTTTTGATTCGCCCACGTTGACTCCTTTTCGAGAAATCTGGATTCATCCTCTAGAGAATTGAAAAGAGTAAATTGGGCATAAGTCGGTCCAACTCGCTCTGTTAAAAATTCAAGGGATGAAAAACGATGGAGAATATTATTGTCTACAAATCCTAATCATTGTTTTTCGCCCACGTTGACTCCTTTTTCAGAAATCTGGATTCATCCCCTAGAGAATTCAATAGAGTAAATTAGCCATAAGTCGCTCCAACTCGCTCTGTTAAAAATTCTGGGGATGGAAAACGATGCAGAATAGTATTGTCCACAAATCCTAATCATTTTTTTTCGCCCACGTAGACTCCTTTTTCAGAAATCTGGATTCATCCCCTAGAGAATTTAAAAGAATAAATTGGCCATAAGTCGGTCCAACACGCTCTGTTAAAAATTCTAGGGATGAAAAACGATGGAGAATAGTATTGTCCACAAATCCTAATCATTTTTTTTCGCCCACGTTGACTCCTTTTTCAGAAATCTGGATTCATCCCCTTGAGAATTCAAAAGAGTAAATTGGCCATAAGTCGGTCCAACTCGCTCTGTTAAAAATTCAAGGGATGAAAAACGATGGAGAATATTATTGTCCACAAATCCTAATCATTCTTTTTCGCCCACGTTGACTCCTTTTTCAGAAATCTGGATTCATCCCCAAGAGAATTCAAAAGAGTAAATTGGCCATAAGTCGGTCCAACTCGCTCTATTAAAAATTCTGGGGATAAAAAACGATGGAAAATAGTATTGTCCACAAATCCTAATCATTTTTTTCGCCCACGTTGACTCCTTTTTCAGAAATCTGGATTCATCCCCTAGAGAATTCAAAAGAGTAAATTGGCCATAAGTCGGTCCAACTCGCTCTGTTAAAAAATTCTGGGGATAAAAAACGATGGAAAGTAGTATTGTCCACAAATCCTAATCATTTTTGATTCGCCCACGTTGACTCCTTTTCGAGAAATCTGGATTCATCCTCTAGAGAATTCAAAAGAGTAAATTGGCCATAAGTCGGTCCAACTCGCTCTGTTAAAAATTCAAGGGATGAAAAACGATGGAGAATAGTATTGTCCACAAATCCTAATCATTTTTTTTCGCCCACGTTGACCCCTTTTTCAGAAATCTGGATTCATCCCCTAAAGAATTCAAAACAGTAAATTGGTCATAAGTCGGTCCAACTCGCTCTGTTAAAAATTCAAGGGATGAAAAACGATGGAAAATAGTATTGTCCACAAAGCCTAATCATTTTTTTTCGCCCACGTTGACTCCTTTTTCAGAAATCTGGATTCATCCCCTAGAGAATTCAAAAGAGTAAATTGGCCATAAGTCGGTCCAACTCGCTCTGTTAAAAAATTCTGGGGATAAAAACGATGGAGAATAGTACTGTCCACAAATCCTAATCATTTTTTTTCGCCCACGTTGACCCCTTTTCGAGAAATCTGGATTCATCCTCTAGAGAATTCAAAAGAGTAAATTGGCCATAAGTCGGCCCAACTTGCTCTGTTGAAAATTCTGGGGATGAAAAACGATGGAAAGTAGTATTGTCCACAAATCCTAATCATTTTTGATTCGCCCACGTTGACTCCTTTTCGAGAAATCTGGATTCATCCTCTAGAGAATTCAAAAGAGTAAATTGGCCATAAGTCGGTCCAACTCGCTCTGTTATAAATTCAAGGGATGAAAAACGATGGAGAATATTATTGTCTACAAATCCTAATAATTGTTTTTCGCCCACGTTGACTCCTTTTTCAGAAATCTGGATTCATCCCCTAGAGAATTCAATAGAGTAAATTAGCCATAAGTCGGTCCAACTCGCTCTGTTAAAAATTCTGGGGATGGAAAACGATGCAGAATAGTATTGTCCACAAATCCTAATCATTTTTTTTCACCCACGTAGACTCCTTTTCCAGAAATCTGGATTTATCCCCTAGAGAATTTAAAAGAATAAATTGGCCATAAGTCGGTCCAACTCGCTCTGTTAAAAATTCAAGGGATGAAAAACGATGGAGAATAGTATTGTCCACAAATCCTAATCATTTTTTTTCGCCCACGTTGACTCGTTTTTCAGAAATCTGGATTCATCCCCTAGATAATTCAAAAGAGTAAATTGGCCATAAGTCGGTCCAACTCGCTCTGTTAAATATTCTGGGGATAAAAAACGATGGAAAATAGTATTGTCCACAAATCCTAATCATTTTTTTTCGCCCACGTTGACTCCTTTTTCAGAAATCTGGATTCATCCCCTAGAGAATTCAAAAGAGTAAATTGGCCATAAGTCGGTCCAACTCGCTCTGTTAAAAAATTCTGGGGATAAAAAACGATGGAGAATAGTATTGTCCACAAATCCTAATCATTTTTTTTCGCCCACGTTGACCCCTTTTTCAGAAATCTGGATTCATCCCCTAGAGAATTCAAAAGAGTAAATTGGTCATAAGTCGGTCCAACTCGCTCTGTTAAAAATTCAAGGGATGAAAAACGATGGAAAATAGTATGGTCCACAAATCCTAATCATTTTTTTTCGCCCACGTTGACTCCTTTTTCAGAAATCTGGATTCATCCCCTAGAGAATTCAAAAGAGTAAATTGGCCATAAGTCGGTCCAACTCGCTCTGTTAAAAAATTCTGGGGTTAAAAAACGATGGAGAATAGTATTGTCCACAAATCCTAATCATTTTTTTTTCGCCTACGTTGACCCCTTTTTCAGAAATCTGGATTCAACCCCTAGAGAATTAAAAAGAGTAAATTGGCCATAAGTCGGTCCAACTCGCTTTGTTAAAAATTCAAGGGATAAAAAACGATGGAGAATAGTATTGTCCACAAATCCTAATCATTCTTTTTCGCCCACGTTGACTCCTTTTTCAGAAATCTGGATTCATCCCCTAGAGAATTCAAAAGAGTAAATTAGCCATAAGTCGGTCCAACTCGCTCTGTTAAAAATTCTGGGGATGAAAAACGATGCAGAATAGTATTGTCCACAAATCCTAATAATTTTTTTCGCCCATGTTGACTCCTTTTCGAGAAATCTGGATTCATCCCCTAGAGAATTTAAAAGAGTAAATTGGCCATAACTCGGCCCAACTTGCTCTGTTAAAAATTCAGGGGATGAAAAACGATGGAGAATAGTATTGTCCACAAATCCTAATTATTTTTTTTCGCCCACGTTGACTCCTTTTTCAGAAATCTGGATTCATCCCCTAGAGAATTCAAAAGAGTAAATTGGCCATAAGTCGGTCCAACTCGCTCTGTTAAAAATTCAAGAGATGAAAAACGATGGAGAATATTATTGTCTACAAATCCTAATCATTCTTTTTCGCCCACGTTGACTCCTTTTTCAGAAATCTGGATTCATCCCCTAGAGAATTCAATAGAGTAAATTAGCCATAAGTCGGTCCAACTCGCTCTGTTAAGAATTCTGGGGATGGAAAACGATGCAGAATAGTATGAAAAACGATGGAGAATAGTATTGTCCACAAATCCTAATTATTTTTTTTCGCCCACGTTGACCCCTTTTTCAGAAATCTGGATTCATCCCCTAGAGAATTCAAAAGAGTAAATTGGTCATAAGTCGGTCCAACTCGCTCTGTTAAAAATTCAAGGGATGAAAAACGATGGAAAATAGTATTGTCCACAAATCCTTATCATTTTTTTTCGCCCACGTTGACTCCTTTTTCAGAAATCTGGATTCATCCCCTAGAGAATTCAAAAGAGTAAATTGGCCATAAGTCGGTCCAACTCGCTTTGTTAAAAATTCAAGGGATAAAAAACGATGGAGAATAGTATTGTCCACAAATCCTAATCATTTTTTTTCGCCCACGTTGACCCCTTTTTCAGAAATCTGGATTCATCCCCTAGAGAATTCAAAAGAGTAAATTGGTCATAAGTCGGTCCAACTCGCTCTGTTAAAAAATTCTGGGGTTAAAAAACGATGGAGAATAGTAATGTCCACAAATCCTAATCATTTTTTTTCGCCCACGTTGACCCCTTTTTCAGAAATCTGGATTCAACCCCTAGAGAATTAAAAAGAGTAAATTGGCCATAAGTCGGTCCAACTCGCTTTGTTAAAAATTCATGGGATAAAAAACGATGGAGAAGAGTATTGTCCACAAATCCTAATCATTCTTTTTCGCCCACGTTGACTCCTTTTTCAGAAATCTGGATTCATCCCCTAGAGAATTCAAAAGAGTAAATTAGCCATAAGTCGGTCCAACTCGCTCTGTTAAAAATTCTGGGGATGAAAAACGATGCAGAATAGTATTGTCCACAAATCCTAATCATTTTTTTCGCCCATGTTGACTCCTTTTCGAGAAATCTGGATTTATCCCCTAGAGAATTTAAAAGAGTAAATTGGCCATAACTCGGCCCAACTTGCTCTGTTAAAAATTCAGGGGATGAAAAACGATGGAGAATAGTATTGTCCACAAATCCTTATTATTTTTTTTCGCCCACGTTGACTCCTTTTTCAGAAATCTGGATTCATCCCCTAGAGAATTCAAAAGAGTAAATTGGCCATAAGTCGGTCCAACTCGCTCTGTTAAAAATTCAAGGGATGAAAAACGATGGAGAATATTATTGTCCACAAATCCTAATCATTTTTTTTCGCCCACGTTGACTCCTTTTTCAGAAATCTGGATTCATCCCCTAGAGAATTCAAAAGAGTAAATTGGCCATAAGTCGGTCCAACTCGCTCTGTTAAAATATTCTGGGGATAAAAAAAGGTGGAGAATAGTATTGTCCACAAATCCGAATCATTTTTTTTCGCCCACGTTGACCCCTTTTTCAGAAATCTGGATTTATCCCCAAGAGAATTCAAAAGAGTAAATTGGCCATAAGTCGGTCCAACTCGCTCTGTTAAAAATTCAAGGGATAAAAAACGATGGAGAATAGTATTGTCCACATATCCTAATCATTCTTTTTCGCCCACGTTGACTCCTTTTTCAGAAATCTGGATGCATCCCCTAGAGAATTTAAAAGAGTAAATTGGCTATAACTCGGCCCAACTTGCTCTGTTAAAAATTCAGGGGATGAAAAACGATGGAGAATAGTATTGTCCACAAATCCTAATTATTTTTTTTCGCCCACGTTGACTCCTTTTTCTGAAATCTGGATTCATCCCCTAGAGAACTCAAAAGAATAAATTGGCCATAAGTCGGTCCAACTCGCTCTGTTAAAAATTCAAGGGATGAAAAACGATGGAGAATATTATTGTCTACAAATCCTAATCATTCTTTTTCGCCCACGTTGACTCCTTTTTCAGAAATCTATATTCATCCCCTAGAGAATTCAATAGAGTAAATTAGCAATAAGTCGGTCCAACTCGCTCTGTTAAAAATTCTGGGGATGGAAAACGATGCAGAATAGTATGAAAAACGATGGAGAATATTATTGTCCACAAATCCTAATCATTTTTTTTCGCCCACGTTGACTCCTTTTTCAGAAATCTGGATTCATCCCCTAGAGAATTCAAAAGAGTAAATTGGCCATAAGTCGGTCCAACTCGCTCTGTTAAAAAATTCTGGGGATAAAAAACGATGGAGAATAGTATTGTCCACAAATCCTAATCATTTTTTTTCGCCCACGTTGACCCCTTTTTCAGAAATCTGGATTCATCCCCTAGAGAATTCAAAAGAGTAAATTGGTCATAAGTCGGTCCAACTCGCTCTGTTAAAAATTCAAGGGATGAAAAACGATGGAAAATAGTATTGTCCACAAATCCTAATCATTTTTTTTCGCCCACGTTGACTCCTTTTTCAAAAATCTGGATTCATCCCCTAGAGAATTCAAAAGAGTAAATTGGCCATAAGTCGCTCCAACTCGCTCTGTTAAAAAATTCTGGGAATAATAAACGATGGAGAATAGTATTGTCCACAAATCCTAATCATTATTTTTCGCCCACGTTGACCCCTTTTTCAGAAATCTGGATTCATCCCCTAGAGAATTCAAAAGAGTAAATTGGCCATAAGTCGGTCCAACTCGCTCTGTTAAAAATTCAAGGGATAAAAAACGATGGAGAATAGTATTGTCCACAAATCCTAATCATTCTTTTTCGCCCACGTTGACTCCTTTTTCAGAAATCTGGATTCATCCCCTAGAGAATTCAAAAGAGTAAATTAGACATAAGTCGGTCCAACTCGCTCTGTTAAAAATTCTGGGGATGAAAAACGATGCAGAATAGTATTGTCCACAAATCCTAATCATTTTTTTCGCCCATGTTGACTCCTTTTCGAGAAATCTGGATTCATCCCCTAGAGAATTCAAAAGAGTAAATTGGCCATAAGTCGGCCCAACTTGCTCTGTTAAAAATTCAGGGGATGAAAAACGATGGAGAATAGTATTGTCCACAAATCCTAATCATTTTTTTTCGCCCACGTTGGCTCCTTTTTCAGAAATCTGGATTCATCCCCTAGAGAATTCGAAAGAGTAAATTAGCCATAAGTCGGTCCAACTCGCTCTGTTGAAAATTCTGGGGATGAAAAACGATGGAAAGTAGTATTGTCCACAAATCCTAATCATTTTTGATTCGCCCACGTTGACTCCTTTTCGAGAAATCTGGATTCATCCTCTAGAGAATTCAAAAGAGTAAATAGGCCATAAGTCGGCCCAACTTGCTCTGCTGAAAATTCTGGGGATGAAAAACGACGGAAAGTAGTATTGTCCACAAATCCTAATCATTTTTGATTCGCCCACGTTGACTCCTTTTCGAGAAATCTGGATTCATCCTCTAGAGAATTCGAAAGAGTAAATTGGCCATAAGTCGGCCCAACTTGCTCTGTTGAAAATTCTGGGGATGAAAAACGATGGAAAATAGTATTGTCCACAAATCCTAATCATTTTTGATTCGCCCACGTTGACTCCTTTTCGAGAAATCTGGATTCATCCTCTAGAGAATTGAAAAGAGTAAATTGGGCATAAGTCGGTCCAACTCGCTCTGTTAAAAATTCAAGGGATGAAAAACGATGGAGAATATTATTGTCTACAAATCCTAATCATTGTTTTTCGCCCACGTTGACTCCTTTTTCAGAAATCTGGATTCATCCCCTAGAGAATTCAATAGAGTAAATTAGCCATAAGTCGCTCCAACTCGCTCTGTTAAAAATTCTGGGGATGGAAAACGATGCAGAATAGTATTGTCCACAAATCCTAATCATTTTTTTTCGCCCACGTAGACTCCTTTTTCAGAAATCTGGATTCATCCCCTAGAGAATTTAAAAGAATAAATTGGCCATAAGTCGGTCCAACACGCTCTGTTAAAAATTCTAGGGATGAAAAACGATGGAGAATAGTAATGTCCACAAATCCTAATCATTTTTTTTCGCCCACGTTGACTCCTTTTTCAGAAATCTGGATTCATCCCCTTGAGAATTCAAAAGAGTAAATTGGCCATAAGTCGGTCCAACTCGCTCTGTTAAAAATTCAAGGGATGAAAAACGATGGAGAATATTATTGTCCACAAATCCTAATCATTCTTTTTCGCCCACGTTGACTCCTTTTTCAGAAATCTGGATTCATCCCCAAGAGAATTCAAAAGAGTAAATTGGCCATAAGTCGGTCCAACTCGCTCTATTAAAAATTCTGGGGATAAAAAACGATGGAAAATAGTATTGTCCACAAATCCTAATCATTTTTTCGCCCACGTTGACTCCTTTTTCAGAAATCTGGATTCATCCCCTAGAGAATTCAAAAGAGTAAATTGGCCATAAGTCGGTCCAACTCGCTCTGTTAAAAAATTCTGGGGATAAAAAACGATGGAAAGTAGTATTGTCCACAAATCCTAATCTTTTTTGATTCGCCCACGTTGACTCCTTTTCGAGAAATCTGGATTCATCCTCTAGAGAATTCAAAAGAGTAAATTGGCCATAAGTCGGTCCAACTCGCTCTGTTAAAAATTCAAGGGATGAAAAACGATGGAGAATAGTATTGTCCACAAATCCTAATCATTTTTTTTCGCCCACGTTGACCCCTTTTTCAGAAATCTGGATTCATCCCCTAAAGAATTCAAAAGAGTAAATTGGTCATAAGTCGGTCCAACTCGCTCTGTTAAAAATTCAAGGGATGAAAAACGATGGAGAATATTATTGTCTATAAATCCTAATAATTGTTTTTCGCCCACGTTGACTCCTTTTTCAGAAATCTGGATTCATCCCCTAGAGAATTCAATAGAGTAAATTAGCCATAAGTCGGTCCAACTCGCTCTGTTAAAAATTCTGGGGATGGAAAACGATGCAGAATAGTATTGTCCACAAATCCTAATCATTTTTTTTCACCCACGTAGACTCCTTTTCCAGAAATCTGGATTCATCCCCTAGAGAATTTAAAAGAATAAATTGGCCATAAGTCGGTCCAACTCGCTCTGTTAAAAATTCAAGGGATGAAAAACGATGGAGAATAGTATTGTCCACAAATCCTAATCATTTTTTTTCGCCCACGTTGACTCGTTTTTCAGAAATCTGGATTCATCCCCTAGATATTTTCAAAAGAGTAAATTGGCCATAAGTCGGTCCAACTCGCTCTGTTAAATATTCTGGGGATAAAAAACGATGGAAAATAGTATTGTCCACAAATCCTAATCATTTTTTTTCGCCCACGTTGACTCCTTTTTCAGAAATCTGGATTCATCCCCTAGAGAATTCAAAAGAGTAAATTGGCCATAAGTCGGTCCAACTCGCTCTGTTAAAAAATTCTGGGGATAAAAAACGATGGAGAATAGTATTGTCCACAAATCCTAATCATTTTTTTTCGCCCACGTTGACCCCTTTTTCAGAAATCTGGATTCATCCCCTAGAGAATTCAAAAGAGTAAATTGGTCATAAGTCGGTCCAACTCGCTCTGTTAAAAATTCAAGGGATGAAAAACGATGGAAAATAGTATGGTCCACAAATCCTAATCATTTTTTTTCGCCCACGTTGACTCCTTTTTCAGAAATCTGGATTCATCCCCTAGAGAATTCAAAAGAGTAAATTGGCCATAAGTCGGTCCAACTCGCTCTGTTAAAAAATTCTGGGGTTAAAAAACGATGGAGAATAGTATTGTCCACAAATCCTAATCATTTTTTTTTCGCCTACGTTGACCCCTTTTTCAGAAATCTGGATTCAACCCCTAGAGAATTAAAAAGAGTAAATTGGCCATAAGTCGGTCCAACTCGCTTTGTTAAAAATTCAAGGGATAAAAAACGATGGAGAATAGTATTGTCCACAAATCCTAATCATTCTTTTTCGCCCACGTTGACTCCTTTTTCAGAAATCTGGATTCATCCCCTAGAGAATTCAAAAGAGTAAATTAGCCATAAGTCGGTCCAACTCGCTCTGTTAAAAATTCTGGGGATGAAAAACGATGCAGAATAGTATTGTCCACAAATCCTAATCATTTTTTTCGCCCATGTTGACTCCTTTTCGAGAAATCTGGATTCATCCCCTAGAGAATTTAAAAGAGTAAATTGGCCATAACTCGGCCCAACTTGCTCTGTTAAAAATTCAGGGGATGAAAAACGATGGAGAATAGTATTGTCCACAAATCCTAATTATTTTTTTTCGCCCACGTTGACTCCTTTTTCAGAAATCTGGATTCATCCCCTAGAGAATTCAAAAGAGTAAATTGGCCATAAGTCGGTCCAACTCGCTCTGTTAAAAATTCAAGGGATGAAAAACGATGGAGAATATTATTGTCTACAAATCCTAATCATTCTTTTTCGCCCACGTTGACTCCTTTTTCAGAAATCTGGATTCATCCCCTAGAGAATTCAATAGAGTAAATTAGCCATAAGTCGGTCCAACTCGCTCTGTTAAGAATTCTGGGGATGGAAAACGATGCAGAATAGTATGAAAAACGATGGAGAATATTATTGTCCACAAATCCTAATCATTTTTTTTCGCCCACGTTGACTCCTTTTTCAGAAATCTGGATTCATCCCCTAGAGAATTCAAAAGAGTAAATTGGCCATAAGTCGGTCCAACTCGCTCTGTTAAAAAATTCTGGGGATAAAAAACGATGGAGAATAGTATTGTCCACAAATCCTAATCATTTTTTTTCGCCCACGTTGACCCCTTTTTCAGAAATCTGGATTCATCCCCTAGAGAATTCAAAAGAGTAAATTGGTCATAAGTCGGTCCAACTCGCTCTGTTAAAAATTCAAGGGATGAAAAACGATGGAAAATAGTATGGTCCACAAATCCTAATCATTTTTTTTCGCCCACGTTGACTCCTTTTTCAGAAATCTGGATTCATCCCCTAGAGAATTCAAAAGAGTAAATTGGCCATAAGTCGGTCCAACTCGCTCTGTTAAAAAATTCTGGGGTTAAAAAACGATGGAGAATAGTATTGTCCACAAATCCTAATCATTTTTTTTTCGCCTACGTTGACCCCTTTTTCAGAAATCTGGATTCAACCCCTAGAGAATTAAAAAGAGTAAATTGGCCATAAGTCGGTCCAACTCGCTTTGTTAAAAATTCAAGGGATAAAAAACGATGGAGAATAGTATTGTCCACAAATCCTAATCATTCTTTTTCGCCCACGTTGACTCCTTTTTCAGAAATCTGGATTCATCCCCTAGAGAATTCAAAAGAGTAAATTAGCCATAAGTCGGTCCAACTCGCTCTGTTAAAAATTCTGGGGATGAAAAACGATGCAGAATAGTATTGTCCACAAATCCTAATCATTTTTTTCGCCCATGTTGACTCCTTTTCGAGAAATCTGGATTCATCCCCTAGAGAATTTAAAAGAGTAAATTGGCCATAACTCGGCCCAACTTGCTCTGTTAAAAATTCAGGGGATGAAAAACGATGGAGAATAGTATTGTCCACAAATCCTAATTATTTTTTTTCGCCCACGTTGACTCCTTTTTCAGAAATCTGGATTCATCCCCTAGAGAATTCAAAAGAGTAAATTGGCCATAAGTCGGTCCAACTCGCTCTGTTAAAAATTCAAGGGATGAAAAACGATGGAGAATATTATTGTCTACAAATCCTAATCATTCTTTTTCGCCCACGTTGACTCCTTTTTCAGAAATCTGGATTCATCCCCTAGAGAATTCAATAGAGTAAATTAGCCATAAGTCGGTCCAACTCGCTCTGTTAAGAATTCTGGGGATGGAAAACGATGCAGAATAGTATGAAAAACGATGGAGAATATTATTGTCCACAAATCCTAATCATTTTTTTTCGCCCACGTTGACTCCTTTTTCAGAAATCTGGATTCATCCCCTAGAGAATTCAAAAGAGTAAATTGGCCATAAGTCGGTCCAACTCGCTCTGTTAAAAATTCTGGGGATAAAAAACGATGGAGAATAGTATTGTCCACAAATCCTAATCATTTTTTTTCGCCCACGTTGACCCCTTTTTCAGAAATCTGGATTCATCCCCTAGAGAATTCAAAAGAGTAAATTGGTCATAAGTCGGTCCAACTCGCACTGTTAAAAATTCAAGGGATGAAAAACGATGGAAAATAGTATTGTCCACAAATCCTAATCATTTTTTTTCGCCCACGTTGACTAATTTTTCAAAAATCTGGATTCATCCCCTAGAGAATTCACAAGAGTAAATTGGCCATAAGTCGGTCCAACTCGCTCTGTTAAAAAATTCTGGGGATAAAAAACGATGGAGAATAGTATTGTCCACAAATCCGAATCATTTTTTTTCGCCCACGTTGACCCCTTTTTCAGAAATCTGGATTCATCCCCAAGAGAATTCAAAAGAGTAAATTGGCCATAAGTCGGTCCAACTAGCTCTGATAAAAATTCAAGGGATAAAAACGATGGAGAATAGTACTGTCCACAAATCCTAATCATTCTTTTTCGCCCACGTTGACTCCTTTTTCAGAAATCTGGATTCATCCCCTAGAGAATTCAAAAGAGTAAATTAGCCATAAGTCGGTCCAACTCGCTCTGTTAAAAATTCTGGGGATGAAAAACGATGCAGAATAGTATTGTCCACAAATCCTAATCATTTTTTTCGCCCATGTTGACTCTTTTTCGAGAAATCTGGATTCATCCCCTAGAGAATTTAAAAGAGTAAATTGGCCATAACTCGGCCCAACTTGCTCTGTTAAAAATTCAGGGGATGAAAAACGATGGAGAATAGTATTGTCCACAAATCCTAATTATTTTTTTTTCGCCCACGTTGACTCCTTTTTCTGAAATCTGGATTCATCCCCTAGAGAATTCAAAAGAGTAAATTGGCCATAAGTCGGTCCAACTCGCTCTGTTAAAAATTCAAGGGATGAAAAACGATGGAGAATATTATTGTCTACAAATCCTAATCATTCTTTTTCGCCCACGTTGACTCCTTTTTCAGAAATCTGGATTCATCCCCTAGAGAATTCAATAGAGTAAATTAGCCATAAGTCGGTCCAACTCGCTCTGTTAAAAATTCTGGGGATGGAAAACGATGCAGAATAGTATGAAAAACGATGGAGAATATTATTGTCCACAAATCCTAATCATTTTTTTTCGCCCACGTTGACTCCTTTTTCAGAAATCTGGATTCATCCCCTAGAGAATTCAAAAGAGTAAATTGGCCATAAGTCGGTCCAACTCGCTCTGTTAAAAAATTCTGGGGATAAAAAAAGATGGAAAATAGTATTGTCCACAAATCCTAATCATTTTTTTTCGCCCACGTTGACCCCTTTTTCAGAAATCTGGATTCATCCCCTAGAGAATTCAAAAGAGTAAATTGGTCATAAGTCGGTCCAACTCGCTCTGTTAAAAATTCAAGGGATGAAAAACGATGGAAAATAGTATTGTCCACAAATCCTAATCATTTTTTTTCGCCCACGTTGACTCCTTTTTCAAAAATCTGGATTCATCCTCTAGAGAATTCAAAAGAGTAAATTGGCCATAAGTCGGTCCAACTCGCTCTGTTAAAAAATTCTGGGAATAATAAACGATGGAGAATAGTATTGTCTACAAATCCTAATCATTTTTTTTCGCCCACGTTGACCCCTTTTTCAGAAATCTGGATTCATCCCCTAGAGAATTCAAAAGAGTAAATTGGCCATAAGTCGGTCCAACTCGCTCTGTTAAAAATTCAAGGGATAAAAAACGATGGAGAATAGTATTGTCCACAAATCCTAATCATTCTTTTTCGCCCACGTTGACTCCTTTTTCAGAAATCTGGATTCATCCCCTAGAGAATTCAAAAGAGTAAATTAGACATAAGTCGGTCCAACTCGCTCTGTTAAAAATTCTGGGGATGAAAAACGATGCAGAATAGTATTGTCCACAAATCCTAATCATTTTTTTCGCCCATGTTGACTCCTTTTCGAGAAATCTGGATTCATCCCCTAGAGAATTCAAAAGAGTAAATTGGCCATAAGTCGGCCCAACTTGCTCTGTTAAAAATTCAGGGGATGAAAAACGATGGAGAATAGTATTGTCCACAAATCCTAATCATTTTTTTTCGCCCACGTTGGCTCCTTTTTCAGAAATCTGGGTTCATCCCCTAGAGAATTCAAAAGAGTAAATTAGCCATAAGTCGGTCCAACTCGCTCTGTTGAAAATTCTGGGGATGAAAAACGATGGAAAGTAGTATTGTCCACAAATCCTAATCATTTTTGATTCGCCCACGTTGACTCCTTTTCGAGAAATCTGGATTCATCCTCTAGAGAATTCAAAAGAGTAAATTGGCCATAAGTCGGCCCAACTTGCTCTGTTGAAAATTCTGGGGATGAAAAACGATGGAAAGTAGTATTGTCCACAAATCCTAATCATTTTTGATTCGCCCACGTTGACTCCTTTTCGAGAAATCTGGATTCATCCTCTAGAGAATTCGAAAGAGTAAATTGGCCATAAGTCGGCCCAACTTGCTCTGTTGAAAATTCTGGGGATGAAAAACGATGGAAAATAGTATTGTCCACAAATCCTAATCATTTTTGATTCGCCCACGTTGACTCCTTCATCCTCTGGATTCATCCTCTAGAGAATTGAAAAGAGTAAATTGGGCATAAGTCGGTCCAACTCGCTCTGTTAAAAATTCAAGGGATGAAAAACGATGGAGAATATTATTGTCTACAAATCCTAATCATTTTTTTTCGCCCACGTTGACCCCTTTTTCAGAAATCTGGATTCATCCCCTAGAGAATTCAAAAGAGTAAATTGGTCATAAGTCGGTCCAACTCGCTCTGTTAAAAATTCAAGGGATGAAGAACGATGGAGAATATTATTGTCTACAAATCCTAATCATTCTTTTTCGCCCACGTTGACTCCTTTTTCAGAAATCTGGATTCATCCCCTAGAGAATTCAATAGAGTAAATTAGCCATAAGTCGGTCCAACTCGCTCTGTTAAAAATTCTGGGGATGGAAAACAATGCAGAATAGTATTGTCCACAAATCCTAATCATTTTTTTTCGCCCACGTTGACCCCTTTTTTAGAAATCTGGATTCATCCCCTAGAGAATTCAAAAGAGTAAATTGGCCATAAGTCGGTCCAACTCGCTCTGTTAAAAATTGAAGGGATAAAAAACGATGGAGAATAGTATTGTCCACAAATCCTAATCATTCTTTTTCGCCCACGTTGACTCCTTTTTCAGAAATCTGGATTTATCCCCAAGAGAATTCAAAAGAGTAAATTGGCCATAAGTCGGTCCAACTCGCTCTGTTAAAAATTCAAGGGATAAAAAACGATGGAGAATAGTATTGTCCACATATCCTAATCATTATTTTTCGCCCACGTTGACTCCTTTTTCAGAAATCTGGATTCATCCCCTAGAGAATTCAAAAGAGTAAATTGGCCATAAGTCGGTCCAACTCGCTCTGTTAAAAAATTCTGGGGATAAAAAACGATGGAGAATAGTATTGTCCACAAATCCGAATCATTTTTTTTCGCCCACGTTGACCCCTTTTTCAGAAATCTGGATTTATCCCCAAGAGAATTCAAAAGAGTAAATTGGCCATAAGTCGGTCCAACTCGCTCTGTTAAAAATTCAAGGGATAAAAAACGATGGAGAATAGTATTGTCCACATATCCTAATCATTCTTTTTCGCCCACGTTGACTCCTTTTTCAGAAATCTGGATGCATCCCCTAGAGAATTCAAAAGAGTAAATTAGCCATAAGTCGGTCCAACTCGCTCTGTTAAAAATTCTGGGGATGAAAAACGATGCAGAATAGTATTGTCCACAAATCCTAATCATTTTTTTCGCCCATGTTGACTCCTTTTCGAGAAATCTGGATTCATCCCCTAGAGAATTTAAAAGAGTAAATTGGCCATAACTCGGCCCAACTTGCTCTGTTAAAAATTCAGGGGATGAAAAACGATGGAGAATAGTATTGTCCACAAATCCTAATTATTTTTTTTCGCCCACGTTGACTCCTTTTTCTGAAATCTGGATTAATCCCCTAGAGAACTCAAAAGAGTAAATTGGCCATAAGTCGGTCCAACTCGCTCTGTTAAAAATTCAAGGGATGAAAAACGATGGAGAATATTATTGTCTACAAATCCTAATCATTCTTTTTCGCCCACGTTGACTCCTTTTTCAGAAATCTGGATTCATCCCCTAGAGAATTCAAAAGAGTAAATTGGCCATAAGTCGCTCCAACTCGCTCTGTTAAAAAATTCTGGGAATAATAAACGATGGAGAATAGTATTGTCCACAAATCCTAATCATTTTTTTTCGCCCACGTTGACCCCTTTTTCAGAAATCTGGATTCATCCCCTAGAGAATTCAATAGAGTAAATTAGCAATAAGTCGGTCCAACTCGCTCTGTTAAAAATTCTGGGGATGGAAAACGATGCAGAATAGTATGAAAAACGATGGAGAATATTATTGTCCACAAATCCTAATCATTTTTTTTCGCCCACGTTGACTCCTTTTTCAGAAATCTGGATTCATCCCCTAGAGAATTCAAAAGAGTAAATTGGCCATAAGTCGCTCCAACTCGCTCTGTTAAAAAATTCTGGGAATAATAAACGATGGAGAATAGTATTGTCCACAAATCCTAATCATTTTTTTTCGCCCACGTTGACCCCTTTTTCAGAAATCTGGATTCATCCCCTAGAGAATTCAATAGAGTAAATTAGCAATAAGTCGGTCCAACTCGCTCTGTTAAAAATTCTGGGGATGGAAAACGATGCAGAATAGTATGAAAAACGATGGAGAATATTATTGTCCACAAATCCTAATCATTTTTTTTCGCCCACGTTGACTCCTTTTTCAGAAATCTGGATTCATCCCCTAGAGAATTCAAAAGAGTAAATTGGCCATAAGTCGGTCCAACTCGCTCTGTTAAAAAATTCTGGGGATAAAAAACGATGGAGAATATTATTGTCCACAAATCCTAATCATTCTTTTTCGCCCACGTTGACTCCTTTTTCAGAAATCTGGATTCATCCCCTAGAGAATTCAAAAGAGTAAATTAGACATAAGTCGGTCCAACTCGCTCTGTAAAAAATTCTGGGGATGAAAAACGATGCAGAATAGTATTGTCCACAAATCCTAATCATTTTTTTCGCCCATGTTGACTCCTTTTCGAGAAATCTGGATTCATCCCCTAGAGAATTCAAAAGAGTAAATTGGCCATAAGTCGGCCCAACTTGCTCTGTTAAAAATTCAGGGGGTGAAAAACGATGGAGAATAGTATTGTCCACAAATCCTAATCATTTTTTTTCGCCCACGTTGGCTCCTTTTTCAGAAATCTGGATTCATCCCCTAGAGAATTCAAAAGAGTAAATTAGCCATAAGTCGGTCCAACTCGCTCTGTTGAAAATTCTGGGGATGAAAAACGATGGAAAGTAGTATTGTCCACAAATCCTAATCATTTTTGATTCGCCCACGTTGACTCCTTTTCGAGAAATCTGGATTCATCCTCTAGAGAATTCAAAAGAGTAAATTGGCCATAAGTCGGCCCAACTTGCTCTGTTGAAAATTCTGGGGATGAAAAACGATGGAAAGTAGTATTGTCCACAAATCCTAATCATTTTTGATTCGCCCACGTTGACTCCTTTTCGAGAAATCTGGATTCATCCTCTAGAGAATTCGAAAGAGTAAATTGGCCATAAGTCGGCCCAACTTGCTCTGTTGAAAATTCTGGGGATGAAAAACGATGGAAAATAGTATTGTCCACAAATCCTAATCATTTTTGATTCGCCCACGTTGACTCCTTTTCGAGAAATCTGGATTCATCCTCTAGAGAATTGAAAAGAGTAAATTGGGCATAAGTCGGTCCAACTCGCTCTGTTAAAAATTCCAGGGATGAAAAACGATGGAGAATATTATTGTCTACAAATCCTAATCATTGTTTTTCGCCCACGTTGACTCCTTTTTCAGAAATCTGGATTCATCCCCTAGAGAATTCAATAGAGTAAATTAGCCATAAGTCGCTCCAACTCGCTCTGTTAAAAATTCTGGGGATGGAAAACGATGCAGAATAGTATTGTCCACAAATCCTAATCATTTTTTTTCGCCCACGTAGACTCCTTTTTCAGAAATCTGGATTCATCCCCTAGAGAATTTAAAAGAATAAATTGGCCATAAGTCGGTCCAACACGCTCTGTTAAAAATTCTAGGGATGAAAAACGATGGAGAATAGTATTGTCCACAAATCCTAATCATTTTTTTTCGCCCACGTTGACTCCTTTTTCAGAAATCTGGATTCATCCCCTTGAGAATTCAAAAGAGTAAATTGGCCATAAGTCGGTCCAACTCGCTCTGTTAAAAATTCAAGGGATGAAAAACGATGGAGAATATTATTGTCCACAAATCCTAATCATTCTTTTTCGCCCACGTTGACTCCTTTTTCAGAAATCTGGATTCATCCCCAAGAGAATTCAAAAGAGTAAATTGGCCATAAGTCGGTCCAACTCGCTCTATTAAAAATTCTGGGGATAAAAAACGATGGAAAATAGTATTGTCCACAAATCCTAATCATTTTTTTCGCCCACGTTGACTCCTTTTTCAGAAATCTGGATTCATCCCCTAGAGAATTCAAAAGAGTAAATTGGCCATAAGTCGGTCCAACTCGCTCTGTTAAAAAATTCTGGGGATAAAAAACGATGGAAAGTAGTATTGTCCACAAATCCTAATCATTTTTGATTCGCCCACGTTGACTCCTTTTCGAGAAATCTGGATTCATCCTCTAGAGAATTCAAAAGAGTAAATTGGCCATAAGTCGGTCCAACTCGCTCTGTTAAAAATTCAAGGGATGAAAAACGATGGAGAATAGTATTGTCCACAAATCCTTATCATTTTTTTTCGCCCACGTTGACCCCTTTTTCAGAAATCTGGATTCATCCCCTAAAGAATTCAAAAGAGTAAATTGGTCATAAGTCTGTCCAACTCGCTCTGTTAAAAATTCAAGGGATGAAAAACGATGGAAAATAGTATTGTCCACAAAGCCTAATCATTTTTTTTCGCCCACGTTGACTCCTTTTTCAGAAATCTGGATTCATCCCCTAGAGAATTCAAAAGAGTAAATTGGCCATAAGTCGGTCCAACTCGCTCTGTTAAAAAATTCTGGGGATAAAAACGATGGAGAATAGTACTGTCCACAAATCCTAATCATTTTTTTTCGCCCACGTTGACCCCTTTTCGAGAAATCTGGATTCATCCTCTAGAGAATTCAAAAGAGTAAATTGGCCATAAGTCGGCCCAACTTGCTCTGTTGAAAATTCTGGGGATGAAAAACGATGGAAAGTAGTATTGTCCACAAATCCTATGATTCGCCCACGTTGACTCCTTTTCGAGAAATCTGGATTCCTCCTCTAGAGAATTCAAAAGAGTAAATTGGCCATAAGTCGGTCCAACTCGCTCTGTTATAAATTCAAGGGATGAAAAACGATGGAGAATATTATTGTCTACAAATCCTAATAATTGTTTTTCGCCCACGTTGACTCCTTTTTCAGAAATCTGGATTCATCCCCTAGAGAATTCAATAGAGTAAATTAGCCATAAGTCGGTCCAACTCGCTCTGTTAAAAATTCTGGGGATGGAAAACGATGCAGAATAGTATTGTCCACAAATCCTAATCATTTTTTTCACCCACGTAGACTCCTTTTCCAGAAATCTGGATTCATCCCCTAGAGAATTTAAAAGAATAAATTGGCCATAAGTCGGTCCAACTCGCTCTGTTAAAAATTCAAGGGATGAAAAACGATGGAGAATAGTATTGTCCACAAATCCTAATAATTTTTTTTCGCCCACGTTGACTCGTTTTTCAGAAATCTGGATTCATCCCCTAGATAATTCAAAAGAGTAAATTGGCCATAAGTCGGTCCAACTCGCTCTCTTAAATATTCTGGGGATAAAAAACGATGGAAAATAGTATTGTCCACAAATCCTAATCATTTTTTTTCGCCCACGTTGACTCCTTTTTCAGAAATCTGGATTCATCCCCTAGAGAATTCAAAAGAGTAAATTGGCCATAAGTCGGTCCAACTCGCTCTGTTAAAAAATTCTGGGGATAAAAAACGATGGAGAATAGTATTGTCCACAAATCCTAATCATTTTTTTTCGCCCACGTTGACCCCTTTTTCAGAAATCTGGATTCATCCCCTAGAGAATTCAAAAGAGTAAATTGGTCATAAGTCGGTCCAACTCGCTCTGTTAAAAATTCAAGGGATGAAAAACGATGGAAAATAGTATGGTCCACAAATCCTAATCATTTTTTTTCGCCCACGTTGACTCCTTTTTCAGAAATCTGGATTCATCCCCTAGAGAATTCAAAAGAGTAAATTGGCCATAAGTCGGTCCAACTCGCTCTGTTAAAAAATTCTGGGGTTAAAAAACGATGGAGAATAGTATTGTCCACAAATCCTAATCATTTTTTTTTCGCCTACGTTGACCCCTTTTTCAGAAATCTGGATTCAACCCCTAGAGAATTAAAAAGAGTAAATTGGCCATAAGTCGGTCCAACTCGCTTTGTTAAAAATTCAAGGGATAAAAAACGATGGAGAATAGTATTGTCCAAAAATCCTAATCATTCTTTTTCGCCCACGTTGACTCCTTTTTCAGAAATCTGGATTCATCCCCTAGAGAATTAAAAAGAGTAAATTAGCCATAAGTCGGTCCAACTCGCTCTGTTAAAAATTCTGGGGATGAAAAACGATGCAGAATAGTATTGTCCACAAATCCTAATCATTTTTTTCGCCCATGTTGACTCCTTTTCGAGAAATCTGGATTCATCCCCTAGAGAATTTAAAAGAGTAAATTGGCCATAACTCGGCCCAACTTGCTCTGTTAAAAATTCAGGGGATGAAAAACGATGGAGAATAGTATTGTCCACAAATCCTAATTATTTTTTTTCGCCCACGTTGACTCCTTTTTCAGAAATCTGGATTCATCCCCTAGAGAATTCAAAAGAGTAAATTGGCCATAAGTCGGTCCAACTCGCTCTGTTAAAAATTCAAGGGATGAAAACGATGGAGAATATTATTGTCTACAAATCCTAATCATTCTTTTTCGCCCACGTTGACTCCTTTTTCAGAAATCTCGATTCATCCCCTAGAGAATTCAATAGAGTAAATTAGCCATAAGTCGGTCCAACTCGCTCTGTTAAGAATTCTGGGGATGGAAAACGATGCAGAATAGTATGAAAAACGATGGAGAATATTATTGTCCACAAATCCTTATCATTTTTTTTCGCCCACGTTGACTCCTTTTTCAGAAATCTGGATTCATCCCCTAGAGAATTCAAAAGAGTAAATTGGCCATAAGTCGGTCCAACTCGCTCTGTTAAAAAATTCTGGGGATAAAAAACGATGGAGAATAGTATTGTCCACAAATCCTAATCATTTTTTTTCGCCCACGTTGACCCCTTTTTCAGAAATCTGGATTCATCCCCTAGAGAATTCAAAAGAGTAAATTGGTCATAAGTCGGTCCAACTCGCTCTGTTAAAAATTCAAGGGATGAAAAACGATGAAAAATAGTATTGTCCACAAATCCTAATCATTTTTTTTCGCCCACGTTGACTAATTTTTCAAAAATCTGGATTCATCCCCTAGAGAATTCACAAGAGTAAATTGGCCATAAGTCGGACCAACTCGCTCTGTTAAAAAATTCTGGGGATAAAAAACGATGGAGAATAGTATTGTCCACAAATCCGAATCATTTTTTTTCGCCCACGTTGACCCCTTTTTCAGAAATCTGGATTCATCCCCAAGAGAATTCAAAAGAGTAAATTGGCCATAAGTCGGTCCAACTCGCTCTGATAAAAATTCAAGGGATAAAAAACGATGGAGAATAGTATTGTCCACAAATCCTAATCATTCTTTTTCGCCCACGTTGACTCCTTTTTCAGAAATCTGGATTCATCCCCTAGAGAATTCAAAAGAGTAAATTAGCCATAAGTCGGTCCAACTCGCTCTGTTAAAAATTCTGGGGATGAAAAACGATGCAGAATAGTATTGTCCACAAATCCTAATCATTTTTTTCGCCCATGTTGACTCTTTTTCGAGAAATCTGGATTCATCCCCTAGAGAATTTAAAAGAGTAAATTGGCCATAACTCGGCCCAACTTGCTCTGTTAAAAATTCAGGGGATGAAAAACGATGGAGAATAGTATTGTCCACAAATCCTAATTATTTTTTTTCGCCCACGTTGACTCCTTTTTCTGAAATCTGGATTCATCCCCTAGAGAATTCAAAAGAGTAAATTGGCCATAAGTCGGTCCAACTCGCTCTGTTAAAAATTCAAGGGATGAAAAACGATGGAGAATATTATTGTCTACAAATCCTAATCATTCTTTTTCGCCCACGTTGACTCCTTTTTCAGAAATCTGGATTCATCCCCTAGAGAATTCAATAGAGTAAATTAGCCATAAGTCGGTCCAACTCGCTCTGTTAAAAATTCTGGGGATGGAAAACGATGCAGAATAGTACGAAAAACGATGGAGAATATTATTGTCCACAAATCCTAATCATTTTTTTTCGCCCACGTTGACTCCTTTTTCAGAAATCTGGATTCATCCCCTAGAGAATTCAAAAGAGTAAATTGGCCATAAGTCGGTCCAACTCGCTCTGTTAAAAAATTCTGGGGATAAAAAACGATGGAGAATAGTATGGTCCACAAATCCTAATTATTGTTTTTCGGTCACGTTGACTCCTTTTTCAGAAATCTGGATTCATCCCCTAGAGAATTCAATAGAGTAAATTAGCCATAAGTCGGTCCAACTCGCTCTGTTAAAAATTCTGGGGATGGAAAACGATGCAGAATAGTATTGTCCACAAATCCTAATCATTTTTTTCGCCCATGTTGACTCCTTTTCGAGAAATCTGGATTCATCCCCTAGAGAATTTAAAAGAGTAAATTGGCCATAACTCGGCCCAACTTGCTCTGTTAAAAATTCAGGGGATGAAAAACGATGGAGAATAGTATTGTCCACAAATCCTAATTATTTTTTTTCGCCCACGTTGACTCCTTTTTCTGAAATCTGGATTCATCCCCTAGAGAATTCAAAAGAGTAAATTGGCCATAAGTCGGTCCAACTCGCTCTGTTAAAAATTCAAGGGATGAAAAACGATGGAGAATATTATTGTCTACAAATCCTAATCATTCTTTTTCGCCCGCGTTGACTCCTTTTTCAGAAATCTGGATTCATCCCCTAGAGAATTCAATAGAGTAAATTAGCCATAAGTCGGTCCAACTCGCTCTGTTAAAAATTCTGGGGATGGAAAACGATGCAGAATAGTATGAAAAACGATGGAGAATATTATTGTCCACAAATCCTAATCATTTTTTTTCGCCCACGTTGACTCCTTTTTCAGAAATCTGGATTCATCCCCTTGAGAATTCAAAAGAGTAAATTGGCCATAAGTCGGTCCAACTCGCTCTGTTAAAAATTCAAGGGATGAAAAACGATGGAGAATATTATTGTCCACAAATCCTAATCAATCTTTTTCGCCCACGTTGACTCCTTTTTCAGAAATCTGGATTCATCCCCAAGAGAATTCAAAAGAGTAAATTGGCCATAAGTCGGTCCAACTCGCTCTATTAAAAATTCTGGGGATAAAAAACGATGGAAAATAGTATTGTCCACAAATCCTAATCATTTTTTTCGCCCACGTTGACTCCTTTTTCAGAAATCTGGATTCATCCCCTAGAGAATTCAAAAGAGTAAATTGGCCATAAGTCGGTCCAACTCGCTCTGTTAAAAAATTCTGGGGATAAAAAACGATGGAAAGTAGTATTGTCGACAAATCCTAATCATTTTTGATTCGCCCACGTTGACTCCTTTTCGAGAAATCTGGATTCATCCTCTAGAGAATTCAAAAGAGTAAATTGGCCATAAGTCGGTCCAACTCGCTCTGTTAAAAATTCAAGGGATGAAAAACGATGGAGAATAGTATTGTCCACAAATCCTAATCATTTTTTTTCGCCCACGTTGACCCCTTTTTCAGAAATCTGGATTCATCCCCTAAAGAATTCAAAAGAGTAAATTGGTCATAAGTCGGTCCAACTCGCTCTGTTAAAAATTCAAGGGATGAAAAACGATGGAAAATAGTATTGTCCACAAAGCCTAATCATTTTTTTTCGCCCACGTTGACTCCTTTTTCAGAAATCTGGATTCATCCCCTAGAGAATTCAAAAGAGTAAATTGGCCATAAGTCGGTCCAACTCGCTCTGTTAAAAAATTCTGGGGATAAAAACGATGGAGAATAGTACTGTCCACAAATCCTAATCATTTTTTTTCGCCCACGTTGACCCCTTTTCGAGAAATCTGGATTCATCCTCTAGAGAATTCAAAAGAGTAAATTGGCCATAAGTCGGCCCAACTTGCTCTGTTGAAAATTCTGGGGATGAAAAACGATGGAAAGTAGTATTGTCCACAAATCCTAATCATTTTTGATTCGCCCACGTTGACTCCTTTTCGAGAAATCTGGATTCATCCTCTAGAGAATTCAAAAGAGTAAATTGGCCATAAGTCGGTCCAACTCGCTCTGTTATAAATTCAAGGGATGAAAAACGATGGAGAATATTATTGTCTACAAATCCTAATAATTGTTTTTCGCCCACGTTGACTCCTTTTTCAGAAATCTGGATTCATCCCCTAGAGAATTCAATAGAGTAAATTAGCCATAAGTCGGTCCAACTCGCTCTGTTAAAAATTCTGGGGATGGAAAACGATGCAGAATAGTATTGTCCACAAATCCTAATCATTTTTTTTCACCCACGTAGACTCCTTTTCCAGAAATCTGGATTCATCCCCTAGAGAATTTAAAAGAATAAATTGCCATAAGTCGGTCCAACTCGCTCTGTTAAAAATTCAAGGGATGAAAAACGATGGAGAATAGTATTGTCCACAAATCCTAATCATTTTTTTTCGCCCACGTTGACTCGTTTTTCAGAAATCTGGATTCATCCCCTAGATAATTCAAAAGAGTAAATTGGCCATAAGTCGGTCCAACTCGCTCTGTTAAATATTCTGGGGATAAAAAACGATGGAAAATAGTATTGTCCACAAATCCTAATCATTTTTTTTCGCCCACGTTGACTCCTTTTTCAGAAATCTGGATTCATCCCCTAGAGAATTCAAAAGAGTAAATTGGCCATAAGTCGGTCCAACTCGCTATGTTAAAAAATTCTGGGGTTAAAAAACGATGGAGAATAGTATTGTCCACAAATCCTAATCATTTTTTTTTCGCCTACGTTGACCCCTTTTTCAGAAATCTGGATTCAACCCCTAGAGAATTAAAAAGAGTAAATTGGCCATAAGTCGGTCCAACTCGCTTTGTTAAAAATTCAAGGGATGAAAAACGATGGAGAATATTATTGTCTACAAATCCTAATCATTCTTTTTCGCCCACGTTGACTCCTTTTTCAGAAATCTGGATTCATCCCCTAGAGAATTCAAAAGAGTAAATTGGCCATAAGTCGGTCCAACTCGCTCTGTTAAAAAATTCTGGGGTTAAAAAACGATGGAGAATAGTATTGTCCACAAATCCTAATCATTTTTTTTTCGCCTACGTTGACCCCTTTTTCAGAAATCTGGATTCATCCCCTAGAGAATTAAAAAGAGTAAATTAGCCATAAGTCGGTCCAACTCGCTCTGTTAAAAATTCTGGGGATGAAAAACGATGCAGAATAGTATTGTCCACAAATCCTAATCATTTTTTTCGCCCATGTTGAATCCTTTTCGAGAAATCTGGATTCATCCCCTAGAGAATTAAAAAGAGTAAATTAGCCATAAGTCGGTCCAACTCGCTCTGTTAAAAATTCAAGGGATGAAAAACGATGGAGAATAGTATTGTCCACAAATCCTAATCATTTTTTTTCGCCCACGTTGACTCGTTTTTCAGAAATCTGGATTCATCCCCTAGATAATTCAAAAGAGTAAATTGGCCATAAGTCGGTCCAACTCGCTCTGTTAAATATTCTGGGGATAAAAAACGATGGAAAATAGTATTGTCCACAAATCCTAATCATTTTTTTTCGCCCACGTTGACTCCTTTTTCAGAAATCTGGATTCATCCCCTAGAGAATTCAAAAGAGTAAATTGGCCATAAGTCGGTCCAACTCGCTCTGTTAAAAAATTCTGGGGATAAAAAACGATGGAGAATAGTATTGTCCACAAATCCTAATCATTTTTTTTCGCCCACGTTGACCCCTTTTTCAGAAATCTGGATTCAACCCCTAGAGAATTAAAAAGAGTAAATTGGCCATAAGTCGGTCCAACTCGCTTTGTTAAAAATTCAAGGGATGAAAAACGATGGAGAATAGTATTGTCCACAAATCCTAATCATTCTTTTTCGCCCACGTTGACTCCTTTTTCAGAAATCTGGATTCATCCCCTAGAGAATTCAAAAGAGTAAATTAGCCATAAGTCGGTCCAACTCGCTCTGTTAAAAAATTCTGGGGATAAAAAACGATGGAGAATAGTATTGTCCACAAATCCTAATCATTCTTTTTCGCCCACGTTGACTCCTTTTTCAGAAATCTGGATTCATCCCCTAGAGAATTAAAAAGAGTAAATTGGCCATAAGTCGGTCCAACTCGCTTTGTTAAAAATTCAAGGGATGAAAAACGATGGAGAATAGTATTGTCCACAAATCCTAATCATTCTTTTTCGCCCACGTTGACTCCTTTTTCAGAAATCTGGATTCATCCCCTAGAGAATTCAAAAGAGTAAATTAGCCATAAGTCGGTCCAACTCGCTCTGTTAAAAAATTCTGGGGATAAAAAACGATGCAGAATAGTATTGTCCACAAATCCTAATCATTTTTTTCGCCCATGTTGACTCCTTTTCGAGAAATCTGGATTCATCCCCTAGAGAATTTAAAAGAGTAAATTGGCTATAACTCGGCCCAACTTGCTCTGTTAAAAATTCAGGGGATGAAAAACGATGGAGAATAGTATTGTCCACAAATCCTAATTATTTTTTTTCGCCCACGTTGACTCCTTTTTCAGAAATCTGGATTCATCCCCTAGAGAATTCAAAAGAGTAAATTGGCCATAAGTCGGTCCAACTCGCTCTGTTAAAAATTCAAGGGATGAAAAACGATGGAGAATATTATTGTCTACAAATCCTAATCATTCTTTTTCGCCCACGTTTACTCCTTTTTCAGAAATCTCGATTCATCCCCTAGAGAATTCAATAGAGTAAATTAGCCATAAGTCGGTCCAACTCGCTCTGTTAAGAATTCTGGGGATGGAAAACGATGCAGAATAGTATGAAAAACGATGGAGAATATTATTGTCCACAAATCCTAATCATTTTTTTTCGCCCACGTTGACTCCTTTTTCAGAAATCTGGATTCATCCCCTAGAGAATTCAAAAGAGTAAATTGGCCATAAGTCGGTCCAACTCGCTCTGTTAAAAAATTCTGGGGATAAAAAACGATGGAGAATAGTATTGTCCACAAATCCTAATCATTTTTTTTCGCCCACGTTGACCCCTTTTTCAGAAATCTGGATTCATCCCCTAGAGAATTCAAAAGAGTAAATTGGTCATAAGTCGGTCCAACTCGCTCTGTTAAAAATTCAAGGGATGAAAAACGATGGAAAATAGTATTGTCCACAAATCCTAATCATTTTTTTTCGCCCACGTTGACTAATTTTTCAAAAATCTGGATTCATCCCCTAGAGAATTCACAAGAGTAAATTGGCCATAAGTCGGTCCAACTCGCTCTGTTAAAAAATTCTGGGGATAAAAAACGATGGAGAATAGTATTGTCCACAAATCCGAATCATTTTTTTTCGCCCACGTTGACCCCTTTTTCAGAAATCTGGATTCATCCCCAAGAGAATTCAAAAGAGTAAATTGGCCATAAGTCGGTCCAACTCGCTCTGATAAAAATTCAAGGGATAAAAAACGATGGAGAATAGTATTGTCCACAAATCCTAATCATTCTTTTTCGCCCACGTTGACTCCTTTTTCAGAAATCTGGATTCATCCCCTAGAGAATTCAAAAGAGTAAATTAGCCATAAGTCGGTCCAACTCGCTCTGTTAAAAATTCTGGGGATGAAAAACGATGCAGAATAGTATTGTCCACAAATCCTAATCATTTTTTTCGCCCATGTTTACTCTTTTTCGAGAAATCTGGATTCATCCCCTAGAGAATTTAAAAGAGTAAATTGGCCATAACTCGGCCCAACTTGCTCTGTTAAAAATTCTGGGGATGAAAAACGATGGAGAATAGTATTGTCCACAAATCCTAATTATTTTTTTTCGCCCACGTTGACTCCTTTTTCTGAAATCTGGATTCATCCCCTAGAGAATTCAAAAGAGTAAATTGGCCATAAGTCGGTCCAACTCGCTCTGTTAAAAATTCAAGGGATGAAAAACGATGGAGAATATTATTGTCTACAAATCCTAATCATTCTTTTTCGCCCACGTTGACTCCTTTTTCAGAAATCTGGATTCATCCCCTAGAGAATTCAATAGAGTAAATTAGCCATAAGTCGGTCCAACTCGCTCTGTTAAAAATTCTGGGGATGGAAAACGATGCAGAATAGTACGAAAAACGATGGAGAATATTATTGTCCACAAATCCTAATCATTTTTTTTCGCCCACGTTGACTCCTTTTTCAGAAATCTGGATTCATCCCCTAGAGAATTCAAAAGAGTAAATTGGCCATAAGTCGGTCCAACTCGCTCTGTTAAAAAATTCTGGGGATAAAAAACGATGGAGAATAGTATTGTCCACAAATCCTAATTATTGTTTTTCGGTCACGTTGACTCCTTTTTCAGAAATCTGGATTCATCCCCTAGAGAATTCAATAGAGTAAATTAGCCATAAGTCGGTCCAACTCGCTCTGTTAAAAATTCTGGGGATGGAAAACGATGCAGAATAGTATTGTCCACAAATCCTAATCATTTTTTTCGCCCATGTTGACTCCTTCTCGAGAAATCTGGATTCATCCCCTAGAGAATTTAAAAGAGTAAATTGGCCATAACTCGGCCCAACTTGCTCTGTTAAAAATTCAGGGGATGAAAAACGATGGAGAATAGTATTGTCCACAAATCCTAATTATTTTTTTTCGCCCACGTTGACTCCTTTTTCTGAAATCTGGATTCATCCCCTAGAGAATTCAAAAGAGTAAATTGGCCATAAGTCGGTCCAACTCGCTCTGTTAAAAATTCAAGGGATGAAAAACGATGGAGAATATTATTGTCTACAAATCCTAATCATTCTTTTTCGCCCGCGTTGACTCCTTTTTCAGAAATCTGGATTCATCCCCTAGAGAATTCAATAGAGTAAATTAGCCATAAGTCGGTCCAACTCGCTCTGTTAAAAATTCTGGGGATGGAAAACGATGCAGAATAGTATGAAAAACGATGGAGAATATTATTGTCCACAAATCCTAATCATTTTTTTTCGCCCACGTTGACTCCTTTTTCAGAAATCTGGATTCATCCCCTTGAGAATTCAAAAGAGTAAATTGGCCATAAGTCGGTCCAACTCGCTCTGTTAAAAATTCAAGGGATGAAAAACGATGGAGAATATTATTGTCCACAAATCCTAATCAATCTTTTTCGCCCACGTTGACTCCTTTTTCAGAAATCTGGATTCATCCCCAAGAGAATTCAAAAGAGTAAATTGGCCATAAGTCGGTCCAACTCGCTCTATTAAAAATTCTGGGGATAAAAAACGATGGAAAATAGTATTGTCCACAAATCCTAATCATTTTTTTCGCCCACGTTGACTCCTTTTTCAGAAATCTGGATTCATCCCCTAGAGAATTCAAAAGAGTAAATTGGCCATAAGTCGGTCCAACTCGCTCTGTTAAAAAATTCTGGGGATAAAAAACGATGGAAAGTAGTATTGTCCACAAATCCTAATCATTTTTGATTCGCCCACGTTGACTCCTTTTCGAGAAATCTGGATTCATCCTCTAGAGAATTCAAAAGAGTAAATTGGCCATAAGTCGGTCCAACTCGCTCTGTTAAAAATTCAAGGGATAAAAAACGATGGAGAATAGTATTGTCCACAAATCCTAATCATTTTTTTTCGCCCACGTTGACCCCTTTTTCAGAAATCTGGATTCATCCCCTAAAGAATTCAAAAGAGTAAATTGGTCATAAGTCGGTCCAACTCGCTCTGTTAAAAATTCAAGGGATGAAAAACGATGGAAAATAGTATTGTCCACAAAGCCTAATCATTTTTTTTCGCCCACGTTGACTCCTTTTTCAGAAATCTGGATTCATCCCCTAGAGAATTCAAAAGAGTAAATTGGCCATAAGTCGGTCCAACTCGCTCTGTTAAAAAATTCTGGGGATAAAAACGATGGAGAATAGTACTGTCCACAAATCCTAATCATTTTTTTTCGCCCACGTTGACCCCTTTTCGAGAAATCTGGATTCATCCTCTAGAGAATTCAAAAGAGTAAATTGGCCATAAGTCGGCCCAACTTGCTCTGTTGAAAATTCTGGGGATGAAAAACGATGGAAAGTAGTATTGTCCACAAATCCTAATCATTTTTGATTCGCCCACGTTGACTCCTTTTCGAGAAATGTGGATTGATCCTCTAGAGAATTCAAAAGAGTAAATTGGCCATAAGTCGGTCCAACTCGCTCTGTTATAAATTCAAGGGATGAAAAACGATGGAGAATATTATTGTCTACAAATCCTAATAATTGTTTTTCGCCCACGTTGACTCCTTTTTCAGAAATCTGGATTCATCCCCTAGAGAATTCAATAGAGTAAATTAGCCATAAGTCGGTCCAACTCGCTCTGTTAAAAATTCTGGGGATGGAAAACGATGCAGAATAGTATTGTCCACAAATCCTAATCATTTTTTTTCACCCACGTAGACTCCTTTTCCAGAAATCTGGATTCATCCCCTAGAGAATTTAAAAGAATAAATTGGCCATAAGTCGGTCCAACTCGCTCTGTTAAAAATTCAAGGGATGAAAAACGATGGAGAATAGTATTGTCCACAAATCCTAATCATTTTTTTTCGCCCACGTTGACTCGTTTTTCAGAAATCTGGATTCATCCCCTAGATAATTCAAAAGATTAAATTGGCCATAAGTCGGTCCAACTCGCTCTGTTAAATATTCTGGGGATAAAAAACGATGGAAAATAGTATTGTCCACAAATCCTAATCATTTTTTTTCGCCCACGTTGACTCCTTTTTCAGAAATCTGCATTCATCCCCTAGAGAATTCAAAAGAGTAAATTGGCCATAAGTCGGTCCAACTCGCTCTGTTAAAAAATTCTGGGGTTAAAAAACGATGGAGAATAGTATTGTCCACAAATCCTAATCATTTTTTTTTCGCCTACGTTGACCCCTTTTTCAGAAATCTGGATTCAACCCCTAGAGAATTAAAAAGAGTAAATTGGCCATAAGTCGGTCCAACTCGCTTTGTTAAAAATTCAAGGGATGAAAAACGATGGAGAATATTATTGTCTACAAATCCTAATCATTCTTTTTCGCCCACGTTGACTCCTTTTTCAGAAATCTGGATTCATCCCCTAGAGAATTCAAAAGAGTAAATTGGCCATAAGTCGGTCCAACTCGCTCTGTTAAAAAATTCTGGGGATGAAAAACGATGCAGAATAGTATTGTCCACAAATCCTAATCATTTTTTTCGCCCATGTTGACTCCTTTTCGAGAAATCTGGATTCATCCCCTAGAGAATTAAAAAGAGTAAATTAGCCATAAGTCGGTCCAACTCGCTCTGTTAAAAACTCAAGGGATAAAAAACGATGGAGAATAGTATTGTCCACAAATCCTAATCATTTTTTTTCGCCCTCGTTGACTCGTTTTTCAGAAATCTGGATTCATCCCCTAGATAATTCAAAAGAGTAAATTGGCCATAAGTCGGTCCAACTCGCTCTGTTAAATATTCTGGGGATAAAAAACGATGGAAAATAGTATTGTCCACAAATCCTAATCATTTTTTTTCGCCCACGTTGACTCCTTTTTCAGAAATCTGGATTCATCCCCTAGAGAATTCAAAAGAGTAAATTGGCCATAAGTCGGTCCAACTCGCTCTGTTAAAAAATTCTGGGGATAAAAAACGATGGAGAATAGTATTGTCCACAAATCCTAATCATTTTTTTTCGCCCACGTTGACCCCTTTTTCAGAAATCTGGATTCAACCCCTAGAGAATTAAAAATAGTAAATTGGCCATAAGTCGGTCCAACTCGCTTTGTTAAAAATTCAAGGGATGAAAAACGATGGAGAATAGTATTGTCCACAAATCCTAATCATTCTTTTTCGCCCACGTTGACTCCTTTTTCAGAAATCTGGATTCATCCCCTAGAGAATTCAAAAGAGTAAATTAGCCATAAGTCGGTCCAACTCGCTCTGTTAAAAATTCTGGGGATGAAAAACGATGCAGAATAGTATTGTCCACAAATCCTAATCATTTTTTTCGCCCATGTTGACTCCTTTTCGAGAAATCTGGATTCATCCCCTAGAGAATTTAAAAGAGTAAATTGGCCATAACTCGGCCCAACTTGCTCTGTTAAAAATTCAGGGGATGAAAAACGATGGAGAATAGTATTGTCCACAAATCCTAATTATTTTTTTTCGCCCACGTTGACTCCTTTTTCAGAAATCTGGATTCATCCCCTAGAGAATTCAAAAGAGTAAATTGGCCATAAGTCGGTCCAACTCGCTCTGTTAAAAATTCAAGGGATGAAAAACGATGGAGAATATTATTGTCTACAAATCCTAATCATTTTTTTTCGCCCACGTTGACCCCTTTTCGAGAAATCTGGATTCATCCTCTAGAGAATTCAAAAGAGTAAATTGGCCATAACTCGGCCCAACTTGCTCTGTTAAAAATTCAGGGGATGAAAAACGATGGAGAATAGTATTGTCCACAAATCCTAATTATTTTTTTTCGCCCACGTTGACTCCTTTTTCAGAAATCTGGATTCATCCCCTAGAGAATTCAAAAGAGTAAATTGGCCATAAGTCGGTCCAACTCGCTCTGTTAAAAAATTCTGGGGATAAAAACGATGGAGAATAGTACTGTCCACAAATCCTAATCATTTTTTTTCGCCCACGTTGACCCCTTTTCGAGAAATCTGGATTCATCCTCTAGAGAATTCAAAAGAGTAAATTGGCCATAAGTCGGCCCAACTTGCTCTGTTGAAAATTCTGGGGATGAAAAACGATGGAATGTAGTATTGTCCACAAATCCTAATCATTTTTGATTCGCCCACGTTGACTCCTTTTCGAGAAATGTGGATTGATCCTCTAGAGAATTCAAAAGAGTAAATTGGCCATAAGTCGGTCCAACTCGCTCTGTTATAAATTCAAGGGATGAAAAACGATGGAGAATATTATTGTCTACAAATCCTAATAATTGTTTTTCGCCCACGTTGACTCCTTTTTCAGAAATCTGGATTCATCCCCTAGAGAATTCAATAGAGTAAATTAGCCATAAGTCGGTCCAACTCGCTCTGTTAAAAATTCTGGGGATGGAAAACGATGCAGAATAGTATTGTCCACAAATCCTAATCATTTTTTTTCACCCACGTAGACTCCTTTTCCAGAAATCTGGATTCATCCCCTAGAGAATTTAAAAGAATAAATTGGCCATAAGTCGGTCCAACTCGCTCTGTTAAAAATTCAAGGGATGAAAAACGATGGAGAATAGTATTGTCCACAAATCCTAATCATTTTTTTTCGCCCACGTTGACTCGTTTTTCAGAAATCTGGATTCATCCCCTAGATAATTCAAAAGAGTAAATTGGCCATAAGTCGGTCCAACTCGCTCTGTTAAATATTCTGGGGATAAAAAACGATGGAAAATAGTATTGTCCACAAATCCTAATCATTTTTTTTCGCCCACGTTGACTCCTTTTTCAGAAATCTGCATTCATCCCCTAGAGAATTCAAAAGAGTAAATTGGCCATAAGTCGGTCCAACTCGCTCTGTTAAAAAATTCTGGGGTTAAAAAACGATGGAGAATAGTATTGTCCACAAATCCTAATCATTTTTTTTTCGCCTACGTTGACCCCTTTTTCAGAAATCTGGATTCAACCCCTAGAGAATTAAAAAGAGTAAATTGGCCATAAGTCGGTCCAACTCGCTTTGTTAAAAATTCAAGGGATGAAAAACGATGGAGAATATTATTGTCTACAAATCCTAATCATTCTTTTTCGCCCACGTTGACTCCTTTTTCAGAAATCTGGATTCATCCCCTAGAGAATTCAAAAGAGTAAATTGGCCATAAGTCGGTCCAACTCGCTCTGTTAAAAAATTCTGGGGTTAAAAAACGATGGAGAATAGTATTGTCCACAAATCCTAATCATTTTTTTTTTCGCCTACGTTGACCCCTTTTTCAGAAATCTGGATTCATCCCCTAGAGAATTAAAAAGAGTAAATTAGCCATAAGTCGGTCCAACTCGCTCTGTTAAAAATTCTGGGGATGAAAAACGATGCAGAATAGTATTGTCCACAAATCCTAATCATTTTTTTCGCCCATGTTGACTCCTTTTCGAGAAATCTGGATTCATCCCCTAGAGAATTAAAAAGAGTAAATTAGCCATAAGTCGGTCCAACTCGCTCTGTTAAAAATTCAAGGGATGAAAAACGATGGAGAATAGTATTGTCCACAAATCCTAATCATTTTTTTTCGCCCTCGTTGACTCGTTTTTCAGAAATCTGGATTCATCCCCTAGATAATTCAAAAGAGTAAATTGGCCATAAGTCGGTCCAACTCGCTCTGTTAAATATTCTGGGGATAAAAAACGATGGAAAATAGTATTGTCCACAAATCCTAATCATTTTTTTTCGCCCACGTTGACTCCTTTTTCAGAAATCTGGATTCATCCCCTAGAGAATTCAAAAGAGTAAATTGGCCATAAGTCGGTCCAACTCGCTCTGTTAAAAAATTCTGGGGATAAAAAACGATGGAGAATAGTATTGTCCACAAATCCTAATCATTTTTTTTCGCCCACGTTGACCCCTTTTTCAGAAATCTGGATTCAACCCCTAGAGAATTAAAAAGAGTAAATTGGCCATAAGTCGGTCCAACTCGCTTTGTTAAAAATTCAAGGGATGAAAAACGATGGAGAATAGTATTGTCCACAAATCCTAATCATTCTTTTTCGCCCACGTTGACTCCTTTTTCAGAAATCTGGATTCATCCCCTAGAGAATTCAAAAGAGTAAATTAGCCATAAGTCGGTCCAACTCGCTCTGTTAAAAATTCTGGGGATGAAAAACGATGCAGAATAGTATTGTCCACAAATCCTAATCATTTTTTTCGCCCATGTTGACTCCTTTTCGAGAAATCTGGATTCATCCCCTAGAGAATTTAAAAGAGTAAATTGGCCATAACTCGGCCCAACTTGCTCTGTTAAAAATTCAGGGGATGAAAAACGATGGAGAATAGTATTGTCCACAAATCCTAATTATTTTTTTTCGCCCACGTTGACTCCTTTTTCAGAAATCTGGATTCATCCCCTAGAGAATTCAAAAGAGTAAATTGGCCATAAGTCGGTCCAACTCGCTCTGTTAAAAATTCAAGGGATGAAAAACGATGGAGAATATTATTGTCTACAAATCCTAATCATTCTTTTTCGCCCACGTTGACTCCTTTTTCAGAAATCTGGATTCATCCCCTAGAGAATTCAATAGAGTAAATTAGCCATAAGTCGGTCCAACTCGCTCTGTTAAGAATTCTGGGGATGGAAAACGATGCAGAATAGTATGAAAAACGATGGAGAATATTATTGTCCACAAATCCTAATCATTTTTTTTCGCCCACGTTGACTCCTTTTTCAGAAATCTGGATTCATCCCCTAGAGAA
The DNA here is from genome assembly GCA_949318255.1 of Pollenia labialis. Lineage (NCBI taxonomy): Eukaryota > Metazoa > Arthropoda > Insecta > Diptera > Polleniidae > Pollenia > Pollenia labialis. The sequence goes on from OX439139.1 coordinate 75,387,605, forward strand.
TTCAAAAGAGTAAATTGGCCATAAGTCGGTCCAACTCGCTCTGTTAAAAAATTCTGGGGATAAAAAACGATGGAGAATAGTATTGTCCACAAATCCTAATCATTTTTTTTTTGCCCACGTTGACCCCTTTTTCAGAAATCTGGATTCATCCCCTAGAGAATTCAAAAGAGTAAATTGGTCATAAGTCGGTCCAACTCGCTCTGTTAAAAATTCAAGGGATGAAAAACGATGGAAAATAGTATTGTCCACAAATCCTAATCATTTTTTTTCGCCCACGTTGACTAATTTTTCAAAAATCTGGATTCATCCCCTAGAGAATTCACAAGAGTAAATTGGCCATAAGTCGGTCCAACTCGCTCTGTTAAAAAATTCTGGGGATAAAAAACGATGGAGAATAGTATTGTCCACAAATCCGAATCATTTTTTTTCGCCCACGTTGACCCCTTTTTCAGAAATCTGGATTCATCCCCAAGAGAATTCAAAAGAGTAAATTGGCCATAAGTCGGTCCAACTCGCTCTGATAAAAATTCAAGGGATAAAAAACGATGGAGAATAGTATTGTCCACAAATCCTAATCATTCTTTTTCGCCCACGTTGACTCCTTTTTCAGAAATCTGGATTCATCCCCTAGAGAATTCAAAAGAGTAAATTAGCCATAAGTCGGTCCAACTCGCTCTGTTAAAAATTCTGGGGATGAAAAACGATGCAGAATAGTATTGTCCACAAATCCTAATCATTTTTTTCGCCCATGTTGACTCTTTTTCGAGAAATCTGGATTCATCCCCTAGAGAATTTAAAAGAGTAAATTGGCCATAACTCGGCCCAACTTGCTCTGTTAAAAATTCAGGGGATGAAAAACGATGGAGAATAGTATTGTCCACAAATCCTAATTATTTTTTTTCGCCCACGTTGACTCCTTTTTCTGAAATCTGGATTCATCCCCTAGAGAATTCAAAAGAGTAAATTGGCCATAAGTCGGTCCAACTCGCTCTGTTAAAAATTCAAGGGATGAAAAACGATGGAGAATATTATTGTCTACAAATCCTAATCATTCTTTTTCGCCCACGTTGACTCCTTTTTCAGAAATCTGGATTCATCCCCTAGAGAATTCAATAGAGTAAATTAGCCATAAGTCGGTCCAACTCGCTCTGTTTAAAATTCTGGGGATGGAAAACGATGCAGAATAGTATGAAAAACGATGGAGAATATTATTGTCCACAAATCCTAATCATTTTTTTTCGCCCACGTTGACTCCTTTTTCAGAAATCTGGATTCATCCCCTAGAGAATTCAAAAGAGTAAATTGGCCATAAGTCGGTCCAACTCGCTCTGTTAAAAAATTCTGGGGATAAAAAACGATGGAAAATAGTATTGTCCACAAATCCTAATCATTTTTTTTCGCCCACGTTGACCCCTTTTTCAGAAATCTGGATTCATCCCCTAGAGAATTCAAAAGAGTAAATTGGTCATAAGTCGGTCCAACTCGCTTTGTTAAAAATTCAAGGGATGAAAAACGATGGAAAATAGTATTGTCCACAAATCCTAATCATTTTTTTTCGCCCACGTTGACTCCTTTTTCAAAACTCTGGATTCATCCCCTAGAGAATTCAAAAGAGTAAATTGGCCATAAGTCGGTCCAACTCGCTCTGTTAAAAAATTCTGGGAATAATAAACGATGGAGAATAGTATTGTCCACAAATCCTAATCATTTTTTTTCGCCCACGTTGACCCCTTTTTCAGAAATCTGGATTCATCCCCTAGAGAATTCAAAAGAGTAAATTGGCCATAAGTCGGTCCAACTCGCTCTGTTAAAAATTCAAGGGATAAAAAACGATGGAGAATAGTATTGTCCACAAATCCTAATCATTCTTTTTCGCCCACGTTGACTCCTTTTTCAGAAATCTGGATTCATCCCCTAGAGAATTCAAAAGAGTAAATTAGACATAAGTCGGTCCAACTCGCTCTGTTAAAAATTCTGGGGATGAAAAACGATGCAGAATAGTATTGTCCACAAATCCTAATCATTTTTTTCGCCCATGTTGACTCCTTTTCGAGAAATCTGGATTCATCCCCTAGAGAATTCAAAAGAGTAAATTGGCCATAAGTCGGCCCAACTTGCTCTGTTAAAAATTCAGGGGATGAAAAACGATGGAGAATAGTATTGTCCACAAATCCTAATCATTTTTTTTCGCCCACGTTGGCTCCTTTTTCAGAAATCTGGGTTCATCCCCTAGAGAATTCAAAAGAGTAAATTAGCCATAAGTCGGTCCAACTCGCTCTGTTGAAAATTCTGGGGATGAAAAACGATGGAAAGTAGTATTGTCCACAAATCCTAATCATTTTTGATTCGCCCACGTTGACTCCTTTTCGAGAAATCTGGATTCATCCTCTAGAGAATTCAAAAGAGTAAATTGGCCATAAGTCGGCCCAACTTGCTCTGTTGAAAATTCTGGGGATGAAAAACGATGGAAAGTAGTATTGTCCACAAATCCTAATCATTTTTGATTCGCCCACGTTGACTCCTTTTCGAGAAATCTGGATTCATCCTCTAGAGAATTCGAAAGAGTAAATTGGCCATAAGTCGGCCCAACTTGCTCTGTTGAAAATTCTGGGGATGAAAAACGATGGAAAATAGTATTGTCCACAAATCCTAATCATTTTTGATTCGCCCACGTTGACTCCTTCATCCTCTGGATTCATCCTCTAGAGAATTGAAAAGAGTAAATTGGGCATAAGTCGGTCCAACTCGCTCTGTTAAAAATTCAAGGGATGAAAAACGATGGAGAATATTATTGTCTACAAATCCTAATCATTTTTTTTCGCCCAGTTGACCCCTTTTTCAGAAATCTGGATTCATCCCCTAGAGAATTCAAAAGAGTAAATTGGTCATAAGTCGGTCCAACTCGCTCTGTTAAAAATTCAAGGGATGAAGAACGATGGAGAATATTATTGTCTACAAATCCTAATCATTCTTTTTCGCCCACGTTGACTCCTTTTTCAGAAATCTGGATTCATCCCCTAGAGAATTCAATAGAGTAAATTAGCCATAAGTCGGTCCAACTCGGTCTGTTAAAAATTCTGGGGATGGAAAACGATGCAGAATAGTATTGTCCACAAATCTTAATCATTTTTTTTCGCCCACGTTGACCCCTTTTTTAGAAATCTGGATTCATCCCCTAGAGAATTCAAAAGAGTAAATTGGCCATAAGTCGGTCCAACTCGCTCTGTTAAAAATTGAAGGGATAAAAAACGATGGAGAATAGTATTGTCCACAAATCCTAATCATTCTTTTTCGCCCACGTTGACTCCTTTTTCAGAAATCTGGATTCATCCCCTAGAGAATTCAAAAGAGTAAATTAGCCACAAGTCGGTCCAACTCGCTCTGTTACAAATTCTGGGGATGAAAAACGATGCAGAATAGTATTGTCCACAAATCCTAATCATTTTTTTCGCCCATGTTGACTCCTTTTCGAGAAATCTGGATTCATCCCCTAGAGAATTTAAAAGAGTAAATTGGCCATAAGTCGGCCCAACTTGCTCTGTTAAAAATTCAGGGGATAAAAAACGATGGAGAATAGTATTGTCCACAAATCCTAATCATTTTTTTTCGCCCACGTTGGCTCCTTTTTCAGAAATCTGGATTCATCCCCTAGAGAATTCAAAAGAGTAAATTGGCCATAAGTCGGTCCAACTCGCTCTGTTAAAAATTCAAGGGATGAAGAACGATGGAGAATATTATTGTCTACAAATCCTAATCATTCTTTTTCGCCCACGTTGACTCCTTTTTCAGAAATCTGGATTCATCCCCTAGAGAATTCAATAGAGTAAATTAGCCATAAGTCGGTCCAACTCGCTCTGTTAAAAATTCTGGGGATGGAAAACGATGCAGAATAGTATTGTCCACAAATCCTAATCATTTTTTTTCGCCCATGTTGACTCCTTTTCGAGAAATCTGGATTCATCCTCGAGAGAATTCAAAAGAGTAAATTGGCCATAAGTCGGTCCAACTCGCTCTGTTAAAAATTGAAGGGATAAAAAACGATGGAGAATAGTATTGTCCACAAATCCTAATCATTCTTTTTCGCCCACGTTGACTCCTTTTTCAGAAATCTGGATTCATCCCCTAGAGAATTCAAAAGAGTAAATTAGCCACAAGTCGGTCCAACTCGCTCTGTTACAAATTCTGGGGATGAAAAACGATGCAGAATAGTATTGTCCACAAATCCTAATCATTTTTTTCGCCCATGTTGACTCCTTTTCGAGAAATCTGGATTCATCCCCTAGAGAATTTAAAAGAGTAAATTGGCCATAAGTCGGCCCAACTTGCTCTGTTAAAAATTCAGGGGATAAAAAACGATGGAGAATAGTATTGTCCACAAATCCTAATCATTTTTTTTCGCCCACGTTGGCTCCTTTTTCAGAAATCTGGATTCATCCCCTAGAGAATTCAAAAGAGTAAATTGGCCATAAGTCGGTCCAACTCGCTCTGTTAAAAATTCAAGGGATGAAGAACGATGGAGAATATTATTGTCTACAAATCCTAATCATTCTTTTTCGCCCACGTTGACTCCTTTTTCAGAAATCTGGATTCATCCCCTAGAGAATTCAATAGAGTAAATTAGCCATAAGTCGGTCCAACTCGCTCTGTTAAAAATTCTGGGGATGGAAAACGATGCAGAATAGTATTGTCCACAAATCCTAATCATTTTTTTTCGCCCATGTTGACTCCTTTTCGAGAAATCTGGATTCATCCTCTAGAGAATTCAAAAGAGTAAATGGGCCATAAGTCGGTCCAACTCGCTCTGTTAAAAATTCAAGGGACGGAAAACGATGCAGAATAGTATTGTCCACAAATCCTAATCATTTTTTTCGCCCACGTTGACTCCTTTTCGAGAAATCTGGATTCATCCCCTAGAGAATTTAAAAGAGTAAATTGGCCTTAAGTCGGTCCAACTCGCTCTGTTAAAAATTCAAGGGATAAAAAACGATGCAGAATAGTATTGTCCACAAATCCTTATCATTTTTTTGCGCCCACGTTGACTCCTTTTTCAGAAATCTGGATTCATCCCCTAGAGAATTCAAAAGAGTAAATTAGCCACAAGTCGGTCCAACTCGCTCTGTTAAAAATTCAAGGGATGAAAAACGATAGAGAATAGTATTGTCCACAAATCCCAATCATTCTTTTTCGCCCACGTTGACTCCTTTTTCAGAAATCTGGATTCATCCCCTAGAGAATTCAAAAGAGTAAATTAGCCACAAGTCGGTCCAACTCGCTCTGTTAAAAATTCAAGGGATGAAAAACGATGGAGAATAGTATTGTCCACAAATCCTAATCATTCTTTTTCGCCCACGTTGGCTCCTTTTTTAGAAATCTGGATTCATCCCCTAGAGAATTCAAAAGAGTAAATTGGCCTTAAGTCGGTCCAACTCGCTCTGTTAAAAATTCAAGGGATGAAAAACGATGGAGAATAGTATTGTCCACAAATCCTAATCATTCTTTTTCGCCCACGTTGACTCCTTTTTCAGAAATCTGGATTCATCCCCTAGAGAATTCAAAAGAGTAAATTAGCCACAAGTCGGTCCAACTCGCTCTGTTACAAATTCTGGGGATGAAAAACGATGCAGAATAGTATTGTCCACAAATCCTAATCATTTTTTTCGCCCATGTTGACTCCTTTTCGAGAAATCTGGATTCATCCCCTAGAGAATTTAAAAGAGTAAATTGGCCATAAGTCGGCCCAACTTGCTCTGTTAAAAATTCAGGGGATAAAAAACGATGAAGAATAGTATTGTCCACAAATCCTAATCATTTTTTTTCGCCCACGTTGGCTCCTTTTTCAGAAATCTGGATTCATCCCCTAGAGAATTCAAAAGAGTAAATTGGCCATAAGTCGGTCCAACTCGCTCTGTTAAAATTTCAAGGGATGAAGAACGATGGAGAATATTATTGTCTACAAATCCTAATTATTCTTTTTCGCCCACGTTGACTCCTTTTTCAGAAATCTGGATTCATCCCCTAGAGAATTCAATAGAGTAAATTAGCCATAAGTCGGTGCAACTCGCTCTGTTAAAAATTCTGGGGATGGAAAACGATGCAGAATAGTACTGTCCACAAATCCTAATCATTTTTTTTCGCCCATGTTGACTCTTTTTCGAGAAATCTGGATTCATCCTCTAGAGAATTCAAAAGAGTAAATTGGCCATAAGTCGGTCCAACTCGCTCTGTTAAAAATTGAAGGGATAAAAAACGATGGAGAATAGTATTGTCCACAAATCCTAATCATTCTTTTTCGCCCACGTTGACTCCTTTTTCAGAAATCTGGATTCATCCCCTAGAGAATTCAAAAGAGTAAATTAGCCACAAGTCGGTCCAACTCGCTCTGTTACAAATTCTGGGGATGAAAAACGATGCAGAATAGTATTGTCCACAAATCCTAATCATTTTTGTCGCCCATGTTGACTCCTTTTCGAGAAATCTGGATTCATCCCCTAGAGAATTTAAAAGAGTAAATTGGCCATAAGTCGGCCCAACTTGCTCTGTTAAAAATTCAGGGGATAAAAAACGATGGAGAATAGTATTGTCCACAAATCCTAATCATTTTTTTTCGCCCACGTTGGCTCCTTTTTCAGAAATCTGGATTCATCCCCTAGAGAATTCAAAAGAGTAAATTGGCCATAAGTCGGTCCAACTCGCTCTGTTAAAAATTCAAGGGATGAAGAACGATGGAGAATATTATTGTCTACAAATCCTAATTATTCTTTTTCGCCCACGTTGACTCCTTTTTCAGAAATCTGGATTCATCCCCTAGAGAATTCAATAGAGTAAATTAGCCATAAGTCGGTCCAACTCGCTCTGTTAAAAATTCTGGGGATGGAAAACGATGCAGAATAGTACTGTCCACAAATCCTAATCATTTTTTTTCGCCCATGTTGACACCTTTTCGAGAAATCTGGATTCATCCTCTAGAGAATTCAAAAGAGTAAATTGGCCATAAGTCGGTCCAACTCGCTCTGTTAAAAATTGAAGGGATAAAAAACGATGGAGAATAGTATTGTCCACAAATCCTAATCATTCTTTTTCGCCCACGTTGACTCCTTTTTCAGAAATCTGGATTCATCCCCTAGAGAATTCAATAGAGTAAATTAGCCATAAGTCGGTCCAACTCGCTCTGTTAAAAATTCTGGGGATGGAAAACGATGCAGAATAGTATTGTCCACAAATCCTAATCATTTTTTTTCGCCCATGTTGACTCCTTTTCGAGAAATCTGGATTCATCCTCTAGAGAATTCAAAAGAGTAAATGGGCCATAAGTCGGTCCAACTCGCTCTGTTAAAAATTCAAGGGACGGAAAACGATGCAGAATAGTATTGTCCACAAATCCTAATCATTTTTTTCGCCCACGTTGACTCCTTTTCGAGAAATCTGGATTCATCCCCTAGAGAATTTAAAAGAGTAAATTGGCCATAAGTCGGCCCAACTTGCTCTGTTAAAAATTCAGGGGATGAAAAACGATGGAGAATAGTATTGTCCACAAATCCTTATCATTTTTTTTTCGCCCACGTTGGCTCCTTTTTTAGAAATCTGGATTCATCCCCTAGAGAATTCAAAAGAATAAATTGGCCTTAAGTCGGTCCAACTCGCTCTGTTAAAAATTCAAGGGATAAAAAACGATGCAGAATAGTATTGTCCACAAATCCTTATCATTTTTTTTCGCCCACGTTGACTCCTTTTTCAGAAATCTGGATTCATCCCCTAGAGAATTCAAAAGAGTAAATTAGCCACAAGTCGGTCCAACTCGCTCTGTTAAAAATTCAAGGGATGAAAAACGATGGAGAATAGTATTGTCCACAAATCCTAATCATTCTTTTTCGCCCACGTTGACTCCTTTTTCAGAAATCTGGATTCATCCCCTAGAGAATTCAAAAGAGTAAATTAGCCACAAGTCGGTCCAACTCGCTCTGTTAAAAATTCAAGGGATGAAAAACGATGGAGAATAGTATTGTCCACAAATCCTAATCATTCTTTTTCGCCCACGTTGGCTCCTTTTTTAGAAATCTGGATTCATCCCCTAGAGAATTCAAAAGAGTAAATTGGCCTTAAGTCGGTCCAACTCGCTCTGTTAAAAATTCAAGGGATGAAAAACGATGGAGAATAGTATTGTCCACAAATCCTAATCATTCTTTTTCGCCCACGTTGGCTCCTTTTTTAGAAATCTGGATTCATCCCCTAGAGAATTCAAAAGAGTAAATTGGCCTTAAGTCGGTCCAACTCGCTCTGTTAAAAATTCAAGGGATGAAAAACGATGGAGAATAGTATTGTCCACAAATCCTAATCATTCTTTTTCGCCCACGTTGACTCCTTTTTCAGAAATCTGGATTCATCCCCTAGAGAATTTAAAAGAGTAAATTAGCCACAAGTCGGTCCAACTCGCTCTGTTACAAATTCTGGGGATGAAAAACGATGCAGAATAGTATTGTCCACAAATCCTAATCATTTTTTTCGCCCATGTTGACTCCTTTTCGAGAAATCTGGATTCATCCCCTAGAGAATTTAAAAGAGTAAATTGGCCATAAGTCGGCCCAACTTGCTCTGTTAAAAATTCAGGGGATAAAAAACGATGGAGAATAGTATTGTCCACAAATCCTAATCATTTTTTTTCGCCCACGTTGGCTCCTTTTTCAGAAATCTGGATTCATCCCCTAGAGAATTCAAAAGAGTAAATTGGCCATAAGTCGGTCCAACTCGCTCTGTTAAAAATTCAAGGGATGAAGAACGATGGAGAATATTATTGTCTACAAATCCTAATTATTCTTTTTCGCCCACGTTGACTCCTTTTTCAGAAATCTGGATTCATCCCCTAGAGAATTTAAAAGAGTAAATTAGCCACAAGTCGGTCCAACTCGCTCTGTTACAAATTCTGGGGATGAAAAACGATGCAGAATAGTATTGTCCACAAATCCTAATCATTTTTTTCGCCCATGTTGACTCCTTTTCGAGAAATCTGGATTCATCCCCTAGAGAATTTAAAAGAGTAAATTGGCCATAAGTCGGCCCAACTTGCTCTGTTAAAAATTCAGGGGATAAAAAACGATGGAGAATAGTATTGTCCACAAATCCTAATCATTTTTTTTCGCCCACGTTGGCTCCTTTTTCAGAAATCTGGATTCATCCCCTAGAGAATTCAAAAGAGTTAATTGGCCATAAGTCGGTCCAACTCGCTCTGTTAAAAATTGAAGGGATAAAAAACGATGGAGAATAGTATTGTCCACAAATCCTAATCATTTTTTTTCGCCCACGTTGGCTCCTTTTTCAGAAATCTGGATTCATCCCCTAGAGAATTCAAAAGAGTAAATTAGCCATAAGTCGGTCCAACTCGCTCTGTTAAAAATTCTGGGGATGGAAAACGATGCAGAATAGTACTGTCCACAAATCCTAATCATTTTTTTTCGCCCATGTTGACTCCTTTTCCAGAAATCTGGATTCATCCTCTAGAGAATTCAAAAGAGTTAATTGGCCATAAGTCGGTCCAACTCGCTCTGTTAAAAATTGAAGGGATAAAAAACGATGGAGAATAGTATTGTCCACAAATCCTAATCATTCTTTTTCGCCCACGTTGACTCCTTTTTCAGAAATCTGGATTCATCCCCTAGAGAATTCAAAAGAGTAAATTAGCCACAAGTCGGTCCAACTCGCTCTGTTAAAAATTCAAGGGATGAAAAACGATGGAGAATAGTATTGTCCACAAATCCTAATCATTCTTTTTCGCCCACGTTGGCTCCTTTTTTAGAAATCTGGATTCATCCCCTAGAGAATTCAAAAGAGTAAATTGGCCATAAGTCGGTCCAACTCGCTCTGTTAAAAATTCAAGGGATGAAGAACGATGGAGAATATTATTGTCTACAAATCCTAATTATTCTTTTTCGCCCACGTTGACTCCTTTTTCAGAAATCTGGATTCATCCCCTAGAGAATTCAATAGAGTAAATTAGCCATAAGTCGGTCCAACTCGCTCTGTTACAAATTCTGGGGATGAAAAACGATGCAGAATAGTATTGTCCACAAATCCTAATCATTTTTTTTCGCCCACGTTGGCTCCTTTTTCAGAAATCTGGATTCATCCCCTAGAGAATTCAAAAGAGTAAATTGGCCATAAGTCGGTCCAACTCGCTCTGTTAAAAATTCAAGGGATGAAGAACGATGGAGAATATTATTGTCTACAAATCCTAATTATTCTTTTTCGCCCACGTTGACTCCTTTTTCAGAAATCTGGATTCATCCCCTAGAGAATTCAATAGAGTAAATTAGCCATAAGTCGGTCCAACTCGCTCTGTTAAAAATTCTGGGGATGGAAAACGATGCAGAATAGTACTGTCCACAAATCCTAATCATTTTTTTTCGCCCATGTTGACTCCTTTTCCAGAAATCTGGATTCATCCTCTAGAGAATTCAAAAGAGTTAATTGGCCATAAGTCGGTCCAACTCGCTCTGTTAAAAATTGAAGGGATAAAAAACGATGGAGAATAGTATTGTCCACAAATCCTAATCATTCTTTTTCGCCCACGTTGACTCCTTTTTCAGAAATCTGGATTCATCCCCTAGAGAATTCAAAAGAGTAAATTAGCCACAAGTCGGTCCAACTCGCTCTGTTACAAATTCTGGGGATGAAAAACGATGCAGAATAGTATTGTCCACAAATCCTAATCATTTTTGTCGCCCATGTTGACTCCTTTTCGAGAAATCTGGATTCATCCCCTAGAGAATTTAAAAGAGTAAATTGGCCATAAGTCGGCCCAACTTGCTCTGTTAAAAATTCAGGGGATAAAAAACGATGGAGAATAGTATTGTCCACAAATCCTAATCATTTTTTTTCGCCCACGTTGGCTCCTTTTTCAGAAATCTGGATTCATCCCCTAGAGAATTCAAAAGAGTAAATTGGCCATAAGTCGGTCCAACTCGCTCTGTTAAATATTCTGGGGATAAAAAACGATGGAAAATAGTATTGTCCACAAATCCTAATCATTTTTTTTCGCCCACGTTGACTCCTTTTTCAGAAATCTGGATTCATCCCCTAGAGAATTCAATAGAGTAAATTAGCCATAAGTCGGTCCAACTCGCTCTGTTAAAAATTCTGGGGATGGAAAACGATGCAGAATAGTATTGTCCACAAATCCTAATCATTTTTTTTCGCCCATGTTGACTCCTTTTCGAGAAATCTGGATTCATCCTCTAGAGAATTCAAAAGAGTAAATTGGCCATAAGTCGGTCCAACTCGCTCTGTTAAAAATTCAAGGGACGGAAAACGATGCAGAATAGTATTGTCCACAAATCCTAATCATTTTTTTCGCCCACGTTGACTCCTTTTCGAGAAATCTGGATTCATCCCCTAGAGAATTTAAAAGAGTAAATTGGCCATAAGTCGGCCCAACTTGCTCTGTTAAAAATTCAGGGGATGAAAAACGATGGAGAATAGTATTGTCCACAAATCCTTATCATTTTTTTTCGCCCACGTTGGCTCCTTTTTTAGAAATCTGGATTCATCCCCTAGAGAATTCAAAAGAGTAAATTGGCCTTAAGTCGGTCCAACTCGCTCTGTTAAAAATTCAAGGGATGAAAAACGATGCAGAATAGTATTGTCCACAAATCCTTATCATTTTTTTTCGCCCACGTTGACTCCTTTTCCAGAAATCTGGATTCATCCCCTAGAGAATTCAAAAGTGTAAATTGGCCATAAGTCGGTCCAGCTCACTCTGTCAACAATTCTAGCAAAGAAAAACGATGGAGAATATTATTGTCCACAAATCCTAATCATTTTTTTTCGCCCACGTTGACTCCTTTTTCAGAAATCTGGATTCATCCCCTAGAGAATTCACTAGAGTAAATTAGCCATAAGTCGGTCCAACTCGCTCTGTTAAAAATTCTGTGGATGGAAAACGATGGAGAATATTATTGTCTACAAATCCTAATCATTTTTTTCGCCCATGTTGACTCCTTTTCGAGAAATCTGGATTCATCCCCTAGAGAATTTAAAAGAGTAAATGGGCCATTAGTCGGCCCAACTTGCTCTGTTAAAAATTCAGGGGATGAAAAACGATGGAGAATAGTATTGTCCACAAATCCTTATCATCTTTTTTCGCCCACGTTGGCTCCTTTTTTAGAAATCTGGATTCATCCCCTAGAGAATTCAAAAGAGTAAATTGGCCTTAAGTCGGTCCAACTCGCTCTGTTAAAAATTCAAGGGATGAAAAACGATGGAGAATATTATTGTCTACAAATCCTAATCATTCTTTTTCGCCCACGTTGACTCCTTTTTCAGAAATCTGGATTCATCCCCTAGAGAATTCAAAAGAGTAAATTGGCCGTAAGTCGGTCCAACTCGCTCTGTTAACAATTCTAGGGATGAAAAACGATGGAGAATATTATTGTCCACAAATCCTAATCATTTTTTTTCGCCCACGTTGACTCCTTTTTCAGAAATCTGGATTCATCCCCTAGAGAATTCACTAGAGTAAATTAGCCATAAGTCGGTCCAACTCACTCTGTTAAAAATTCTGGGGATGGAAAACGATGGAGAATATTATTGTCCACAAATCCTAATGATTTTTTTTCGCCCACGTTGACTCCTTTTTCAGAAATCTGGATTCAACCCCTAGAGAATTCATTAGAGTAAATTACCCATAAGTCGGTCCAACTCGCTCTGTTAAAAATTCTGGGGATGGAAAACGATGCAGAATAGTATTGTCCACAAGTCCTAATCATTTTTTTTCGCCCACGTTGACTCCTTTTTCAGAAATCTGGATTCATCCCCTAGAGAATTCAAAAGAGTAAATTGGCCATAAGTCGGTCCAACTCGCTCTGTTAAAAATTCAAGGGATGAAGAACGATGGAGAATATTATTGTCTACAAATCCTAATCATTCTTTTTCGCCCACGTTGACTCCTTTTTCAGAAATCTGGATTCATCCCCTAGAGAATTCAATAGAGTAAATTAGCCATAAGTCGGTCCAACTCGCTCTGTTAAAAATTCTGGGGATGGAAAACGATGCAGAATAGTATTGTCCACAAATCCTAATCATTTTTTTTTCGCCCATGTTGACTCCTTTTCGAGAAATCTGGATTCATCCTCTAGAGAATTCAAAAGAGTAAATTGGCCATAAGTCGGTCCAACTCGCTCTGTTAAAAATTCAAGGGACGGAAAACGATGCAGAATAGTATTGTCCACAAATCCTAATCATTTTTTTCGCCCACGTTGACTCCTTTTCGAGAAATCTGGATTCATCCCCTAGAGAATTTAAAAGAGTAAATTGGCCATAAGTCGGCCCAACTTGCTCTGTTAAAAATTCAGGGGATGAAAAACGATGGAGAATAGTATTGTCCACAAATCCTTATCATTTTTTTTCGCCCACGTTGGCTCCTTTTTTAGAAATCTGGATTCATCCCCTAGAGAATTCAAAAGAGTAAATTGGCCTTAAGTCGGTCCAACTCGCTCTGTTTAAAATTCAAGGGATGAAAAACGATGCAGAATAGTATTGTCCACAAATCCTTATCATTTTTTTTCGCCCACGTTGACTCCTTTTCCAGAAATCTGGATTCATCCCCTAGAGAATTCAAAAGTGTAAATTGGCCATAAGTCGGTCCAGCTCGCTCTGTCAACAATTCTAGCAAAGAAAAACGATGGAGAATATTATTGTCCACAAATCCTAATCATTTTTTTTCGCCCACGTTGACTCCTTTTTCAGAAATCTGGATTCATCCCCTAGAGAATTCACTAGAGTAAATTAGCCATAAGTCGGTCCAACTCGCTCTGTTAAAAATTCTGGGGATGGAAAACGATGGAGAATACTATTGTCTACAAATCCTAATCATTTTTTTCGCCCATGTTGACTCCTTTTCGAGAAATCTGGATTCATCCCCTAGAGAATTTAAAAGAGTAAATGGGCCATTAGTCGGCCCAACTTGCTCTGTTAAAAATTCAGGGGATGAAAAACGATGGAGAATAGTATTGTCCACAAATCCTTATCATATTTTTTCGCCCACGTTGGCTCCTTTTTTAGAAATCTGGATTCATCCCCTAGAGAATTCAAAAGAGTAAATTGGCCTTAAGTCGGTCCAACTCGCTCTGTTAAAAATTCAAGGGATGAAAAACGATGGAGAATATTATTGTCTACAAATCCTAATCATTCTTTTTCGCCCACGTTGACTCCTTTTTCAGAAATCTGGATTCATCCCCTAGAGAATTCAAAAGAGTAAATTGGCCGTAACTCGGTCCAACTCGCTCTGTTAAAAATTCAAGGGATGGAAAACGATGCAGGATAGTACTGTCCACAAATCCTAATCATTTTTTTCGCCCATGTTGACTCCTTTTTTAAAAATCTGGATTCATCCCCTAGAGAATTTAAAAGAGTAAATTGGCTATAAGTCGATCCAACTCGCTCTGTTAACAATTCTAGGGATGAAAAACGATGGAGAATATTATTGTCCACAAATCCTAATCATTTTTTTTCGCCCACGTTGACTCCTTTTTCAGAAATCTGGATTCATCCCCTAGAGAATTCACTAGAGTAAATTAGCCATAAGTCGGTCCAACTCACTCTGTTAAAAATTCTGGGGATGGAAAACGATGGAGAATATTATTGTCCACAAATCCTAATGATTTTTTTTCGCCCACGTTGACTTCTTTTTCAGAAATCTGGATTCATCCCCTAGAGAATTCATTAGAGTAAATTAGCCATAAGTCGGTCCAACTCGCTCTGTTATAAATTCTGGGGATGGAAAACGATGCAGAATAGTATTGTCCACAAGTCCTAATCATTTTTTTTCGCCCACGTTGACTCCTTTTCCAGAAATCTGGATTCATCCCCTAGAGAATTCAAAAGTGTAAATTGGCCATGAGTCGGTCCAGCTCGCTCTGTCAACAATTCTAGCAAAGAAAACCGATGGAGAATATTGGCCATAAGTCAGTCCAACTCAATCTGTTAAAAATTCTAGGGATGGAGCACGAAAGAGAATAGTATTGTTCACAAATCCTAATCATTTTTTTTCGCCCACGTTGACTCCTTTTCCAGAAATCTGGATTCATCCCCTAGAGAATTCAAAAGTGTAAATTGGCCATAAGTCGGTCCAGCTCGCTCTGTCAACAATTCTAGCAAAGAAAAACGATGGAGAATATTGGCCATAAGTCAGTCCAACTCAATCTGTTAAAAATTCTAGGGATGGAGCACGATAGAGAATAGTATTGTCCACAAATCCTTATCATTTTTTTTCGCCCACGTTGGCTCCTTTTTTAGAAATCTGGATTCATCCCCTAGAGAATTCAAAAGAGTAAATTGGCCTTAAGTCGGTCCAACTCGCTCTGTTAAAAATTCAAGGGATGAAAAACGATGCAGAATAGTATTGTCCACAAATCCTTATCATTTTTTTTCGCCCACGTTGACTCCTTTTCCAGAAATCTGGATTCATCCCCTAGAGAATTCAAAAGTGTAAATTGACCATAAGTCGGTCCAGCTCGCTCTGTCAACAATTCTAGCAAAGAAACACGATGGAGATTATTATTGTCCACAAATCCTAATAATTTTTTTTCGCCCACGTTGACTCCTTTTTCAGAAATCTGGATTCATCCCCTAGAGAATTCACTAGAGTAAATTAGCCATAAGTCGGTCCAACTCGCTCTGTTAAAAATTCTGGGGATGGAAAACGATGGAGAATACTATTGTCTACAAATCCTAATCATTTTTTTCGCCCATGTTGACTCCTTTTCGAGAAATCTGGATTCATCCCCTAGAGAATTTAAAAGAGTAAATGGGCCATTAGTCGGCCCAACTTGCTCTGTTAAAAATTCAGGGGATGAAAAACGATGGAGAATAGTATTGTCCACAAATCCTTATCATCTTTTTTCGCCCACGTTGGCTCCTTTTTTAGAAATCTGGATTCATCCCCTAGAGAATTCAAAAGAGTAAATTGGCCTTAAGTCGGTCCAACTCGCTCTGTTAAAAATTCAAGGGATGAAAAACGATGGAGAATATTATTGTCTACAAATCCTAATCATTCTTTTTCGCCCACGTTGACTCCTTTTTCAGAAATCTGGATTCATCCCCTAGAGAATTCAAAAGAGTAAATTGGCCGTAAGTCGGTCCAACTCGCTCTGTTAAAAATTCAAGGGATGGAAAACGATGCAGAATAGTACTGTCCACAAATCCTAATCATTTTTTTTCGCCCATGTTGACTCCTTTTTTAGAAATCTGGATTCATCCCCTAGAGAATTTAAAAGAGTAAATTGGCTATAAGTCGATCCAACTCGCTCTGTTAACAATTCTAGGGATGAAAAACGATGGAGAATATTATTGTCCACAAATCCTAATCATTTTTTTTCGCCCACGTTGACTCCTTTTTCAGAAATCTGGATTCATCCCCTAGAGAATTCACTAGAGTAAATTAGCCATAAGTCGGTCCAACTCACTCTGTTAAAAATTCTGGGGATGGAAAACGATGGAGAATATTATTGTCCACAAATCCTAATGATTTTTTTTCGCCCACGTTAACTCCTTTTTCAGAAATCTGGATTCATCCCCTAGAGAATTCAATAGAGTAAATTAGCCATAAGTCGGTCCAACTCGCTCTGTTAAAAATTCTGGGGATGGAAAACGATGCAGAATAGTATTGTCCACAAGTCCTAATCATTTTTTTTCGCCCACGTTGACTCCTTTTCCAGAAATCTGGATTCATCCCCTAGAGAATTCAAAAGTGTAAATTGGCCATAAGTCGGTCCAGCTCGCTCTGTCAACAATTCTAGCAAAGAAAAACGATGGAGAATATTGGCCATAAGTCAGTCCAACTCAATCTGTTAAAAATTCTAGGGATGGAGCACGATAGAGAATAGTATTGTTCACAAATCCTAATCATTTTTTTTCGCCCACGTTGACGCCTTTTCCAGAAATCTGGATTCATCCCCTAGAGAATTCAAAAGAGTAAATTGGCCATAAGTCGGCCCAACTTGCTCTGTTGAAAATTCTGGGGATGAAAAACGATAGAGAATAGTATTGTTCACAAATCCTAATCATTTGTTTTCGCCCACGTTGACGCCTTTTCCAGAAATCTGGATTCATCCCCTAGAGAATTCAAAAGAGTAAATTGGCCGTAAGTCGGTCCAACTCGCTCTGTTAAAAATTCAAGGGATGAAAAACGATGCAGAATAGTACTGTCCACAAAACCTAATCATTTTTTTTCGCCCATGTTGACTCCTTTTTTAGAAATCTGGATTCATCCCCTAGAGAATTTAAAAGAGTAAATTGGCTATAAGTCGGTCCAACTCGCTCTGTTAAAAATTCTGGGGATGGAAAACGATGCAGAATAGTATTGTCCACAAGTCCTAATCATTTTTTTTCGCCCACGTTGACTCCTTTTTCAGAAATCTGGATTCATCCCCTAGAGAATTCAAAAGAGTAAATTGGCCATAAGTCGGTCCAACTCGCTCTGTTAAAAATTCAAGGGATGAAGAACGATGGAGAATATTATTGTCTACAAATCCTAATCATTCTTTTTCGCCCACGTTGACTCCTTTTTCAGAAATCTGGATTCATCCCCTAGAGAATTCAATAGAGTAAATTAGCCATAAGTCGGTCCAACTCGCTCTGTTAAAAATTCTGGGGATGGAAAACGATGCAGAATAGTATTGTCCACAAATCCTAATCATTTTTTTTCGCCCACGTTGACTCCTTTTCCAGAAATCTGGATTCATCCTCTAGAGAATTCAAAAGAGTAAATTGGCCATAAGTCGGTCCAACTCGCTCTGTTAAAAATTCAAGGGACGGAAAACGATGCAGAATAGTATTGTCCACAAATCCTAATCATTTTTTTCGCCCACGTTGAC
Organism: Pollenia labialis; assembly: GCA_949318255.1. Lineage (NCBI taxonomy): Eukaryota > Metazoa > Arthropoda > Insecta > Diptera > Polleniidae > Pollenia > Pollenia labialis. Next base: position 75,405,466 of record OX439139.1, read on the forward strand.
TCCTTTTCGAGAAATCTGGATTCATCCCCTAGAGAATTTAAAAGAGTAAATTGGCCATAAGTCGGCCCAACTTGCTCTGTTAAAAATTCAGGGGATGAAAAACGATGGAGAATAGTATTGTCCACAAATCCTTATCATTTTTTTTCGCCCACGTTGGCTCCTTTTTTAGAAATCTGGATTCATCCCCTAGAGAATTCAAAAGAGTAAATTGGCCTTAAGTCGGTCCAACTCGCTCTGTTTAAAATTCAAGGGATGAAAAACGATGCAGAATAGTATTGTCCACAAATCCTTATCATTTTTTTTCGCCCACGTTGACTCCTTTTCCAGAAATCTGGATTCATCCCCTAGAGAATTCAAAAGTGTAAATTGGCCATAAGTCGGTCCAGCTCGCTCTGTCAACAATTCTAGCAAAGAAAAACGATGGAGAATATTATTGTCCACAAATCCTAATCATTTTTTTTCGCCCACGTTGACTCCTTTTTCAGAAATCTGGATTCATCCCCTAGAGAATTCACTAGAGTAAATTAGCCATAAGTCGGTCCAACTCGCTCTGTTAAAAATTCTGGGGATGGAAAACGATGGAGAATACTATTGTCTACAAATCCTAATCATTTTTTTCGCCCATGTTGACTCCTTTTCGAGAAATCTGGATTCATCCCCTAGAGAATTTAAAAGAGTAAATGGGCCATTAGTCGGCCCAACTTGCTCTGTTAAAAATTCAGGGGATGAAAAACGATGGAGAATAGTATTGTCCACAAATCCTTATCATATTTTTTCGCCCACGTTGGCTCCTTTTTTAGAAATCTGGATTCATCCCCTAGAGAATTCAAAAGAGTAAATTGGCCTTAAGTCGGTCCAACTCGCTCTGTTAAAAATTCAAGGGATGAAAAACGATGGAGAATATTATTGTCTACAAATCCTAATCATTCTTTTTCGCCCACGTTGACTCCTTTTTCAGAAATCTGGATTCATCCCCTAGAGAATTCAAAAGAGTAAATTGGCCGTAACTCGGTCCAACTCGCTCTGTTAAAAATTCAAGGGATGGAAAACGATGCAGGATAGTACTGTCCACAAATCCTAATCATTTTTTTCGCCCATGTTGACTCCTTTTTTAAAAATCTGGATTCATCCCCTAGAGAATTTAAAAGAGTAAATTGGCTATAAGTCGATCCAACTCGCTCTGTTAACAATTCTAGGGATGAAAAACGATGGAGAATATTATTGTCCACAAATCCTAATCATTTTTTTTCGCCCACGTTGACTCCTTTTTCAGAAATCTGGATTCATCCCCTAGAGAATTCACTAGAGTAAATTAGCCATAAGTCGGTCCAACTCACTCTGTTAAAAATTCTGGGGATGGAAAACGATGGAGAATATTATTGTCCACAAATCCTAATGATTTTTTTTCGCCCACGTTGACTTCTTTTTCAGAAATCTGGATTCATCCCCTAGAGAATTCATTAGAGTAAATTAGCCATAAGTCGGTCCAACTCGCTCTGTTATAAATTCTGGGGATGGAAAACGATGCAGAATAGTATTGTCCACAAGTCCTAATCATTTTTTTTCGCCCACGTTGACTCCTTTTCCAGAAATCTGGATTCATCCCCTAGAGAATTCAAAAGTGTAAATTGGCCATGAGTCGGTCCAGCTCGCTCTGTCAACAATTCTAGCAAAGAAAACCGATGGAGAATATTGGCCATAAGTCAGTCCAACTCAATCTGTTAAAAATTCTAGGGATGGAGCACGAAAGAGAATAGTATTGTTCACAAATCCTAATCATTTTTTTTCGCCCACGTTGACTCCTTTTCCAGAAATCTGGATTCATCCCCTAGAGAATTCAAAAGTGTAAATTGGCCATAAGTCGGTCCAGCTCGCTCTGTCAACAATTCTAGCAAAGAAAAACGATGGAGAATATTGGCCATAAGTCAGTCCAACTCAATCTGTTAAAAATTCTAGGGATGGAGCACGATAGAGAATAGTATTGTCCACAAATCCTTATCATTTTTTTTCGCCCACGTTGGCTCCTTTTTTAGAAATCTGGATTCATCCCCTAGAGAATTCAAAAGAGTAAATTGGCCTTAAGTCGGTCCAACTCGCTCTGTTAAAAATTCAAGGGATGAAAAACGATGCAGAATAGTATTGTCCACAAATCCTTATCATTTTTTTTCGCCCACGTTGACTCCTTTTCCAGAAATCTGGATTCATCCCCTAGAGAATTCAAAAGTGTAAATTGACCATAAGTCGGTCCAGCTCGCTCTGTCAACAATTCTAGCAAAGAAACACGATGGAGAATATTATTGTCCACAAATCCTAATAATTTTTTTTCGCCCACGTTGACTCCTTTTTCAGAAATCTGGATTCATCCCCTAGAGAATTCACTAGAGTAAATTAGCCATAAGTCGGTCCAACTCGCTCTGTTAAAAATTCTGGGGATGGAAAACGATGGAGAATACTATTGTCTACAAATCCTAATCATTTTTTTCGCCCATGTTGACTCCTTTTCGAGAAATCTGGATTCATCCCCTAGAGAATTTAAAAGAGTAAATGGGCCATTAGTCGGCCCAACTTGCTCTGTTAAAAATTCAGGGGATGAAAAACGATGGAGAATAGTATTGTCCACAAATCCTTATCATCTTTTTTCGCCCACGTTGGCTCCTTTTTTAGAAATCTGGATTCATCCCCTAGAGAATTCAAAAGAGTAAATTGGCCTTAAGTCGGTCCAACTCGCTCTGTTAAAAATTCAAGGGATGAAAAACGATGGAGAATATTATTGTCTACAAATCCTAATCATTCTTTTTCGCCCACGTTGACTCCTTTTTCAGAAATCTGGATTCATCCCCTAGAGAATTCAAAAGAGTAAATTGGCCGTAAGTCGGTCCAACTCGCTCTGTTAAAAATTCAAGGGATGGAAAACGATGCAGAATAGTACTGTCCACAAATCCTAATCATTTTTTTTCGCCCATGTTGACTCCTTTTTTAGAAATCTGGATTCATCCCCTAGAGAATTTAAAAGAGTAAATTGGCTATAAGTCGATCCAACTCGCTCTGTTAACAATTCTAGGGATGAAAAACGATGGAGAATATTATTGTCCACAAATCCTAATCATTTTTTTTCGCCCACGTTGACTCCTTTTTCAGAAATCTGGATTCATCCCCTAGAGAATTCACTAGAGTAAATTAGCCATAAGTCGGTCCAACTCACTCTGTTAAAAATTCTGGGGATGGAAAACGATGGAGAATATTATTGTCCACAAATCCTAATGATTTTTTTTCGCCCACGTTAACTCCTTTTTCAGAAATCTGGATTCATCCCCTAGAGAATTCAATAGAGTAAATTAGCCATAAGTCGGTCCAACTCGCTCTGTTAAAAATTCTGGGGATGGAAAACGATGCAGAATAGTATTGTCCACAAGTCCTAATCATTTTTTTTCGCCCACGTTGACTCCTTTTCCAGAAATCTGGATTCATCCCCTAGAGAATTCAAAAGTGTAAATTGGCCATAAGTCGGTCCAGCTCGCTCTGTCAACAATTCTAGCAAAGAAAAACGATGGAGAATATTGGCCATAAGTCAGTCCAACTCAATCTGTTAAAAATTCTAGGGATGGAGCACGATAGAGAATAGTATTGTTCACAAATCCTAATCATTTTTTTTCGCCCACGTTGACGCCTTTTCCAGAAATCTGGATTCATCCCCTAGAGAATTCAAAAGAGTAAATTGGCCATAAGTCGGCCCAACTTGCTCTGTTGAAAATTCTGGGGATGAAAAACGATAGAGAATAGTATTGTTCACAAATCCTAATCATTTGTTTTCGCCCACGTTGACGCCTTTTCCAGAAATCTGGATTCATCCCCTAGAGAATTCAAAAGAGTAAATTGGCCGTAAGTCGGTCCAACTCGCTCTGTTAAAAATTCAAGGGATGAAAAACGATGCAGAATAGTACTGTCCACAAAACCTAATCATTTTTTTTCGCCCATGTTGACTCCTTTTTTAGAAATCTGGATTCATCCCCTAGAGAATTTAAAAGAGTAAATTGGCTATAAGTCGATCCAACTCGCTCTGTTAACAATTCTGGTGATGGAAAACGATGCAGAATAGTATTGTCCACGAATCCTAATCATTTGTTTCGCCCACGTTGACTCCTTTTCCAGAAATCTGGATTCATCCCCTAGAGAATTCAAAAAAGTAAATTGGCCATAAGTCGGTCCAACTCGCTCTGTTAAAAATTCAAGGGATGAAAAACGATGGAGAATATTATTGTCCACAAATCCTAACCATTTTTTTTCGCCCACGTTGACTCCTTTTTCAGAAATCTGGATTCATCCCCTAGAGAATTCACTAGAGTAAATTAGCCATAAGTCGGTCCAACTCGCTCTGTTAAAAATTCTGGGGATGGAAAACGATGCAGAATAGTATTGTCCACAAGTCCTAATCATTTTTTTTTCGCCCACGTTGACTCCTTTTCCAGAAATCTGGATTCATCCCCTAGAGAATTCAAAAGTGTAAATTGGCCATAAGTCGGTCCAGCTCGCTCTGTCAACAATTCTAGCAAAGAAAAACGATGGAGAATATTGGCCATAAGTCAGTCCAACTCAATCTGTTAAAAATTCTAGGGATGGAGCACGATAGAGAATAGTATTGTTCACAAATCCTAATCATTTTTTTTCGCCCACGTTGACGCCTTTTCCAGAAATCTGGATTCATCCCCTAGAGAATTCAAAAGAGTAAATTGGCCATAAGTCGGCCCAACTTGCTCTGTTGAAAATTCTGGGGATGAAAAACGATAGAGAATAGTATTGTTCACAAATCCTAATCATTTTTTTTCGCCCACGTTGACGCCTTTTCCAGAAATCTGGATTCATCCCCTAGAGAATTCAAAAGAGTAAATTGGCCGTAAGTCGGTCCAACTCGCTCTGTTTAAAATTCAAGGGATGAAAAACGATGCAGAATAGTACTGTCCACAAAACCTAATCATTTTTTTTCGCCCATGTTGACTCCTTTTTTAGAAATCTGGATTCATCCCCTAGAGAATTAAAAAGAGTAAATTGGCTATAAGTCGATCCAACTCGCTCTGTTAACAATTCTGGTGATGGAAAACGACGCAGAATAGTATTGTCCACGAATCCTAATCATTTTTTTCGCCCACGTTGACTCCTTTTCCAGAAATCTGGATTCATCCCCTAGAGAATTCAAAAAAGTAAATTGGCCATAAGTCGGTCCAACTCGCTCTGTTAAAAATTCAAGGGATGGAAAACGATGCAGAATAGTACTGTCCACAAATCCTAATCATTTTTTTCGCCCATGTTGACTCCTTTTTTAGAAATCTGGATTCATCCCCTAGAGAATTTAAAAGAGTAAATTGGCTATAAGTCGATCCAACTCGCTCTGTTAACAATTCTAGGGATGAAAAACGATGGAGAATATTATTGTCCACAAATCCTAATAATTTTTTTCGCCCACGTTGACTCCTTTTTCAGAAATCTGGATCATCCCCTAGAGAATTCAAAAGAGTAAATTGGCCATAAGTCGGTCCAACTCGCTCTGTTAAAAAATTCTGGGGATAAAAAACGATGCAGAATAGTATTGTCCACAAATCCTAATCATTTTTTTTCGCCCACGTTGACTCTTTTTCCAGAAATCTGGATTCATCCTCTAGAGAATTCAAAAGAGTAAATTGGCCATAAGTCGGTCCAACTCGCTCTGTTAAAAATTCAAGGGACGGAAAACGATGCAGAATAGTATTGTGCACAAATCCCAATCATTTTTTTCGCCCATGTTGACTCCTTTTTTTGAAATCTGGATTCATCCCCTAGAGAATTTAAAAGAGTAAATTGGCTATAAGTCGATCCAACTCGCTCTGTTAACAATTCTAGGGATGAAAAACGATGGAGAATAGTATTGTCCACAAATCCTAATCATTTTTTTTCGCCCACGTTGACTTCTTTTTCAGAAATCTGGATTCATCCCCTAGAGAATTCAAAAGAGTAAATTGGCCATAAGTTGGTCCAACTCGCTCTGTTAAAAATTCAAGGGATGGAAAACGATGCAGAATAGCACTGTCCACAAATCCTAATCATTTTTTTTCGCCCATGTTGACTCCTTTTTTAGAAATCTGCATTCATCCCCTAGAGAATTTAAAAGAGTAAATTGGCTATAAGTCGATCCAACTCGCTCTGTTAACAATTCTAGGGATGAAAAACGATGGAGAATATTATTGTCCACAAATCCTAATCATTTTTTTTCGCCCACGTTGACTCCTTTTTCAGAAATCTGGATTCAACCCCTAGAGAATTCACTAGAGTAAATTAGCCATAAGTCGGTCCAACTCGCTCTGTTAAAAATTCTGGGGATGGAAAACGATGCAGAATAGTATTTTCCACGAATCCTAATCATTTTTTTCGCCCACGTTGACTCCTTTTCCAGAAATCTGGATTCATCCCCTAGAGAATTCAAAAAAGTAAATTGGCCATAAGTCGGTCCAACTCGCTCTGTTAAAAATTCTGGCGATGGAACACGATACAGAATAGTATTGTCCACAAGTCCTAATCATTTTTTTTCGCCCACGTTGACTCCTTTTCCAGAAATCTGGATTCATCCCCTAGAGAATTCAAAAGTGTAAATTGGCCATAAGTCGGTCCAGCTCGTTCTGTCAACAATTCTAGCAAAGAAAAACGATGCAGAATATTGGCCATAAATCAGTCCAACTCAATCTGTTAAAAATTCTAGGGATGGAGCACGATAGAGAATAGTATTGTTCACAAATCCTAATCATTTTTTTTCGCCCACGTTGACGCCTTTTCCAGAAATCTGGATTCATCCCCTAGAGAATTCAAAAGAGTAAATTGGCCATAAGTCGGCCCAACTTGCTCTGTTGAAAATTCTGAGGATAGAACACGATACAGAATAGTATTGTCAACAAATCCTTATCATTTTTTTTCGCCCACGTTGACTCCTTTTCGAGAAATCTGGATTCATCCTCTAGAGAATTCAAAAGAGTAACTTGGCCATAAGTCGGTCCAACTCGCTCTGTTAAAAATTCAAGGGATGAAAAACGATGGAGAATATTATTGTCTACAAATCCTAATCATTGTTTTTCGCCCACGTTGACTCCTTTTTCAGAAATCTGGATTCATCCCCTAGAGAATTCAATAGAGTAAATTAGCCATAAGTCGGTCCAACTCGCTCTGTTAAAAATTCTGGGGATGGAAAACGATGCAGAATAGTATTGTCCACAAATCCTAATCATTTTTTTTCGCCCACGTAGACTCCTTTTTCAGAAATCTGGATTCATCCCCTAGAGAATTTAAAAGAATAAATTGGCCATAAGTCGGTCCAACTCGCTCTGTTAAAAATTCTAGGGATGAAAAACGATGGAGAATAGTATTGTCCACAAATCCTAATCATTTTTTTTCGCCCACGTTGACTCCTTTTTCAGAAATCTGGATTCATCCCCTTGAGAATTCAAAAGAGTAAATTGGCCATAAGTCGGTCCAACTCGCTCTGTTAAAAATTCAAGGGATGAAAAACGATGGAGAATATTATTGTCCACAAATCCTAATCATTCTTTTTCGCCCACGTTGACTCCTTTTTCAGAAATCTGGATTCATCCCCAAGAGAATTCAAAAGAGTAAATTGGCCATAAGTCGGTCCAACTCGCTCTATTAAAAATTCTGGGGATAAAAAACGATAGAAAATAGTATTGTCCACAAATCCTAATCATTTTTTTCGCCCACGTTGACTCCTTTTTCAGAAATCTGGATTCATCCCCTAGAGAATTCAAAAGAGTAAATTGGCCATAAGTCGGTCCAACTCGCTCTGTTAAAAAATTCTGGGGATAAAAAACGATGGAGAATAGTATTGTCCACAAATCCTAATCATTTTTTTTCGCCCACGTTGACCCCTTTTTTAGAAATCTGGATTCATCCCCTAGAGAATTCAAAAGAGTAAATTGGTCATAAGTCGGTCCAACTCGCTCTGTTATAAATTCAAGGGATAAAAAACGATGGAAAATAGTATTGTCCACAAAGCCTAATCATTTTTTTTCGCCCACGTTGACTCCTTTTTCAGAAATCTGGATTCATCCCCTAGAGAATTCAAAAGAGTAAATTGGCCATAAGTCGGTCCAACTCGCTCTGTTAAAAAATTCTGGGGATAAAAACGATGGAGAATAGTACTGTTAACAAATCCTAATCATTTTTTTTTCGCCCACGTTGACCCCTTTTCGAGAAATCTGGATTCATCCTCTAGAGAATTCAAAAGAGTAAATTGGCCATAAGTCGGCCCAACTTGCTCTGTTGAAAATTCTGGGGATGAAAAACGATGGAAAGTAGTATTGTCCACAAATCCTAATCATTTTTGATTCGCCCACGTTGACTCCTTTTCGAGAAATCTGGATTCATCCTCTAGAGAATTCAAAAGAGTAAATTGGCCATAAGTCGGTCCAACTCGCTCTGTTATAAATTCAAGGGATGAAAAACGATGGAGAATATTATTGTCTACAAATCCTAATCATTGTTTTTCGCCCACGTTGACTCCTTTTTCAGAAATCTGAATTCATCCCCTAGAGAATTCAATAGAGTAAATTAGCCATAAGTCGGTCCAACTCGCTCTGTTAAAAATTCTGGGGATGGAAAACGATGCAGAATAGTATTTTCCACAAATCCTAATCATTTTTTTTCGCCCACGTAGACTCCTTTTCCAGAAATCTGGATTCATCCCCTAGAGAATTTAAAAGAATAAATTGGCCATAAGTCGGTCCAACTCGCTATGTTAAAAATTCAAGGGATGAAAAACGATGGAGAATAGTATTGTCCACAAATCCTAATCATTTTTTTTCGCCCACGTTGACTCGTTTTTCAGAAATCTGGATTCATCCCCTAGAGAATTCAAAAGAGTAAATTGGCCATAAGTCGGTCCAACTCGCTCTGTTAAAAATTCTGGGGATAAAAAACGATGGAAAATAGTATTGTCCACAAATCCTAATCATTTTTTTTCGCCCACGTAGACTCCTTTTCCAGAAATCTGGATTCATCCCCTAGAGAATTTAAAAGAATAAATTGGCCATAAGTCGGTCCAACTCGCTCTGTTAAAAATTCAAGGGATGAAAAACGATGGAGAATAGTATTGTCCACAAATCCTAATCATTTTTTTTCGCCCACGTAGACTCCTTTTCCAGAAATCTGGATTCATCCCCTAGAGAATTTAAAAGAATAAATTGGCCATAAGTCGGTCCAACTCGCTCTGTTAAAAATTCAAGGGATGAAAAACGATGGAGAATAGTATTGTCCACAAATCCTAATCATTTTTTTTCGCCCACGTAGACTCCTTTTCCAGAAATCTGGATTCATCTTCTAGAGAATTTAAAAGAATAAATTGGCCATAAGTCGGTCCAACTCGCTCTGTTAAAAATTCAAGGGATGAAAAACGATGGAGAATAGTATTGTCCACAAATCCTAATCATTTTTTTTCGCCCACGTTGACTCCTTTTTCAGAAATCTGGATTCATCCCCTAGAGAATTCAAAAGAGTAAATTGGCCATAAGTCGGTCCAACTCGCTCTGTTAAATAATTCTGGGGATAAAAAACGATGGAGAATAGTATTGTCCACAAATCCTAATCATTTTTTTTCGCCCACGTTGACCCCTTTTTCAGAAATCTGGATTCATCCCCTAGAGAATTCAAAAGAGTAAATTGGTCATAAGTCGGTCCAACTCGCTCTGTTAAAAATTCAAGGGATGAAAAACGATGGAAAATAGTATTGTCCACAAATCCTAATCATTTTTTTCGCCCACGTTGACTCCTTTTTCAGAAATCTGGATTCATCCCCTCGAGAATTCAAAAGAGTAAATTGGCCATAAGTCGGTCCAACTCGCTCTGTTAAAAAATTCTGGGGATGGAAAACGATGCAGAATAGTATTGTCCACAAATCCTAATCATTTTTTTTTCGCCCATGTTGACTCCTTTTCGAGAAATCTGGATTCATCCTCTAGAGAATTCAAAAGAGTAAATTGGCCATAAGTCGGTCCAACTCGCTCTGTTAAAAAATTCTGGGGATAAAAAACGATGGAGAATAGTATTGTCCACAAATCCTAATCATTCTTTTTCGCCCACGTTGACTCCTTTTTCAGAAATCTGGATTCATCCCCTAGAGAATTCAAAAGAGTAAATTAGCCATAAGTCGGTCCAACTCGCTCTGTTAAAAATTCTGGGGATGAAAAACGATGCAGAATAGTATTGTCCACAAATCCTAATCATTTTTTTCGCCCATGTTGACTCCTTTTCGAGAAATCTGGATTCATCCCCTAGAGAATTCAAAAGAGTAAATTAGCCATAAGTCGGTCCAACTCGCTCTGTTGAAAATTCTGGGGATGAAAAACGATGGAAAGTAGTATTGTCCACAAATCCTAATCATTTTTGATTCGCCCACGTTGACTCCTTTTCGAGAAATCTGGATTCATCCTCTAGAGAATTCAAAAGAGTAAATTGGCCATAAGTCGGCCCAACTTGCTCTGTTGAAAATTCTGGGGATGAAAAACGATGGAAAGTAGTATTGTCCACAAATCCTAATCATTTTTGATTCGCCCACGTTGACTCCTTTTCGAGAAATCTGGATTCATCCTCTAGAGAATTCAAAAGAGTAAATTGGCCATAAGTCGGCCCAACTTGCTCTGTTGAAAATTCTGGGGATGAACAACGATGGAAAGTAGTATTGTCCACAAATCCTAATCATTTTTGATTCGCCCACGTTGACACCTTTTCGAGAAATCTGGATTCATCCTCTAGAGAATTGAAAAGAGTAAATTGGGCATAAGTCGGTCCAACTCGCTCTGTTAAAAATTCAAGGGATGAAAAACGATGGAGAATATTATTGTCTACAAATCCTAATCATTTTTTTTCGCCCACGTTGACCCCTTTTTCAGAAATCTGGATTCATCCCCTAGAGAATTCAAAAGAGTAAATTGGTCATAAGTCGGTCCAACTCGCTCTGTTAAAAATTCAAGGGATGAAAAACGATGGAAAATAGTATTGTCCACAAATCCTAATCATTTTTTTTCGCCCACGTTGACTCCTTTTTCAGAAATCTGGATTCATCCCCTAGAGAATTCAAAAGAGTAAATTGGCCATAAGTCGGTCCAACTCGCTCTGTTAAAAAATTCTGGGGATAAAAAACGATGGAGAATAGTATTGTCCACAAATCCTAATCATTTTTTTTCGCCCACGTTGACCCCTTTTTTAGAAATCTGGATTCATCCCCTAGAGAATTCAAAAGAGTAAATTGGCCATAAGTCGGTCCAACGCGCTCTCTTAAAAATGCAAGGGATAAAAAACGATGGAGAATAGTATTGTCCACAAATCCTAATCATTCTTTTTCGCCCACGTTGACTCCTTTTTCAGAAATCTGGATTCATCCCCTAGAGAATTCAAAAGAGTAAATTAGCCATAATTCGGTCCAACTCGCTCTGTTACAAATTCTGGGGAAGAAAAACGATGCAGAATAGTATTGTCCACAAATCCTAATCATTTTTTTCGCCCATGTTGACTCCTTTTCGAGAAATCTGGATTCATCCCCTAGAGAATTTAAAAGAGTAAATTGGCCATAAGTCGGCCCAACTTGCTCTGTTAAAAATTCTGGGGATAAAAAACGATGGAAAATAGTATTGTCCACAAATCCTAATCATTTTTTTCGCCCATGTTGACTCCTTTTCGAGAAATCTGGATTCATCCCCTAGAGAATTTAAGAGAGTAAATTGGCCATAAGTCGGTCCAACTCGCTCTGTTAAAAATTCTGGGGATAAAAAACGATGGAAAATAGTATTGTCCACAAATCCTAATCATTTTTTTTCGCCCACGTAGACTCCTTTTCCAGAAATCTGGATTCATCCCCTAGAGAATTTAAAAGAATAAATTGGCCATAAGTCGGTCCAACTCGCTCTGTTAAAAATTCAAGGGATGAAAAACGATGGAGAATAGTATTGTCCACAAATCCTAATCATTTTTTTTCGCCCACGTAGACTCCTTTTCCAGAAATCTGGATTCATCCCCTAGAGAATTTAAAAGAATAAATTGGCCATAAGTCGGTCCAACTCGCTCTGTTAAAAATTCAAGGGATGAAAAACGATGGAGAATAGTATTGTCCACAAATCCTAATCATTTTTTTTCGCCCACGTAGACTCCTTTTCCAGAAATCTGGATTCATCCCCTAGAGAATTTAAAAGAATAAATTGGCCATAAGTCGGTCCAACTCGCTCTGTTAAAAATTCAAGGGATGAAAAACGATGGAGAATAGTATTGTCCACAAATCCTAATCATTTTTTTTCGCCCACGTTGACTCCTTTTTCAGAAATCTGGATTCATCCCCTAGAGAATTCAAAAGAGTAAATTGGCCATAAGTCGGTCCAACTCGCTCTGTTAAATAATTCTGGGGATAAAAAACGATGGAGAATAGTATTGTCCACAAATCCTAATCATTTTTTTTCGCCCACGTTGACCCCTTTTTCAGAAATCTGGATTCATCCCCTAGAGAATTCAAAAGAGTAAATTGGTCATAAGTCGGTCCAACTCGCTCTGTTAAAAATTCAAGGGATGAAAAACGATGGAAAATAGTATTGTCCACAAATCCTAATCATTTTTTTCGCCCACGTTGACTCCTTTTTCAGAAATCTGGATTCATCCCCTCGAGAATTCAAAAGAGTAAATTGGCCATAAGTCGGTCCAACTCGCTCTGTTAAAAAATTCTGGGGATGGAAAACGATGCAGAATAGTATTGTCCACAAATCCTAATCATTTTTTTTTCGCCCATGTTGACTCCTTTTCGAGAAATCTGGATTCATCCTCTAGAGAATTCAAAAGAGTAAATTGGCCATAAGTCGGTCCAACTCGCTCTGTTAAAAAATTCTGGGGATAAAAAACGATGGAGAATAGTATTGTCCACAAATCCTAATCATTCTTTTTCGCCCACGTTGACTCCTTTTTCAGAAATCTGGATTCATCCCCTAGAGAATTCAAAAGAGTAAATTAGCCATAAGTCGGTCCAACTCGCTCTGTTAAAAATTCTGGGGATGAAAAACGATGCAGAATAGTATTGTCCACAAATCCTAATCATTTTTTTCGCCCATGTTGACTCCTTTTCGAGAAATCTGGATTCATCCCCTAGAGAATTCAAAAGAGTAAATTAGCCATAAGTCGGTCCAACTCGCTCTGTTGAAAATTCTGGGGATGAAAAACGATGGAAAGTAGTATTGTCCACAAATCCTAATCATTTTTGATTCGCCCACGGTGACTCCTTTTCGAGAAATCTGGATTCATCCTCTAGAGAATTCAAAAGAGTAAATTGGCCATAAGTCGGCCCAACTTGCTCTGTTGAAAATTCTGGGGATGAAAAACGATGGAAAGTAGTATTGTCCACAAATCCTAATCATTTTTGATTCGCCCACGTTGACTCCTTTTCGAGAAATCTGGATTCATCCTCTAGAGAATTCAAAAGAGTAAATTGGCCATAAGTCGGCCCAACTTGCTCTGTTGAAAATTCTGGGGATGAAAAACGATGGAAAGTAGTATTGTCCACAAATCCTAATCATTTTTGATTCGCCCACGTTGACACCTTTTCGAGAAATCTGGATTCATCCTCTAGAGAATTGAAAAGAGTAAATTGGGCATAAGTCGGTCCAACTCGCTCTGTTAAAAATTCAAGGGATGAAAAACGATGGAGAATATTATTGTCTACAAATCCTAATCATTTTTTTTCGCCCACGTTGACCCCTTTTTCAGAAATCTGGATTCATCCCCTAGAGAATTCAAAAGAGTAAATTGGTCATAAGTCGGTCCAACTCGCTCTGTTAAAAATTCAAGGGATGAAAAACGATGGAAAATAGTATTGTCCACAAATCCTAATCATTTTTTTTCGCCCACGTTGACTCCTTTTTCAGAAATCTGGATTCAACCCCTAGAGAATTCAAAAGAGTAAATTGGCCATAAGTCGGTCCAACTCGCTCTGTTAAAAAATTCTGGGGATAAAAAACGATGGAGAATAGTATTGTCCACAAATCCTAATCATTTTTTTTCGCCCACGTTGACCCCTTTTTTAGAAATCTGGATTCATCCCCTAGAGAATTCAAAAGAGTAAATTGGCCATAAGTCGGTCCAACGCGCTCTCTTAAAAATGCAAGGGATAAAAAACGATGGAGAATAGTATTGTCCACAAATCCTAATCATTCTTTTTCGCCCACGTTGACTCCTTTTTCAGAAATCTGGATTCATCCCCTAGAGAATTCAAAAGAGTAAATTAGCCATAATTCGGTCCAACTCGCTCTGTTACAAATTCTGGGGAAGAAAAACGATGCAGAATAGTATTGTCCACAAATCCTAATCATTTTTTTCGCCCATGTTGACTCCTTTTCGAGAAATCTGGATTCATCCCCTAGAGAATTTAAAAGAGTAAATTGGCCATAAGTCGGCCCAACTTGCTCTGTTAAAAATTCAGGGGATGAAAAACGATGGAGAATAGTATTGTCCACAAATCCTAATCATTTTTTTTCGCCCACGTTGGCTCCTTTTTCAGAAATCTGGATTCATCCCCTAGAGAATTCAAAAGAGTAAATTGGCCATAAGTCGGTCCAACTCGCTCTGTTAAAAATTCAAGGGATGAAAAACGATGGAGAATATTATTGTCTACAAATCCTAATCATTTTTTTTCGCCCATGTTGACTCCTTTTCGAGAAATCTGGATTCATCCTCTAGAGAATTCAAAAGAGTAAATTGGCCATAAGTCGGTCCAACTCGCTCTGTTAAAAATTCAAGGGACGGAAAACGATGCAGAATAGTATTGTCCACAAATCCTAATCATTTTTTTTGCCCACGTTGACTCCTTTTCGAGAAATCTGGATTCATCCCCTAGAGAATTTAAAAGAGTAAATTGGCCATAAGTCGGCCCAACTTGCTCTGTTAAAAATTCAGGGGATGAAAAACGATGGAGAATAGTATTGTCCACAAATCCTTATCATTTTTTTTCGCCCACGTTGGCTCCTTTTTTAGAAATCTGGATTCATCCCCTAGAGAATTCAAAAGAGTAAATTGGCCTTAAGTCGGTCCAACTCGCTCTGTTAAAAATTCAAGGGATGAAAAACGATGGAGAATATTATTGTCTACAAATCCTAATCATTCTTTTTCGCCCACGTTGACTCCTTTTTTAGAAATCTGGATTCATCCCCTAGAGAATTCAATAGAGTAAATTAGCCATAAGTCGGTCCAACTCGCTCTGTTTAAAATTCTGGGGATGGAAAACGATGCAGAATAGTATTGTCCACAAATCCTAATCATTTTTTTTCGCCCACGTTGACTCCTTTTCCAGAAATCTGGATTCATCCCCTAGAGAATTCAAAAGTGTAAATTGGCCATAAGTCGGTCCAGCTCGCTCTGTCAACAATTCTAGCAAAGAAAAACGATGGAGAATATTATTGTCCACAAATCCTTATCATTTTTTTTCGCCCACGGTGACTCCTTTTTAAGAAATCTGGATTCATCCCCTAGAGAATTTACTAGAGTAAATTAGCCATAAGTCGGTCCAACTCGCTCTGTTAAAAATTCTGGGGATGGAAAACGATGGAGAATATTATTGTCTACAAATACTAATCATTTTTTTCGCCCATGTTGACTCCTTTTCGAGAAATCTGGATTCATCCCCTAGAGAATTTAAAAGAGTAAATGGGCCATTAGTCGGCCCAACTTGCTCTGTTAAAAATTCAGGGGATGAAAAACGATGGAGAATAGTATTGTCCACAAATCCTTATCATTTTTTTTCGCCCACGTTGGCTCCTTTTTTAGAAATCTGGATTCATCCCCTAGAGAATTCAAAAGAGTAAATTGGCCTTAAGTCGGTCCAACTCGCTCTGTTAAAAATTCAAGGGATGAAAAACGATGGAGAATATTATTGTCTACAAATCCTAATCATTCTTTTTCGCCCACGTTGACTCCTTTTTCAGAAATCTGGATTCATCCCCTAGAGAATTCAAAAGAGTAAATTGGTCATAAGTCGGTCCAACTCGCTCTGTTAAAAATTCAAGGGATGGAAAACGATGCAGAATAGTACTGTCCACAAATCCTAATCATTTTTTTTCGCCCATGTTGACTCCTTTTTTAGAAATCTGGATTCATCCCCTAGAGAATTTAAAAGAGTAAATTGGCTATAAGTCGATCCAACTCGCTCTGTTAACAATTCTAGGGATGAAAAACGATGGAGAATATTATTGTCCACAAATCCTAATCATTTTTTTTTTCGCCCACGTTGACTCCTTTTTCAGAAATCTGGATTCATCCCCTAGAGAATTCACTAGAGTAAATTAGCCATAAGTCGGTCCAACTCGCTCTGTTAAAAATTCTGGGGATGGAAAACAATGGAGAATATTATTGTCCACAAATCCTAATGATTTTTTTTCGCCCACGTTGACTCCTTTTTCAGAAATCTGGATTCATCCCCTAGAGAATTCAATAGAGTAAATTAGCCATAAGTCGGTCCAACTCGCTCTGTTAAAAATTCTGGGGATGGAAAACGATGCAGAATAGTATTGTCCACAAGTCCTAATCATTTTTTTTCGCCCACGTTGACTCCTTTTCCAGAAATCTGGATTCATCCCCTAGAGAATTCAAAAGTGTAAATTGGCCATAAGTCGGTCCAGCTCGCTCTGTCAACAATTCTAGCAAAGAAAAACGATGGAGAATATTGGCCATAAGTCAGTCCAACTCAATCTGTTGAAAATTCTAGGGATGGAGCACGATAGAGAATAGTATTGTTCACAAATCCTAATCATTTTTTTTTCGCCCACGTTGACTCCTTTTCGAGAAATCTGAATTCATCCCCTAGAGAATTTATTTATTTATTTATTTATTTATTTATTTATTTAATCAATACAGCACAACAAGAACTAGTCTTATCTAATAGTACTGGGGAGATAGTGGCACAATATGGTTTTGTTATTAAAATATTAAATATAAAAATAAAAATTATTACTATATTAAAAATTAATGAATAAAAATAATATTACAAACATCAAATAAATATAAGTTAAAACATTATGTATATAAAAGCCATGTAAAGTTTGCGGTTAAACAATTATTGTTATCCTAAACGATTAAATATTGCAGTTTTAAAATGCTTTGCATTGCTTATGGTTTGAATATTAGGGGGAAGTTGGCGCCAAAGATTGATAGCAGTGAAGAAAAAGTGTCTTTTCGATATATCTTTTCTAAAGCGAAAGGTATTTACTTTGTTTCCTCGGTCAGACCTTGAAAAGGTTATTCTATTGTATAGGTATTCAGGCTGTTTAGTGTAAATCACTTTATGAAAAAATAATAATGTTCGAAGCTTTAACAAGCCGTCAAATGGTATATTACATATTTGTCTAGAGAACTGTGAGATTCTGCTTCGCCTACTGCGGCCAAACACATATCTGGCAATATTATTGTACGTTACATTAAGCCTTTTCATACTTAATGTATCACAGTTCGCGAATAGTTCACAACCGTACAAGAGCGTTGGCAATAAATATGTTTTAGCAAGTAACATTCGAATATCAAAAGAGTAAATTGGCCATAAGTCGGCCCAACTTGCTCTGTTAAAAATTTTGGGGATGGAACACGATACAGAATAGTATTGTCCACAAATCCTAATCATTTTTTTTCGTCCATGTTGAATCCTTTTCGAGAAATCTGGATTCATCCCCTAGAGAATTCAAAAGAGTTAATTGGCCATAAGTCGGCCCAACTTGCTCTGTTAAAAATTCAGGGGATGAAAATCGATGGAGAATAGAATTGTCCACAGATCCTTATCATTTTTTTTCGCCCACGTTGACTCCTTTTCCAGAAATCTGGATTCATCCCCAAGAGAATTCAAAAGAGTAAATTGGCCATAAGTCGGCCCAACTTGCTCTGTTAATAATTCAGGGGATGAAAAACGATGGAGAATAGTATTGTCCACAAATCTTTATCATTTTTTTTCGCCCACGTTGACTCCTTTTCCATAAATCTGGATTTATCCCCTAGAGAATTCAAAAGAGTAAATTGGCCATAAGTCGGTCCAACTCGCTTTGCTAAAAATTCTGGGGATGGAACACGATACAGAATAGTATTGTCCACAAATCCTAATCATTTTTTTTCGTCCATGTTGAATCCTTTTCGAGAAATCTGGATTCATCCCCTAGAGAATTCAAAAGAGTTAATTGGCCATAAGTCGGCCCAACTTGCTCTGTTAAAAATTCAGGGGATGAAAATCGATGGAGAATAGTATTGTCCACAAAGCCTAATCATTTTTTTTTCGCCCACGTTGACTCCTTTTTCAGAAATCTGGATTCATCCCCTAGAGAATTCAAAAGAGTAAATTGGTCATAAGTCGGTCCAACTCAATCTGTTAAAATTCTAGGGATAGAACACGATAGAGAATAGTATTGTCCACAAATTCTAATCATTTTTTTTCGCCCACGGTGACTCCTTTTCCAGAAATCTGGATTCATCCCCTAAATAATTCAAAAAAGTAAATTGGCCATAAGTCGGTCCAACTCGCTCTGTTGAAAATTCTAGGGATGAAAAACGATGGAGAATAGTATTGTCCACTGTCCAAACGAAGTTTGAACACCAAATTAAGCTTATTTATATGTATGTATTGTAACTGCCATTTACACTGATTTGAATTTTAATTAAACTAATTAATTTATTGTCACTTCAATTGAACATTTGTATTTACACATTTAAAACAATACATTTAAACAAGTTCCGGTTTGCACTTTTGTATTTGCTAACCCTGACATATCAAATCAATACATGTCAACCCTATTTAAGAACATATCAAATGTCAATTTCTCTTGTTCTTTTTAACTTAACGAAAATAAGCACCGCGCGGCTTCTTGTCTTTTATGTTTTGCCATTTTCGGCACTTGTGTCACACTTGTGTAGTCTATGCTTGTGTTTCAATCATCAAAGTGTTCACTTCAAATCGGTGTTTTAAAGAAAATTCTAAAAGTAAAAGAGAACAACAAGGAAATTAACATTTGCCTAAAGTGACTAGTATTTTACATTTGCCCAAAGATTTCATAAGTTTAGTGAATTGTAAATAACGTTTGTACGTTTTAAATAAAATTTGCGTAAACTAAATCATAGTAAATTTGCCTAAATTAAATCTAAAGTAAATTCTCTAAAATTTTACCTTAACTAAAACGTTAATTGCCTAATGTGCATTTAAATAAAAATTTGCCTAAACTAAATCCTAATAAATGTGTCTAAATTAAATCTAACGTAAATTTTCTAAAAATTTTCCTAAACTCTCATATTAAATTGAACCAAAAGTGAAGTTGTACCTAACGTTTGCCTAAGCCCTTATAAAATTAAATTTTGTCTAAATTATACCTAACGTAAAATGTTTCCTGAAATTGAAAATTAAATTGAACTAAATTGTTTTTGCTACTACTAACCTTCTTTAAACCTAAAGTTTGCTGAAATATTACCTATTTTACCTAATTGTGCTAAAAATTAAAACTTAAATTGAATTACACTTATGGTATTATAAAATTTGCTAATTTTAAAATCACATAAAGTTTGCTATGGATAAATTTATTGAATCGTAATTGAAGTAATTTGGAAGTGGCTATTACCTAAAATTATTCCTGGAATCATTTAAGTACCTATATACACAATAAAATTTCTACCATTTACTTGAAGAGAAATTTAAAATCACCAGAGTTTTTATTTCCCATCGGCTTCAGGCAAGGTAAGTCCAGAAAAACCAAGTTTATGTACCCTACCCTCACTCATACCCTATTTCTCTTTTCTATATTTTTTACTATAATTACTTCCCGAGTAATTATAGTAACCCATGCCATTTCACTCAGATAAAGCTCCACCCCCGTTGGCATCCAACGCTTAAGAATAATTTACCCCACGTAAATTATTTCATGGTCCAATCGAGCCTGGAATAACTACACGGTCTAGGGAAGCCTAACAAACGCCAAGACTACAGGGTCCAAATAAAATAAAAAACTAACAATGGTTACACCAAGATAAAGCCAAATCAATTCCAACATCAAAACTGTAAGTACGTATCCCATATACATACCTACCTATTGGCACACATACAAATATACAAGCATACAGTATAAAGCGGGAAACTAGTGGAAAATTTTACAAAATTGATAAAAAATTGACGCATAAATTGAAACGAAAATCAAAGTTAAACGAGACAAAATTTTAACAAAAATCCACTAAAAACAATTGCCATAAGAAAAAAAATAAGAAGTAGGTACCTATACCGCAACAAAAATACCGCAACTCGGTATTCAAAAAAAAAAAAATCCCAAATTTACATACAAAGATATATACATATGTACCTACAAACATAACAAAAAAAATACCGCAAATTAACAAACACAAAAGTAACAGAAACCATAGTTTTAATAATTTCAAGGCTATATGGAAACATCAAAAATAAGAAACGAAACCAAATCCGTTATTTTCCAACATGTAAAGTGCTGGCAGGAAGTAAAAATGGTTTTATATCATAAATGAATTTATATACATATATATGTATATGACTTGAAGTTTCATTGAATATTACTTAAAATTAAAAAAAAATATATAATCTCTAATTAATTTAAAAATATAAGGCAAATTTTTAATACGGCGTAAAATTTTAATAAATGCTAGACAAAATAAAGTATATATTAAGTCTCAACCAAATATATCTTAAATACAATAAATTACGTTTATATTTCAAACGTTGTTTTTATCGAAGTTTTACTGTTCAAAATAATTCTCTCCACTCGCGACAAGTACCTAAATATTACCATATCATATTTACTAGTTACTTTTAAGCAAACCAAATGTCGCGCCTATTTTTATTAAGCAATCTACGCAATGCTAGAGCCTGGGTATAAAAGCGATTTTTGCCAAAAACGTGGTCTTCTATTTTCAATTTTCTACCTAAGAATTCACAAAGTATATTCAAGCGGAAAAGTATCGCCTTAAAATTGGTAAAATCCTATAAATTAAAGGATAAAATTTATTGATTTATATTGTGAATCCTAAATAAAATCAAAAACAAAAAAATAAATAAATCAGCATTATTCTTTTTGCTTTGGCGTTATTCTTTTTAATTGGTGCCAGCTATAAAATTAAAATTTTCATTTCTTCAAAGAAAATTCTACCAACTCCAACAACTAAAGTTTGGATGAAGAGTGCATAAATTTCTTTTGCAAGGAGGATTCTCAAGAGTTTTACTTAAACTTGTTCTTGCGGCCGTAGTGATTTGCAAACCATTGTATTACACATCCCATACTTGAACGAATCAATATAATAATTTCCTACCGAATATATATAGAGGAGCATCATTTTGATTCAACCACTATCAGGGAAAAAAAAGTAAAACTTGACCTACTTGGACACCCTTATATGGACTATCTTTAGAGAATAATAATTAAAAAAAAAAAAACATAAAAAAAACTATTATCTAAAATTTCATTTTTGCAGAAAATGTTGATAACATCTTTTTATACATGTTGCTGATTTTTTTATGTTATTTGGGAAAAGAAAGGAACATATTTTCATATAATCGATCACATCAAACATAAACTTTATAATTGTCTCTCTCCAGCCCATATAGGAAGCATTGCTGAATGGCTATTCATCGATGGATTGAACTAGACAACTGTAAGTTACAAACTTCTTTATTTTACTTTAGTTTTTAGTTTCTTTCACTACTAGAAGAGAAAAAACAATAATTAGTTTGACTATACCCGTGACAATGTAAAAATGTAAAATAAAATCTTGTTTTGTTTTAATTGCAAGAA
Organism: Pollenia labialis; assembly: GCA_949318255.1. Classification (NCBI taxonomy): domain Eukaryota; kingdom Metazoa; phylum Arthropoda; class Insecta; order Diptera; family Polleniidae; genus Pollenia; species Pollenia labialis. The sequence goes on from OX439139.1 coordinate 75,427,287, forward strand.
AAATTAAATTAAATAAATAAATAAATAAAAGTAGTGAAATTTCTAGAATGCCAAAATATATAAAATTATAAAATTTGTATTTGATGTGAAAAATATAAAAATAGTTTAAAAGTAAGAAAGTTGAAAAATAATTTTAATTACAAGGTATAAGAAAGCGAAAAAAATAACATGAAAAAAAGCAGCATTAATAAAAGAAAATAGTGAGATAGAAAAAAAAATAAATTATAAAAAAAAACCGAAATATTGTTAAACAATTAACAAGATGAGGTAAAATCATAATTAAATTACACAATTTTAAGAATATTTTAAGAAATTCTCATAAATATCTAACTAAGCCTTGTTCTGTCCGTCCGTTAGTTTTCTTTTTCTATTATAAATTTATATTCGTCCTAACTAACCTTCATCAATCTGACCTAATTTTGATTTCGTTTTTATATCTCTTTTCAATATATTTATCTTGTACATGGTGTGAAGCTAATTTTACTTTTAAGTAAAATTGCATGAATTAAAGTTTTTTATTTATTTTTTTTTTTTGTAAGAGAAATTAGTATATGCAAAATTTCGACATATTAGGTTCGCGTTTAGAAATATTTTAATCAGTATTACTAAAATTAGTGAAAGTTATACTTTTCTAATTAAGAAGAACTTTGTATTTTGAATTTAAAATGACAATAGTTTTAAATGAAGTTTTTTTTGTTTATATTTACTTTTTTTGAAATAAAATTTAATATAATGAATTGGTAAAATCGTTTCTTTTTGATTCTAAAGGTGAAGTAGAGTTATACTGTGATAAGATTTGTTAGGGATCATCTACAGACAGAATAGGTTATAGGAAAGCAAGTAGATGATCAAGGTTGGGAGGGCTTATGTTGCAGATTTGACACCTACTGGCAACATTAACCATAGATGCAGTACATCATTAAATTCAAGCATTTTTTTTACCTTTTGATTAAATTTTTTTTACCTGTTAGCTTCAGTTTTCCTCTTGTTTGTTTTTCTTAATGCATGCAATTAAAATATATATTACTATGAGGTCTCATTACATCTTGTGATAAGTTCTTATACCCCGCCTATTAGCCGACGAGCCGGAGCCGGAAAAATAAAAAGCATGCCAGAACTTAAACGCATTTCAATGAAGAGATTTTCTTTTACGTTATATGCTACAAACAATAATAACAAAAGAAAGGAAAGAATCAAAAAGGTCAACGTAAATTAAAATCAAGGTTAAATAAAAAACCAATTCTTGTTATATTGTTTGCTTGTTCATTATTTTTTATCATTGCTAAAACACTTGCACTATTTTACTTGCACTCTAATAATTTAAACTTAAAAGAAAAATAATCTCTTTACTTTATGGAAATAACTCTTTAACAATTTTGTACTTTTATTCTTGCGGTCTTTTAACAATTTGAACTCAAAACAAAATCTATTGGTTTTGTTCTTGTAACTTGTTAAATCTTTAAAACTCTCGCATACATATTAATTTTTACGCTCTCTTAATCAAGTTCAAATTAAAACAAAAATCTCTTTGTGCGCGAGTAACTTGATAACTCGTAAAAATAGTAACATCATATTAATGTTATTATTATATTGGTCGCGTGAGTTACAGAAACAACCTCAACCACAACAACAACAACAGCCTCACCAACTAAGCCACCTAGATTAAATAGCTGCATCAGCATACATTAAATATTCAAAAGAAATAAAACTAAGCTATTACAAATTTTATTAATCAGCAAATAAATTTTAACAAGTAATAAATTAAGTTAATAAGCATAATAGCAAAATAATTAAAATAAGAAGTTACTGAACTTTAAAATAAAACTAAAATATTACAAACATTATTAATCAGCAAATTTTAACAAGAAATAAATTTCCAAATTATTTAAAATAAATAAAATAAGAAATCATTGAACTTTAGCTTGTGTAAGCACTTTTGTATTTAGAAAATAAGTTTCATTTTATAGAAAAATAATGAATAAAATTATTATTATTTTGGAAGTGAAAGAAAGTAGTTGTGTTTTTTTTATAAGTGCAATTAGTCTTTTACTTAACTGGCGCAGTCGGATAGTTCCAGCAGTACCTGTACAAAGGATTATCGCTATCAACACTAAAATAAATTGTGCAAGGATCATCATTGCGAAGGATCATCGCAACAAATCGGAACAGGACCATTACCACTACGAAGGATTATCGTAAACGAAATTTTTGTAAGCAGCCCATAAGCTACAATGCAGGTTGCAATTATTTTTGCGTAAGTCAAAATCGAATATTGAATAAATAAAAAAAACAAACGGATAAAAAAAAAGAAGAAAAAGGATAAAAATTAAAATATACAAATTGTGAAATAAGTAAAAGTAAATTTAAAAAAAAAAAGAAAAGTAAAAGTAATAATAATTAAGTGTGATTAAAATAAATATTTCGATATATATAAAATGTATAACTTTTTTAAAAAAAAAAGATTATTTGTTTTATATGAATCAGACGAATTTATATGTTTTTGAAGACCAGCGATTCTCAAGAGCCCCTCCTGTAATATTTCTAAACATATTCTTTTGTTCATATGCCCAGATTCCGTCCTTACATTATAAGAACCCTTACACCTATTCCGGAAAGTGATACAAGTGTAGACGAAAATAGTGAAAATAATATTATAATGAATCCCACTAATGGTGCAACCTCGACAGTTAAGAATGTTCTGGAAACTTTAAGAATCCCAGACGCTGTCAAAGATCTGCCCAAATTTGACGGTAACCCCAGATTGTTATACGATTTTATAAACAATGTGGAGGAAATACTTTCAGTGTTGTCGCCTATCGATGGCACCCCTATTGCCAAAGTAATTTTAAGAGCTATTCGTAACAAAGTCGAAGGAGAGGCAAATGAAATACTAAATATGTACAGCACAAGTTTGAGCTGGCAAGATATTAAAGAAAATTTAATTTTGCACTACTCCGACAAACGTAACGAAACCTCATTGATCAGAGACTTGCATCTTTTAAAACAAAATAACAGAACTTTAGAAGAATTTTATAGCCTCAACACATTCTTGTCCGGGTTAAGAGAACCTTTAGGATCATCAATTAGGGCTATGAAACCGGAATCATTGGCAACAGCTTTTTCATATTGTGTTTCGGAACAAAATAATTTTTACATTAGACAACAAAACAGAAACTTAGTAAGAAAACAAGAAACTCAAAAGAATTACACTCCACACCACCTGGATAGCTATCTTGCCGCGATGTGGTGGCTTAAATGCTGGCTGTAGTGTATGCCTTGTAACTTGAATCGGTAAATTCTAGCCGGAACAAGTTGGAAGGCATATGCTTTAAGGCCAGCATGACCATGTGACAGTACGGTCACAGTTAAGGGAACTAAGCCTGTTGACGAATTACCCATGACTAGTCGCGCGATGAGGACTGGTAAAGTCTTGATAATCTCCGACAGACCCCCCCAAATGGGAGTCACAAAAGGGGTTACTGAGACAAACCAGTCAACATCTGCAGGGAAATCCGGTGATCACCGACAAAAGTCTGCTAAGGCCCCCAATAAGGGAGTATTTAAGAGAGTTAGGTCTGGTGATGACCAGAAATCTCCAGCGGCTAAGAGGAAGGATCCCCGAAAGGAGATCATTAGGAGGACTGGCTCCAGAGAGGACCAACCCTCCACATCAAAGAAGCAAAGGGATTCTTCGGGTAAGGACGGTATTCTAGCCGCTGTCATTGATCGTATGGATCCCGATGGTAGGATCAGTGTCGAGAAATGGCAGATGCTAGAAGACAAACTACTCGACGAAATCTTTAGCGTTAAGGGAAGGCCGGACGAAGTATCGTTCAAAGGGGCTGACTGCGTAAGAGGTGTCAAAACTGTCAGTTGCGGCAACCAAAAAACCTTTGAGTTTTTAAAGGCTGCAATCGGCAGGTGTGGCATCGCTTGTCCTGAAGCCAGATTGGACGTCATACTCGCGTCTAAGTTGCCATTAAGGCCAGTGGTCACGTTATGAATACCTCCACCTATAAAACCGGTGGAGGTCATACTGGGGTTACTGGCCAACCAGAACAACGGGCTCCTTACAGGCCAGTGGAAGATGATAGCTTCACTGGGTTGTAAGGAGAACCAAGGTAGAGACTTCCGGTTCGCAGTAGACCGAGAGTCTCTAAGTAAGCTGAAGTCAATGGGAGGGGTTGCTGTATTCGGGTTAGGGTCTGTTAGATTTAGGTTTCCTAAAGATGATAGACCTTAAGAGGCTGAAAGTGGTGCAGACAAACTTGCACCACTGTGAAGCGGCCTCATCCGAATTGGCAAACCACCTCATTGACAACAACGTAAACGTGGCCTTAATCCAAGAGCCCTGGATTAATAAAAACCGGGTAGTTGGATTTAAGGTCACGGGGTATACCTTGTTCGTATCCCGCTCGGAGGAGAAGGTACGAACTTGTATATTGGCGAGAACTAAGCACAAATTTATGTTTTCTCATTCTTTCTGTAACGGAGACCTCACGGTCGTGACAGGGGAGGCCAGGGACAGATCAGTCCTGGCACTAGCATCGGCATACTTGCCATATGAAGCTGTTGGTGGAGCACTCAGGCAGAAATGGCTTGAGACTGGTACTGGGATGTGACGCCAATGCGCACCACACCCTATGGGGTAGTGCCGACATCAACAAAAGAGGTGAGTCTATGTTTGATTTTATTATTGCCAGCAATCTTTTGATCTGTAACAGGGGAAATACGCCGACGTTCAGAACTAGGGATAGGGAGGCAATGATAGATATAACATTGACGAACTGTAGGGAATTAGTAGAGGACTGGAAGGTGGCTTTCTCCTTCTCTGACCATAGTCGTCTGTCCTTTAAGCTAGTGTTTGAGAGGTCGAAAAGGTGTCCGTATAGGAATCCGAGGAGGACGGATTGGGATTCTTTTTCGGGTCTGGTGCAGAGTAACCTCAGAGTTACTCGGAATTGGGGGTCGACTCCGACCGGTGTGGAGCGGCTGGTGGGCATGTTCACGGGGGTGCTAACCAGTAGCTATGAGCGATCCTGTCCGCTGAATTTTCCGGGCAGACGTACACAGCCAAGATGGTGGACAGATGAGTTGAGGACTCTAAGGTCCACTGTCAGAGGGCTGTTCAATAGAGCGAAGTATACGCGTAGGGAAGAGGATTGGAGTATCTTTAGATTGAGTTACAGGAAGTATAAGAGGGATATAAGAAGGGCGAAAAGGGACTCGTGGATTAGGTTTAGCGAGTCAGTTGAGTCTGTCAATGAGATGTCTAGGTTCAGGAGAATTTTATCCAAGGACCCAGTAGTCCCTGGATTTATTCAGAGACCGGACAACTCATGGACAGAATCGGGCTCTGAATCTCTCTGTCTGCTTATGGAGACTCACTTTCCGGGTTGTGTGGACCCTGGGTTGGGGGAACGTGATGCGGGTGGAGACCCCTTCCCTGGGTTGGGCTCAGGCGGTGAGGAAATTGGAACGGTGGGGGATATGATCACCTTGGATAGG